>CM052314.1:12783933-12885684 GCA_028455605.1 Lasioglossum malachurum | reverse complement strand
TATATGTAGAGTGGTCCGTTTAAGTAAGGCCACCTAAATATCTCTTCAGGATAACCTGAATTGATTGTGATGCAATTGTAACTACATTTTGTTTAAATTGCATCGTGTAACTCACCGAAAAATACATTCAGATATTTATAATAACATGACCTTGAAATGACCTTGATCTTCGAAAATTAAAGTTTTACCTTCAGATTTACTCTTGTGCGAAGATTACGCGTGCTAACAGATTCTTTGATGTTCCAGAGGTAAATTGCATCTCAGAAAGAAATGGAGAAAGTTCAGAAAACGTTGGCGTTGGCAGAATCGTGATTTATATCATACTACTTGGTGTCGTGTTCGTCGGCAGCGGTGGTTTCGTGATCTGCATATGTAACTGTGGATGGTTCTAATCGAACAGGTCGATCAGCAGTACTGCGACGTAAGAATGCAATAATGTAAGCACTTGCGGACATTTGAATTTTATTGTACCTCAGAGCAATATGCGTGCACTTCAATACAACAGTGTCCGATGAACGCTACTGCGGCCATAACGATTTTGTAAGAATAAATTATTTATAAATATTCCCGTTTGTCGTTGCCATTGTCCCTATTCGACTTGCAATCGACTTTGAATAGAATATAATAAGAGAAAATGACCTTGAATCCTCAAGCAAAAGTCATTCTTCAAATCGTTTGCAGATCATTGAATTATACATATCACAAACGACGATGCAGTTCAATGACTTTTCTAACGATCATTTATTAATCGTTCCTCTCACGAGATCTCTAATTTTGAATGCACTGGACAACTGAAAGACGGGAAGAATTGTTCCCACGTCCTCCGGTTCTCAATATATGTATTCAACAAAATTTTATTTCAACCCGAAAATTCTAAAACAGCTGCGCGATATGCAATTCTGAGAAAAATTGAAGTACTTTCGTAGCAATAAGGTCGCGATTAATGATAAGCGGGACAATATTAGGCAACCATAATGGCATTAAGGAATCGAGCATACGATTAAGAAAACAATTACCTGGTAACGCGGCGCTTGACGGCATTTCGGTGAAATAACATTTTCTTCTCTATCTCTTACCACTCTTGAACTTTATCTCTTATCGAAATTATCCAAGAAATCGATGAAGTGATTCAGAGTGGGGGTGTAACCATTTGCGCCATTATTTATGCTGAGCTTCGCACACTTTTTGCTAGTTTCAACGTTTCCATCCATTGCGAAGACGAGATAACTAACGGAGACAATGGGATCGCATGTAAAACAAATCCAGTTTTTAATTCTATCGGTCCTAATTTCTGCAGGTAAGTCACAATGTTCTGTGATAAGTGTCGAGAAACTGTTTTCAAGCACGAAAGTTGTTAACAAATGTAATCGCGTAGATATTATAAATTATAAATCAATATAAATGAAAATAGATCGCAAAAATAATTCAATGACTGTGACGAGTGATAACGTTACAAAATTTTCAGCACTCTGCTATACTAATCACGAGTCGATTGTCAGCGGAAGTGTGCCGAAATCGTTCCCGGGTGCTGGCGTAGGCACGCCGGCGACGTCTGCTTTGAAATTTGTCTACACGATAAATGATCCAAAAACGAAAATTCCGTGAACGTTGGCCAACATGTCCATTAGCATTGTTGTTGATTACACAACGAAACAGCAGACGGTACAGCATGAATGACTATTTCGTCATTGATACAGTGAAACCATTCATCGAGGCTTTCGTGCAGTTTTATAATCGATGATCTTTGTGCAAGCAATTAGATTTCTAGATAGACATTTTTTTATCTAGAAACAAGATCTAGACAAAAAATTAGATACAATCACAGCAATCTATGTATTTAGAAACTCTATGCAGCTGTAATAATTCTAACTCCTTTGTTTTCAATGAGATGAATATTCTTTTACACCCGGAAGCCTCGAGCAGTGAAATGAATAACAAAAATTAGCCAATTTCATGTTCCATCTTCTCAGAATCTACTGTAACTATTAAATTCAAATTTTTAGAGCGTATTATTGTAGATCTGCATTTTATCCAAAGAGAATCTTAAAATACCGAACAAGACAAATTATACAACCCTATTCCTAAAGGTCCCCGTGCGGCACTGTTCCCTTCAACATAGATGATGCTGTCAATTTGGCTGTAGGCCGAATTTCTAAAAAATCTATCACTAGCAAGAGCACGTAAAATTTTAACTCGATCGATCTATAATATTAATTATCGAGAAGAAGGAACACGAAGATGACCGGCACCCAGATTTTTTATTTTACAATTTTTGAAGTTATAAAGATAATTCCACTGGAAATTATACACACTTATTTATTTAAGTATACATTATAGTAAAAAACGCACAGAATCTAAGGCAACACAAGCCAGTCACTTTTAAATCTCTGTGAAATGAGACTATCAGTAGCGTGCGTTATTCTCGATGACAGGTAGTAAGGAAGCAAATGGGGATTCCGAGCAACGCTGTGGTAAAGGGCGCTTGTGGGACAATGGTGTCCGAAATGTCGTTGGTTTGGAACACGTGGGAGGACGACAAGTTTCAGCAGAGCGTGGTAAAATTTCTTTTGTTCAACGACCGCACCAATTTCTCGGTCTTCTCCGTCGATGTCGACCTTTTCTTGGATTCGGCCAGCTTCCCGAATGCTACAGGTACACACAGTGTCTCGGAAATTTCATTCAACCCTTTTGCACTCTGAATTCATTTGCAATTCTGTTCCGAACTACCCCTGTTCGAAGATAGTTTCAGCTACCTCTATGTTATCCACAGAACGAGTAGTCCTGTTATTTATTACTTCTGGGCAGTGTCGTCAGTTGATTCCCAAATGGATATCAATTACTCTCCTCCTTTTCCCCTTCCACTATCCTATTCCATGTAGTTTCTATTTTCATTCTCATTTCGACTGCGTTCGATAAATGTCGAATACTCGAATACCTTGTATGTATTAACAAATGAATAACACAGACAAACGACGGTTGGCGAGGTCCGGTATTGACCTCGGCTTGTTCGACGCACCTGTGAAGGATGGCCTGCACAAATGTCCTAAAGAGAGGAGGATTAAGGTCGATAAGGACACGGCCCTAATCGCATCGGACGTTTCCTTTATCGCGTTCAACACCAAGAAAAACTATGGTTAGCGGAAAGGTAATGTATCAGTGAGATAACTTCATTACTTTCTTTACTAAATCTGATTATTAGACAGCGGGTTTTCTGCATTTATGACGTAAACGTAATTGAAAATAATAAAAGCATTAGAAGAATTTAAAAATACCTATTAAACGCATTAAGAAAGAAAACAAACTTCTACTTCGCACCAGTTTGTTGCAATTGAGGTAAAAAATTTGTACTTTGGATAAAGATCCGCTGTTTAGTAATCATAGTCATCGCTTCTCTCATCACATGTATTCAATAATTTATCAATGGCGGAAGTTACTCGTGACTTGAAAATTTCCGTTATTTGTAATAATACGAACATATGATATCATATACAAAAGCCTGCATGGTATAGAGGGGGAACTATTGTGATGCAAACTTTTGATGTGCGCGAAGGCGTTTCGGAGATTTCAAGGTCATCTTGATCTCTTTAGATTAGGTTTAGGAGATAAGAAGGTCAATACATTTTTACGCAGAATTCGATACTCTATCGATTCACGACACAAAACGTAGGTCTTTTCATTTAAAGAGATCAAGGTGACCTTGAGATCTCCGAAACGCCTCTGCGCACATAAAAAGTATTTAAGTCATAATATTTCCATCCCTGCACCATGCAACTTTTGTATACAGTGAGCCACGAAAGTATACGAACGCCCTTTAACACAGAATAAATTATAATTTACAAGGTTACATGCAAAAATAAAAAAGGCATATTTCAAAACTTTTTTATTTGGGTCCTTAATAAAAATTTAAAATATATGTTTTGTAGATCTATAGTAGTTACACATATGTGCTGAAAATTTCATCGAAATCGATTAACATACACCCGACTTTTAATCAGTTTCTGCTTAAAATCCACGGAATCGTACATCTTTCAGTACAAATTTTCAGCATGTGTATGACTAACATAGATCTACAAAACATATATTTTAAATTTTCATTAAGGGCCCAAATAAAAAAGTTCTAAAAAATGCTTCTCTTTTACTTTTGCATGTAACCTTGTAAATCACAATTTCTGGAAAATCTTTTTTGCATATCATTTTATAAACCAATGCTTCTAATTGATTATAAAAAATCAGGTCGTTTGGTACAATTATAAAAAAGTTATTGTGTTTTAAAGGGCGCTCGAATACTTTCGTGGCTCAATATACATATATGATTTTTTCAGATTATTACAAGTAACGGGGATATTTAAAGTGGACAAAGTTATTGGCCCACCCTGTACATATTAAGAGAAAAGCCGAGCAATACATGCATTGACGAATTCTCTCTACGAAATCGACTTTTCAGAAATGATATGCGGGGACGACACAAACACGAAAGTGTTTCCTTTCCGTATCGAAGAGAAACGATATGGTGCCGCATTGTTAGCGAGAATGTCGTTCGACGTAGAAATTCCGTACCTGACGTTAAACGACACGGTGAGTATTACACTGGGACGTACTACATCGCTTGACACACATTTCCATGGGGTAGCTGTATTCGTTCAGTTCCGTGCGATTCGCACTATCGTTGACCGAATTCTCGACAATGGCCGCATTTCTTTCAGATGGCAAAGTATACTGTGCGGATTCCGACAAGAGATCCGTTAGTATTTGGACTCATTCGTAGAGATAGTACTCGTGGTACATTGAGTGGATACATATCGCTGTACTCACAATCAATCGACGATTCATTAACGCTTTACCATGTAAGCATATACTTCTATCAAGATATCGACGGGGTTGATGAGAATACATGAGAATACAAACATGAGAATACTATACAAGATCGCTGTTGGCTCAAAGACTGTGAGTTTCCGAGGTAATCAATAACTAATCGTAAAGCCGCGTTTACATGAGGTCACTTTTGGTTCGCGCACAGTGGGGTATTTCACCCGAAAAGTCCGAAGAAAGTCGATTTCAAAATTTTGCGTAAGTCGTACAATTTTTGCTGCCCGACGTAGTTAAAGATCTGAAGAATAAGGATTAAGTATTGTTCTTTTTTATTTGTACACCCGTATCATCTTTCTTTTCATCATCTTTTTTTATTTGTACGTACACTACTTCTCATCGAAAGTCATGAGATTTTATAGCACGCACGCTTTGCGTTCTTAAACAGTCTCTGAAATAGCGCTCATTCATTAGCGATTTTCAAGTGTTTTAAGGAAATTGTGTAAATTCTGACATTGTAGAATTTCATTTCGTTAGCATCTCTTTCGCAGGTATACGCCAACATAACAGTACCAACGAACGCTACAGTAAATGGTTTCTGCGACCCTTCTGTGTCCAAAATGGCACTAACCTGGCCAGCAGAGGATAGTCAATTGAATAGTGTGGCGTTTTATCTGTCTCGTGATTCAAACTTTTCCATGTTCCATCTGGAAACGAATATTTATAAGGACAACACTTTCCCGAATATTAGTGGTACGTATAGTTGTAATTAGCGGACTGCAAATTTTATATGTTCGTGACAGAAACGAGTGTAGATACAGTTTTAAAGATTAGAAAGGTTAGAAGAATTTAAAAATATGGAGGGATTATTTCTTGAGTATTAAAGTCGTTAGAAGAAGTGTAACATTTTTACTCGGTTCTTGTTTCTTGCAATTGATGCAGACAATTTTTATTTTACATCAGATTGGAACGCGCGTCGATGGGAAGTTTACAGATCGAATTTTTCGCTCGGCATGTTTATCGGTCCGAAAGATAATGGATGGTACAACTGTCCGGAACGTCAAGAGGTCATACAGCATGGTGACACTACGATAACCATAAGCAACGTTAGCCTAATAGCGTTTAACGAACAAGAGGACCTCAATAATAAACATGGTAAGCAGTTCGTGTTAGCAAATCTTCCGAGTTGGTAGCTTTCTTATACATATTAAAGGGGTTTCCTGATTTTCAAGGTCATTTTTACAAGAATTTTTTGGAATTTTTTCCAGGAAAACTATTTTCGACCTTTAGCATAATATGAAAATAAGAAAATATTGATGAATGTTCAAATTTTTCGTTCGTGAGATAACGTGTGTGTCATTTTGCACATATCCTCTACAATACTTATACTTAAAGAAGATGCAAAAAGTGAAATAATCGATTTTTGGAAAATAAAGACCAGAATACTTCTTTAGCATATTCGCTTAGTCTCCAATCGTGTTATAAAAAGTATTCGTTGAAAATAGAATGAAACGCAATTATGAATATGCTGTTAATGAATTATTATTAATTCTAAAACAACTCTCCGCTAAAAACAACTGAAAACGAATCGCGCGTTCTTCTCCCTGTTTATAAATAACGATCGGAACAACTCACCCCGGGAACTTTTAGCCCTGGTCTCCCCTATAAAAATTTATACTTGCAAAAAGATTCGCAGTTTAATAATGAAGAAATAGAAGGCAATGATCGCGATGCCAATAATCGTTCCATTATTGTCAATTGCAGGAGAGGGAAACGACATTCATAATGCCAAAAGATGGAGTAAACGTCACAGGGAACTGCGGTTGCAGAAATCCTGAATTGACGTTGTCGTGGTTTCCAGAAGGAGCTGTCCCCAACCCTGAGCAACCCTATAAAACTAGGAATTCGATCACGTTGATATTCAGCGGGGACTTCTGGTATTATTACGTATCCATGGTTAAGGTGGGCTTTTACTTGGACGAGAAGAATTTCCCGGATGCGTTAGGTGAGTGACCGGATGATAATTAATGGACTGCGGATTTTATACATTTATGAGAAAAATGTGTAGGCACAGTTTAAAACAGTGAGAAGATTGGAAAAATTTCAACTTGTTAGAATTATTAATGAAGAAAACAAATCGTTATAATGTACTTGGTTTTTGTAACTTGCAATCGATATTTAAAAATTTTATTTCGCATAAAGATCCGCAGTCTAATAATGAAACCTTGCAAGGGGCGATTCCTGAGGTAATTTGAAGTAACTCTCTCCTTTTTATGAGAATGTTCTCCACGGCTTCGTTCCGGAGTTATTAACGAAAAACGGACCAATCAGAGCGCGCCTACAGCGGATATTGGCGTAGGCATCGGTCGAGCCGGAATTCATCCGCTGAAGCAGCGCTCTGATTGGTCCTCGTTTTTCATTAATAACATTGTAACAAAGCCGCGGAGAATATTTTCGTAAAGTTAAAAGTGACTTCAAATGACCTCAAGAATCGTTGAGAGAAACTTTTCATTAAACGGAAACAGCGGAAGATAAACGCTAAAATATGTTTTTACGAAACGATGAAGAAAGCAGATACACGATAATGGAAAGGAAACAGGATTTGTTCTTGACGAGCAACAGATTTGTATACAAGTGCAATTTTGAAACTGTTGTGAAATTGTGGAAAGTCGAATTGACGTTCAACGACACCGTTCTAATCGCGTTCAACAATGTTCGGAATGTTTCTAGTTTGCGGGGTAAGTACTGAATTTACTTTGTACAGAATTAGTGTTCTATACTATTACGCGATGGTAACAACGTACTCAATGTTTCAGAGAAGGATTGTAGTATTGAATCAACACTATCAACAGGTATCAGCGTTCTAATAGTCTTGGCTACTCTCTTCGGATGTCTTTTTATAGGTTGTCTAATAGCTGGTATAGTTTATGCTTACACGAAGCATTATATAATACAAAAGCGACTGTTCAATGAAAGATAACTCATTCTTATCTTTGTACAAATTAGCGAATTTTGATTCAGCTGCAACAAATGATTCTAAAAATGTTGCAAACGAATCTGCAATGAATAAAAACTCTTGACACCTTGTCTACCAGAAACCTATAAATAGTATTTTCAATAATAGTGTTGTACCAAAAGGAAGCTTGAAAATCATATTTTATATAATAACTTTTAAAAAAATGAGAAAATAATCGCCGGTAGATAATGTGTTAACATGGCCAGAAACGTAATTTAAACAAAAAGTAATATTAAAAGTGGTTGTTAGATCATCAGTGGGACTGCAACCCAATGAATAATCGTCTCGATGTTGTTGCAAGCTGTTGGAGTGTGCGCACGTTAATTGCTGCATCTACATTATGCATAATCCCAACAGTAGTGTCTACTGAATATTACAAATATTCTCATGCTAGTCTACATAAAAAATATCGAACATTTTTGTATGCCATAGAATAATTTTTAATGAGAGAAAGAAATACAGAAATTTTACAGAAAAAATAAATAACCGTACTATAAAAATCCATCGTTAATTGGCGAAAAATATATTCGCTTAGAGACGGAATGTGACGTTAATGCTCGTGAAAAAAACTAACAGACATCGAGGCGTTACTGTAACTCCATCTATTTTACAGGAGTGTTTCGCTACAAAACACTATTGGGAGATGAAAGCTTGTCCGAGTCTTCTACGACTCGTCGATAAGATTATATATGCCGGTGGGAAAGTATGTTAGCTGATTATCCCGCTTTAGGAAACAATTCGATGGTTAGGCCACCCTGTGCGTTCCGTCACGGTTACGCCCACCCCAATTATCTCGTTACTCAACAAACTCCGATACGCGTTACGTGTCACGTGCAGCCCGTGTGAACCGGAAATCGATTTGAATGCGAAATCGTGCCGCTCGGGCCTCGCAAAATTATCATAATTAGCCTGCGGAACGACCTCCATCCATAACGTGTACTAAAATCCTCATCATTTAGAATTTTCTCAAAACAATACAGGGTGGTACGTTATAAACAGGTCACCTGAATAACTCGCTTGCTTTCGAAGATAGAAGAAGTCAAACTACGAATAACATTTGAGGATACAGATACATAAGCGTACAATGTGATTGAATGTTTATTTTCTGTGACACAAGTAATTACGAGATCGGTATGCCAACAACCAGAGAAGACACAAAACTACTTCAAGAGTTCTTTGGTACAATTTATTTTCTATTGCAGTTGATCTTGAGTGACCTTAAATGACCTCCATAATAAAAAACCATACCGTTCCATTTAAAAATCCGAGTTGACCTTCAAATGTCCTTGACGTCTCCACCTATAAAAAAAGTTAGTAACATCGGATTATAAGCGCATCGATACCAAGCAAGTTTGGTCTAATGCATTTTCTTCTATCTTCGAAAGCAAGCGAGTTATTCAGGTGACCTGTTTATAACGCTTCACCCTGTATATTGGATTGCTGCGAATTTTTGCGTTTATAAACCCGTCTATTGAAGCGACAGATATTATTGAAGAATAAACCGTTTAATAATGATCTTGCACAAGAGCAATTGCAAATAGACGACGAACCCGTTTCCCAGTGCATTGCCGGAAAATGATCGTATTTCATGGCAAGTATCAAACGCCGGACACACCCCCCATTTAGCACCTGGATATCATATCGTGGACAGCAGATGCCGCAATATATTCCTCGATTATCAGCGTTAATTGGTGTACAGGAATGAATGCGATCGTTGGTCGGAGTACCGCGTGTAATAGAATTCCTGCTTTCCGTGGGAATTAGTCGACTATTTGAAAAAAGAAATCTAATTCATCCGTAAAACAGCTGTTCAGACACCCTCGCACATCGAAGCCGATTTTCCCACGTTTAGCAATTAGTGTTGGATCATTGGTCAGGTAATGACTGTGAGCTATTTTTGTTCATGTTCGTACAGTTTTTTACTATAGTAATTTTTGCTAAATATTGTTTGCTCCAATTTGTAAGAACCTTTTTCGCTCGAAGATTATTTATAACAAATAAGAGGGTGTCATATTCGATGTGTGTAAATTGTGTAAATGCAGATTAAATTACTACTTACTCTTTGGAAGAATAAATCCATCCACTTTCTTTTTGCGTCACGAAGGAACACGTCTGAAACGAAATAAAATATAGTTTAATTAGAAAAAGCAATTCTCAAGTACAGATCACGAAAATTTTAATGCTAACCACATCACTGCTAATCAATTGGATCAATCGTCCGAGGAGTTAGTAAGACAAAATTGAGACGTGTTGTTGCATCTAGAAAGGGAGAACGAGTGAATTTTCCGAATCGCATGGAAGATAGCGAGCACTGCTCCTGGAACGAGTTCTGTTCATGGAACGAACGGCTCAAGAAAGGTCGAACGGTTCAAGAAAGATTTAAATACCCAGGCTAGAATACCAAGTAGAATAACAAAGGTCGGGGCCACGGTCTGTGTAATAAATTTTAAGTGGCCGACGTGATAGATTTTCCGGAATCTCAAATCCTATGGCAAGCCTAACCTTTAACCTATGACAAAATAGCGAGCCGATGTTTGCACGGTAAAGTCGATTAGTAATTTTTCGGTCTGGAAGAATCTCCATTAGCCTGTGCATCCGTTTTTTGGCGAAGACTTTCGCGAGTAGTTGCTATGCCGGAGTTTCCCGCCAATTTTCTCGTCCCACGCGGTGCACAATCGTTCGCCTCCCTGGAAATCTTTGTTGAAGGTGTTCAGAATTTATCAGGATACCTGGACCCACCTTAGAACGCGTCAGCTGTTCGAGGGGTCGTCTCTTTAAAGTTTAAAGGCCCTGGAAACCCTATTATACACCTCATTCTACCCTCGCCGGGTGCTCCTTTACGATGTCCTGGCGGATCAGTAAGCTGCGGAAAATACCTAGACCCTGGCACCTTTCTCTCGGAGACGGCAAGTTCATGAGAAAAAGGGAGGGTCGATTTTTCCAAGGTCTGTAGACGTCGATGGCAAGTGTTCCTTTCAGTGCATTGTGGCCGGCCCGCTGCACCGTGCAAGCACAAGACGCTCGGTGCACGCTTCAATTGCTATCGCCCGAAACTTTATGTAAATATCCTATCCTCACCGTGAGAAATATCAGTTCAAACGTTTTCTCGTTCATAGTTTACAGTTGACACATTATCTACCTGCGTGGCGATTATTCCATAATTTTTGAAAGTCTATAGCCCACGGCTCAGAATGTTTTAATAGATCCTTCAACTGCAACAGAAACTTCAATCATAAACGAACAACTCACCCTCAATAAAGTAATCTAATAATTGCGTTTGGAATTATTGTATAAAAGGAAGATTTTTAAGCTTCGATTTTGGTACAGCACAGTTACTGCGTAGTTGATGTTGCAATTTCAGTTGAGAAATTTCTAGTGGAGATTAGAATATGGATTAGAATATGCATCACACGATCCGGAGTCTAACAATAAACATGAAAAGGTAAGGTTTCAAATACAAAAGCTCAATGTTCCTTTTATGGGAAAATCGTGGTGTACTTAATCTCTTTTGATGCCTGGGTCGGCTTTGACCCAGCTTTTTAAGTGGCCTTCTAACACCCCAAGTTTTGCTAACTATGTTTGTCTACTGGTAGCTTTTGTTTCTGCTGGATGCAATAAAAGAATTGAAGGACTTCAAAGAAAGTAATTGAATAACGAAAATTGATAAATGTAAATGGAGATCTGTATCTTAATGAGCTTGTTTTGTGAGTAGCTTGCTTTGCAGCTATCTTACTTTTCGGAGCGACTAGGGTCGCCGCTAACAAGATGTCCCGAAAAAGCTAGGACGATAATGGTCTAATTTGGATTCGTATCCTGTTTCGTTCGTGGACGGCGGGCAGCATCCCAATATCAATAAATCTTGGAGGCCCGAAGGACCAGGGACGCGTGCCAGGAAGATCAGCCACGTGGCTGCATCCTCCTTCCAAGAAACGATTTGTGTTTTAACCTAAACTCCTCCTCGGGTACGGTTTCGTCCGACGTGGAGCGTGTTCCTCGTCTCGAGGAGAGCGTCTGGCTTTTGTGCACTGTCACATCCCGCGCCAACGAACAATTCTCGACCTTTCCCTGAACGATGGGTTAAAAGATTCAGATTTTTCATGTTCTTCGCTTTCTAGCCCATTCGCAAAGTCAGTAAAGAAAACTGACCATTGCAGTCACGAATTTTCGCAGAACATTAAATCTAGTCTATGATTGATGCTACGTCCTAATCCTACGACTACTAATCCTTGGATGATTGTGTGCGAATTTATTGCAATTGTGCATTTATAACAAAAATGAGCAGGTGCAGTTTAAAACAGGAGAAACATTACGAGAATTTTTTTGTACAAAGATCCGCAATAGTGTTCAGAATCTTTCCGACAAATGTGTTACGTCGCGAACGCATCGTTCGGAGAAATTTGGCTTTAGAGATAAATTACGATACTGAACTCTCTGCTATTTTCGAGGAAGTTTTGCTATATGTACTTGGAACGCAATAAGGCAAATAAAAAAAAACAGAACACGTAGGTAGGTTTGTGAGAGAGAGCGTCCAAGAAGAATAAAATAAATGAACCTGTAAATAGCCCCGCTAAATAATTGTCAAAATGATCCGCTGTCAAGCATTTAACTCGCACAACATCTGAACGAAACGCAGCGTAAATGAAATGCAAGCGACACAGTGTTGAAAGTGTCGAAGAAACCGTCCGCGAAATTTCTTGAATTTCACGATCGATTTGGTTGATTGGCTGGGAGTTACGTATGCGAAATATGTTCGCGACGTCCGGTTCGATGATAAAAAAGGATGGAGCGCGTCAACGGACGGTTTTGGAGCTTCCAGGCTTCCTGCTTGTCCTCCTCTTCCCTCGTGCCGGCCGCAAGACGTTTTGGAAGTATGAGGGCGCAGATGGGATTGTGTTTAATGAAGTTTGGCCCGAGTTGCACCTGCCGCTTTCGAGGCATCTCGGACCGACGCGACGGCCGTTACACTGCCTCGAGCACACTTTCAGAAATTGGCGGGAACCTTGTTCCCAAGCCTACTCGAGATTCGAGACGCTCCCGGATTCGTTTCCCCGCCGCGACGTCTGGAATTTTCGCTCCCCCTATCAACACCTTGCGCGATCCCATTCAACCATTTCAATCTGTGACTCGAGTGCAAATCGTGTTTGCAAACACCGCAAAGTTCATTTTTGGAATAATGAATTTGAATGAAGGAAGTTTTAAGACGAAGTGCGAGAAGTTAAAGTCTCTAGTGAATCTTGACTTTGTTTTAGTAACTCTTTTTCATGTGTGATTCCTAGGAGTTTTGGTTATCCTAT
The DNA here is from genome assembly GCA_028455605.1 of Lasioglossum malachurum. Taxonomy (NCBI): domain Eukaryota; kingdom Metazoa; phylum Arthropoda; class Insecta; order Hymenoptera; family Halictidae; genus Lasioglossum; species Lasioglossum malachurum. Next base: position 12,872,568 of record CM052314.1, on the reverse strand, counting down.
CCATCCATGATGAATTGTTACAGATCTACCTGAAATAAGTTATTGAGTATATTATTATTAATTTATGTATACGAGCAGTCTGTATTTTTATAACGTTGTGGAGTATTTTACTACCTCAACCTACTTCGGTGTACTATTCAATTTTCCATTAATCCTCACTAAACAAACATGTCTTTTGCATCTTCACAGTGGACAACCTGAATCACTATGTTCTCGACTACTTTTATCACACTGTTCCAGGCTTTAAAAAAATTTACATTATATTTTAAATACATATAGAAGTCCTCTCTCACGGAGGGTTAATTTTTTTAAATTTATTTAAAATTTTATTTAAGAAAGGAAAATGTAATGAAAAAAAAGTAGTTGAAAACTACACGTTCATTACAACAGATTAAGGATTCAATAAAATCAAATGAAGTGTGTCGAAAAAATGACGGGACCTGTGCGAGTATTTTTGAGAGTCAAAAGTGAACGAACACAGTTAAAAGTGAACGATTGATAGAAAAATTCCGGAAAATTCGATCTTTCCGTGAGAGAGTACCGAACGTCCGTCAGTCGGTCCAGGATCGAGTTTCTCTACATTGTATATTGTCGAGTGCCCTCCGATGTGTCAGTTTTTCTCCTGTGGAACGGAAGTGTCCTTCCTGCTCCATATTGGACCAAAGTAACACGAGAACCTGGCCTAATGTCAGATCGAACGGAAGTGCGGTCAGCGATTTAATTGCCTTCGACATCTGGCTATGACGAGCAGTCTAACAGTTGTCGTAGAAAAAAGTGCCACCGAATGGTGCCAAAAAAGCCTTTAAAAAAGAAAATAAAATCAATAATAAAGAAACGACCGCTGAAATAACTAACATGAATGATCCGTTTGCAAATACATGCCAAGAGTCGAGAATAAACCCGCTCTTCTACCTCTCCTCAATCCTCTGTTTTACAAACTGATTGAACATCAACAGTTTCTATAAATTGCACAAGAGGTTAGATCTTGTGTTCCAAAATCGAACGTTTATGTTTGCAACGAATTGTTTTACTGTTCTAGGCTTTCAAAAGATTTGATAAAACCCTGGAAAAACGAATATCTAAAAGAAAGGAATTCAAAAATGAAATTTCGCTCCGGACGTAAGCGACTCTGTGTGCCCACGGAGGGATAAGTACCAAGATCGAAATGTCCCACTTTCCTGAGCAACGCGCAAGGGTTAAAGAGCTCAACGAAGAGGCCCAACGTCTGCCTAACGGACTTCGATATCCGTTCCTCTTCTCGTCCGGCGCAGAATCTGGTTTTGGAAGATGGTAGCAGCCTCGAGGGCCGCCATCCGTCAAGCAACGTGAAAGCTCCTGCTCCTGTTTGCGGCCATTTAATTACCGACGGCATCTGGCGATCCTACGTTTCCTGGGCCAGCTTCCCTTTTTTCTCTCTGTTCTTTTTCCCCTTATCCACCTACGCGCTTCCATCGCTTCTAACCGCACGTTTCACGAAACTAGATTTCGTGACTTTTGCCGGGGATATCCTAATAAATGGCGACTCACGTAGCACGGGGAGACTAACTTTAATCGAAAACGAAGCGACGCTGTTCGACATCTGGCTTTTCCGAAATAACCAAACGAATTCGATTTGCACGTGGAGCTGTTCGTCTGGACAAAGGTGCTACTGAACAGATAACCTCTTAAATATTGAGGGAATTCAATGAAATGGGAATGGACCAGCTGTTCGAAGAGTTACAATTACCATACTCAGAATCGTGGCTGTTAGAACATCGCAGAAAGAAAGAGTGCATTTATATAGAAACCAGAATGTTACTGAAAATAGCTGATTATTCAAAAATCGAGTGAACTCGGTTAAAGAGAATCACATCTGCGCTGCGGCTTGGTAACTTAGCATAGCAAGAATTCAGACTGTTAGAAGGCCCCAAGGAACGAAGTATACCAGGTACTCTGCTGATTTAGATCGAAACCAAAGTGTCGCAGCCAACCAGCTGGTTTTTAAAAAATCGAGGGGCTTCGTTTAAATGGGACTGGCCGGAGACTCGGCATAGCGAGTGGTGGGGCTATTGGAGATCGCAAAGAGTGTAGTAAAAGTATCTCCGACCGTTCGGACACGAAGGCTCTGTTTCTAAGCGGCGAACAGCTGTTCCACCCCCTCCGGGGCGTCTTCCTCGGGAGATCTGCCGGTATTCGGTCTATCTGAACGAACTATCGTGCGGAGGAGGTTTCCGAGAGGGCAACGACGAAGGTAAGTATACACAGGCAGCTGGATCTGCCTCGAGAAACACTCCGTCACGCCTTACTCCCGGCATTGTTCGTGCCTAATGCTGCTCCCTTTTGGCCCGGGAAGGTCTCTTTCTCTTACTTTTTCTTTTTCTCGTCTGGAGCGTTTCATTTCACTGAGGACACATTATCTTTCTTAATTTTACTTGAACGCAGTAATTTCTTCGATCCGAGGCTTCCTTCTGGACAAGTACCTACGACAGGTTCGGATAATCTATTTAGTTAGGGCTGAAATTTCCCGTGTAAACGGCATGGCAAAATTGTAACTGCAAGCTTGCAAGCATGCAGAGGTTTGGCATTCATCAGTCAATATTCTCTGTTTATACGTAAAAAATGAATGTTGTCGCAACACATTATTCTAAGCCGAGTTTCAAATGAAGTAACGTTTATAACGTGAGTTAAGTAGACATGTATTTCTTCATATAATAGTTTTAATAAATGCAAAGTAATGCGACAATATTCTTGAATTCTTCTGGACTACTCGACATTTCACTTATCCATATTTACGATAAATCCTCGGAAAGATTGAGGTTTCTCGGAACGTTGAGTTTTTAACAATTCAACGCGTAGAAAAATATTTACTCAAGTGCCTGGCAATCCAAACCAGCAATAATAATTTTCCACAAACTTTTTATGTTTGCAATAATCGTGGAACGATTAGTTTCAACTCGTATGGCACCTCCGGTGCTATAAAAAAAACGCCCTGGAGAGAAATGTCGTGCGTCCGAAAAGGGTCGAGAGCAACCGTCCGAATATTTTAGCAGAATGGATTGATTAAAAGGTGACGGTGTAATTTCTTCGCCGGAGATGTAAGCTAATCGGCCGAGCACTTCACGAGTGGCTCACCACTTTAAATCGCATTAAACTTGACCGGTGGACGCATCAGCTTCAAAAATTGCCAGAAGCGAAATTCTTGAAGAGGAAAGGAGTCGGGCGAGTTTTCAAGTACCTTGGCTGAGTGAAGCGATTAATAAAGCGACGGTGCAATTTGTTCCATTGAAGACGTGGTCCCTGACCCATCTCTAAGAGACTTCTTAAATAACTACACTCCTCGAAACAGCACCGATTTATGGTTTCAAATTTAGCTGATGCATAAGCATTGCTGGACGGTTTCGGCAAATTGGCAACTCAATTTTACCTTCGCGCTGCGTTCCCACTTATCCATTCCTTGTACAAGTTTTCAATTAAATTTTGTGATCACTCATTTGTACATTCAACTTCGTTCCATTTTTTGTACAGCATAACCTTTCAATTAACTTTTGTGTGTACTCTCAATTGCATATTTAATTTTCTTTTCTGTATGCAGTATATGTAAACCTCCAAATGAATTTTATGTTAATCTTCTTGTTGAAAACAGCCTGAAAATTGAAGCTATCGTTGTCATAAATTAAGTGTATTTTTATTCAGTTAGACAAACTTTTATTCTGATTTAAACACATGTAAGTACGCGTTGAAACTTGGTCCATTTTTTGGTAAAATTGTACTTGTTGAAGGTGTCGTATATTTTCAAAACTCAGAATCTTGTTCTTCGTCAATCTTTTATTCTGATTTACGTGTTGTTTCATTTTTCCTTTGATTCAAAGAGTTTCGATCTTTTTGTGTGGTGAATACGCTTGAGCCGAAATTGTCAATTTATTTTTATACATTGCAAAGTAACTACAGATAAGCACCAATCATCTTTTCACTTTGGACACTGTTTCGAGGGAGCTAAATGCAGCAATTACACGGTCAGTATGCGAGGGCCAGAGTCAGTATAGCTCTCTCCCGGATCCTTTGTCGAGCTAACATCTTCGGCATACATTGTAGCCGAATGAAGACGATTTGCTCGTGCACCTAATTGGAAGACGTTTGAATCCGTCGTTCAAGCGAACCATTTAGATCGCACGAAATTAATAGAGCATGCGTGACGGACGGCGCAACACGTCGAACGGCGAAAACGTTCGCGTGGAACAGGGACACGACTGTGTGCCGGGGCTTCTTCTTCATCTTTACACGTTCGTTCCTTTTTAGTTTATTACACGGACGGTTGAAGCCGGGAAATGAACGAAACCCGACGTTGCACGCACGGGTACAAAGTGGAGAGCAACATCCTGTGTTAAACGTTCTACCCATGTCTTCCCCCTCCCCGTTCGGTTGCATACACGATTTTTCTGCTGTGGATTAGTTCAATTACTCGGTATAGTACTTAAACGCTTGCATTAATCAGTTTTCAATTTTCCAATTCGATGCGATTCTCTAGTAAGTCGGGATCAGTCGTTATCGCTGAAGAAAAGTCGGTTGTGCTGATAAGATGCTGCATTCTGAGAGAATATTCTTTTTCTATGTGGCGGAGGGATAGACAGATTCTGGTGCAGTACGGTTTTGTTTAATACGGCGAATAGAAGCGAGGAGAAAAATGTTATAATAAATGCGTCTAGTATTCATATACATTAGTAGATAACTAAACTACATCCTGTGTGGAAATGACGCCAATTTAAATACAAATATAATCAAGCTCTTTTTATCTAATAAAATGATTTTTCCTTATAAAGAAGTTCATTTTTAAGAATGTTTACTTATATCCAAGGTTCGCAACTCTTCTTCTACATTGCATCCATCCATCCGCTCCCAGAGCTCGAGTATCCATCGAAGGATCACTCGGCACAGCCAGCTATTGAACAGCACTCCACCCCCGCTTCAAGAGAATCTCATCTTCAGTCTGTTTAACATGCTTTTTTTCCGCCCGGCGTGTGCCGTCGAAAATCCACAATTTCCCGGGCGCATCTGCATCTGCGAGCAGCTGTTTTTCCACCCCCTTCATCGATCCTCGTGATACACAAAATTTCCATCTGGCGAGGGAAAAATGGCTGCAGCCTCTTTGACGAGCCACGAGCGTGGGTGGAGTGGGCGACGTTTCCGGTAAAGGGAGAAAGGGTTGGTTGACAAGCGTAGCCGAAAATCCGGAAAGATCAGGCGGGTCGCTTTGATGCGGGGATTCTGGAGGGTGTGGACCACGCGCCTCGTAGCACCAGGATCATCCTACTTTTCGAGCAGGATCGTGTTTCCTCGCAGAGGCCACGCGATGGATTCTATTTGTTTGGCCGCGGTGGACGTGCACGTGGAAAGCCAGCTTTGTTTTCTTGCGCACGCCGCGGTGATACCTGAGCGCACAGGTGACCAAGAACACGTTCCCCTTTGTTTGGAGCTGAACCTCTCGACTACGCCACCCACGCTTCCTCCAGCGATTTATCTAGGATTCCCGGGGTTCCGATTACACGCTTCAGACCCGCTTCCGGGGATGCGAACCGGAAGGAAACGGACGACTCTGATAACTAAACTGCGGATCTTTGTGCAAAATAAAAACTGCTTGCGTTGGAGCACTGTTCCGGGCAACGAATCCACGCCTACTCGGAACTTCCTTCATAACGAGAGCAAATTAAAGAACCCCAACTGTGGATGCTTGAGCATGCAGGACCCATAGCACACGTAGACACTGATTGCCCTCTGGAGCACTTCCCTAGCTCAATCAGAAATTAAGAGCAACGAGGCAGCGAGAGTTCCCCACGGAGAAACAAAATAAACCATTATTTTTCTGTAATTTCCTCTTAAATCATTTACCGGAAAGCCTGCATGTGCCCCCAGGAGCAATTCGGAGGTCTCGAAGCAAACAATTCTGACAGGAATCACAGTGTATCATTTACGCAGTGTACGAAATGTCACGTAGGGGCGTTCAACGGTCAACAGAGGTCGGAGAGCACTGGATGAAAGAGGTAGAATGATCGCGGATGGAAATGGGCAAGAATGGAATTTGAAAATTTCAGAGGCTGAACCCTTTGGCCGGCAGACCGAGCAGCTGGCAGCATATGCTCCGGACGAGCGAAAGAAAGAAACGGCGCATCGGTTGGCCCCGGAGAATACGCTATCGAGGCCTGTGGTTGTTGGTCTTTTTCTTTTTCTCGTCGCAAACGTTTCCTGGTCAAGAGACGAGCGCCGCTCGACAGCGTCGTTGGTAACGTACACCGATCGGCATCTTTTGGACTTCAAAGCGGCGGCGTCGCTTAATGTGCAACCACCGATAACAATCCGATTATTACTGACCAGGATCCTCCGGCTGCAGGATCAATGACGTCCTGGAGGCACGGCTCCGGGATGCTTCGGCCTGCAAATTTTAGGTTTCTTCACACTCGCCACGATTTCATGGAAACGTACCTCCACGAGCATGTTACTTAAAGTTTCCGAGAGAGACCTCTAGGAAAAATGTTTAACATAAAACATTAACCAATGCCTTCGATAAAACACTCTCGCTATAAATGCCCTTCATAAAACATTTAACATTTGACATCTACGGCGACAACGGATTCTTCATCTTGTTTTTATTATGAACAACATTTTGAATGGGCGTGGCTTCTTGTTCAAAGAACAATGTGAAGAACTATCGGGAGCAAACAATTCATCTCGCTTTCTTTGTACACAATTACCTAAGTGAGCGTGGCTTTGCAGCTCCAACGGAACATGGCAACAGCGGAGCATTGCCCCACGGGGCAATCAGTGCTCCAGTGTCTCAAAAAACGGTCAAACTGCCACGGATAGTATTAAACGGTTCGTAAATTTCGTTCGTTAGTCAATTAACAGTTCGACTGGTTGTACTATCTGTTACGGGGCACAGAAGCGTGGAAAATGATCGAGCCGGTAATCGTCTTTGGGCTTTGTGAGTTTGAGTCGCGGGTATTAACTACATCCTGACAGCGAACCCCAGCGGATCGGTTTCTTTCTAATTTTCGACGATGCGTTGACGTCACCGAGTTCCCCGCGCCTGTTCCGGTCTGGGTGCTCGGGACCGGAAACAACGAACTCGTTGGGGAGCGCGGGGCCTTCGAACTGAAAATCCCCCACGGATGTATCGATGTTGCCGCGTTTAAACGGGGACCTGAGGAGGAAGTCGATGTATTCCCTCGAGGAGCCAACGGCTGCCCTTTGCGGCAGGGGTGGAGCCAAATCTGAAAGGCCTGTGGTGTCTATAATTCAACACCTTCATAACCGACCAACGCAGACTCAACTTCAGCAAAAGGATATTTTCTCTGAAAATCCAAATGTATGGCAACAGATGTTCGACGAGATTTGCATCACAAGGAAACCTGAAAAATAATGATCTTGTCATCAATTTTCTTTCTATCGCACACATATTTAACCCTTTGCATTCCGAGTATTATATCAATTTCTCAAATTACTTGAATAGACAGTCCTTTCATCGGTACATATTCAACATATTTATATCATGCGTTCCTGCAAAATGTATACAGTGAATTAATAAATTAGTTTTAATAAGAATGTTGTAACAAAAAGATGCAGTACTTCTTTAGTTCCAACCACTTTTCATATAACGTATAACGATCACACTTTAGCATATAATGTATACGTTAGCGAATTTTTGCATCGTTTACATTGAATTTTTCTGCCTTTTGGCACAGCAAGTGGCTTTATCGCTAACGATGGGGGCAGTTAAAGGGTCAGAGCGTACCTCCACTAAAAATCTGTAAAAACAATCACAAACCTCGGCAATAATCGTTACGCCGGCTGACCATCGTGTTCACGATGTTCACCTGTCCATGGTCCCAACACGGCTCAGGTAACCGTGCACGTTCACAAGACACACACATACACACACACCTTCGTCTGCCCGCATGATCCACACTGCACGGTGTTTTTCAGCTCGCTTTCTGTAACGGTCGAATTTACCCCCATCGCTCTAGAACCGAGGTACAACCAGCCAGCTCCGAGTCTTTGGGCCGAGATCGATCTACGAAATTGTGCGCCCTTTTTCCGACAGACTGCTCGAAATTACAACGCTGTAGCACGTTGTTTACTGTTGCCATAATAGCAAATTCGCTTTGCAACGAATAAGTTCTCGAGCAACGCATAGTTAGAAGTTTCACCAAGACACAGATGTACACATAGAGAACACAAAATTATGCGAAATGTTCTCAGGTTGGGGAGCATCGTAAGACATGTGCTTTGAATTAGGGAGATTTAAAGATCCACATCGAATCACATTACTACCTAGATTGGGAGACGACAAAAATTGGTTTCAGTGTAGCTTTGAGTAGTAACTTGTAACTGGAAGAAAATTAAGTAACTAAAGGAAGTTTCTAGTCGACGGAAGAAATTCTTCAGGATACTCTATGAAGATGAAGGTTTGCATAGAGATCCACGTGACTTGAATCGCAATAGCATAAACCTGCAATCACGAAAACATTGAAACAGAAAGTCTGCTTTTAAGTCGGTCTCCGTTGTACGGAGCACGAGAGAACGAGGGCATAAATAATAATTATACACGCTTCAAATTAGATTCCGCTTGGCCACGGTTTAAAGGGCATTTGCGACAGTTTGTACAGCATGTGCTAAAACGAAACCGCGACCTTGATCGATTTTCCCGACACTGACAAAGCGGAGAACCGGTGCGCCTATCGCGCGATGTAAGCTCTCCTCCGACATTACGAGCGTAAAAACAGGATTCGCGCGCTAAAAACGAAAATTGCGCGGCTCGTTCGAAGAACCGCACAGTGGCGTCTCGCCGGAACAAAGCAATCTTGCGATCATTGTTGCAAAAATACCGGTAGCTGTCGGGAGCGAGGGAAAAAAGAGGAAGAATCGCAATGACGCGATGGTCAATTTTCAGCGCGAAACTCGTTCCTACGTCGACTACCCACCCCTCCCTCTTTTTCTGTCTGGTCCACCTGCTCCTGGACGATCGTTTCTTCTTTTTTCTTTCTCCCCCTCTCTCATTCTCTCGTCCTCTTTCTCTTCACTATGGCCGCTGAGCGCCGAGCGTCCCGCGAAAACACGTACCAGCCGCGTATCCACGACAATCGAATCAACCCCTCGGTCCTCCGGAGTCAGTAATTCTCAATGATTGGGACGTTTTAGCATCTGTAACCTGACGCTCTTTCTTTTCTATCCCCACCTTTTCTTCTCTCTCTTTTACACCATGCGTCGGAGAACTGCGACAGGAGACTCGTGCAGACGATTAAACGTAAACAGTTCGTAGTTGAACTGCAACGACGCTTTATCGTATTCTTACTGGATTGTACATAGGGATGTTAGTGTAATTTGCCCGTCTTTATTTTTGCTTGTTTTTAGTTCACCCGCGGAGGCTGGGGATATCGTGAATTTGTAGCAAAAGTTAGTAGACGAGGTACAAGACAGTGAATTTTCTTGTTGTTTGTCTTGTGATTTTCATGTTATTAAAATTATTAAGAGAAGGAATAAATTTTTATTTGAACCTTCTTATTTTTCTTGAAGATACGAAGTCTACGAATGTTGTATAAATCATTTTCGTTGCCGTACAATCATTAATTTGCTAAACATGTTTGATTCGGAACAGGATACTGTTCCTACATGAAATGCATGATGTACAAATGATGCAATAAATATTCATTTTTATGTTCCTTTTTTAGTCTTAATTAGCTCCATCTCAACATTCGAACGAACAAATTCCATAATGAATACATAAATCTAAAAGACACAAATACGAAGCTCGCTTAGCTCACGCACAAAAGGAAAGAATAGAATGCATCGCAAGGGCGAGATTTGGCAAGTAGCTACCACTAAAGCCTAATTCAGGTTACCAGACCCCCATCACTTGCCACCGCGTCAGACTGCAATCAATCTCCCGAAAAAAAGTGCAGAACACACGTTCAACAAAGTCAAACGTTAGAGAAACATACAGGATGCTTCAAAAGAAACCGTTCGTTTCTCGAAGAAAATATCAAACGAAATTTTTCCCCTCTTGAAAGAAGAAAAACTACCACTCCGTTTTCTTTTGTTATTATGCTACAGACAAATGTTTGAAGCACGAACCAATATGAATATGTCCCGCGAAAGTAATATTGTCTTTTGTTTCATGGTCGCCTGTCTGGCGTCACGCGGTTTCCCTAACGACGCAGTCATTAGGGAATGAAAGAAACCTTCGAAGAGGGGCTGGAACGCCAGGGGAACCTGATTCATTGTGTAGAAAATTATTCCATTAACCCTGCTGCTGCATACGCATTCGAAATGCATTTGAAATGTGTTTGAAACAGACGTTTAAAAGCGGTAATTAAGATAGGTCCTTCTCAGCAGATAAATATGATAGCTTCTACCCTCGAATATAAAATAAATAATTGTTATTTTATACTTATTTATGAAAATAAAAGAATGCATTCCAGGCAGACAAAAATAACACTACCTCGCCATCCATTATGTATAAAATCGGGTATATTACGTTACTGTATAAAAATAAGAGATTGCATTTAGAGAGAGGTATTTGTATAAAAATACAAAATAAAAATTATTTGCATAGATTATAATGAGCAGAAGTCACAGAAATTTCTTTGTGCTTTTAATAATTTTAATAAGCTGCGATTGATACACGTAGAATCTTTTAAATTCTTTCAATCTGTCCCTTGCCTTAAATTGCACCTCCTCATTTTTGCTATGAAAACATAAAATCCACAGTCTAATTATAATATACACAATTATATTAAATCAGCTTTGATTAGCTTAGCTGCATAAGAGCATAAGGTATAGACAGATACCAGGTCAATTTCTTCATGTAACATTATACTGTGAAGTTATAAGAAGTAGAATAAAGAAACAGGTTCATTGAGAAATTGCCCGTGCACCTTTGCAGCCTCAATAACCATAAAAAATATGGGACCCATCATTTCGAAGGTCCCGACAGTTGAATCATCAAAAAGCGTCACCCAGGGTCGAAAGAACTACAAGGGCCCGAGAACCTGAGTCACTGGGCTCAGAAATTTCAGATTTCCGGCGGCCGTTTTGCGTCAGCCTGTAGAATCGAGAGCGATCACGCGAACGATCGGTTTTCGTTGCGGCCGTACAAAGTAAGGGCAGTACAGCGAGGCTGATAGTATGGCGAAGCGAAAAGAAGAAGGTGCGCGAGAGGAAGGGTCCAGGGAGCACGTCCTCGCGTCGAGGAAGAAGAGCACGATCGTGATCGCTCTATACGCGGTGCTACTTAGAAAAAAATAAAAGGTAGGCTTTATGGCGCGAGCCTCTTCTGCCCTACCCTGACCAAAATCGCTTAGCATAATCCGTTGGACTGGGTTTCGTCCAAGAGCGAGCAGGACGGACAGACCACGAGACGAAGAGGGCATCGTGACTCCCAAGTTGGAGAAGGCCGAGGAGCATTAGAGGAAGCGAGACGAGAAACGAGAGAGTTGCGCGCCATTTTTACTGCGCATTCATGGCCGCGCACCAATCAGATTTGAATGCGTCAAGTCGGTGGAAGGGTCGCGGCGGACCTCGTGGCTTCGTGCTCCGTGCTCCACGGAAACCGAAGCCAGTCAGGAGAAGCTAGAAGGAGTCTGGCCGTCGAGCGGTGAAGACCAGAGAGTCTCCGGTTTTGTCCGAGTGAGGTTCTACGTGACTACGTGACCGATTCCCGAGGAATCTTGACAGAAAACTCGCCGGCAGCCGACGGAAATATCCGCAGGATAAATCGTGGAGGATCGACTGATCGTAAGGAACAAAGAAATCGAAGCAGCACCGTTTAGATTCGGAGGTATAATCTTTCGAAGAAGAAGCTCCCTGAAGAGAGATCGTGGACGCGACTCGCGCCTGTCCATTGTTCCACGTTACACGAGGATAATCGATATACACACATCAAACAATCCATCGAAATGCTGGCTGCATCGATCTGCCGCGAGGTTCACTTCACGGTCCTGTCCAGCACGACCATGGCCACGCGAGTTCCACGCTGCCTCTTCGGCAAGCCCAGCTCCCGGGAGACCGTGGAAATGCTCCAGGAGGCCCTGGACGCCGAACGCAGCAGGTTCGCCAAGCGATGGGGCGTTGATCCCTGTTCCGAGGACAAGGAGAACAACTACCAGAGGAAGCACTCCGAGAAACAACCCTCGCCGAAACGACACTGCAACCCGTACTCCAGACAGACAAACATCCACGGTGAGTACCGCACGCGCATTCACTTTCTTACTTTCAATGAATACCGCGCACGCGGGACATTCGAGCCTTCGACGCGAAACCCCACGAGAGCGCGTGGTCTCTTTTCTTCGTTCGAATTTTCAGAATTTTTTAGAGAGTCGTAAATTTTTATCGTCGGTTTATCTCGCTTTATCGCCGTTTTCCGAAGATTGGTTATATAAGAGTCGAGAAAATGGTTCGGGAATTGAGACTCGAAAAGATTTTGTCGAGAGAGGGAGGAAGGGAGGTCGTTATAGTGGTAACGATGGTAGAGAGGATTTTGAAAGATTGTCTACGTGCAGTGAAGAGGTTTTTGGGCGGGAACGCGTGCAGGAATAGGTCTGATAAGCATGGCGTGGAAGAGGGGGGAGCATCGTACGATTTTGGCGGGAAACGAGACGGAAAGGCCTCGAGGAAAGGGAAGGTGCGAGGCGCAGGCGCAGTGCAGGCCGGTCGCGTGGCTCCGACCTGTTTTCATAGTCTAGCCTCGCTCCTCCGCGCCTCTTCCGCCTTCCCCCTTTCTCCCTCCTTTCCTCCGCTCTGTTCGGCCAGAGCTGCCGGTCTTACGCGCCGTCCGAAGACTTTCGACCGATTCTCTCGAGACGGCTCCAACCGGCCACTATCGCTTTCCAAAATTACAATCCCAATACGGTAGTTTGCCCCACGTACCTCCGACGCTTCTATCCTCTTCTCTTCTCTCCCTTTCTCTTTGCCTCCTCCTTCGATTCGATTGCCACGTGATTCGATTATTGATCGACGCTTCATGGCCAATTTAGGCGTTTCTCGCTAAGGATTTTGCTCTTGAGCAAATCCAATATGTTCTCGCGAATAGATCAGGAGACTGTTTCTTGAATCACTTTCCGAGTGATTTTTGGTAGACTTGGTGTGTCGCCGGGGATGGGCTGTGATTGGTCGAAAGAATAAGGAGTCGGACATCCTCCAGGAGTTAGACAATTTTTGTTGGTAGTGATGCTCCATTACAAATAGCTATCTTTTACGGACCCAGAGTTTGGGTCTGATTCAATCTAGAACATTTTTATTGGCATCAATACTGTATTAGAGACAAGCAGAGACTGCTCAAGTCTGTCCTTTGGAGCAGACTGAAGCTAGACAAGTTTGTTTTAGTATTAGACTCTGCGGTGAAGGTTGCCAAAGAGTAAGATAGCCAAGAATAGAACTAATAAATGTAATCTTTGAAAGAATGCAAACACTTTGAAGCTTGCGTCAGACATTGTACTCCAGAGAGACGAGAAAATCTGTTCCCGAAGATCCTGAATCGAAATCATAGAGGAGGTTCGATTCGACTAGCCCTGCGGTTACGAATCGAGTAAGAATGCGTCTAAACGGGGCCTACTGTAAATACCAGCGGCGAATATGCAACGGAAAGGCCTGGAAAGTATCCTCCGTGGATGAATCACGACGGATGAGTCACGCGTGCTCGGACGAAATACCTGTAAGGGTCCCCTGAGTCATCGAAGGGCCCACTTTTCAAGGAGTATGACGAACTTGCGATCGCATTCCTTGGACTCCGGTTCGTCTCGTTTGCGCACCAGCGTCACGACCCGAACCCGATTCGACCCGACCTGACCCGACGGTCTCATACCGCACAATGGATATCATAGACTGTCGACCAAGGTGCTTGTCTGCGACCGTCCGCGATTTTCATACTTCAAGTCTGCAATTTTTACCTTGATATTAAATATACATTTTATAAGTCCTTAGTCAGTTTGCGATCACTAATTGTTAGTGTTCCCACGCTGCAGATTTTCTAGCACAAAAAGCAATACCCTAAACAATTACAGTTCTTCTTACATTCATCGAGTATCTCGGCCCGCGTCATTCCACCGTAAAATTCTTTCGCGAAGGAAAAAGAATACTTCGCACGGTGTTTGCTCGAATGATCCTCAGCATACACTATAATAGGCCATTAACCTAAGTGCAACTGGAAAAAGGAGCGAACCGTTTACACAAATATTCTCGCACCGCCGCGATTCGCTTTGATAACGTGCCAGCCGATGATTCTCGGGCCCGGGTGGGCAAAGAGGCCCGCGAAGAGCCAACGGAGCGAGACATCGCAACAAGCCCTTTACCACAGACACCTGTTCACCCCCGCCAGGGTACTGCTACCACTTTTCAACTGTCTTTTTCCCACGATTAAATCAGACTCGCGAAGACGCGATACCGTCAACGGGACCTTCCGAAGGCCGTTGGCCACCTGTCGCGATAGCTCGCTTCTTGCGGACGCATTTGCATTTACACCTAGCCTTGCGACACCTTCTAGCCCTATTGTACTGGTGCTTCTTTCCGATTGAACGCATATCGCCGACCATAAACTCAACTACTCGTCCAAGCGTTCGTGAGTCTCTTGGCTGGCAGCCCGCATGATTTACCTGTGAAGGAACGTTGTATCAGATAATTACATGAGTAATGGCTTAGCTTGATGCAAGATTACATCGTGTTTGCTTTGCAGAAAGTTAATGCTCGTACGTTCATTTTTTATGGTAAATCTGCTGGGTATTGCTTTCTTTGATTTTAATTCATATGTTCACTTTTTATAGTAACCTTTTTTATGGTTTTACGGCTTTTTTGCTAGTGACTTCTTCTAGAAGTCTTGAAGTTGATGGTATCGTCCGGAACCTGTTATCGTTGTTAGTACGTTTTCAGACTATGTCGAATTTCAGTTATGGTCAAATACAAGCTCTTTGCGATTAGATGGTAGGGGTTCTGCTTCCTGCTAGATTTCGTCGAACCTTGCACAGCATGATTAAGTACTATTATCATGTTCATGTCGTGTGGACATTTGTAAGCTGATAACAGTGATCAAGGACATGTTAGACACTTGGAATCGTTAACAAATTTTGAGATCGTAGAGGTTTTAAGCAACGAATCCTCCAATTCTAACTGTTCTGTTGACGGAAGAATTTAAGAATTTGTTAAAAAAACGCGAGTCAATCGTAGACATAATGACCAATTCGTCCATAAATTGTGACTCTTCATACGAGTTCTCATTAACACTGCTTATTATAGCAATCCCATTAATTTTTATTTACACGTTTTGCAGATATTCTTTTCTATTTTTCAATTTTTCTCAAGCCATAGAGACGCATGAAAACCAGCAATCTATTCACACTAACACCTAAAAATAAAAGCTCTAATTGGCTATTGAATTAACCAGTAACACAACCATTCAACGAAAATAGCTAGTCACTAGATCGCCGTCACACCCTAATTTAAACGAAACCATCTCCTCATCTCGTCTCCATCTCCTCATCATCTCATCTCGCTGCACTCGCCAAATGGGACTAGAAATACTGAAATCCAGTAGTTTCAGTTCGCTCGAGGAATCTCGAAGAATCCTGTGTATCCTCCTTGGGAAGCTCGAAATAGAACAGAGAGAAAAGGGGATTCAGAATTTTGGTTCAGGTTCTTCGCGTACTCCGAAAGAATCGAAAAGAAACTGACCTCCTTTCAGTGGAGCTCGTTGGGTGAAAATCCCAGGTTTGATTGAAAAACGTAAAGAGAGAACCGAGAGCGAGAGAGAAAGAAATGGAGGGGGAGGGTTAGTCTATGGGGTCCACGATGCTGTCCGGACAATGGTGATCTCGATCTTTGTGTCTGGATCTCGAGGTGGAAGCATATGGACAGGTAGAACCGTCTACCACTTCACGTTGAAGCGTGAAGGTTCTATGCGATGTCTAGGATAGGTATTTTGTGGCTCCCGCTCTAGGCGCGGGATAACAGATGTTGACAGACATCTTGGAATCCTTAGCGGGAACCTTCGCTGCGCCCGGAGAGAAACCAGAGGACTCGGTTTCGCGCGCCATATGGCGGACCAGCGCGAAAAGGATCCTCGAAGAGGGATCAACGTGTCCTCGACATCTGGCCGCTGCTTCTTGGCGGTCCCTCGGATTTGTTTAAAGCCATGCACTTGTTCTGGATCATGGGATTTGGCTCCACTGACCCACAGTTGCCCAATTTTGACCTGTTCCTATACTCTGACCCATGCAACGGAAACTTTTAATATTTTAAGTCGCAAGCTGTATACTGGCTGTAACCACAGCCTAATACTTGCATTTGTTACTTTCCTCTCATTAATATGGCCTTTTCTCTGTATCGTACCAGAACACGTACAATATCACTCTTAATTGCAAATTTCCGGTGATCTACCGTCACCAGGCAATCAGAAACAGTGTCCACTGCTCCAAACGTCCCCAGTAGGAAAGCCACGATTTCCGAATCTCCGTCGATCTCTCCGCAAGGATCTCGAACAATGTAAACATGAAGTAGTCAGCGCGATGCCAGTACCACGGAATCGCACCTGCCCGCCGGGGCAGATCGAGTAAAAAGGAAAGCAGCAAGGGCGCTCAGGTGGCTACCTGATCGAAAATAGGGTGTCCACAAGACGTTTTGTTCGTCAGGCTCTTTGTTGTGGAAATTTCGTGTTTCGCGCTCTTCCCCATACAGGTTAAAACGCGGTGGCAATCAGCCGAGCGGTTCTCCCCATGGAAACCATACGACTCTCGAACAATGATCTTGCAACGGTTTTCCTTCGAATCCGCTCTTTTATTTCACGGTTTTCTTGCTTCACCATTCCCACAACGAAAAACAAACGTCCCATGATGCCGAAACGCGACGCGCGCGACAATTCAGCTTTCGAATTCGCGATTCGAGGGAGGCGCGGCCCCGTCGCGGTCTCAATTCTAATTGACTCGCGAATGTGCATACTAATCTGAAACCTGGCCCGTTTCTTGTTGCAGATTACTGGCGAGCCCGTAAGGTGTGCGAGGTGAATAAGAAGCCGCTTGCATCATCGCTGGACGCGGCGAAGCAGCAGAACGAGGCGTCGAAAACGGCGAAGACTATCGTCAAGTCAACGAAAAAATCGATGCAGAACTGAAGAACGGAGCCAATGAAAAAAGCCAGCGAAGAACGGAGAGAGCGAGAGAGAGAGATGGAGTGTGCCCTCTCCCTCTCTCGCGTTGACTATCGACTTCTGTATATTTATTTCGTCGCCGTTCTTCCGTGATAGTTGTTGCCGTGCCAGCGGCCAACGAACGTCCTCGTTATCGTTAATTGTTCAATGTATTATTATTGTAAATACTTGCGTCACGCGATTTATTACGGAGGTTTGGACGGGCTCGCCGATCATGATCGAACACCTCACCGACGTTTTTTCAACGCGGAACAAAGATAGGGAACCGCGCGCGTCGACGTCGACGAGACAGAAAATCCTTTCGTCGCGGTCGAGACTTGAAGACTGCGCCGAGTTAACGAGTTTGATCGGCGCAAAGGTCGTCCGGATATAGCGAGCCCGTGTCGAAAGCCTGAATTCGGTTGGTTCCTCCAACAATGCAGCGCCTCCAAAGAGTAATCGAATACGACGACGAAAGTCCGAGATGTCTCCTTGGTCTCCGCGCCGAGACGCTGGAGAAAGTCCTATGTAAATCTGACGAACCTAGGATTACGGAAAATCTCTAGTCATCTAGTTGTTTAAGCGAAATAAACGTCGTGCTTTCATATGCAAACGCTGTTGTCTTTTAATCGGCACCCCTCCTTCGTTACCCTTAAGGTTTAATGTTTGGTCGAAGCGAAATTCAAATACGTTCATAATTGAGATTGATGCCCAAGCTACTTTTGTAACACGCTTGTTGTGAGCCCAAAATAAATTACAATCGATTGCAATTTTGATCATTGGTGTAGTTTTCTGATGGAATAAATTATATAATAAATTCTAGAGATGGTGAATAAATTAGAAAGGCCTAGTTGCAATTTAGCGTTAAAAGCAACGTTACTAGTAGTCACAATGTCTGAAATCATAAATATGTAGGTTTGTGGGAAATTATTAAATGAATTTATTTATTTAATTATTGGAAATTTGTACGCATTATCTACAAGTCAGTTAGTTTCATTGCTTGTTGCTTGTACTATTTGTGTACTTATACTTTGAAAAATGTGGAATATAGTATATCTATGTATAGTAACTACGGTTTGTTTTTTTTTTTGAGGGGAGACAACTGTGACATACCGATAGTAACAGTAGCTGTTCGTCCTACTGCTGTAAGCCATATGTTACGAATATACAGTGGATAGAGTAGACAAAACATAAAAACTCTACTTTCTCAAAGAATATATATGATACTGTTATCAAAAAAAAATCCAACAGTAGCAAATAACACAAGAATTGAATCAATCAAATAAAAATTTGAGTCAAGAGTAGATCAGGTTATTTTTTAATTAGATATGAACTGCAATTTATTTCTGAAGTTGGGTTTGCAGATCGACGATAAGGATTCAAAGTAAATTAGATAGGATGAGGTAGATCGTGAGGGAGATATAGATAATGGTTAGGTAGTAGGCAGTTGACTCTACTAATACTATAGCCGAGTCAAAATCTGTCAGTCGTTCAGGAAGGCTTGACGAGAATTAGCCAGCTGAAGAATATGGACGCTATTTTGTAACGAACATTTTAATATATCCACCTGGACGGAGCCATGGTGGTCTGAGGCACACGTGTGGGGTAAGCTATAGGGTGAGCTGGAAGAACCATGACCACAATGGCCGTTACATTCTCAATTTACAACTTCCTGCATCGATGTTAGAACAATTTCTACCATCTCTTTCCAACTCGAAATTCTTTCAACAGTAAACACTTTTATATTTTTCGTTAATCTTGAAACAAATCAAATCGTACTGGGTTGATCCACCCCTTAGTATCCTAGCTTAATTTGCATCAGTATCAAACTTACAATATGATGAAAAAATAAATATTCAAAATTAACCCTTCGCACTCGAGTGTTGACTCTGAGGCACGACTAAGAATGCTATATCATTATTCAAAATATTTTGTACATTATTATATTTGTTTGTATCTCTAATAAATTAAGAAACATTTGAAAAATATCATACAGAACGGAAATATTCTAGGTCAAAAAAAGTATTTAGTTTTTATGTTAAAATAGTTCCGAGTGCAAAGGGTTAATGTGCATAAGAAAACGTAACTACGTAATTATTAGTGAAATTAATCGACGTAATACATAAGAAGTAAAAACATCAATTTGTTCGGAATTTTGACTTACACCGCTTCCATAATCACCGGTGCGAATACCATATTTAAAAAATGTTGGAACTATAACGAGGGAAAGAGTACATGATTCGCATTGTTTAACACTAAACCTACCACGAGGGGTCAAATGACCCATTTTAGATTTTTTATTTGACAATTATTGAAATTGTAAAGGTGTTTTCATGAGAATTTATTGAATATATTTTTCGACTCCAGTATATAATATAGTAAAAATCGCAAAAAATATAAATAAATTTAATCTTGTTATTTTTATAATATTATACACATCAGTCACTTTTGATAATCGGTAGGTTTAGTGTTAAACCGTTCTACTTTCCGGATAACTGATTCTCGCGAATAGCGTTGAAAGATCAGATTGACCGAGTAGATTTTTACAAGCACACCCTGTACAGACGCGTGTCTGAGCATTTACTTATCAGCGACGCGATGCGAGCATGGGGGTGGCAGAGCACGGTACATATACGGTTAATTGTAATGCGTGATGCACCACAGGGTCTTCAGCCATGGGGGAGCCGTCCGAAGGGAAGCAGCTGGTTCATGGTTTTAATGACTGTCATCCTAGCTAGTCATTTCGATAATGGTAACCAACACCACCACCCTACGAAACTCTTTCGATTACATTAAATCGAATATCTGAACCGAACAGCCCATACCAGCGATTCCATAACCGGCGCTCCAGAAAATTCAATAAAACCGTGACGTATTTCCATAATTCGATCAATCAAACGCTCCGACCATGCGTTATGAGAAGGGTTGTAAATTAAAATAATTTTTTTTGTTAATGGTAGTATGACGGAACACATCCTTTAACTTCGAAATTTTTTTAAAAGTCCGACCTAGAATTTTTTAGGTGTAGTTTTAGGTCGCGAACTTACGTGTCAAGTACAAAAAGATTGGTATATCTTTTTTTAGAATTGGAACCTTCGACACGTGATCTAATTTTCTATGGGAAAGAATTGTTAAAATTCCAAAAATTTCTTCACAAATGGTTAAACATATTTCCACCTCCAATATGGTGTCGGCGATCGATAGCGAGGAGGAACCGCACGTCGGAGCAGTATACATAATTGGAAACCTAAAACAGGATGTGACCTCACCACGCGTTATTGTATCCAGGATCGTTAAGAACCTCGTCGTTACGATATCCAATTACTCGGGAGGAGTGAAACAAAAGGAGAGCGGGCGGGAAAGTCGCCGTTCCTAGATCAAGACACACACAGGATTCGATCGCTGGATCGAAAACCAGGTGCAAGAGCCGAGCGGCGCTTAATGAGCGTTTATCAGCGGAACACGTGTAGTACAAGCCCCGGCGCAGGCCTAATTGATTGAATTAGCCGTGAAACCAGAGTGCGTTCGAAGGCCTACACCTGACCTCGACGAACTTCCGACCAGATCGATATTGATGGATCGCTGATCCCCGCTCGATCGATCAAACTTCCTTGTTCTTCGGCCGAAGCCGACCCCCGATCCCCGATCGATCAACTTTTTTACCCGATCGGCAACGGTTTCATTAGCGATCATTTGAAGCGGGCCGTTTTTTACCTCACATTTTCATGAGCAGCAGATCTGGTTTTTGCAATTGGATCATCGCATTGGTTACGGTTCTCCGATTCCTCGCCATTTCCTCCTTTTTTAAAACGGTCATGAATGTCGCCAATTTGGGGAATATTTGCGCTGTTTTTTACCTGAAAATGATCTTTATTTATCTGTTACTTCATGTTCGCTGTTTGATGCATGTAGGGTGCTGCATTGGAACGAAAACGATCCTTGGGGCATATTTTTGGAGAACATAATGGAATTCATAGGTGTAGGTATATTTAAGTCGTCCAGGCTACTGGCCACACACAGTGTCAGCTAAATATAAGTTGCTTGTATGTGATCGTAAATAGACTGCAGATCTTCACGTGTATTCTCAATGTCATGGTTAATTTTATTACTGTAGATCCTCATGCAGAGTTCCCCATTTTCACGGTTAATTTAATTATTCTTTGTGCAATGATGTAAATCACGCATTTATTCTCGTTTTCTACAAAGAACAATCGGGTAAAAAATTTATAATGAAGACAGCTTATTATTTTTGATGATTGCTGATTGAAAATACACATTTAGCAGTACTGTAGACAACGTTATATGTCACATATTCAAGAAGTATATTTTTGGACTGTAGCTCGAACGATAGCTCTAATTTGATCGTCCATCTCCATTTCTTTGCAATGCACCACATCAGACATCATCGTCTACCCTCGGAGAAATCATGCCATTTTCTGAAGATAGTTGTTGCAGCATTCATTAAAAATGCACCGAGTATCATCTGCTGTGTTGACCCTCGCACTTGCAATACTATACTGCCTTTAATCTGAATGTGAAAGGAATCACAAGAACTCAAGAATGATCTCAAGACCCTTATCAAGAAGAAGAAGCTTGATTTTGAAAGAAACGTAACGTACACTCTCAAAAAAATCCAGTCGCCTCACCACAGTAACATTTTAAAAAATTCGACGACCTGCCAGGTGAAAATTCAATGGCGAGCGCATCCTAACCGGACGAGGAGAAAAAGCAACGTAACCGGAGCAGCGATAAATTACGATCTCTCCAGCGGATCGAAGAATGGTAAATGAGGGAGGTAATGTCCGATCGGGTCGCTCCAAATGACGTCCACAATGGGCTAACGAACTCACCGAGTGGCATTTCGATTTCCAACGGTAGCCACGCGCCTGTTCCTCGGTTCGTTTCGTCCGGTATTAGCTAATACCCTGTAAACAGCGAGGGGGGCTATAACCGACTGCTGCAATTAAAGGACATTCATATCGAGTGGCTGTTCCGTTCGACCCTTTCGCACGGACCCGCGAAAACTGGTCTTGATGACCGTTTTGACACTAGGACGCCATTTGTCATATTTTTTATGCATTGCCATTTTCTCCGTAGCCCGCTGTGATGTACGACAATTTTGACAAAATTCGTTTCTTCTACACATGTGCCTAGCAAAAGAACATTTAAGATTACAGATTAAATTAAACTTTGGTAACTAAAGTTACAGTTGCTTGAGACCTTAGATCCGCCAGCAATGAAGTCGACTATCCATTTTTGCACATATGTATGTGTACAGAAAAAAAATTGAATATTAAGGGCTAGAATAAACCTTGATAATTGAAGCTATCATTTTTTGGCAGAAGATAAAACGATTGATACTAGATCTATCGTTGCAAAATTATTGAAATTGTGAGTTAGCTTCAATAGCAAATTATTGAACATATTTGTGTATCCTCGCTGCTACTGTTAGACTTTCAATGTTTTAAAAAAGATACTTCTATACATAAAATGTATGTATTAGCAGGCTCAGGCCATTTATTTCTGAATACATGAATCAGAGTACAGTCGTGTAAACCTCGCGGTTTGGGATAGTTTCAATGGTGGTCGGTAGCCAGGAAACGATCGGAAAGGGGTTAAAAATCGCCATTCTTCGGACTCGTGTAAAGAGCAACGGAACCGTTTGTGGCGTCTCAGTGGGATCATGCGAGAACGTCCTCCATCTCTTCCGTTCACGAATCCGTGCAACCCTCGTGTCGCAGGCGAACCTAAAATTAGCTCTTTTTAAGGGACACGAACAGCCGATCGACTGGGCCGGATACGGACGCGGGAAGGTGCACGTGTCGTAGCTCGAGGGGAAGTCGAAATTGCGCCCGGGAAAAAGGCGAAGAAGAACTCGCTCGACGAAAAGACCGCCGAGTGCGTGTCGAAGACACGTCGATACCGTAAATCTGTGCCAGATGCTGCGCCACGGTACATCACATTGCGAGAAGACCTAACCTCAAGAGCCTACCTATGTCAACTTCATACATTCGTCGATAGGTCTGACCAAATACTATGCATGGGTTTGTTAGGATAGTCGGATAAAGCGTCCAAATTCTACACATTCAAATAGCCAGCCTTACACTACACAGAGTTAAAAGTACTTTAAAAAGTATCTTAGTTCATCGCCGCATACATATTGAAACGGAGACCTCTTGTAGACCGCGAGCACCGAAGACCCCGCTGTTGAGAGGGAAGCGGGCCCGCAGGCGCCCGGCAACCGCTTCCAAGGTAGCTCCCGGAGGCGGTGGAACGGAACGAGCGAAACACAAACGGACACTCGCTTTTTCGCTCTTTATATTCAGACTGGAAGTGATTTCACGGTTCGCAGGACCTCTCTCCGGTCTCCAGACAGGATCTAGGCGAGGCATCCTGCCAGCGATCCTCCCCCCACGCGACTGGTTGCCTCCTGGCGAGGCGTCAACCACGGTTAACGTGTCTATTCCTTTTCGAACAAGGTTGCTCCCTTGTTTCGCCGCCTTTCCCGGCCTATTTGCACGGCCGGTGAGCAGGATAAGGTTGTAACCGTGTTCTCTTAGCATCGGTTCCATGAGAACCGGGGACCGATTTCGAAGTCTCTGCGGTCACCGATCGAATTCGCTCAGCAGATTCTCACAGCAGAGGCCTGGCTCTGCGTGAGAGACCCTGAAGAGATGGCTCGTGATGGCTCGTCGACGGTGGACATAACCCCCGAGTTCAATACTATCGGTCAGTTTTTGCGGTGAGGTCTTGGTCCACCGGCCAGGGGAACCGGAGGAGAACAGTCTCTCAAGCCCGTGGGACATCTGCTCCCCAACGAATCCCCATCGCACGCTTCACGAACCTACTCGTGCTTACTATAACTTACCACCGTCGAATCGAAGCTACGTGGGCGGGGGAAAAGCGACTCGGTTGAAATTTCATCGCGACGAGCGCCGTTACGCCCTCTCGTAGTTTCACCCTTCTTCCTCTTCATCATCATATTGCGTCATCGGTGCTCTATCATTCCGCTTTTTGCTCTTCATCGACGGCTGTGTTTACCCTTGAACGATACGCACGTTTTTGAAAATCTCCAATATTAGCAGAGGCGTCCAGAGTCCATCTGACAAAATCCAATATGCACTCGCGAGAGTCAATACCTGTGATTATGCTAATTACGAATTTTTGATGAGTTGGAGGAGTGAGTTTGGTTCCGGTTTCTTTGTCACAGTTTTATCAGGGAGCAATTTAAGTTTTGCGTGTCCCTTAGAAATAGATAGATATACATTTTTATTTTGTATATTGTCTTGAGAGTGTATTTGTCTCGTACCTTGAAGAAGTGGGCCAAAGTGCTACACGACCAGAGAGAAGTTGAAGACGAGTGAAGTTAACTGGAATTGAGATCGAGTCGTACGAACCGAGTACAGATACTCGACCGAACATATTCGTATCAGAAACGAATGTTCCCAGTATCAGGATCGTGTCTCAACCGTCCTGGTACATGTTCGAATAGGTACAGTACGGTTCCACGGAATTTTATAACGGGCGCCTAGAAAGTACCAGAACGATTAGCACTTAAGATTCTCGGGGTCTACCCACGACGAGGGAGTCCATTAACCACGCGGAAACTGTGCAGCTCTTCCTCTCTCTCTCTTTCTCCTCTCGGTCATCTTTCGATTGCTCGAATGAAAGTGCATCCAGCCTCCGATAAGTGGCAGCGGAACGACCCAATCGCCACCGAGATCCGGTCGTTTTAAATTTATCGCGAAACGGTGAGTCCTCCTTGTATGGGGTCCTGCTAATGTACCTTGTGAGCTCTTAGCACGCGATACGCGTTACGAGCTCGATCCGGTAAACGGTTCGGGCCTGTACTTCGCGAAATTTCAATTAAAAGATACACACCGAGTCGTTGTTCCCGCTTTATCGTGACGAGCCGACCGAGGAAAGCCTTTTTCTAAAAAAAAATATCTCCGAGGCAAATTATTAAATGTTTTTAGTCTAACATTTTTAATTCATGTTTCTTCTTTTAACAATGTTATTGAGTTGAAAACAATACTACAGTACCTTCCAATTCCTTAAATGTTTTTACTGTATTGCATTTGATTTATCCATTTTTGTCATAACTGCACAAAATTCGCAGTCTACTCATCACACTCGTAAAAAAATTGGGAGCTTGCTTCGTTTCCAAACAAACGCATCGTGACTGGCCGCAGTTGCGGTTCCATCGTTTTCCGCTGCATCCTCCGTTCTAAATACAGTCGCAATGACGTGCTCCATTTTTTTCCGGAAATAGACTTCCTCCGAGTCGAGTAAGTGTACATACATAAATGGATCGCACATGTGTAAATCGGGGGAGCACGCGCGATCGCACGTTTCAGTAGCATCGCCGGCGCTTGAGGAATACAGAGCCATACATGCAAGCTCCTTCATTTATAAATAGACGCACGTGGATGATTAAGCGAACGGAATGCAGTTCGATGCACAAGAGCCTCGAAAACCGTGCGAAAGCTTCAGTTTGCGAGGCAGAGTCGCGCGGATCGGTGCTAGACGTTCAAATCAGAATCAGCGAGTACACAGGGCCGTCGACATGCTGGCTGCGAGGCACAGGTGAGACGATAACGGTAACGCGGCGATGCTTAATACTCTTTCCGCTAAACGAGCCTAAGTAGGACGGGACCTCGTTGTTCGAGACTTCTTATCGGAGCTTTTACCCCGCCAAACATCGGCGAAAGCTGCCTCGCTTATCAGTTGAAGAGTTTCTCCTTAGAAGGAGTCGGTCGATTCGCACCTCTTCTGAATCGCCATTGTGCTTGCACTTCTGTGCGAATGTGTCTTCTATTCTTCTTGGAAGAACAACTTAATCTACAACCCTCTACCATCCTTCACAATCTTGGTAGCACCTCTTGCCATTGTTATTTCACTATTTTCGAACATCATCAAAAGTCCTACTGCGGTCTCACATCCAAAAATGTCCTAAAAAGACGTACTACCCCAGAATAAATATACCAAAGACAAGTTTGCAAATTCCACAGTCAGAAATTTTCCTTTCATCAATGACCTCAACAATCCCAATGTATCAGGAACATGTTCCCGTTGCATCAGCTAGTTCGCTCACAAGCACCACTAATTTTCAGTGAATCCAACGCATACCTAATCCAATGTGAAACCGTCACATCGTCCCAAGAGATTCAAGGTACCCCCGTGAATCCCCAGCAGAGCAAAGTCTTCGACCTGGAGCAATTACCGAGTTTCTTCGAATCGTTAACTCTTTAACCCTCGCGTACAAACATTCCTCGAAGCAGTCTGTTTTCCGAACAAGATCTCGAGGGATTTCGAAAGTCTCGCGGCTGAATCGATGGTGTTAATTGGACGCGTGCTAGTATGCGTGTGCGCACGCGCTCTTTGAAACGAGGCCAGAATACGGCGTCTGGTTCTCGTTCGCGATAAGACGCATCATCCCCCGATGCATCCATAGGGTCCCGTGGTGTTTGCGGTCGTTCCTACATCCGGTAACTCACCGTCGCGGTTGTGTCTCGAGAAGAGAGAAAGATAGAGAAAAAGCAAGTATACCGGGACTAGCGTTACATACGGGATTTAACAGTGTAACGTTACATCGTTCGGTCTGGCCTTTCCTGCGCTCCTCGGGTTCACCGGGCCCCGAGTCTTGGATTTCTCCGCACTCTGTACGAAACAGGAGGTTATTGTGCGAGGGTTTTAAATTCCGGGCAGGTTGAATGCACCCACAGCCGACTGAATACACCTTTCCCTTTATTCTAGCGTGAACGACGAAAACAGTATCCAACAGGCTTTGTCACTGTCCCTTGGAACAATAGGGACAAGGACTCGGCGAACTTCCGTATAAAGTTTCCGCGACAAACTTGCTCCAACCACCATGAAAATTCACGGTGGTTCATGCTGGATTGTAGTCTGATAGGTCAGAAACTATTTTCAAAATGCCTTCGTCCCTTTCTCTTACGCTAATGAATCAGACTCTTCTGTGTAGGCTTGACGAGCTCCGAATTGCAACTCGAAATTGTCTAGGGAAGTCAGAAATTGGTTGTGGAAGGAACAAGCACGGTAAAACCTCGATGATTTTATGTTTTGCTGTACTGTGTTCTTAGTTTCTCATTAAAGGGTGTTCCTTTAACGCTTGTTGAGGATAGAACTGGATGAGAGGGTGAACAAAATAGAAAATAAAACTTGAAAGTGCAGTAAAACCTCGCTACTTATTCATGAACTTCATCAACAATTTTTACGAAGAGAAATTACAGATGTAATTTATTTAACTTATAAAAGTAAGGAGTACACTATAAAATCTGATCTGAGTCATAAGTTGATTAGTTACCTCGCTAATTGCACTACTTTAGATGCTTAGATACAATGTCTCTTTTAGTCTTATTCTTGTGCACCTGTCGAGGCTTTACTGTAATTCCAGTCCTACTAAATCAATAACGAATGATGTTGCTAACAAAATCTAACAAATCTTCATTATTATCCTGTGTCATTTACATAAACCTCGAAGCCAGTACAATTTTTGAGATCCATTTGGTGCAACCATCGAGGTTTCACCGTGCTTGTAGCCCCATTTTCAACAATATCGCTGTACAATGATGATCTTGGTTAGGATTGTGGTTTGGAGGAGCGGTTTGGTCAGCTACAGAGTAAAAAGTAACGACGGAAGGCGTCGTCGTCGGTTGACAGGCAGCTCGGGAATAAATATTTGCGAATCCGAGGGCGTCGAGGGAAAAAGTGTCAAGAGCCATTCGCGAGTCCCCGTAGCATGGTCGTAAAATCCATCGAGACCACGCGACCAGTCGACTCTCGGGAGTATTGATATTTTTCAGACGATGGAAACTCGACGGAGAGTTGTCGTTCATGGCTGATACGTGGGCAGAGAGGCAACGTCACTGACCTGCCGCAAACGGAGAAACAGTGTGCGTAGAACACGAAATAAATGCTAGATGGAAATCCGCAGCTGTGTCCACGACCTACGTGAATCTATTCTCGGAATCGACGGGAAAACCGTCGAGATTCGCCACAAGTGTGGGTGGTTTAACCTAGTTCAAGGAGAGACTCCATCCCACCGATGCAGTCAGAAAAATCTGAGAGACTTTTTACCCTTCTATCACCTTCCAGACATTTTTTTAACCTTGTTGTGGATCGAATCAAGAAAATTTCCTCTTCTATCTTCTCTTTGTTTGACCTCGATGTCAAAAAGAAATGATGATCTTATTTGCATACTATTAGACAATTACGATGGTGCCGAAGAAATGGCACTTTCTGCTGAACACAGAAGAGTGAAATTCACTAATACTAGAATGATAATTACCGTCGACAACGTTACCTTCCAAGTAATAAATCAAGAGTGTATATATAATGAGACACCTACTTGCTTATCTCCACCACCCGTTGTTGGAACATTGTGCTTATTTCTGAAAGATTTAGCTGATACCAGCCGCATATCGTTTCAGTGTGGAGAAAATGTTACACATTGATTCGAATGAGTGGGTCATTGAATTAGACCACTGCGGAACGGCCCGCATTAATTGGCCAGTAGGATCGTTAAGGAAAAGGGCAAATAGCTTTCCTCGCACCTGTTACGGTATGCGATTCAGCAGGTCTAATGGTAATCGGGTTCGGAACGTGGGCGCGAGCATTATCAAAGAATAGCCGGTGCAATTAACTTGGTGGTAAGCTCGTTATTTTTGCAAATGACCGGCTTCTGGTCTATCGGTTGGCTCCGATCGACGCGGCTAATTATTAACCTCGTTAGCGGAAGAGTTTTCGCAAACGCGCGAGCGTTGAAAACTCCATGGGAAAATCGGCTGCGGTGTGTTCCGTAAACAAGAATTGTTAGGGGGGTTCGTTAACCGGACTGCACCAGCCCGCATTCCGAGTGTAATAACAACGAGAAATCATTATAGTGGATCGGGCACACGTGGGTAAAGGCGCAGCAGGATTCCTGCGTGGCCGAGGCGTCGTCAACGATCGTAATCGAATTAATTAATTTTGAATTCCACAAGTAACGAGTAGAACCGATGCGTACCTGAGTACAGCACGCGTTTCTCCGCCTGCGGAACGCGTGAGATAATTGCGGCTGTTCCAGGGATTGTGAAAACCTTTCGGATTTCAGCGGACCCTTCCTTTAAAAAGAAAATTGTCTGAGTTGATTATCAGAAACAAAACTTAAATGAAGATGTGTTTCATCAACTTATATCGTGATACAAAGATGAAAAAAGCGTTACTTATGATATTTATTATTTTTGAAAGCATTTTCGGCTTAGAAAATCGTAATAACTAAGCAGCGGATTTTATGCATTTATGTCAAAAATGGGTAAACATTCACGAGACTGAAATGATTTCTGGAGGCTGCCGAACAAATCTCAGCCGCCAAAAATTCCAGAGGCCCCGCACCCACTTCGATTCGGTTTTTTTCTGTTCTGAACGTGCTCTTTGAACCTTTTTTGCCCGGAGTCGTTGCGGCAAGGTTTCTATAAATGTCTCCGTGGGCGTCGCGACGCGTAGACAGATCGGCCGCACGTGAGACGCCGTCGGCTTTCCACATATGAGCTTTTTTTCCGAGGCTGGAAACACATTCGTCGGGTGGAAACGTCCGACAGGAAACATTCCTGAGTGCGTCTCGAATCTGACGAGGCCTGGGTAACGATCGCAGAACGTTTCGGGGCACACGTCTGCAGAAGGGAGTGATCTCAAGGGTGTGCACTGGCAGTCTGGGCCCTAATGGATGGGGTTCGTCGCATTTATTTCCTTTCTGAACGGAGAACAGGGTACAGTGGGGTTATTTAAGGTCGCCGGGATATTTATACGTTGCCACGAGTGCGAGTAAATGAACGGGAAAGTGAGCAAACGTGTTTCGATCGATTACAAGCAAGATCCCTCGTGCGATCGTTGAAATTAGCGTCTTCTTGTTGCGATACCGAACTTGCTTGTTACATTACTGAGGTCGACGTTACCGAGGAGTACGTTGGTAAGGACGTTGAAGAGGTCGGATCCCCTCTCGGCCACAGAAACAAATCGGGATCTGGTTCCGTAGGTGTATATGTAAATTCAGGAACCACTTTCTTCGACGGGCTTCCTCGTCGCGCGGACCGTGACCGTAGGTGATTCCTTTTCGCGGGAATATATTTCAAGGTCCGTGGATTCATGCAGGAAACGACAGTTGGCTCGCAGAAAGACTTTAGCATATGCCGAGATCCGCGGCGGACAAGACATGCATACGCGACGATACTGTGAATGAATATGCATTCCATTCATAGGGACCGCGGGCCGGTCAACGCAGGCCAATCGCGAAGGGCAATCCCGAAAACGGAAACTTCTACACCTTGACAAATTTCTTCTCGACCCTCTCGTACTTCCTTTAGTTTCATTCTAACGCTAGAACTATCGTGCAGATCGAAACGACTCGTTCTGAATTTTTTATTCCACAAAATCAGTGGTAGGTTACTATCACTGGATCTTTATGAGCAATACAATTTTTCCGCATCGATTGCTATATAGATTGCTATGCGGAAATTAGTTTTTTCCCTTGATAACATTTGTAGGTCGCAAATAATGTCTAAAACTAATCATCTTCCTAGTAACGAATTAGTAACGCAGGCTATAAGTCTGCCATGAAGACGTTCCCGTAGGAAGTTGTTAAACAGATTCATTTATTCAGTACTAAACGTACTCTCCCGTAATTTACGCGCGAAATATAATTTTTAATTTGCCTGTCTGCTCGATACCGTGCCCGTGTTAATCAATTCTTCCGACAGACTACACTCGAATGGTTCGACGCGCTCACTCGTAAATCACCTGTACTCCATATTTAATCATTTTAATCGGAGCAACCTTTAACCATTAGGCGAAATAATGCCGAGCAAATTTGTCGTGCCCGCTCGATTATCGATAAGCGGTTAATTTTCGAGTCGTTGTTTAATCAAGTGTCTCCGGGTGCCAGAAACGGTTCGATCGAACGTGTCGTATCAATTCGAACTGTTGCAACAATACTCGGATATCGTGCGCGTTTCGATCGGATCGACGATAGACCGCGATTACGGCTCGGAACGGTGCTAGGAGAGCTATGCAAGTTTCATGACTGCGATAACGAACCGAGGCAAGGACGTGTTCAAGGTAAAAGCAATTGCTCGATATCGGGCTGCCCCGTTGGCTTTCCCGTCCGCTGCGGAATCCAGTTTCGAAACGGCGAATGCTAAGCTGATAGTGACAACTACTTATGTGCACCGAGACAGCCGACGAAAGGAAATCGTCCGATCCTCTGCTCTGCTTGGCATCGATTCGAACGGGAGCCTCGGGGGAAAAGTAACATCGTGCTTCCTTTTGGTCAGTAACGGTAGCGATCGCTCTAGCGTTAATATTAATCAGCCGAGCTCCGTCCACGGTCATGTTCATGCCAGTCACACGCGCTCTTAACGTTCCACTGAGAGTACCAACTCGGTTTCTCGCCTGCGAACTTCAACCTGGATGCTTTCCAAATACTGTTCTCCTACCCGGTGTTCGCGAGGTTTTCTATTTCGATTGACCTCCCTCGGGAGAAACGTCTCGAATAGGATTCATAGAAGCGGAAATCGTGGAAAGGGAAATTCAAATGGTGAGATCTAGGAAGGTTCATTTTGTACCTCCAGGAGAAATTCCTCTTGGTCGTTAACACCTTGTTGAACGAGCGAATGAATAATTGCCAGGTGCCAACGAGAATTCTCATTATCCTGTCTTAGAACCACTTTGGCGAAACGTAGGAACTCCAACACCACGGAAACCCTACAATTTTCAATGCTCAATCCCACAATTTAAATGAAATTTTGGTTTGCAAAGACATACTAATAGAAGACATTCTCTTTCATCAAAATTTTCTAAAAAGTTCTAGGAATCAATAAATTGTAGGTACCTGCCTGTTGAATAGTTCAGATGAAATTGCACGCAGATGTCAATCACGAGTGTCTGCGGCGTAGTGATTAATTAGCGTATTAACATTCTCGAACTTCAAGCCTATCTTCATTCTAAAGAAGTTCGCATCATCATATTCATTTCGAAGTCCGTGCAAGAAACTGTGCCACCCAAATACGCCTAGCAGACGGGTAACCTACCGTGCTCAAAAATTCATGATGAGAATCATGATTCGATTGACGGGGACCATATAAATCCCGGAAACGCAGAAAAAGCAGCACAGCATGTGCGTCCACCCTTTTTTCTTCGTCGAAGAACGTTGAAGAACGTCGACACCGGAGACGAGTCGAGGTCGACCGACAAATTTCAAATATCAGCTGTCGTCGAGGAAACCCGAGTGATCGATGTGATCGGCAGCGAGCTAGTCGCTCGAGATGCCTCGAAGATCAGCTGCGTTGGATATCTTTGAAGGAAGAATGACGGCGCTTTAACGAGTCGCAAATGAGAGGGAGGAGACGAAATTATGCGCGATTTGGTCGGTTCCGTTTCCGCGGAAGTTACGTTGCGGAACGACGGGACGGTTCCAATGAAGTCGTTAAAGAGATCGTACACGGCCATGGCTGAGCGACAGAGCGAGTTTTTAACCCCTATGTCAATAACCAGAATTTTCTACGATATTCAATGATATTGCAGTTTATAATGCGCTCCTTCAGAACTCTCTAAACATAAAATACAAGTTAGATAGACCTTTGATGCTAACAGTTTTCGAATTCGAATGATTTTGAGTAATCACAAAGATTTCTCTACAGAGCAGCGGTAGAACCCCATAGAAATCAAGAGCAACGAAGCCACGATAAATATTCTTCTATCGCCGGCAACGTCGAACTTGCAAGGTCTAGAGAGAGATCTAGAAGATAAAATCTTGAGTTCACATAATCTAGTGTAACCTTGGCCAAAGATTGCCCTATGGAACAGTTCCTTGGCTTCGTAGATATCAAGAGCAACGAGGCCACGCCCCCTCCGAATACTTTGCACAGAGAGAGAGAAAGATGAAGAGGGAGAGAGAGAGAGAGAGAGAGAATCTCTAATCTGGAAAGACGTATCTTTCCTGAAGAAAAGCAAGATGCGAGAAGGAAGAGAGGAACTAGAATCTCGTTCCCAGCTGCCGGTTTTTTTACTAGCTAGGAAGAATCCTCCGGAGAATACACGTATCCGTATGTGAGAATTCCCTGCCGTTCTATTTCCCGTCATTATATCGGCCACGCTCTCACGGAAACGCTGCAGTTTTTCTTCCCAGCGACGACCCTGAGGAACGAGGTTTCCTCGATATACTACACGAGAAGATCCATTCCGATCGATCCATTCTACGCAGCAAATATTGATCGATCGGTTTATCCTTCGAGAAAGACGATCCGATACGCTGCCGTGGCAACACCGATACCACTTTTCAATCGAACTATCGAGTTCGATTCCAATGAAATCATCCTCCCCTTTTGTTCGTCACAAGAAGATACCCCGAGAAGAGATTCGTTAGAAATGTTATCTCAATGAGAATCAACCTGCAACCAGCATTCATACGATATATGTATAGCAACTGTTTCTGACCTTTTTTTAAATATTGCGTTGTTATTTAAACAACAAGTACAACCTAGAATACATGGGTTCCTTCATCCTACCTTGTAGAAAGCTTTACTAGGGAGTAGATCTAGAGGAAAGGTCTTGACGTCTTGAGAATTTGATTCCGGAACATTGCAATCGAAAAGATTTCGAGAAAGCACAAAGCTCCAGTGGAGTTAATGTCTCTGAACAGTCAATCATATTGTGATGAACTTGGTCTTCACTGAACTTCGTTCTGGAACATCGCAAACGAAAAGAAATTCATCAGAATAAATGTCTTGAAATAAACACCGATAAAACGCCTTCGGTGTAACTAAGTTCATCGATCAAAGACGGAAAGGAACTGTTGCATGTCCCAAAAATACCAATATAATTCATGCAATACCGCTATTATTACAAGGGCGCTCCAAGATGAGGAACAGAAGATAATTCGTGTCATCGAAGCGAAAACCGTAGCCGCAATGGGTGGCCCTGCAGAAATAGTTCGTCGAACTCGACCGATTGTCGGACGAAGACGAGGCGCTTCCTCCAGCGATTGACAATGAGTATCGTTAACAATGATAACCGCGGGTTCCGGGATGCGCGCCGCAAGAATGAACCACTTGATTTGCCGCGCATGCGTCTGTTCTGCACTGCTCGCAACTAATAGTCTGCAAAGAGAATCTAGGCTAGTGTACTGCACCTGGGATGCAAGTCACTATCACGCCTTTCCAGCCAGTCGCAGTTTAGGCTTTGCACCGTCTGCAACAAGCACAGTTGGCTCCGTAGACTCTCGATTCGCGAATTCGTGTCGGTGGTGGTCGGCCTTTTTTTCAAGTGGATAGTGTTTTCGTGTATCAGTTGTCCCATCGTTTCAAGGCCGACGGTGCGTGACGGTGAATTCGGTCTAAAATTAGATTATACTCAAGAACCACCAGGACAGTGAGGATCATCGTGAATCGAGGTTAGTGTACGCGTGTTACGCAAGGACATTTCGAATTTGATTCCCTGACCTAGGCGCGCGTGCAACCGCGCAGGCGCTGTTATCGCGATGCACGTGGTTCGTCGGGAATTTCAGTCGGACGAAGGTCAATTCTTTCGATTTTGCTCCGAGAAAGATAATTTTCTCTCGAGTCGATTGTTAACGTCTTTCAGGGTATCGATTGCGTTGACCTAATCTGTCGCGAAACTGATACCAGCAAGTGATCTCTCGGCAAACGAGAATGAAACGGACTGTTATGCGATAGTGCGTCTCTCTGGCTCGATTGTGGGAGGGTAAGAGACCTTATTCTTTGCATGTTTTTGTACACGGTGTCAAATTTGCAGGTTATATTATGTAAGAAAATTATATGTTGTTACACTCGCTATACTTATACATACGTTCTACACTCCAGATTTAGTCGAAAATGTGACATAAGGAACCCCCCGCAAAATTAACCTTGAACATGAAAAATACAATTTTGTGGCACCCTGTACACTGTTGCTAATCTACCTTTTTGACTGTTCGTGTTGCCGTATTTCTCTTTCTACAGTATCTTTTTTATCCTTCATGCATTTTTCGACTACTTTTGTTTGTTGCTGTTCCCATGAATAAATCATTACATAAATATATTTTCTTCTGTTAATACTCTTCGATTCTTTTAATGTTTCTACTGTTTAAAATTGAAGCTATCCATTTTTGTCATAAATGCATGACACTCGCAGTCTATTCATCACACTCTACAGTACTAACATCGAAAATCATATCGTAATAATTTTAATGAATTCTTGACTGGCTTCTTCTGATAATTCTACCGTTCCCCATCCATTCACTCTTGTAGTAAACGCATAAAATCCGTAGTTCAGTCTTTATTTTCTAATTACTCGCTCAATCCCACCAAACATACATTTAACACTAAACCTACCACGAGGGGTCAAATGACCTTTTTTAGATTTTTTATTTGACAATTATTGAAATTGTGAAGGTGTTTTCATGGGAATTTATTGAATATATTTTTGACTCTATTATATATTATAGGAAAAATCGTACAAAATATAATTAAATTTAATCTTGTTATTTTTATAATACTATACACATCAGTCACTTTTGATGGTCGGTAGGTTTAGTGTTAAATGGCAAATAGCTACGAGAAAGAACACGCATCCGAGAATTTATCGGGAATCAAGAAAAATTTGTGAACACCAAACCGTGAGGAAATAAGGGTTGAACATCAAACATCTTTGGAAAGAGTTCAACATCTTTGGAACATGAAGAGAGCAGATCGAATGGTCACAGTCCCCGTGACAGCCAGGAAGAAATAACGTCGCGGGCACATCGCGTCGGGAGCTCGCGAAATATCGATATCCGTGCGAATGCGCAATGAAAGAGCATCTCTCGTTGCAATGTGCGCGCGCACTGAAATCGCCCCTCGTGGCTTAGTGGCAGTCCACACCCCCAACGAAAACGATGGGATTATCGATCGCGTTGCTATTCGAGCCGACAACTTTTCGCCGACCGACAGCAAACTGACACGGCTCTAGAACAAGACAACAACATCGTTGCACCAGTATGAAACAACAGTGAT
Organism: Lasioglossum malachurum; assembly: GCA_028455605.1. NCBI lineage: Eukaryota > Metazoa > Arthropoda > Insecta > Hymenoptera > Halictidae > Lasioglossum > Lasioglossum malachurum. The sequence goes on along the minus strand of CM052314.1, from coordinate 12,836,388 downwards.
CAGTGTGTTGCAATCAGGTGTCTGTGATAAGAGCAATTCCAGTTATCAACGATCCAGGCCACCGGCTGGAGAAATGAAGGTCACGCCTAACATGTGAGTCAGCCTTGATCAGTTTTGAAATCAGCCTTGATTTACCAGTGGACAAAATGAATTAGTGCGTCTTCGAAGATTGTGGTCAGTGTTTAAGCGAAACGTTTGTTCGGAAAGGTTCGCCGCTCCGTCGTGCTCGGTGTACTCGTAACGAATTTCGAGAGGAAATGTTTAGCGCAGTCGTAACTGCCCTGACGTTGTTATTGTCGGGGCAGCAGATTGGAAAAACGATGACACGATATCAGAAGGGAGTGTAACCGTAAACGGCGGATGTGGGGCTCGAGCAGGTGCACGCTCCTCACGGATTCTTTGTTTCGCAAGGTGGCTTGCACATCCTGATTGGGATTGCTTTTCGGATTCGCCTGCGACCCCGGTTTCACGGCCGAACGCGTCGAACGTCGTCGAAAATCGGAGATTCCGCAAATTCATTATACCCTCACGATCTAGAACCCTCGGGAGTCTCTAAGACTCGTCCGGAATCTCAATCGCCCAGAACTAAACGGAGCGATAATTAGTTTCTGCATGTACCGTATTGCAATCACTTCATGACGCTGGAACAACGTTAGGTCTGTGTCCTAGAAGCGAAAGTTCAGTTACAAAACCAGTTTCCGATCGGGTAAAGGAGCAACATAGCTGGGCAACCTAGAGCCGCTGCTTTCGCACGGTGAAAACACTAACTGGCCTTGTGGCGAGAGATCTTCAGGATTTTTCTGAAACCTCGATGTTTACTAAATGACAGTTCCGCATCAGCGAGAAGCTCGCACTCGACTTTTGAATCACCACTAAATATTACTACATATTGTAATTCGAAAGTTCTTGCGTTACTAAATGCCTTTGTGTGTAATAAATAGACTACGGATCTTTATGCAAAATAAAAATTTTCATCGTCACCTAGAAGATGCAGGAACCATATCAAACTATCTCAATGTTTTTACTGTCTAAATTACATCCATTCATTTTTGTCATAAAAGTCGCAGTCTAGTAATAAATTGCTAAAGGTTTAACTGTGGTACAAGCAAATACACTTGACCTCATACTGACAACTTCTGTTTCTTACGATTGACTTGGAAAATTTTTATTTTGCATAAAGATCCACAGTCTATAGTCATGTATAACAAAAATATTCTAGATCAGATGAAATTCCGAATTCTGCAGTCGATTTAGCTTCGAGTAGAAAGGGTTAAGGATTGGATTAAGTCGAGGAATCCAACGTAAGAATTTTTGTTCGAACTTGAAGAGCTTTTGAATCGTTAAACGAGGACTCGTGAAAGTTCATCTCGCCTATATGTAGAATAATAACTATTATCCGGTATGCGGTGGTACGTTCATACAGGAAGTGAAATGCATTCCGATACATCCGTTGAACGGCAGATTGGTCGAGAGAGCTACGGGTTTCTCCACTCCTCTCTTTCTCTCTCGTTGTCCTATCGGTTCTTCTCTTTCCGCCGCTCTAGCTCACTGTTCTGCCAATGTACGTGTATACATAGATGCAGACGTCGCGTCGCGACGGTGCATCATTACATACATCTCGCATTTTTTACGAGCCACGATCGATCGCTGTGTATATTAAATCGTGCGTGATTTATACAATTTAGAATTTTTTGGGACAAATTTTTAAAAAGTGCATGCAGATTCTTTTATAGACTTTGATAAAAAAAAATTCAAATTATATCTTTTATGGACAAGTTTTGAAAAAATGCGACCAAATACAGTCTTTGTATTGTATTACAAATTTGTAGACAAAGGAGAACGTATAATATGTAAAATGAAATCTTTCTAGACGAATTTGAAGAAACTGCAATCAAATAAAATCTTCTATTGTCAGGTTTTTTAAAGAAGTGTATTCGAATAAAAACAATTTATAAAATTGAATAGAATTTTGTACGTTACGATTTCTTTAGCATTTTTATAAGCCATAAATGCATGTACATCCGCAGTCCAGCCCACCCCGTGCAATTGTAAAAATTTTGTTGCCACAGTAATTAAGTTGGAAATAATAACGAATTGAATTAATTAGGGCCCGACTCACCATGGAATATCCCAACGTGGACGTGCAAGGGGGTCGCAGACTCCACAGCGTTCGCAGGAGACTTTTCCAGGACGATGAAGAGGAACGTGATGGAGATTCAAGCCGAAACTCTGGAGTCGAGGACAACCTTGCGAATTGCTTCTTCGAGGAGGCACGGAAGAACCGGGAGAACGTGAGTGACTGACACTTTCACTATTGGTAGTTCGCTGGCCCTAAAAATACGTGTCCAGTATTAAAAGGATAGGTCAACATCAATTATAAAAAATTTCTCAAACATAGAATTATAGCTTTAAAATATAAAACTTGTAACATTCCAAATTTAAAAGAATCTTATTGTGTCATAAAGTGATGCAATTATACAGCAATCAGATGTTGCGTTTGCGTCATCGAGTGTGTGTTAATGCAACCTGCCTTGACTAAGGGAACGTTCCGTATACCGTTCTCTTTTTTCTTTGACCGTTATCACGTTGCCAGCTATGTGAGTCACATATGGATGACACAATAATTTCTTTAGATCAAGGACTCATTTTTTTAGCGATTTATCAAATGATTCAAACTTTGTAACGTTCGATATGGTCCAGAAAGGATAAAAGATGCATATTTACAAAAATACACTAAGTGAAAATTCAATTTTAAAACAATGCATCGAGCGATCTAAATATTATTAGGCCATTTGCTTTATGTGTAGGCCAAGGAAAGATGGAATTTCGACTTCGAGAAGGAAGAACCTCTTCCCGGAAGGTACGTGTGGGTGAAGCTCGATGAACACGGAAACGAGATCGGCAATCCGTTGGAGACGCGGAATCGGGTAGAGAATTTACAGATCATGCAGGACGAGGACGCGCAGGACGACGACTTCGCGATGCAGGATCAACCGGAAGACAAACATGACGAGAAAATGACGGACAGCACATGAAAGAAATAACGGAGCAGGCCATTCAGCAATTGGAATTGTTTCTTCAGCAACAAGAATTAATCGGAAATATCTTCAAGTGAAACGAGGAGAAGTCGTTGACCGAATAGTATGTTTACCACCTAGTCAGAACGGGCTCGTGCCCGGCGATCCAGCGAGAACCAAAGTTTTACTTTTAAATTTAATTTAGAGCATTCGACTTGTCGCGCGCGCGCGCGCGGAGGGATTGGAAGTTGTTAATCGTGATATTTGTTACTGTATTATTTATATACGCGCTTTCTACTAATCTTATTTGATACAGTATTTATTGGAGCAGTGTGCAATACACGTGATCGAATGATATTACACGAGGCGGATAGATTATACACACACGGCTTTGTACTTTTTATAGCGAAACGATAGGATAATATATTTCTGTAAACATTGACAAGGCTATCATATATTTTGAAAGTCCCTTTCCGTGATCCCGTCCTAACACGAAGTAGCTGTAACATGATATCGACGTGGAAGCATATCGTCGCGGGGCATATGGCGTCTCGTTCAGTTATGCACGACCTAATTTTCTAGAGAGCAGCGCGAGATGACACATCTGTTTAATGCATCCTCCAAGGAGACGCAAATATTTTCCTTCTCGGAAGATGGCTCGCGCCAGTGACTAACTCTAACCACGCTAATTGAATAATTGCTGGTTAATGGCCTCGGGATCATGCAAATTTCGCCGCGACGAGAAACGAGATAACCGACTTCGTACCACATCGTCGCGATTTTAGTCGCTGGTCTTGCGTGGTACAAGTGCGGCCACCGGAGTGCATTCACACCGAAGAAAGGGGGCCGGTATTCCACGAGTATCAGGATTTCTTAAAAATTAATCTGGACGTCTCGTGAGAAGGTAAAAACCGGTGCACCTGGCATCGGCTCTTAAGAATCGGTTTTTTCTTCGCGCCGTGGAAGAAGCTGGCCACGACGACGACAGCGATGCTGGTGGTGGTGGCGTACCCATTGCCAGAAATTGCACTTCCGTTCCGCGAATTCCCACGGAAGTGGGCACAATCCCGGTCGACGACAAAAGATGTGTTCGCGTAGAACGCGCGCGCCACCTTCATTGTTCTGACCCGTCGGCGAACAATGGCCAGGAATTTCACGAACTACGGATCGTTAATCAACGGGCCCGTGGCGAACGCAATTACAACAGCTCATCGATGCTATCTAGTCCCATCGGTACGCTAGGTGGTCCCTAATCCCGGATTTAGAAGCTCAAAATACGAGCAACTCTTTGAAAGTTTCAAATATCATTGAGGATATAAAAGATCCGACGAGAAAAATCGTTGATAAAACGATAAACAATTGAGATATCGAAAAAATGGTCCGTATAATAAATAAATCAAATAAATCGTCCGTATAATAAGGGTGGTCTACCCCCTAACTCTAGATAAGGTCATTGTTCCAAAGATCTGTAAGCAGAATTATTAATAAAACATTAAATAATCAAGATATCAAAAAATTATATGTAATATTCTAGAATACTTTATGCAGAACATCTATGCCTTTCAACGAAATCGCCCGTGTTATAAGCGTGGTCTACTATCTTAACCCTAGATAGGGTAGATGCACCAGTAGTCATTTTATGCTTTGTTATTACTAAAAACAATTTCAAAGTGATTCGAACTAACTAGTTACACTCGAACCTGCTCACAATTCATTTTACCCTATCTCCACCTTCAACGTATCACAGATGAGACCTGATCAAGCAAAAACAAAAGCGTTATCTGTATCCTCCCGGGCCCCGGATCCACCATCTTGGTCTCGATAAAGATGATTTATCGCGTTCCTCTATGGCGTTGTGCACGCGACGAGATAACGAGAAACGACGGTAAACCCTGGACTTGATAGCGAAATTCTCCTACCGATGGAACAGGTGTCCCCGTAGTTGGTAAACAGACGTTGCAGATGCTGCCACGCGACTTCCGGCGGTAGTCGTCGTGGTCTATTCGGGGACGTATAAACACGGGCATCCTCGAGGAATAATCTAGGACGCGAGAGATACACGCGGTAGGAGAGACGCCTCTCTCTCTCTCTTTATTTCTCTCTCGCGCCGGTAGAAAGGGGGACAGGAACGGTGTTTATTTTCCATCCTTCGTCCACGACGTCGGAGCCATGAGAGAACACCTGTGCAACGAAATACCTTGCTAAACGGGTACCCCACCTAACCGCAGATGAAAGAGACGGCAGTCTTACCGAAACGCAAAAAGGATTGTTTTACGCGACTCATTCGCTCCGTTCCCCCTCATTGAGATGCATCCGGTGCCACCCTCACCACTTCCTGGATGTTGCGTGGGATTTTCACTCCCGGCGACACGCTTTGCAAGTCCTCTCATGAGAATTTGACCCTACGATGATCATCTTTTACACCCCATTCATTTGCATCTCTATTTTTACCTTTCCCTTTCCACCACCGTCTGCACAATAGAAGAAGAATTTCCTAAAAGAGCAAACACAGTGCAAAAAATAAATAGAAATGCTTAAAAAGCAGTAGTTAGATGATTCAGAGGTGATTAGACCGTTGTTGGATGTTATAGCAACTTAAGTTTCGAATATTGTTTGTACGGATGTCTAGTTTGAATTTGCCGGATTTGAACGTTTGAACTTCTCCCGCTCGAGCGCGGCGGCGCTGTTTGGTCGGCCATGCTGCGTCGAGCGGACACGCACCAACACAACGCGGTTGTCACAAACTCTGATTGGCTGCCGCGATCGTGCCCGTACAGTTTGCTCGCTGGGAGTTACACCTACGCGACGCAAACACCGTACAAGATACAAACGGTTCAGGCCACGAGAACAGCGGCGAAGTAAATTGACAATTATCAATGAAAAGTGTCGATTCGCCTCGTTGATCCCGTGTCTTTCCTAGCCCCGTCTCAACGGGCATCTGCTGTTTAACGAGCCCCGTTCGAACTCAACGAACCGGACTTTATGCGTTCGCAGAATATCCACGAAAATTGTAACTGTACACGCGTAGACCTTACGCCGCGATGCATGTATCGTCGGAGGATTATGTAAATTTGTATCTGTTGTCGTAGTCCAGATAGCAACAATGAAAACCTCTGCCAAATAAACGATGCCGCGATAGGAAACCGATCGACTTGTACCACGAATTTTGCGGGTGCAACGGGAACTGCTTATTATATCGAAACAATTATAATTATTAGATAGAATTTCAATTACAATTTTTTTTTTTTTAAATGTCAAACAATGGTAAAATTTTAAGTATGGATTGATTTTGAATACGTTCAAAGAGCAAAGGGTTAAATAGTGTAGACATTTTATGATACAAAATGGAATTTCGTTCTTGTTGGCAGTCGGCATCATTGGGGTGAGATTTCGCGGAAAAATGCTCCGTTTATGGACACCATAACGCCCTAATTCTCACCCCAGTGTTCTAACTATCGCGGCTTCTATCGGGCTGAATAAAATGTCGACGATAATCTGAACAGTATGCAAATAACTTCACCGTGCGTAACGTATTGCCATGCAAACATGGAAATCCGCCGAATAAACGTACGTACGAGTGTCCATGATAAGATTACAACCGTTGTTTTGAAAGCTGGACTTGTTTATTTATCGCCCCTCTGTCAACACACCGTACGTTTTCGTTTTTCGATCGAATTGCGTTTGCCATTATACGGCGTTTGAACAAATACGATTGATAAACTGATCGATTGTTCGAAACATTCTCAAAAAATTCGAAATAAAAGAATGGACTACATTCGAGCTATATCCCTGAGCCTAATCAGGTCTATTAAGTCTATAATTGTTCGTAATATTGGAAGAGGGAGTGGGTAAGAGAAGAATCACGACCCATCGGTTCCCATTAGCTTTTCAATGGGGCAGAAAAATAAAGTTGGATGGTATTTACCAGGGGGCTTGGGATACCGGGACACGTCCAATGGCTACAATCAGCATTCTGCTCGTTTATGTTGTTGCGGAGAAGGGGCCAATAACTGTACAAGCTTCGTCGTGCGTATTTTCAAAGAGGCGAATCGCTGCGCTCAGGACGAAGGGACTATACTCGGCGAATGGCGGTTATTTCGTTTCTTCGACGAACGGCGGCGGGGCGTGGGGGAGGGGAGGATGGCGATACCGAATTAACCGAGGACGGCCGACGACAGACGAAAACGGCCGAGCCGTTCGGAGCAGTTCGGAGGCTTGGTACTCTGCAACGAGAGGCGCTCGCTTCAGTCGCTAGAGAGCGCTTTTCACGTGTGGGACGTGCCTTCGCGCAACTCTTCCAGTTACACAGCACGCACGCACCTCGCCAAGCGTCAACATAACTGCGCAATCGTGTTCGACCTTCCGCCGAACTTGGAACCACGCGCGTGTCTTGACAGTCCTGTGTTTGGCGGGAACGGTGGTACTCGGTCATTATTGGATTTTACGTGGCGTACGAGTCGAACCTGTGGTGCGGCGGCGTGCCATCGTGCAGCATATTGGTGGTTACGGGCCGTGTGCAATATTAGCGTTTTCCGTGGGATTTCCTTGTGACTTCGAACGAAGACTGAGCGTGTTATCGTCGCTGTGCTTTATCTCTGCCGGTCGGGATAATTACGGAGTCGGCACGTCGGGTTACGTGACCGATTTCAAATTTGAATAACACCGTCGTAATCTTCGCGGGAACACGTCGAAACACGCTCCTCCTCGTCGCTGGGAGGTTCACGCGCAAGTGCGCGCGCGACGTTGCCGGTTCGAGTTCTACCCGCGGGCTATACGGCCAATTTCTGAGAGAAAACCAGTCAAAAAGTGTGAACCTGACTTCATGATCAACCACCGGATGCTGTTTCGACTTTATCCGACGTCGAGCAGTACGAGGAACTCCGTGGAAATATGAGATAGCCGCGGCTGCAGTTTTGATATCGTCATTGGTACATACGCAATATACAGTGCTTACCGTGTTGCCAAACTTTCTTGTTGCTAGTGCACGTTCGTGGACGGCACAGCTCTGAACAGTTTGAAAACCGACCGCGGGTGTGTGGCTGTCAACGGTCGCCGTCGCGTAGTGTGTCGAGAGGCAAGTAGTCAACGATCAGCGTAGTCGCGAGACGACGCTGGTGCACGGCCATTATTCGAAATTCGGTGGATCGCGCCACAGCGACGTTGCCACGTCTCGTCGGGTGCCGCGAGTACACGGTGTCCCGTGCCGCACAGTTCCTGGAAGAATCATCTCCGTAAATGGGACACGTGTGAACGCGTCGAAATCGATGCACATACTATGGTCAACCGTTGGTAACCTTGTGCGCGGAAACCGGTGGTAGTACATACAGTGGTGTGCGAGACGCGCGCCCGCGCGCGAGTGGAGGAGGACCGCGTTCCGAAAACATCGAGGCACGAACGACACGCGTGGGATAGAGAGCCGTCGCTAAGGCGAAAAGGAGAGTGCTAGAGAGAGACAGAGAGGAAGAAAGAGAGATTCGTGCGTGTGTGTTACTGCGTAAACGGAACGGGCGGCGTTGCCGGCACGAAAGACTGACGAAATATGAGCGCACGAGTATTGAATCCGGCGATGATGACGGAAATGAGTCGGAATCTGGGTGGAGGACGAACGGCGCCGAGCAGAGCAGCCCTCGCCCGTGTTCGAAGGGATCTATTCGGGCCCGTCGATCATGCAGCGGCAAGAGCACTCGCCGAGCGGGAACTTCGCGCTCAATCCATGCTCGACGCCGAGAGATGGGGATTCGACTTTCACTTGGAGATACCGCGGGCGAATTCGAGGTACGAGTGGGAGCTGGTCACACCGCAGGACGTGGTCCCGGAGCCCTACGCCCTGCGAGGCATGCCCTACTTAAGGAAACACGCACCCGGCACGCCGAGAAAGGCCCACGATTCCTCGCCCACCGTCAAACTCCATCGTAAAGAATCACCGGTGACCACTCCGATCCTTCAAAAGGCGGAGCGAACGCCGCCGCAAGAGCCGAGGGTACCGCAAATCGGCGAGGTCACCATGAACGAAATATTTGACCTAGACGCTGAGAAGAAGGTCTATATTGTCGAACCCACTACCCCCATTCTATCCGCGACGAGGAAACAGTCCTCCATAACCGGTAAGCGATAAACTCTGTACTTATTCTTGTCTCTTTTCCTCGCTGTTTATCGCGTAATTGCCATTGTACGTTGGAAATGGAACTCGTCGCAGCGACACGCGCGCATCGAACGATTCCGCATATACAAATGCTTAAACCGCTTAACCCTTTAAGTCCACAATTTAGAATGCACTAAAGAAAGGCGACTTAGTTGCCTAATATGTTTAGTATTTATCTTTAGCGCATTCATAAAAATATATTAGGTGACGTACAGAGGGCAGTCAAAGTTAATGTAAATCCTCAAATGATTCCGATAAGCAACGATCAACATAAATTTGAATAATGGTTGAGGGTTGAGGGTTGACCGTATTGCTCAACAAGCTTTAACCTACGATCAGAGGTGTCTGGGCACATGTTGATTCTCGATTTCATAGATTTTTTTCGATTTGTTGTACGTTTGAAATGGACCCGGTCAGGAGCCATTTTGACTCTTCTTTTTGGAGACTTATTTCGGTTGGGAACAAGAACAGCCATAGATGACTTTATAGTTTATAGTCCTCAAGAAGGTCTCGCCAGGGTTGATTTATTTTTTGTTTTCCGGTATCCGAAAAGTCATTTTTGTAGATTATAATGTACTGAACATGAATCTGGAATCATGTTTTACCATCACCCTCGGGTTTCAACACTTTTTCGGCGGACTATTTTGATTAAGAGTTTTTGCAAAAATGAAAGTCGCATACGTGAAATTTTCAACATGAGTATAACTAACATAGATCTACAAAAGATATATTATAAATTTTCATTAAGGGCCCAAATATGTAAAAAGTTTTAAAAAAATACTTTTTTTATTTGTACACGTAACCTTGTAAATTATAATTTTTGGAAAATCTTCTTTGCATATCATTTCGTAAACCACTGCTTCTAATTGATTATAAAAAATCAGGTGGTTTGGTATAATTATAAAAATGTTATTCTGTTTTGAAGGGTGTACGAATACTTTCGTCCCTCACTGTATGTGATTGCCGTTGAAAATGTGTTAAGAACACATAAAAATTGACAACCAATAATTTATACATTATAGAACAGAATATAAATTTCAACATATTTACTCACAGTTAGGGAATGTTAACTACACATTCAAGGAAACTGAAGTTGCACAAGAGATGAACACTTGTTTACCATGATGGGAGTATCAATTCTCTGACTAAAAACACTCTTTTTAGGCATCGTGAACTAACATGTAAAAACGATTGCACAACAGTGTCCGATAAGAGTAATACATAGAATAATTAGACGCTAGATAAAATTTGTGAACTTTGAATTATTCCGACCACGTCTGCAATCTTGAATAGGACCAATCACCAAAGGCGTTAGGACGCGAAAAAGTTGTTGCCCCCGTTCGCCGTGTATTTTTAATGGAACCAACAGTTTCTTCATTGAATGAACCGCTTGTTTTGATTGGCCGGTTGGCCCCGGAGTTGATAAGCTTAATTATTTATTAACGCCAGTTAACCGTGCGCTGCACTCGAGACTGTTTTTGATGATATTTTGCAGCAGGGTGTTCCCCGCGGTGCGGCGTTTCGAAATAAAACAATGTCGACTGCTGGTTACAGTATGTAGTACTTTACCGGGTCGATTACCGAACTGAGAACTGCCGCTCTGAGGCAGTCTGAGAAAGTCAACGTCGTTGCACCGATTTAGACGCGAAATTCAAAAGTGACACGCATTGGTGCATCGGCGCGGTCTGTGTTTAATTAATATTTACACTGGGAATTGGACGATCTTTTGCTCGATGTGTATCTCGCGGAAATATCGAGAGAAAGCATGAAATAGAAGCGTTAATAAGCCGCGGCGAATTAAAAGAACTCCAGCTTCCCACGCTTCGTTTCCCTCCTTTTGTTTCAAGTCTGCCGCCCCGGCGAGATAATCGTCTATTGCACGCGAACTACATGTTATTCGCGCATCTATTGTCGCTTATATTTTTCTTTAAAAAAAGATAAAAAGACAGGCGGACGATATGGAAGTATCAGTCTCTCGAGATAATCGCAATGTTTGTTTCGATGTATCGCGCTGTTTTTTCACAAAATGTTTTTTGACGAGTTGAACGCGCGTTGTGTTTTTCGCATTGAGAGTACAGCAGAAACACGCTTTTAATCTGTCCCAGTCGGCGTTACAACAGAAAACGGTTACATACATAGTTGCCCAGCGAGAAAGAGAGAGATGTCCTGAATTATTCCGTTCGATTAAACGAGCATTATCGGAGTTAATTGACTGACTGGCATTATTTATACGGGAAGCGCGTATACAACCTAGGTCAATCTAACTCGATGACCGGCAGGCAAGGTCTACGGCGATTTACGTTATTACGTAAACACCTGATAAAAAACTGCACAGGCATCAGTTCTTTTCAGATCTATCAGTTCTCTTGGCGAACGTCCTCGCGACAATAAAAGGAATATTTCCGCGAGCGCAAACATAGATAAAAACTATCTCGGCACGTTCATAGACGCCGATAAGCTTCAAAATAACGTCCGGCGAACGTATTTTTAGCACGGATAAGTATCGCAGCTGTGTATCGGATCGGTGATAATTGGACAGTATGCGTAAACACGCGTGACATAACGATAAACATTACTATGCACAATTCGACTATCAATGATCTCGAGCTGGTCGCGCGATCGAAAGGATCCTATCGGGACTCTGTTCTGCTGTGACGAAATCTTTAAAAGCCATATTTACAAGCCAGCTTGTGGTCTGGTCAAAGAGTTGAGTCAGTGGTAAACAAGTGTAGATGAGGATGGCGTGAGAGGCGTCACAGCCTTTAGATATGTAGTTAACACTTTGCCTACCGAACAGTCCTTCATTATTCAAAGAAAATTTTCTAGTACATAAATTGTGTTATATAGCAATGGCAATTTTATATGGTAACTATCTCTTTCGTACTCTCAGCATAAAGAAAATTATTAATGTCAATAGATGGGTATAGGTTCTTGAAGTTGCACAGGGCCACTTCTTTGTATGGGTCTGTTCACAAAGACCCATTGTGTCCGACGTATCTTTCAGTGGATAAAAGTCTTTCAAAAAGTAAGAAAAAATTTCAGGGACATATTCAAACCTCAATTGAGAGTAGAACGATAATATGTAGTTCGCTACCTGCTCGGTTGCGAGAGATCTGTGCTCTTCAAATTCGGTCGGACATGAACGACCCTGGTTTACAGAGTAATTAATATTTGGGACCAATCACAGATTGAGCCAGCTTAAAATACTAAATCGTTGCTGTCCAGAGGAGAATACTGAACCATTTTGAAGAGCAGCTCACCACCCGAGGGTGGTAAGCCACCGCTAGCGAAAGTGTTGAAAAAGAAGCACGCTGGCTTTGTTTATCTGCACCGACTCGTCCCTTTTGAGTTCGGGTATATTTAGTCCTGTGCAAGAGGTCTTCCGTACAACCGCCATTTTGTTCGACTGGTACCTCGCCGTCTACTTCCCCTTTTTTCGCCTATTTATTAGTCGGGCCGTGCACACCACCCACGCGACGTCACTATTTCTGGCCATGACTCGTCATGTGTCCCGCACGCCGTGCATCTACGAACACCGTAAACACATTTTGTGTCGCAGAAGCACGCGACGCTCTTTTGTTTATTCGTAACATTGTATCCACCGCTGGCTGCAACACGCTCCTGGATGGATCCGTCAGGATCTTGTATATTTTGAGTACCATTGTATGTGATGCACGCGCGTAGCAAGGGGAGCAGTTGATTTTGTACCCCGGGGCGAAATTTCGGAGGACTCGTTAGGTTAGATGGAAAGGGGATGCACGGCAACAGTGGAGGGGTTGATGAACCCGGATGGACATATGGGGTTCGCTATAAATTGTAATTCTGATTTGATAATTCAGTGTAAGAGCCAGTGGAAGGTCAGCTAAAGACGTAGTAAAAAATATTGTGTTGTCATATATAATCGACGTGGCACCCAAAATGTTAATAAATATGTTTAATATTCGTTCTTGCCAAACTAGTAGTAGTCTTACCAAATAGAAATCAATTTTGCTTTGCAGTATGTGCAACCGATTGAGCTAACAAAAGTTCATCCAAATCCTCAAATAGCCACGTCAGACTAAAAAATTCTATTAATTAGCCCCCTATCCAAAAATACCACGAACAGGGAAGTTCCGTCATTCCTCGCTAATTAGACTCACATTCCCCATCGTTTCCACAGCTCAATATTGAGTCGCGTGCGCATATGACAGAAACCGTTATTATTTCGTGATAGTATCGCGTCGATACGCTCGCGGATCGGTCTATCGATGCACCCCTCGCTTCGCACCCTTTGGTTCGTTGGCTACGAGTATACGGGACGAAAAGAGAACTCGTAACGTACCTTTTCGGCGAGTGCTATGGGGGTGAGTGATTTTCGTAACGTACGTTATTAATGAGCCACGCGGTCAGCTGTGCCTGTCCATATGGGGTTGGGCTGCACCCCCGTTCCTTCCGATTCCCCATCAGCTTTTGTTCACGCGTGCGACCTCGCTATGAGACTATGCGCCTCCTGCTCGCATGGGGGTATCAGCTGTGCTCACAGAGAGTCCTACATCCCCCGAAACACACACACACACACACACACACACACACACACACAAGGGGTGCGGATGGTCCCCTGGGGTGGCTCGATTGGTATTTAAAATCGGGATTGCTCACCGGTACCCTGACCCGCATGTGCGTGCAACATCCAGGTATTTAAATTTGCACGCAACGATTCCGCGAACGATTTCGATACCTTGTCCGTTGATCGATGAAAGGCTAGCGTAGGGGGGGGGGGGGGGGTTGAAGGGGTGGGCTGCACAGTCATCGGTTCAAAATCATCCTGGTTGATCTCAGAGGGAGATAAATCGAATCCTTCTGATGTACTGTATTGTCTAATTGGATGTGCCGTGGCTGTGAAGAATTTTATAATTGGGGCGGCCATTTTTGAATCACCTCCTGCTGTAGAACTTATACTGAGGCACCGAGTGAATTTTTTGATTAGGAAATTGTTGCTGTAGGGAACTCCTACTAAAGTACCTAGAATAATTTCAGTTTACCCAGGAGTGTGAGGTTTCAGATGTTGGAATTAAATCAGATATGAGTGCGTCTGGGTGTCAGCAATTCCCATTTTCTTTTTCGCTTGGTTTGATTAACGACGCGACGAGATTAGAGTAGGGGTCACGACCGTTCACGCGCAGCTGTCTCAGCCATCTCCATAATTTGTGTCGTGTGCCATGGTGATCGAGAGCTTAGACACATCGGAGGAGGGGGCTAGGTCGGGAAATCGAGAGACAGATGCAACGGGGAAAACATACTATCCACCGTGGAAAATTCGCCAAATGTTCGCTCTTTAATCAAGGGGGAGGATACAGGGGTTCCTGCAACGATACAGAATCGAATGGGACGCGACGTGACTCATGATCCACGAGTATCAGCCGGCGCAGGCCGTGTTTTTCTGCAAACTTCCTCTATCGTGACTCATTAAAGGTCCGCAAACAACGTCTCGCGGATTAAACCGGAGAAAATTATAGCGAGCCTCCGAGGCACGTTTCAATTATCCACAAGCTGGACGAGATTCCCAATTGTGTGTATCGGCTACTGATACAGTTCGCAATCAGTTCTTCGGGTTATCGGCGAAGATGCACGAGGTCACGCTTTATATTGCACGCGAACCCGATTCCCCAGCGACCTTAGCTCTTCTTTGTACATTTCGCGAATCTTTTTCTCCCCCTGGATAAATCATCGAGCAAAGACTTGTCACGAGATCTGCTTCTTCAGATAATTGGGCCCAAGAACTTGGACTGCGGGATTTTATGCACTAATGACATCCTGAATTTGAAAAAATGCTGCAGGGTACTGAATTCAATCAAATTTAATGCGATGTTTATCTGATCGAGGATTTAATGGAATATGCAATCGATTCAACTGATTGCTGTCTGGTTCCAGTTCCCATAAATTAAACCATGAGGATCCTTGCGCGGTTAAAATCTGTAACTTCATTTCAATTCGTACCATTAGTATCATTAGGCACTGCTAATTATAAAAATCTGCTTGCAAATCACTTGTTCATTAACGTTTATGTTCGAGTTCATTCAGACAATTTTTAGTTAATTTTTACTACACTGTACTATACAATTTAAAATAGTAGCCAGGAATTGATTAGCTAGACAATGAGATTATTGAAATACGGGGTCAAAATGAGTGCAGGCATTGCCATTCAAGGTGTCATTTAAAATCACTATTAAATAGACAAGATTTTACTGTTCACGTTGTTCATTAATAATTTAAAATCGAAGAAACAAGGCCACTAGGCAGTACCACTGAAAGTAGGGAATGGAAAGGACCTTTATTAATTTAAAAAGATTGTTAGTTCATTCTCCGGACTATGTTTCTCATGGTCTTTATCTTGAAGATTATATGTATGACCTTGCTTAACTGATTAAAATCAAAGAAACCAGGTGATGGAAAGCATCCTCATTGAAAGTAGAATAGAAAAGGAATTTATTAAAATAAAATCCTTATCTTAGAAATTCCCCGACCATTTGCACAGTGTTCACTAAGAATTTAT
Source organism: Lasioglossum malachurum (assembly GCA_028455605.1). Taxonomy (NCBI): domain Eukaryota; kingdom Metazoa; phylum Arthropoda; class Insecta; order Hymenoptera; family Halictidae; genus Lasioglossum; species Lasioglossum malachurum. The sequence continues at coordinate 12,820,697 of CM052314.1, read as the reverse complement.
AATTGAAGACACGCCTAAGTACTAACTCTAGGAGCAGAACAAAGCACAATTCCTTTTAATTAGAAAATGTAGTGAGCTCACTTTTGGACTTCCTCGGTGTAAGGACTATAGTCCTTATCTATGAGCGACCAGTTACAGCGAAGCATGTTTAATTAATTCGATCGTAAACCCTAGCTAACTCGTTTGGTTTGTTGTGTGCTTTCAGACTTCATGAAGAGTCGTAAACGTAGCCTAAACGGTAGCGCGAAGAGCATGATAGAGCCGCCGGAGAAAATGGCCCGCAACGCGGGTCAGATACGCAGCTAAGGAGTCTTCCGAGCTTCCTCCTTCAGCCTCGCTGTCCTTCTTCCATCAATTCTGCGGATCGAGAGAGGCCGCGGGAACCACCGGAGCAAGCTGTGAGAAGCCTGGGCGAGCGACCATGCGAGCGAGGCGAGACCACTGCCAAAGGAGGAACGAGAGAAAGGCAGAGGCAAGCTCTGGCAGGAGGCGCGAGGTCCGTTGGCTGTGCCATTCACATAGATTTATCCGCCATGAATAAAACGTGGACGGAAAACGGTGGCCAGTGAAAAAAAGAGTCGCTCCGTTTTTCGTCGCTACACATACACACATACACAACTCCCCATACATACATATGCACACGTGCATACACTGACATATAAACAGGTACATAGATTATATTTTTCGTAGCCATGCCACGAAAATGAAAAAGTAGTAACAACGGAGAAACACGAATGGGTGCTCAACTCGTTGTTGCCATTTTCTTTTTCCTTTTCTCTACTTTTTTTATTTTATATATGTACATGTAATTCATCGTGTCGTTATCTTTTTTGCAGTAGGTTTAGACAGAGTAACGATTAGCATTACCCACACACACACATATATATGTATGAAGATATATGTATGTTGTCTTGGAAGAAAGAACGAGAGAGTGTGTGTGTGATACAGAGAGAAAGAGAGAGAATGTAAGTAACGATTTATTGAAATTAATGTAATATATTTGTTCGTTCGAGTCTAAAGAATGAAACAACGGTGGGATGAGTGACGACGATGATGACATAGAATATACACGTACACTTTAGGCGAGAGAAAGAGTGTAAGCAGAGAACAAATTATATAAATATTTTTAGAATACACACGTAGATTTTAAGCCACCTAGCCGATAAGTGGAGAGTGCATTTCAAAGCATAGACACGGAGAAGGTCGGTTCGAGGCTGATCCACGAGCCCCTGTGAATTGAGAGGTCCTAAATGAGACTCGTGAGTCCTCAGCGACGAGTTCTCCTTGCTGGGAACCCACGGACACTATTTATAAAAGAAGCCATGATAGGTTTCGCGGTGGCTTCGATTGACGAAGTCCTTGAAACGATCGCGAAATCACAGGACAATAGATTCTTTAAGAAAAAAAAAAGGTAACAAAAAGTGACAATCTTAGCTAAAGAATTTTACATATCTGAGACTAGGAGATCTCGTTCCCAAGGCCCACAGGTGTAACCTTGGATCAGGCTCGAAAGATCGACAGGGAGAGAGATATGATTTAGATACGTAGCTGGTTACCCATGTTTAAGCATTGATCTCCTGTACGACTTTAAGAAAGTACAGCCGATGCCAAATCACCCCGCGATTTAATTAATTTTCTTACTTCTTGCGCTCCGCCGCAGGGGTCCTTCGTATATTCGTCTCCCTCTCCTCTCTGACGCCCCTAACTAATCATGCTACCCCTGTAAATAGTGCGTTGACGCCCCGCGAAGATCGCGACTCTTCATCCCCTAAAATAACCTTCATCCGTCCCTCAGGTTTACAGCTTAACACGCTGAGACTGCGAATTTTATATGATTCAAATAAGTTTCACCGATTTCATCATAGAAGCGTTCAGCGTTACCAATAACAATTATTAGTTACTTGATAATGGAACTCGACTTACACTACATATAGTTTAATTAATTTTTGGATTCATAATTTGATATTTAGTAGTATCAACATTTTGATAATCATTGTTAAAGAATTCCATAGCTGAACGTGTTAATCTGTCCTCTGATGTCAAATTGACACAATAGTAAAGAAATAATACGATGGATATATAAATAATGAATTTTGCAATTGCTCTTTTCTACCAGAACACATTCTAAAACTGACCAGATACAACCTCTTAAAACTAGATCATCCCTCTGCATCCTATAATGTGGACCTTTCCATTTTTCAAATATGATGTCGATTGATGTTTAAACTTGAAGGAAGCTATCATTAAGCGCAAGCTTCCAGCTTTTATTCAAGGTCGCGAGAGTTCAAAAATTCCTACGAGAACACATTCTAACACTGACCAGAAGCAACCCCATAAAACTAGATCATCCCTCTGCATCCTATGATGTGAAACTTTACATTTCCCAAATGTGATTTCGATTGATGTTTAAACTTCAATAATACTATCATTAAGCCTACCAAAACCTAAGTTGAGAGAAATTGAAAATCTGATTATTCTCATCGTGTGCTCAGTAATCGTGAAAATTGTGACAAATTGACATAAGGCGTGGATGAGGGTTAAACAGAAAAATTGTAAACAATCAGAATTTTTGTAATTTCAGAAGGCCGCGATATCGCGTCGCTCTCCTTTTAGCGTTTTAAAATCAGGTGGTAAACTGTGAACCGTTCAAAGCTCTCCGAAAAGTCCTGACCCCTTCGCGAAGGTATTAATTCGGGGGATGGACTTACAAAATAGGTAAGAACGTTGCAGGTACCATTTTAGCGTACCCCTTGCAAGTACAAATCGTGGGAGGCCTTTGAACGGTCTCGTAGAAAAGAAAAATTTCACGAAAGAGAGAGAGAGAGAGAGAGAGAGAGAGAGAGAGAGAGAGAGAAAGAGTAAGAACATAAATCTCTGTATCCGAATCATCGTCTTTTGCGTTCACGAAGAGATATAACTGGAGTTATAAAGAGTATAACAGAGTTATACAGAGGGACTATTTTTTTCGGGACGAGCCAAAACGATCCCCCCCCCCCTTTAGCCACCCTTTACCGGTGGCCCGATTAATGTAAATGTAATTGTATATCTCTTTAAATGGTATATTGATTTTATAATGGTAGCTGTTTATTACAAGGTCTATAATGATTTGGTTGAAGCCATCCTCTGGAAACAGCCCCCCTAGCCCTCCCACCCTCTCTATCTCGCACCCTGCTCCTCGGTACAGACATTTTTCTACCCCCCGTTTTGAGATTATCATTCGAAAATACGACTGGTGGTTACAAAGCTATTTTTTGGCCTGCGATGGGGCCCCACGGGGGCGTCGTTGCCGGTCCAAGTGGAACATATTCGTTTATAGGAATTCCAAATGGTCGTTGCGTTTTCTTTTGTATCTTTTTTGGTGTTCGAAAACAAATAGCGCTGTTCGTCAACGTTCGCGATTTCGGGAGGTGGAGTTGATTGAAACTTGCAGAGTGTCCGTTTATTTCGATCACGTCGCTAAACCATGTGTGCTTGTCGCTTTTCAACAATTGACTAAACGTCCGGCACGCGCTGCATCGCGCTGTGCATTAATTGGCCTGCAGTCGGCGCATAACACGTCGCAACATGCTCGCATAACGACGCCACTTTTAATTCGGACTGGAGCTTCGCGATAAACTGGACTACGGGTCTTTGTATCACATAAAAATTTTCTAAATAGATATTTGTTTATTCTGTTGACACATTGTCTATCTATTAACATGAAGCTTAAAAGCATTTTTATAAATAGTGACCCTGGAAGAAATTAATGGAGTATGTTACCCCGAAACTGATTTGTCAAATTGAAGCTGTAATTTCTGTTCTATAATGTGTTAATAGGTAATTTTAATTAGTTGACGCTGTTACTAACAGGTGCGAATGTGTTTCTGATATTTTTATTTTAATATATTTTTGTTGCAAACGAACAAAATCCGCAGTCCAGATAATCAATCGATGGAAATCAAAAGTGATAAACAGACACGGACATACACACACGGACGAACGTATACATGTTTCTTCGTTTCGACTTCGGCTTTTTAATCAGTCGTCGACCATGATCAATGGCAGACTGCTCGAGTTTCTAGTATTTTTCTACCTGTTGCAAGAAAGCAGAGGGCGAGAAGAAAGGCCAGAAAGAAAACGTCGAACGAATCTCGTCGGGCCTGCATAGGTCGCACACGATGCACATAATGCACATATTCACAAACGCATTCAAACATATACACATACATTCAACACATGCACACAGGCGTCCACACAATTGAAGTAAGCAAGGAGTCTGCCGTCGGGAACGAAATAAAATATAACAAATAAAACAAAAAAAATAGTAAAAAGAGAATAAAAAATCGTATGTCTATGTAACCCTGTGATGTATTAGTATGATCTCAGTAAACATAACTTAGCGTGTACTTCTTATTTTGTAATAAGTAGATGTATGTATATGTGCGTTCGGAAATGTGTGTGACGTAAGGATCCCAGTTATAAAAGAGTGTGTGAAAGGAGAGGTTGCTGCATTGCATACGGCCTGGGCGTGTATGCGAGTGTGTCTGTGTTGCTTGTGACTTGTATGTTTGCGCGGGTGAATGTGTCGAGCAAGAGGAATCGTATAAAAAACAGGAGAACAGAAAAAGTACCCGGTGTCTTATTTCCAGTTGGTATTCGCATAAGAATTCTATGTGTAACGACAATATATTATTATATAAACATAATCGTAAGAGAGTCTAAAAGAACTAACCTACATAAGTGAATGCCTATGTTTATTAAAAAAAAAGAATTATCTATAAAACACCTGTGTCTGTTCTTTAGCACTGGGCCACCTGGTCGGTACACCTTTGATAACGTAGTAATTTAATTAATCCATATGTGATCAAGTTAGTAACAATTCTGTATTACACAACTATAGAATCCCAAACTTCTTGTAGAGTCAGAGGAAGACGTCAGAGACCAAGAACAAAAATACTCAAAACATTAAAAGTTTTGGACTAAAATCAATTATAAATTATGTGTATAAAAAATACTTGACTAATAGTTGATACAGTTAACAACATTCTGTGTTATCCAAGATTTACTTGCACATCTCCATGTCCATCGTTCTCCGCTTATTACAGTAATTCACTTTGTTAGTAAATATCCACACTACAAATTCACACACTAAAAAAAAATTGTGCATCGTCCTCATCCCATTAACATTCAGTTATTATATTCTTCAATTCCACACCATCACTACAATGTGCTTTAGTCGAAACACACTCTTTTCCAGAATACAAGTCCTAGCAAATAATCCCTCCTCGGTAACTAAGAGTAGTGTACAGAGAATTTCCTGGAAAAGATCCGGACAGGTGCAGGTGCAGAAGCTGTGCACACCGTGAGAGTAAATCGGTACCAGGTCCAAGAAGCAGGTGTTCCTGAGACGAGTATTTACCTTCGGTAAGTTACATTTCGATTTTACATCGCCCCGCTCCCCTTTTTTTCTTCGCGGTCGTTGCGGTCGGGATTCTTTCCCTTGAGGATGAAAACGGTCCAACGTGTTCAAAAGAAGAGGTTTCAATGCGCCAGGAAGAGAGGAGATCAATTTGGTAAATTTGTGTCGATGTTTTGAGGTGTTCGATCGATGCGAGTGTGACGCGGACTCGACGATACGCACACGAAACGCAGGGTCGTCGCTTGACGACCACGAATTTGCAAGTAGCCTTGCGACGTGAATACAAAGTGCATGCAGGCACCGCCTGCATTTTTTAATTGGACGGTTAATTCGCGACGAAAATCTCCTCGGCCGTATTTCACTCTCGGACGACCATTGCGTGAATTCGACGCACTCTCTGAATCGCACGCAGTTGTTCTCCACACCGATTCAATTATTTTAGCAGCTTGTTTGCCACGCGTTATTTTCTGAAATCCTTGAATTTTTATTTGGCAGTGGTATCATTAAGCCATATATTGTCCTGAGAATAAGAGAACCGGGAGGGTGTTCACAATTTTTTTGCATGTCAAAGGGACTTTTTAAAGCGAATTGTTAGCTGAATATTAGCACAAGGGTTGGCGAAACCGTGGCTGAGAATTCTCAAAAGCAAAACGCTCGCGTGATTGCGATCAACGGAAAGAACACAAGGCCGCATTCAGTTTCATTTCGACTGATCGGTTGCTCGCGATGCGAAATCGAGGTCAGAGAATTATGCAAGAATTGCAGTCGTAAATTGCACAGATTAAGCAGCGGTAATCGGGGAATTGATATTTTTCTTTTTCTCGTGGATATATGTTCAGCCTCGATAACGATCGCGTTAGAGATACGGCTCTCTCGCACGCGGTGGCTTCATGTGAAAATGGTAATAAAAAAGAACGAATCTCGTTTCCATTCAGGAAGCCACGTGGCCCTGCTCTCTCGAGGAACCTCTCGTTCGCAGTGCGGTGCACGTGTCTCCCTGCAATATGGGCCCTTTTCAGCGTTTATCGGTGTACACGGTCGATCTCTCGGCCCCGAGAGAAACGCGGATAAAACCTCTTCTGTATTCCGTGGCCGCGGCCTGCTTTTGTGCAACGCCGAGGATAAATTTTCTTTACGACCACAGAAATGTTAATAACGTCCGCGCGATCGTGGTGCGGACCGAAAAACTCAAAACGAAAGTGAAACCATAATATTTTTTCAGCGTCGATCTCTCTCTCGCGCGTACAACCGCGGAACAATACAGGTTCGGATTCGGTAAACAGTAAACAGTATTGTATGTGCCGAATATGTAATTTTATTTTTATAAACGACAAAAATGAAATTCACAATTCAATCACACGATGCAGTGCGCAAATTCTTAAATTTCCATTATTTAGACTGTAAAATTGTTTCTACGTAAAAATACAAAAAATGTCATCTATACAGTTGTGAGCCAAGAAAAATGTATATATACATATATACATTTTGAGAAAATGACTACAAAATATGTGCGCATATTTTCATTAATATTGATGCAGAATATCGAGTATCATCAAATCAATTTGCTATTTCATGTGCAACAACTGCACAGCCTCCTAAAGCTTGTCCGGACTGTGGCATACTGCATATTCAGCCAGCGCATTAAGTTCAGGTAAAAATGTATATATTATTTTTCAAAAAATTGTTAGAGAACTGTGTTTAGCTCGATATTAATATACAATATCGAGTCTCAGGGAGGCAATCGGCCATTTTACGCGTAGCAACTATGCACTCCGCAAGGCATCCGTTTTCAAATTAAAAATAGAGGTTCGCTGGATCGTTTAATAAAACTTAACGAGGTGCTTATTGCATTTTTCGCGCGATAATCCCCCTCGAGAGTAAATAAATGTTTGTTGGATTCCAGTTCGTTCAGTCCATATAATTCTGCACTCGCCTAAACACTCTCGCTCCGTAAATACCGAACGGTAACGAAATCGCAAGAAAAGGTTTTATTAACAATATTACTCATGCAGTTTACCGACTGGATTTCGATGTGACGGGGGCTAGGCGCGTTTCAATGAAGGATTTCATAAACATCGCGCTCGACTCGAGGAGAATTAATTAAGAATAAGAGAAACAGAGGAAGAGGAAGAAAAAAGAGAATAAAGAGGCGGTCGTTTTGAAACGTGCTGGCAGCTCGTCGTTCGGGCAGGCTCCTTTTTTCCGTAACTCGTGTCCTCGTTGTGCCTCGGCGTATAAACACGCACGTTCACTATAGTTATGCTTCTATGCAATCTCTGTTGCTAGGCGCACCTCGGCCCACCGACAGTATTTTTAGACGATACGCTCACATTTCGACGCTCATTCTTGAATGAGAGTGCCCTGCCCCGCAGACTCGGCCAATACGATCACAGGAATTCCTCGCATGCCTAGATCGGTTTTTATCGAAAAAACGAGGAAGAATCGTACGGCGGAATATTAATGAGGCGGCCATAAAAATCAAACAAATGCGACAAACCCTCCGTGACGATCCTCAATCTCGGTGCACTGCAATCATTTTGAAATAAATGTGAACACTTTCGATATAAAATTTTCTCCTACAATTATTAATTTATTAGAGTAGACTGTCCACGTTTTTATGCAGAATACAAATTTGTTAGATTAACTGCAAGAAATACTGGAGTAAAAATCATATCACGTTTTATGTTTTAAACTGTGTGTACCTACTTACATATTTTTATTATAAATGCATAAAATCCGCAGTCTAGTACTATTTTGTGGATCTGCATGTGCTTATTGTATAGTTACAAAATTTTTTAATCCTAGGAGTAAGTAGTATAAGTCAACAAAAATAAATTGCGCACTTGTCTGGTTGGTATGGGACACTTCTCCTTCATTCTGATTTTTGTAAAATAATTTATAAATACAAATACATCTTCGTTTTTAATCCTTTTATAAGATGAGAATATTATTCACGAAGTATTATTTTTAGAAAAGCTTTAGTAAATCGTAGCAGAAGTACTCTTAAATATTTTTCCGTGCAGTAATTATTTGTATTCGAGAACGTCACGAAAACCGGAAGTGACCTCGATCCTGTAACCGGATTATTGCCGTGAGAATCCCATACTTGAAAAAGAAAAACATCAAGTTATTGAAACAGTTTCTTTTTATGATGCTTCAATGCATTTTCTGTAAAAAGAAAATACTAATGAGTGTTATTTTTAATTCTTTGGTGTGCATTTTTTCTATAAAACGAAAATGCCATCGGTTGTTTAGTGTAGAGTACAATTGTTGTTGATTTGGAGAACGACTACGATTAGAAAAATAGCGCGAGTGCCCAATGGAGGGTAATTTATGTTCAAAAGAAGATCAGGATCGACAGAGCTGGTTCCCGATGTGTAGTTTGAAAAACTGGAGGTGGTTCGTGTTAGGTGGCAACGTTTCTTGAGAATTTTGCGACGGTAGCGACAGTTAGTGGTCGAGGATGGAACTGGGAATGTCGGTAACTAGGCCCATTGGTAGATACATCGATCCACAACAAACCCTAGATTCAAATTACCATAAAATTACACAACCTAGTAGATTTATTTTTAGGTACGGTGTGTTGAAATCTCCAATTGAATTCTATTTCTAACCGGTAAAAGGTTACCGTGTAGTACGTCGATACGGTGTGAGGTTTCAAAATCGATACCACATCTCTTTTTTGAGTTCCAAAAACGATCCCGCGAAACATCAATCCTTTTCAATGGTTCAACAAATTGATCTTTTTTGATAAGTGAAGTCTTGTTCGATTCCTCCGGTTTTGTAAAACATTCGCGGTTGACGGAGCGTGAAGCAATTCTTGAATTCCATGGCAAGACAATCGTAATTATTGCGTGGTTAACGGGAAATATTACGGCATCTCGAAAAAGGAACACGACCGATCGGATCTCGGGGCTCGGTTGCCACCGTAAACCGGAAGTCGCCGGCGCTGTGCCATCCAGATACCATTCGCGCCCGATTAGAACCGATAGCTCACTTCCTCGTTACGGAATAATAAAACTGCGCGCGGAAAACGGAGAAACGTTTGCATCCTTCAATGAAACTATCCGCAGCAACAACTACTGCTACAAATTTAAAAAACATCAACAATTTCTGCAAAACAGCAGTTTCTCATTCCCAACGACACCCATTTTTTTGGTAACACTTATTTACAATATTAAAATTCTTCGATGAAGCTTCTTTTGGCAACAATTGTACCTTCAACGTCCATAATTCTATTCCCAATGTTTGCCAAAAGCCGAGTTTTCCCAGCAATTTGCCAATCCACGATAAAACCGTGTGGTAGGGGAGTTGGCCGTTACTCGAAGTGGTGTTTCGCATTATTTTCGGCCGACGGCTTCCTGAAGAAGAAGAAGAAGAAGATGATGAAGAAGAAGAGGAAGAAGAAGAAGTCTTCTTCAGGCTCGCCTCTTACAAATTGCGCCACGGGTGCAACGTACCTGTTGTTTACCACATAGCGGGTTCAAAGCCCGGTCAGTGCAACGGTCCTCCACCTTCCCTGCCTTCCTCTACCCTGCTCATCTTTCCTTCCCCACCATCGACAAAGATCATCCCATCCCCTACCGTCGGCCTCTTCAAGTAAGGACAAAGCGGTAGTTGGCCGCGGCTCCGAGTCTTCGAGGATGCGCAAGACTGGGAGCCCGGTTGTGTCTCTTCGTAAAATACACACGGCGCCCGTGCTCCTGAGCCTGCTCTCAGCAGAGGCTGAGGCCTAACCTGCCGTGCAAATTTTCCCAGTCCCCCCGGAGAACCTCGTCAATCTAACCTATGTATCCAGTTCAGTGGATAACGAATGAGTTATCGACAACCTCTCCCCAAAACTGTAATCATTCAGAGAAAAAAGCGTGTTCTACAAGAGGAAGTTCCGACCAGATGTTCCAATTAGGGACGAAGTATAGTTTCCAAGTTCTCGGGCGACGGGCCTCAAAGAACGTAAACAAGGAATATGTAGTCTTAACGAATTTTTTGTTGCTTTCTACAATCTCATCCAGTTGTAGAAGCAAGAGTATACAGGAAGATCATTAACAAGGCTGATAGCACCTCATAAATTAAGGTGCAGCTAGCTGGGGTAGTCTGTTTGTAAACATTTGCAACGATGGTTGAAGAGAGTGGATTGTCCCAGTGGTGCTCAGCCAGCCAAACGCCTCTCTGTCGATGCGAAACACAGCCAGGGTCGAAACCTCGGGTGGGAAGGGTTGTTGTCGACGCGCGATACGAAACAGAGGGTGATGGGGAGAGCAAGTAGGGTTGATAGTGTGGTAAACCAAGAAGAGTGGACCAACCAATCCGAGGAGAGTCCGTACTACGGCGTAGTACTCCAGTGGGATCAGGGTTCAAAGCCCGGTCAACACCATGTCCGTGCCTCTTACTCTCCTGTTCTGGTTGTCTCCCTCTTTCTCGACGCGATTCTCCCTCTCTTCGGTCCCCGGTGCCCTCCTCGTGGGCCCCTTGTAGCCTCTCGCTCGTTGTGTACTTCGGTTATTTCATGACCACGGCACACACAGGCGACCAAGCATCACTGTGAAACTCTTCGCCTCTCCCCTTCGGCCTCTTCTTCCCACTCACTTGCTGCCATCTTGTGGCTCGCTCATTCTCCCTCATTCACTCCTTGCTAGCTCGCACTCACTCGCTCTTCTACTTCTTTATCTTTCTCCCACTTACTCGTTTCCACTTTCCGGCTTACTCACTCCTGCTCATTCACTCCTGGGTAGTTCCCACTCACTCACTCTCCCACTTCTTCATCTTTCTTCCACTGAATCACTCGCTCACTCACTCTCCCACTTCTTCATCTTTCTTCCACTGAATCACTCGCTTGCTCGCTCGCTGCCACTTTGTGACTCGCTCACTCTCGCTCCTCGCTACCCTCAGCTCACTCCTCGCTATCGCCGACTCACTCCCTCCTCACTCACACTCGCTAACTTCAACTCATTGGATCACTCGCTCGCACTCATTTGTTCCTCGCTCGCACCCATTTGATCCTCGCTCGCTCCCACTGGCAGCATCGTGTTGGCCGCGGTGATTCACCATCGCTCGGAGATAAGAGGCCAGCGAAGGGAAACCGTAGAGGGCAGCACCAGGGATTAAACGGGCGTGTGCATACGAGCATACACGAGTATATTGTTCCGTGTATGCGTGCTCCACTTGCCGAAGGAAAGCCCCCGATGCACCGGGCCGAACGAGGATGAAAAATCACGAATGAGTCTCCCCGGGACTCCTGTTTATCCCGTTCCCCGGTAGTTCGCGGCGATCTTATCCGCAATCGAACCCGGGGAAAATAATATTCTGGGCGAGCCCGCGTGTCCCGGCAACAGCTCCGTGACGGAGGAAAATTACCGTGCGTCCACGCAACCGTTGCGCGTTTATGGTTCACGGATCTATCGTGTCCGGGGAGCAGATGAAATCGTATGAGGAAGTGGATAGTTTCTCTTTGCCCCCTTCCCTCCCATCAAGATCTCTACCAGTTCAGAATCAATATAATTTTTGTGAATGTTTAGAAGAGATCATTAGGCATGGCTAAATTTTTGTTAGTTCATTTGCCCCCATCGGTCTGTCAACTCTGTCATATTTTCATTGATTGCAGTATATTTTATACGAGATTATTATTAACAATTGATGACACCGTTGACACTTTAAAATTCGGTACAGTAAATTATTGTAATGAAATCCATAACGCGTTTTCTCAATTTCAATTTCGCTGAATCAACCCATACAAATTAATGTCCGCATAAATATCCGCAACCTAACCATCATTTACTTTAGACTAGTTTCGAATCCGGTTTAGCAATACTAAGCACTTGCTGTATGACTTTCCACGTGGTTACAATATAATTGCCATTTTTTGTCCTGTATAATTCCCTCATAATAGGAACAAAATATTCATATTTATTCTAGATGTATAGTTTAATACTTCTTTCATTTTTATACTATTTTATAGTATTCTTATACTGTTTATGCTACTATTTTAACTCATACTAAACTCTGTTCGATATCTGTATATCAAATCTCACTCATTATACAGAAAGAATTAAAAACATAAAATAAACAAACGTGCGAAAGAGTCGGTATCTTTCATCACGAGATCTACCCATTATACACGGAGGAATTAAATATTTAGAATAAACAATGAGAAAAAATCGGTATCCTTCATCACTAGTTTAACTCGTTATACATCAGTATGGATTGGAAAGTGAAAAATGAATAAAAATGAGGAGGAATTCGGATCCCTCATCAGGTGATCGGATCGGTCTACAGCAACGAATTTAAAAACTAAAATAAACAAGAAATGAGACGGAATCGGGATCCGGGTGGTCGCGTGGAGGTTAATAGGTTAATTAGAGGGGTTGTAATCGAGCGTACCGATAAAAAATCGAACGCGTGTTGGACGTTGCCAGTACCTGTTGAGTTGAGAGTCGCGGATTATCTTTTCGCGCGCGGTGTTTATTATTAATGTTCTGCCAGGCTGACGAATACCACGCGTTCACCGGGGTCCGGCGTTGAACAATTTTAAAAATACCTCTCACTCTCTCGGGCCGGTCCAGCGGGAAATGATGATGCCGATTCGGGTCGGATGTTCGCGTACAAAACTGGCCGAGGGGCGGGGGAGAGGGTATGGAAACGTTCACTAAGAGATCACGGTTCCTCATTCGAAAATTGCGCGGCTATTGACAAACCCGGCATTATTTTCCTGCCACGGAGGATGTTTAATAACGCCACACCTACCTCCTCCGTGTTTCACGAGGTCCGAGCACCGTGTGCAGGGAAGTCGCACGCTGTCATTTACCGGTTCCAAGAACGTCGGCGAAAAAAACCGCTCGCCTTGATCGTATTTTGCGAAAACTGCGGACGAACAGCGGCACCGGAAATTGGCCGAGTCATCTCCCTCTTGCTCGTTACTCCGGAGCAAACAAAACTCTGCACTCTATCCGGTGTAAACAAAGTTGATCGTGATCGCTTTGGTACAAGCCCTTTTGCAACATTATTTTCATCGTCGTAAACAGTATACTGCATCGCTAACACTAAACCTACCATCGCCGGTCAAATGACCAGTTTCTGGGGTTTTTTATTTTACAATTATATTGAAAAAAAAATTATAATGATACTCTCTCTTTCACTGGAAATGGTTATACACATTTTTGGAACCAAGCTCATATTAAGATATAAGTCACGGATTTATCATTTTTATCATTTTTATAGGGCAACACATGTCAGCCATTTTTAGAGCTCGGCAAGTTTAGTGCTAAATCTATGCAATTTTTAGTGGCGCCTCAGAGTCACTACTAAAAAAAGAGAATGCTAAGGGTTAATATGTATGTATACATAGTATTATAGTAAAAGTTATTTAATTTGGTTTATATTTATAAATCAGAGTTCTACATTTATTTTTCCTACAAGAACGATACAAGAATAATATAAAGAGAGCAAGAAAGAAATCAGCTTTCCCATTGCAGCGTTGAAAGCGACATTTTGTGTGCTTTCACAGTCCAATTCAAAAACAAAAATGGTACCATTTGAACAGTTAGAAAATCGCGAGGATTTTCGTACGGATTGTTCCGCAGGCGATACTATCCCAACGAACTCTAATGGATAATTGTATAGCGAGTGCAGCGAGTACCATGACAACGTCCTTGAGCGTAAGCGATCTGTTTACGAAAGGTACGTCGACCTCTTCGGTGCCTTGCATCCATTATGGAGCTGCTAGAGGGGGGAAAGGAACTGAAACGATTGCGCGTGTTTATCTCTACTTCCCTCTGGCTTCCCCCGTGAAAGGAAGCACAAAGAATTTCCTATGTTCGCTCGATTTATCATCGACCCCGGTGTGTGTATCTTCGCGATCGCGTAGACTGTATACTGTGTAGACGAAATGGATCGCGTCTCGAGAACCGAGGAAATTGCAAGTCAGCCGGCAGGAAGTGTAAAACACCGGTGCCAGAAGGTTTTGCTTTCGCCGAAGCGTTTACCTGCACTTTTATTAATGTCGAACACCGAGCACCGGGCTCGTTGCAGCGCGGTCAACGGCAATTGTTGTTTCTTTCGCGAGCCGAGGATTGCATTCCCAGAAGCAATTGCACTTCGCTGCAGCCTCCGAGTTTCCCTGACTTGGTTTCGCCCTTTTTTTCTCGTTCGCCATTTTTTCCAGGAAAAAAGCCGTTGCTCAATTACGTTAGCTCTGGATAATTAAGCCATCGTGTGTGCAATCTAATTAATGCTCTGCCAATCTTTACGTAAAATAAAAATCTTCATAAGGCGTTGGAGCCACGGAAGGTATTTATACTCTCCAATTTTTTCGATCTTTCCGTTGTTACAAAATTTTCTTATAAATTTATAAAATATGCAGTCTAGTGATTATTTAGCTTTCCATCGTATTGATCTTTTGCCAGTCTGTCAAATTGACACTAAGGGACAAATTAAGATAGGAAAACGAGAGAACGAGAACAATAATATATTAGCTTATAAAGACACAAGATAAATTATACAGAATTAAAACAAAGAAATATTTGGTACTAAATGTATCAGTTGAAATATTTTACTAAACGTCCACCACCAGTTTTAAGGAAAATTAGTTCTCCGAGGTCAAGTGCGCGTGCACCTTGCCATTATTTTCTGAAAAATGACTTCTGTATGGTGTCTGTTTGAATTTCCCGGGCCACTTATTTGGAAATTGAAGCTGTTGGACCCGCACATGGCCTGCTAACCGTGAGTAATTCGGGTCAACCTCAAAAGGGAAAGGTCCCCCGCGTTCTACAATGTTGCACGCACTCGTCCTTCTCAGTTTTTACCCGATCAAGAGTCGACCAGGCACGATTTCGGCTCGAAAACCGGATTGGTCGGGTAGCAATACGGAAATTCTTCGGTGTAAGAATTTCCAGCGAGGCATAGCTTCGGAGGATCGTATATCTATCCCGTCTCGACCACTAAAGCCTTCCCCGCATTATTTCTAGATTGTTGCTCTTGCCCGGTGGCTCGTGGCCCCTCGCATAGTTCACAGACCCCCACCCTTAAACCTAATACTCGTCACAAAGTAGAAGCTAGACTCTGCTTGGGAAAAGAGTTGACGTCAAAAATCATCTTCCAACTTTCAATACATATATTTTCAGTTCCAATATTATTCCAGTTACGTGGTTGCAAGTATGTTATTTTGGTAGTGTGTGTATTATTTTATTTATGGCATTTTAACCAGGAAGTTGTGAAAGAGATTCATCAGATGCATATTTGTTTGCAGGATAAAATTGTCAAAGTTTATGCGCATGTACACACTTCTCTATGGACAAGTTTAAAGAAGTGATCACAATTATTTCATCACATAGTAGTTCTCATTACATTAAATTATATATTTCAAGAAACTAATAAATCAACGAATCAAGTGTTCCTGTCTACCATTTATACGGTCTGAAGAAATGATTGAGGGGAAGGGTTGAAAAATAGATCGATGTTGCTTGTCTCGATCCCAAGATTTAATTCTGTAGCAGTAGCTGATTAAAAAGCGACGGATTTCGGAGTCGGTAGGAGTCACGGGGCCGCGTTCAAAAGCGAGGCTCAAATTTTCGAGACTGCATGTGATACACTCATCCCACCAAGAATGGCGGTCTTTGTACGAAGCTGCGAAAGGTTAAGTAAAAGCGAGACTCTAGAATTCCGTCTAGTGTTTCACGGCTCTTTTAAACGCGAGCTAGGGGACTGACAACACACTCGGCCTGCTGGGTAACATACCCACTTTGTGGTCCGTTCTTCTACCAAGAGCGGAGAGAAGGTTTTTGTTCCACGCAACCCTGTGCGTGGCTGTTCAGGTTCAACGACCGAGAAATGACCTGCATCGTTGTTAGCCGATGCTACACAGCTTACCCTGCCCGTTGTAACAATCTCACCACTTTCGACGATAAAACCGAGAGAGAGAGAGAAAGAGCACGAGCACAAATAAAACCGCGGACACCGAAACTTGTCCGTGTTCCGTGCAAGAACAAAGACCGTCCGCGGGTAATCAGGTGCTTTTCTGTCGGACAACAGGCGTCGTAAAGAAGGGACGGTTTCGCGGAGGAAAAATGCAATCTCGTAAAATTTCACTCGCCGCCGCGCCGCTGAAGATATTAAATAAAGCTCGTAAACCCGTCAGCCAGTAATAAAGGAAAACGTCCGTGGATGAGCTTCCGCGGGCAGAGACTCCTACGGCGCTGCGCGGTGGTTCGCATAGGTGCTGAACTATGCCGAGGAACGGAAAGAAGCGAGAGCATGAGAGCCGCTAGGATCTTCTGGCCAGAGGCCTCCGAGAGGAAGAGCGCCGTAATTGCCAGGCAGTGACTTTCGTTGCAGAAATTGCTCCTCCACGGCGTGGAAACTTAACTGTGAGAATAAGGCCGCGGTGCGGCATTCCCTTCGGAGAGGAGGACGAATTGCACGAAGGCCCCGCGAACCCTCTACAAGAAACCCTGGAACTGACCCTTCAATTGGCCCTGTGGAATACCCCGCGGCCTGATTCGTCGAAACCGTACACCGTTCTTCGAACAGATTTTCAGCAATGTTGTACGGTACGAAGCTTTAGGGTAAATAACACATCACAGAGGCAGATATAAGACTGTCTGTCTTGCTTTGTGTGTGTAGAGTGCTCCGAGAGGTGTGGCTTCGATGTCCTCGCTGTTTAAAGTAACCTTATGGGCGTGGTTTTGTTGATTTTTCTATGCAGAATGCTTTCAAGGGGTGTGGTCTGTCTGTGTAGAGTGGCTTAAAGGATGTGGTTCCGCTGGTTTCTTTCTGTAAAGTATACTCCAAGGTATGCTTTAGTTATTCTCTGTATAGAGCCCTATAAGCAATGCCTAATGGGGCGTGGTTTTATGACGCCCTCTATATAAAATGCTCTAGCAGGTGTGATTCCATTGCAATCTTCATAAATAGTATCTTGAGGACAGCGAATAAAGTGTCTTAAAATAACATTGGTTTGTTCACGCCTGAATATAAATATGTAGAATACCTCCAAAGGGCGTGGTTTCTGTGCTGTCTTTAAGTGGGCCGTCTTGACATGCATGGTATCGTTGCTGACTTTCTATGAAGTGTCCTGAGAGACATATTTTTATTGCTTTGGTCTTACAGGGAGCCCGAAGGGCGTAGTTTCATTGTTATCTCTGTGTACAACATCTCATGGGGCGTGGTTTAATTGCTATCTTTCTGTAAATAGGCCTAAGGCAACTTGTTTCTTTGTATCTCAATTTATAGAGTGCCTTAGGGATGAAGCTCTACTGCTCTCTGGGGAGAGTTCACCGAGGGGCGTGTTTTCATTGCTTTTTTTTTTAAGTGGCGTGGCTCCACTGCTCTTTCCGCAAAGCATCCTAACTTAGCGTGCAATTTCATTGCTGTGTCTTCACTCTTCACAGAATGTATTAAGGAAATTCGTCTCGGTTCTTGCATTGTATAGGATATTCCGAGGGGCGTGATTTTGATTGCTTCCTTTTCGTGTAGTAATCTGAGAGGTATGGCTTCGCTGCTATTTCCATAAAGCATCCTAACCTCGCGCGCAATTTCACTGGTCTCTGTGCTCAAAAAAGAAATTCGTCTCGGTGGTAACATTGTACAGAATGGTACGCGCCCAAGGGGGCGTGGTTTCGTTGCCCTTCACCTCGACCGTGCCAGAGGAGTGCCCCACGGGGCAATCCGCGCTCATGCGCGCCGCAGAGGCTGAACCATGGATCATCTCGATGATCTCCGGCAGCGATTGCAGACTCCCGAGGAAAGCGAGGACAATCGGGGGTTGTGAAACGGGGGGAACGCGGTGTGTATATCGCAATAAAGCAATATCCTCGTCGGAATCGTCTAGTTTATTAGAGCAATTGTGAGCCGTTGTCGTTTATGGCCTCTCTACTGATTGTAAATTATGAGAGTTGTCGTTGGCGCGGTCGTAATGTTGGATGTAATCAAGGAAACGCGTAGTTGTCCGGCGTTTTGTTGGGTTCGTTACGACGGGTCGCCGAGTCCATGACAGCGATTAAAATGTAGAAGACTTATCGAGACGTTCCTGGTGGATCCGGCGGCGTGATTCAGTGGCGCGATTAAAGTCCATTTTCCTAATTTAGCGACTGGCCAAGCCGCGGTCTAGTAGCCGACCCAAGCGGAGAGAGAAACGTACAAGGTATCGAATGATGGCTCTGGTGTCGTAAAAGCATCCGTAATTTCGAAAAGGAACTGCACGGCGAGCGCTGTTGCCGGAGCCCGTTAAACCGGAGCCAGAGAAATAAAAAAAAAACGAAAGGAAAGAAAAAAGAAAGCGGAAACGGTCCGACCTTCGCGAGGAACGAACGTGCTGCAAGAGTACGTACTTACGTACCTACATACGTATGTAGGTACAATCCTCATCCCGGCACTTGTTATTTCAACGGGAGGTGAAAAATGTTTTTCAGGGCGAAGTTAATAACGCGCTGTGCACCTGTGTGCTACGTTTGCGTGCAGCCTCCGTTGCACCGCGCGCATTAAACGCGCGTACATCAGCCGCGGGCGCGATACCCTCGATCAACTCTGCAGCCCCACCACCCAAAAAATTGCACAAATCGCGATGAACGTGACCCTGTCAAATGAAAACCCGTGTAAACAGGCTCCACACCATCTTGAAACAACGTGAACCACCATTAACCCCTTGCTCTACGATTTTCGTTACATCCACAGCAATTAGAACTCCTTTGTGATTCATCATTTCATAGAAAAGAAAGAAAGTTTCTTGTATTTTATATTTCCAGTAATGATTAAATATCAACAACCGGAAATTACAATTTTACTTCAGTTTAACAGACATGAACCATAGAAGAACCTTATACACTTGGATTTTGGAGAACATTGTTTCCAGTCCTCATAAGTTTTTCAAAAATAACTGCACTATACTGTACTATATATTTATATTTTAATTTTGTACGTCCGGACTGTGTGTACCAAGCTAATCATACAGTCAGAACGAGATGCATTGTCAGAGGATCGTATAAAATATTGTTTTTAATATCTTATACAAGAGGAAGAATTTTAACCATCATCACAGAACGTTCTCTAAACAACATGTCACCCATTCGAATTGTACAGCATTTTAAAGAAACGCATCAAACGAAAAACACAACCAGAAAGAAATAAAGTACCAGAAGAACGTATAGAAATACCAGAGGATCAATTTAAATATTTTTAGCCCAAGATTCAATTTTTGTTCGAATCTTGTGCAAAACTATTGCGAAACCACAGAATCGCAGGAAGTCAAGTTTGAATGTTTCCCAACGGAGCAATCGCAACTCGATATAATGCCTGTGAGCACGTTGCGAGGATAAATCTATAGAGCGCACTGCTCGCCGTTCGGTCGGACTTATCTGGATGACCGTGAAAACGAGTGCAACCGATCATCCCGCGGCTTTCGATCTCGATCCGCCCTCGGCGGAAGGCTCTCGATCTACATCGCCATTTTTAGTCACGATCTGGGGATCTCTCTGCCCCGTCCCCTCGATAAGCGAACGCATCTTCTCTGGCCAAGGCCATTTTAATAGCGGAGACATTTATCATGGGCAGACTTTGCCGAGTTTTATGCAAATTTATGCTTTTGTTGCCACGGTTCGCGAGCCTTGAGACTGAATTTTTGTGGTAATTGTTTCAATTGCTTAAGAATCCCACAAAAAGAAATGGAATATTCTGTGGTAATTTTTTCTAACAGCTTAAGAACAGTGCTAAATTAGGACTCTTTGTGGTAATGGTTTCTATCGCTTAAGAGTGATGCTAAGAATAGTACAGGAAAGAGTAATGCTGTATGTAAATTTTTCTAAACGCACACCATGCCCACAAATCCATACTTAAAATCGAATCATGTTTCATTTCCACCCAACACGATATCATAGTCAGTATAAGCAAACTCATGAACGCTATACATACCAGCTATACAAGCCTTTCGAGTGTATTCGACTTCGACAAAAAGCCGATAAGAACAAGAAGCAAGCACTTACTACGTACAAGGTATCGCTTGCTGTTTGTCAGCGAGGAGTGCATTGATTAAGCTCATGAGAAAAACGTAATCGGACTCCCCTAGCAACAACTGTCGCCGATGGTAAGCCTAGAAGTCGGTGCTTAGCGCATGGGGGGTGTCGAATGGCGAGACGAGGCGATAACAATCTCCGTGTGGACGATCTAGCCTCGTCACGATGCGAATCAATGCGCCGTTGTCTTGATCCTCGTGTCATTTTCTTGCAATTTTAACCTCCGTGCAAAATTCTCCGACACTTCCTTCCTGTTCACCACGAACAAAATCTTTCACTCTTGCATGCGCTGTCTCTTTCGACTTTGAACAAATTTCCTAGGGGATCTATTATCATAATGACCAGAGTCATTAAATAATTATAACTACAATATCCACTCGGCATTTTGCTTCTTCTTTGCTTTTAAATGGTCTTTGAAAGAAAAATCTCTGCTCCATCTCTTTGGACTTTGACGGATCTGGAGATTTTGCAGAAGATTTTCTTCCCAATCGCGGAAAAATTTTCTAGCTGACCTATTACTATTAGCGAATGGATGTCTGGAAGAAGGGTCTATGGAAAGGACTGAACACTGAAAGACTTTTTTAACGATTTGGCTTTTTAAACGTTCAAGCAAAATAAGTTGACATAGACCCTTCTTCTACACAGCCATTCAAGTAATGCTGAATGTCATTAAATAATTGACTAGTATCAGTCCCGTTGCGTTTGAAGCTGCATGTGAAATTCTCTTGACATTTTCCTTTTTTTTTGAATTTCGATGAACCTGATTTTGCACGAGCTTTCCCACTAGCGAAAAAATGTCCTCGGGGAGGTATTACGGTAGGTAATGGCCAGTGTCATTAGACGATTGCCATCTCGTCGTGGTATGCTGCGAAAGGAAACGACACGACTGGTTGTACAGGAAGATCTACGATTAAACTCTTGCGTGCGAGAAGGAAGTGCGTGTTTTTGCGGCGATCAAGTGGGACCGTGTAGAAAAGAACGGGTCCTGCGCGGTACATGATGGACGAGAACCACGCTGAACGCTATTCCTTGGAAACGTTGCCTCGGTCGTTCCCGGGAAAAGCTTTCTAGGAGTCGCGACCGCCTCTAGAAAATCTGCCGAGCGACTCTTCTTCGATTTTCTTCGAGCGAAACCACGTTCCTGTCGGCACAATCGTTCTCTGTCTCCTCGGATGGTCCTCTTGACATAGAACAAAGTGGCGGAGATAAGGTGGACATCCGCTATGACGCCTCCCATCTTGGATTTTTACGTCGTTTTAGCCTTTGGTGCGAGGATCACGGATTCTTCCAGACGCATTTTTTAAGACATACTCAGCGTGAAGCAGAAGACACCAATTAAGTTCAACTATCAAATCATACACGGTGCATATTAAAAAGTTATTTCCTTTTTCACATTTGATTAAAAGCTATTTCCTGTGATTGTTAATCACTGGATTGCAGATTTTACGCATTTATGATAAAGATGGGGAAATTTTTATTTTGGATAAAGATCCGCAGTCTATGAATCACAGGTCACTCTAACCACCTCGCAACAGCGCTTTAATACAAACTAATAATTACAGAAATTATACAATCGAATCAATCATTACACTCCGCCTGCACTTACACAAAGGAAGTAGAAAAACGATTTTCTCGTCCAAAAAAAAATTCACTTAGTGCGTCTTCATGTTTCCCAGCAGTTAATTAAGTCCCTCGTACATTATAAATTTCAATATTTTTTTAGTTTAGAAGACGACTTCCCGTGTTCCATTATCTCCGACTTATCGATCTTTAAAAGGGTACCTATACTATCTTTTGAGTGAAAGGAAACGCACTAGTAGAGAAGTGATTGTTAAATACAGCGAACGTCGTAGAAGTTAACATACCATTTGCATAGTTTTTGCGAAGACGTTCATGCAAGGGGAAGTCTGGCGTGTATTTCAAGATCGCTCGTCATCTTTCCCGATTCTCTTTTGCCTTTCCGTTCGGGACTGAAAAACGATTGCATCCTGCCAGCCTTGAACATCCTGTCTAACATTTCTTCGGACACGGTGCCCATAAACAATGTAAACATGACGCTGGCGCTGTTCACGAGCCAACAAACCCACAGCGATTCCAGAAAATCGCGTAAAGAGCAAATAAAGCATGTTCAGTCAGCTTTAAAATTCAATTATGCATTAGTTTCCTGCTCTTTGCTGCTATATTCGCGTTTATCTATCTTTACAATCTACCAGACTATTTATTTCGCAACTATTTTGTATTCTTCACTGATAAAAGTGGACGCGTACCTAATTTTCTCGAAAATGAAGCCTCGTATGAAAAAATTAGATTCCTTATTTTCGACTACATTTTATGTGAGGAATCATCCCCTCGCCGGTTGTACCACGATTTCGCAAACACCCTGTATATGTTTAACAACACTGAAGACAACATTATCCATCGCATGGGTGATGAATATATTTTTTGTTCTGTGGCTTTAATAATTTAATCAGCCACTGTATTTATTCCGGCACAAATTATAATAAAAATCGCGAAGCAAACGAAATTAATCTTGCTGATTGTTTGGTAGTTCCAGCGTAAAAAGCGAATCATAACACGCGAGTAAAAAACGGCACAATTTTTCAACGTACACTCACAGTCCAACAAAGGATCGTATCATCGATCCGATAAATTCTATCGCAACTCTCGGGCGCGTTATCAGCCTTGGTAACAACACGATTCATCGGGAGATAAGGAGGCATTTATTCCGGCGGCTGTCCGCGTGTGTTGCCAGCAAGATTACCGAAACCGTGGAAGCTATCGTTCCGGCGAATGTAGCGTAAATACTAAATACAGTGAAACGGTCCCGGATCGGATTGGACCCGTCGCAAAAAGGCGTAATCGATGGCGGTACCGTTTCCTGTCGCTCTGATTCGATTCCGGAATGCATACAAGTTCGGGGAGATGGACACGCGTAACACGAGGCGCGCAGAATGGATCTCCGCGGCGATGGCGTGTGGATCGAATGGATTTCCCGTTCTCCGTCGGAAACCTTCAATTCGAGCCCGCGGTTTCGCCCGAAATTGCACCTCGGTAAAGGCGGAGAAAAAGCGGACACGACCCAACATCGCTCTCCAGCCTGAAAAACTCGAAACGGCATAACAGCGTTACGGAACGAACGGACCAAAAATAATTTGCTCGAATATTCGCGTCTCGTTGATATATCGACGCGGTTTTTGCTGCCCGTTCGTCCTTTTCACGTGTCTCGAAACTTCCCCTTCGTCTCTGGACTCTTCCTGAAACCCTCGAATGTTGGGAGAGCATCCCTGACTCGCTAAGAATTTTTCTAATTCAAACAATCTATCAAGTAATTCACTGAATCCTAGACGCAAAGCATAACAGTTGTACACTTTTTAATTCTCCAACACGATGTTATAGTACAAAGGGTTAAAATAAGCAATTGCTAATGAAATTGTACAGGCACATCATAATATAAATTCATTTTTACGTGTCTCAAGAATATTTTCGCTACAAAACTGAAATCTGGACTTAAACAGCATCTTCTCTCTCTCTCTCTCCTGCTCGTTAGTTATAACCATTTTAATATCTT
Source organism: Lasioglossum malachurum (assembly GCA_028455605.1). Taxonomy (NCBI): domain Eukaryota; kingdom Metazoa; phylum Arthropoda; class Insecta; order Hymenoptera; family Halictidae; genus Lasioglossum; species Lasioglossum malachurum. Next base: position 12,796,735 of record CM052314.1, on the reverse strand, counting down.
TAACAGGCTGAAAATAATACAACAACGTTTTTAAATTGTTCTAATGTCCTTACTGATTTCAGTTACACCTATTGAAGGTTGTCATAAATGCATAAAATCTGCAGTCTAATTAAGAAGCGCTGACAATCCATTCACTCTGGATATAAAATCCAGTTGCACTCCAATCGCACTGCAGTTTCAGACCGAGCGGCAAATTCGCGCAAACGGCCGCCATCTATTACGAATCTTATCGTCGGTAGCGTTCTTGTCTCATAAAACGGAATTGGTTCGAATGTGTGCGTTCGACGAAAATGTCGAAAGTTTGCCATCAAAAAGGAAACATTCGGTAGCGTCGTAAACCCGGTTAAGGATCAGTTAGCGTACCTCATCTCTCGTGTGCGCAATAAGTGAACCGTTAAGCACTACGCGGAAAAAGAAAGCTGCGGCCCTGTAAGGCTGTACTCGGTCTGCTGCCACCGTTGCGATTACAGCTTACGGTTGGTGCAATTCTTTGAAGCCGTGGACCAGATCAAAGTACCTCTCTGTGCGTCTCCGCGAGCGAGACATCTGTTCCCAAGCGTCTCTTCGCGCAGTGTGGTTGTCGCCCGAGAAATTTATTTTTTTCGAGCGAGCGTTGAATCGCTGCCAACAGCATTAATGAATCTTAACTGTCTGTCAGCTGTCGGCGGGATTACCGAACGGCGATAAAACCGCTCGAATCACCACGGGAATAAACGTGCTCCCGATCCCTTTGAGGTCAGAAGATCTATGACAGCAAGATGGGATGTACGGTTGACGGCCGGTTCAGATTTGCCCCTGGAGTGACTGAGAAGAAGATAGACGACGAAGTGATGGAATACAGATATGTATCTTGTTCTATTTTTGCGGGGTATGGCTTAAGTGGGCGTGGTGTCTCTGCTCTTGATTTTTGAGAAGCTGCAGAAAGGATTCAGCACATTGTGCTCTAGATCATATAAGTTTGATTTTGTTACAGGCAAAAATCTAGTTACCTCGTTCTTCCTGTGTATAAGGCCCAGGGTAGGCGTGGTTTCATTGCTCTTGACCTTGTACATTTGATTATGTTGGAGACACGATACTAATTATCTCGTTCTTCCTGAGTAGAAGATCCTGAGTAGGTGTGGCTTCAATGCTCTCGATTTTGAAGGAGCAATAGTAGTAGTTATACCTATTATACTAATAGTAGTAGTACCAATATTTAATCTACGAGCTTCCCATTCGATCTCAATACTATCGCCAGGTTTCACCGTCGTCAACGTTCAGAACTTCGTTCGTCGAAAGCTACCGTGCAACCCTCGCACCGAGGAGAAAGAGAAAAATATGCACTGCCCCGAAGAGAAGGGATAATGATGACGAAGGCGGGGAGTTATATTCTTTTCCAGCAGCTTAATACCCAACGTCGCATCGCGTATTTAAAATGCAAATCCCCCGCGCCAATAAATCTTTCGCTCGCGATTTGAGCCGTTTGATAGGCTGCCTCCTCGCCTTTGTTTTTGCACGATTCACCCTCGAAACGTTTATTATTTACCTGGGGGCCGTTGAAGCATCGCACACAAAGAGTCACGTTCCAAAGTGATTTTTTGGCCGAACTTTAAGAAAGTTAAACCAAGAACAATTTTTCAATTACTTTTATACACTTACACACATGTTTAGTGTTAAACGCGAAAGTTTCAAAGTTATCTACACAATTTTGGGTGTTAGAGTAATCATTAATTAATCATAAATTCAAAATCGCGAATATTTCCATAGGACGCTCAATCAACAGATACATTACCTTTATAATCTCATACACTTTTAGCCCTCTATTTAGAGTAATTGAGCTTATGCAAGTGAAAAGCTAGTTTCAAATCGCACGAACAGAAAGCAGTCCCTTGCACATCACCGTTCAAACAAAAGGACGGTCCCGTCTGCGAATGCATTCGTCCTCGGCGACCTTTCCGCAAGGGCATGCACTGGTGACGTCACCGTGGTTGCACACTACTCGTGCAGAAAACGCAAACAGGTCGCGAGAGGGAGAGAGAGGCAAGTGTTTGCCGCGGCGATATTTTGTGCTCTGTGCAGAATCGGTCGCGCGAAATCTGGCCGCGAGAGTGGTGCCGGTACAACGGGGACAGACAAGTTGCGAGTTGCTTGTAGCCTTTACGACGTGTAAATCACAAATGTGAGACGCAAAGGATCCCCCCATCGCGGCCGAGCTATTAAAGTGTCCCCGAAGGTTTTACGACGGCCGGGGAATTCTCTGGGGACCTCGGTACATTGAATCGAACGAGCCACGGCTCTTTAATTTTCGGAGCCAGTTTACGTCCGCGGATTTCCACCTTCCAGTTCGAAATCTCTCCTGGAATCGCATATAGACGCGATAACGCTGCCCCGAGACAGTGATAATACTCAGTACAGGATCGTACGACCATCGGAATCCTGACGAAAGTGTCCGATAATCTACTGTGCGCATTAAAATTGCGTTTGCATGTTTTTTTATTTGACTAACCCACCGAGGAATATTTCAAAAGTTATGAATAGCTTCTAAACATTATAGATAGCTGAGGGAAATATCGAAGGTTCTAAATCATCAAGAGATTATTATATCACCTGTGATATTATATAACCTCGACCATACAAAAGTCAACTGGCAATCGATTGGCACCTGTGAAGGGTTAACAGCTACTTTTTGTGGTTATTATCTACATGTAAAATAAACATTTTGTGCATTTATTTCAATCGGATTTCATTTTACCGAACTTTCTTTCGTGCATTCAATCGAACGAGTCGAGATTCTTCCCACCCTTCGTGTCCGAAATCTTTTCTGGAATCGCATCGAGGCGATAACACCTTCAGGAGACAGTGATAATACTCGGTACAGGAACGTTCAACGATCGGAATCTCAGCGAAAGTGTCGGATAAATCGCCGTTAAACAAAGGCCGATAGGATATCGGGACATCTAAATGCAGCGGGCGTAAAAACCGATAAGGAAGGTAATATCCGAAGAGTTTACAACGCGGATCTTTTACAGCATCCTTGCTCTTTGATCTCTAAGAACTGGTCTAGCGAAAACCAGTCGGTTCACGTCAGTTTACATCGAAGACGGAAAGCTTATAATTGGAGATTGATGCTAAAGTAACGGTTCGTTTAGCTTGATGACAGTTGTACAACAGTTTTATCTCTGAGGTTGACGAAGACGATTTCGATGGTGTTTAGGAAGAAAAAGAGGATGCAGTAGGGGATGTTGGAAGTTTGAGTCGGATTGACCACTAAACTCAGCTCGACACAACTGGACTCAACTAAACCCACTGCAATTTCGATGATTGAGGCTGTAGATGGAGGAAGATTCTACGATTTTAATCTGTTCTTTAGTCTCTGACGACTGATCTAGAAAAAAAAAATCAGTGGGTTTACGTCGGTTTACTCCAACGACGAAAAAGTTTATAATTCTAGATCCTAATACCAGGGCCAGTTTAAAAGCTGTGTCCCCGAGGATGGGGAAAATAATTTGGTGTTAAGAGAAAAAGAGTATCCCGTAGGGGACGGGGAAAGTTCGAGTCGGATTGGCCGAACGGTCGCTGCAATTTCGATGGGCGAGGCTGTAGATGGAGGAAGATTCGACGATTTTAATCTGTTCTGATGTATACCTCTTGTAAGCCCCCGGTCCTCTTGATGCGTTCACCTTTTCTTCTTCTTCTTTTTTCTGTTTCTCTTTCTTTTTTCCTCGTCGCTCTCGATTCGTTTCTCTCCCTTCTTCTTCCTGTTTCTCTTTCGTCTCGTTTCGCCGTGCTCGTTTTGCTCGTGCCTTCCTTCCGAATGCTATTACGTGCAACGGCTACCGCGGGGAACACAACTACCGATCGGGCTCCACCCAGGAGACGACGAATGGGGAGGAACTTACAATTAGGCAATTTACATCAACCCGTTCCCGATCGGGCCGGGCCACTAGAGATCAACCCTCCTCCCTCCCCCGGCCACCGTATTAATTTCGCGAAACGCGTAAGGAAAAAATCGCCGACACGTCGCAAAATTGATTTATCTCGTGAAATTGGGTCCGTCCGGGTCCTAGGAAGTCGGAGGACTCGTTCAGCGAGGGTCCAACAACCGTTCGACAATGGTCTGCACTTCGGAATGAAAGCGGTCTGTATAAAGTTCCAGGAAAGATGATATTGTGTTCAAGGATTGCAGAAAGTCTGTACTCTGGATCGAGGGAAAGAGTCGGTAGAAATTTCCAAGAAAGGGGATATTGTGTTCAAGGAAATTGAAGTTGCAGGGATTGGTGCAATAGTTGTTCGGGGAAGCAATTTAGTATTCTAAGTTGGAATATAATGGACAGACGTTTTAGGAGGGCAAAGTCAGCTTCGAATTTGCCTCTCAACACTAATGGACCCGCAGCATGCTAAGGACCTTCGCATGACCACAAAGATCTATAAGGAGAGGTCCCCTAAGAGACCTTATAAGTTCATCGAATTATCTTGCTGCATTCTCGAGGGGAATTCTAAAATGGACCACTTGGAGACTATTCGAAGTAAAACTCTGATAGGATGTTGGACAGGACCAATCAAATTTTTGCGGTTACTTACTAAATACTTGGGAGGATCCGTATTGGGATCCTAAGGGATCTGGAAGGATCCTTGGATCTCTATTAAAGATTCTCCAGTGGACCGATAAAATTCTCAGAAGGATTTACATTGGGGTCCTCAAGGTCTTTTATCAAATTGAAGAGAATCCTAGATACTCCAGAGGACACCTAAAATTCTTGCAAAAACTCTTCATGATTCTCGAAGAGTCACTTATGGAATCATACAGGATCTCTCAAGAATAGTCAATCATCAATAATTATCAATAATTAACCAAGAAAATTTAAAGTATGTACAAAATTTCATCGACTCAAGATTTCAATGCATTATTTTTCGGTAGGCACCTCAATTTTACTTCCCAAATGAATAATTTGAAATCTTGTGTTAAAACTCGGAGTGGGCCAACGAACGACAGGAGATCGCGTTTGATATATTAGAGCAAATTACAGTGTCGAAAATACAAAGCGGGACGACCCTGTTACCACCGTGCCGGTCCAAAAGATAATTTTTACTCGAATCGGAGCCCGGGACCGTGTTCCTCGACCACAAAAGCAGCGTGGACGGTGCAGGACCTTGACATCCGCCGATTGGCAAGTTGTCTCGGCGCTGCTCAGTGTCCGAACCTTAGAGGATGACGCTGAAGAGGTACACAGCCAGGTACACAGGCCTGCTGAAAAAGAACCGGTGCGCATTATGCTCCCCGACACACGTGCACACGTGCACGCTGAAAAGTCGAATGCGCTCGGCGTATGGTACTATGTCTTGGCTCCTCTGCACGTTACTACACTCTATACGGTATAGTAGGAGGCCAGCTAACCAAAGGGACCAGAAGAAGACGGGGAAAAAAGAGAGCGAGAAAGGAAGAAAGAAAGAGAAAGAAAGAGAGAGGGAGAGAGAGAGAGAGTGCCGGAGAGTGCGCGCGTGGTTTTGCCCCTTTTGCCAATTCTGCCTTTTTTTCCTGCTCTCTTCTTCCCTCTTCAGGCTCCTTTATCTCTTCTGCCACGGTCCAGGGACGTAGCGACCGAATATCGGGTCCAGGAGAGACGTTTACGATTGTTGCGGTTCATCGACTCCTGTCTTTCGCGTTCCGCAACAATGCGTCCACGCTCCTTCAACTCCGATGCTTTTTGCTTGTTCCCTCAGGACCGAGCTGATTTTTCTCGGATTTGATATCAACGAATCTCAAACACTGGGTTAATTGGTCAACGCTTTTCCTGTTGACGTCATCGATGTCCGGTCACGGAAAGCTGCTCGTGGAGACTCTCTCAGCTGATCGATCGAGTTACTCGGAAGTCGTAGCGACCACTGCGGTTGAGGAAACAAAACGATACACGCGGTCAATCTGTTCCGTGTATGTAGAGCACGAACTTCTTCTGCGATTCAACGCGTCTCCAAATCTACTAGCTCTATCGCGATGCTTGGTACTTTTCCATTTATCAACCAGAAGCCTATCAATTGTACACTTGTTAGAACGGTCCTAGAATAATCCTCGATCAGACAGATTCTGAGATCTTTGAATCGAATATTCTTCAGGGTGAACATTCTAAAAATCCTGCGGTGATGATTCAACCGTTTCTACTTTGCAGTTTAACTGCAAGTTTGACCCTTTGAAGACAAATATTGACATATCGACATCAGTGGGGCAACACATTTAATTCCTGAAGTTACAAGCATTGAATCGTGTACAGTTCTAAAAAGGATTATATTTCAAGGAAATCAAGAATTCATATTGTCACGTAAAAGGATTAAGTACTTTCCCCGGACATCGAAACGTGAATATCTCTAACCTCGGCCTGTTTAATGGAGATACATTTGGACGAAGAATTAGGGGACGATTAAATTCCCGGTTCCCCCGAAAACGATCGATCTAATCCTGGTCAACCGCGTGTATGAGGCACGAAAGTCTCCATCTTACATCCCTGAGGTCCCCTCTTCGTTTGGCCGGTCTCCTCTTCGTGGTGCCCCTCTCGGTTCTCCTCTCGGGCTCGGCTTTTTCGTCTTTTTCCAGCGGAGCTGTTCGGGTCGGTTTGCTCGCTTTGCGCGGCGTCACGGCTACTTTTGTTGCGCCTCTCTACTCTCCTTCTTTTTCCCTCGTTCCCTCCTTCCCTGTTCCACCCTCTATCCCTCTATCTTCGGCTGTTTTCGTCCTCTTCTCTCCCATCGAACCTGATGCCGCTCAACGGTGCCCCACCATCACGGTCGGATGAAAAGAAGGACAGAGAAAGCGAAGAAGGAAAGAAGAGGAGTCGCAGAAAGAAAGAGAGCCACAGAGAGAAAGAGTGAGAGAGAGTCGACGGAGAGGATAGCGGGGAGAAATAGAGAAGAAGAACCAAAAGGATCTCTGGAGAAGAGACAAAGAAAGAAGAAGAACTACAGGAAGACAGTCGAGAGGATGGAGGAATAAAGAAAGAGAACGAAGAGGGCCCCCGAAGAAGAGAGAAGCCGAAGAAGAGTTAAAGAGAGAAAGAGAGTTTATGTAGAGAAGAGAGTGGAGAGGAATAAAGAAAGAACCAAGAGTGCCCCTGTAGAAGAGAGAACGAGTGAATGTAAAGAAGAAGAGAGAAACCGGAGAAGAGTTAAAAAAAGAAAGAGTGAGAGTCGATGGAGAGGAGGGGGTGGAGGAACAAAGAAAGAGAACCGGGGCCCCTTTCCCTTCTCCAGAGACCCTGTTCTCTTTCTTTTTTCCTCTACCCTCAACTCTCACTCTTTCTCCTTCTCTCTCTATCTATCTTTAACTGTTCTCTCTCTTCCCTGCCCACACCAGTTGCTCCTTTTGTTTCCACCGTGTAAGTGAGTCAGTGAGCAAGCGAGAGGAACCAGACAACAAATATCGTGTTGAACGAGGATCGAGAGATGGAAAAGAGCGACGATGATCGTGCACAGAGGGAAAGAGAGGCGAAAGATGCTCGCCGAGAGAGGAGAGACAGCGGAGCGTGTCTCGACACGCGAGATGCAGGATCGAATTCGACCCTCGGATCCGGATCCACAAAACTCTCGATCTCTTGGATCACTCGCGGACCCCTTGCCCCCCCTATTCTCCCCCTTTTTTAAAAGAAATTTGACGTCCGGCCGCAAATTTTTGAAGTCTCTCCGGTGGAATCGACTTATTTGTGAGAACATGGCAACGTTGAAATCGAAAAACTTGCTTCGGCTGAAGACCTAGATAGCTGAACATTTTTGGAGCGCGGAGGAAACATCCCATCTATTATGTCCCATCCAAGCAATGGCATCCATTAAGATCATTAAACAAAGGCAGAGCTTTCTGTTTGGCTTCCATTTCTTGTAATCGATGGAGAAGATTTTTATGATTTTGTAATTAGGTCCCTTCTCAAAACTTAGGATTTCCAAGCGAGTCCTCTCGAAACGCAGAACACCGCAGTTCAACAGCGTTCAAGAGCTATTTACAACTCTTGTCGGAGTGTCTGCGCTTGCGGTACCATATAAATATTTAATGGGGCGATTTCAATGTCTATCAACCTTGTATAAGATAGAGGGTCGTTTACGTGGCCCGAATGCGTTCGCGCCTGGTTCACAAGGTTACGCTATTTCAGCGCGGCGTTCTCGCGATCTTCTTCTCTGTAGACACCATAAAGAAATCGAGATAAATCGTGATCGTTTCGCAAAGTTTCACGCGATAATAGTAGGCTTATAGAACGGAGATTGCAAACCGGAGGTGAGAGTTTCACAAGGAAGTCCTGTTCGCTACAATGTAGTGGTCCCATAAGACCAGATTCCTGCGGTCACTGTCTTTTCTCGCGTTATCAGCGCGAGGCGTCATGTAAAGCGCCCCGATATAAGGAAGAACTTAATCGGCTCGTTCGATGTGCTGGCCATTGCTGTGCAAATAACTAACCGACATTCTAAAAGCTCTTGGGTACTTAACTCATTACCTACCTGCGATTATTTCATGGTTTACAACCCCTTCGGTGGGTGCAACTTCATCCACACCTATTACATAACATGTCGCTTAAATGTTCTAGTAATCCAACCTGCTTGTCGAATTGTTACAAAGTAGTTATTCGAACGTTTAAAATGAACGTCGTGTGAGACATACAAATACCTCATACTGTCGTTGATAGAAGGATACAGTCACATTTTTACATTGCATGCAATAGTGAGATTGACATTCTTTCCACTCTTTTATACTCTTTATTTCTCAGCGAAAATTTGTTAAAGAGTAGCTTGAATACCGCGTTACATGCAGGCCGATTTTCCATAATGTGCTCTCATTAAATAGGGTCTTGAAAATTGTTCAATGTGTTCAATACTATATTCACGTCAATTCTAACAAAATTCTATTGTAGTTGCATCGAATCACATTTATTTTATATTATAATATATTATTGTTATAAACTACAAATCTTTATCCAGAATAAAAAATTGCGAATTCACCGAATCAAGAAGAGTATCCTCACGAGTGAACACGAACGTTTAAAACAATCACCCAATCTTCGATAGAAAATAATTACGGTCCAAAACATCGAATCTACAAGCGTCCAATGAAAAGTAAAGTGTGGCTCGTGCAGAGCGTATTCGATGAAGCCGTAAAAGCATCGGATAGTCACGTAGATACGGTCGCGGATGTGAGAAAGAAAACAAAGAGAACGAAAGACACGAAGAGAATCGGATGGGGTAAAGGAGGAACAGCCCGGAGGAAGGTCGCTTATCGAATGCGTTGGTAACGTCGCGGTTTCCACGAGCAAACACCATTCTTGCGAGACAGATGCAGCGTGCGCAGAGAACGCAATGCACTCGCGATGCACTCGTAATTCTGCGGTGACCATTAATGTCGCCGGCACCGGCCGTGAATGCGGTTCTTCTGCATACGCGCGCGTCTTTTCCGCGATTTTTACGCAACCCGGAGGACCGTTTGTCTCGTCCCCCTTGCTGTTCTCCGCGCCGAGGTCTTCGAGGGGTTCTGCGGAGGATAATGCCGCGAGCGAGACGCGAAACACAATCTGTATCGATAAAACTAAATATTAAGTGGCACCGTCCGCTCGTTCAGGGACACGCGTTCTTCCTCCGTCGCGTGTGGGCAACGTTGCGGCTTTTATCCGTTACACGGCTGAAATGAGAGATAAGTGGCTCGATACGCGAATAATTTTCTGTCACCTTAGGGTGCAGTTCTGCTATGTGCAATTTTCATTCGCACCAGACGCTCACTGCTCGACCCATTCGTTGCGATGCAATTTTTAATGCGTCTGAAACGCCGCGCCGTTGCGACCACGCATTCTCCTAGAGGACAAGTAGTCCGCGACCCCACCGAAAACTTTGAAACTGTTGATGACAATTTACAACTGGAATTAATCGAAATACAGTGTTATTCCGCATTCAAACAAAAATATATGGATGTTGGGATTCCACATATCTACAATTATTTATCTGTCGACCGGTTTTCCCAATATAGCACATATGTATATGTGCGAACCACTATTTTCAACGTTAAAAAATAATAAAACTGCGGAAAGCCAAAATTAACAAGCTGGCACGTACTATCGATTTAAAAAATAATTACAGCCAAGTTCCTTCAAAACAAAAATGAAATAGTTGTATTCAAATAAAAAGTAAACTTGAAAAAAAACGACTTTCAAACTTCAAATGTATTTTTGCAATATTATTGTGTCTTGTATGTGTTTCTTCTTTATTTCGGGTCTTTCTTGCGGTCCTTGAATTAATTTGTAGACAAAAATTGCAAAAATCATTGTCTAAGATGTTTTCTCCGTCTGCAGTAATAATAATATTTTTTATACAATTTAAATGGTTCCTACAGACGACTCAGATAGCAGAGAATTTTTTTCAGGAAACATAAAATATTCGCTGTAACTAGACTGCAGATTTTTATGCAAAATTGTCTGCACTAACTTCAAGATACAAGAGCCGCGTAAAGAAGTGGCTGGACTGTACTGTCTTATAAAAATGATAAGATTAAATGCATTTATGCGTGTTTTTAAAATCATTCTAGGACCATGTTCTATAAAAGCATTTCCATTCTTGCGAGCTCGAGTCACGTTCGATAGCGGTTAGAATTGTTCACCAATCGAATCGGCCCGATATGCTCGCAACATTGTCGACTGCCTTTCGAGCTCTTTTCGGATCGGCAAGGTTCAAGCAGGGACTCGCACGTACTCGCAACGGGAAAGATTCGAGTAATAATCGCAAATACGGGCTTGATCAAGCCTTCGGTTTGTGTTGGTCGTTTTTCGCCACTCGGCTCTCGATTCCACGTAAGTGGGCACGTATCGCGTGTAGATCAAAAACGCTCAGTACCCTCGCAACGTAAATTGCGTTGCCAATTTCGCTGTCAATTTATGCCCCGCCAGCCAGCAGTTTGTAGCCGGCACTGATTGGCTGCGTAAATAACGGCACAGGTGCAACGAGATTAATGACGTTTCGCCGATGAAAATCGTTGGAATATAGCGAAATGCAGTAGTGCACGGTTTAATTCAACTAGAATCCGGGAGGTTAAATTCACACGAGTCGGTCACAGTCTTCAGTGTCTTCCATTGAGTCTTATCAATCAGTTGCATGCTTCAGTGGCTTGGTAAAGCCATCTCAGTGGGCAAGGACAGGTTACCGAATTTATTTATACTTATATTTACTTATTATTTATACTTTATTTATACTTATAATAAATTGCTAAAAATCTCTGTACTCTCCGCAAGTCACTGTATAAAAATCATTCACAACGAAAATGTATTAAGTCGAGGAAAATGTGTGAATTTTATAGTTTATATAATGTCGATGCCAAATGGTTAAACACGGTGACAATGTCGGAATTGTTTTGACTCGTGGTATGGTCAGTTTAGCGGTGCCTTAGACAGGATGGTGGAGTGCAAATGGTTAAGAGCCAACCGATTTTAATCGTGCGCTATCGGGATTTCTCGGCTGGCTGTACCAAAGGAAATTGCATCGCCTAGTTCCGCGGCTATCACGCGTGGTCATCTTCGCACGCACAGTCTCGCTACACGCCCCACTAAAAACACGAGCCTGTCCTGAGAAGTGGTTATCTGTAGTCAGCATTGTGCGGATGGCAACGATCTATCCTGCCACGACCTATGCTACGCTCGCACCGTTCGAACGCAGCCGCACAGCAACCGCAGATTTCTCTTTCTTGCCCACTGTTTGTTGCTAACTGGATTTTAAACTCGTCCGAGAGAGTTGCACGCCGCTCCGAGGAACATTGGAACTTAATTATCGACAGCAATTAGGTGAATTACTTGTTGATGCTCCGGCTACCGGAAGCCTAGTGCGTGATCTGGCCACTGGTTACTTGGGGCCTGTATAATACTTCGGGTCCGTATAATACTTGGGTCTAGATTAGGATCTGCGATTGTCGTGTGTAGAAATTAAGTACCAGAATTCACGTTATACACGCATTGTATCACAAATTGCCTCTGTCATCTAATTAATTCATTAATTATTTTAATTCTTTAAAACCGCATTTTCAGGCCTTTAAACAATTTGAAACATTGGCGGAGGAGACACTCTAGATTCAATACAGGAGAGTTCGGAACCTTGCAGGAGCATCAAAACTACCGAATTGAGCCGGTTGCTCTGCTGACACAATAAATTAAATGGTCAGGATTTATTTCTGTGGTTGTCTCGATACCCTTGCAACGTATCAGATTTTTATGAACTCTCTCTCGATCCAATTTGTTCATAGATAAATTTATTTTTAAGGCTAGGTGATTGTGTTGGTCGTATACGATCGACTAACCTAGTATTTTAAGTGTTTAAGACCTCGCCAGATCTTCCACGAGGAAATTGCACCCGAAAAATTGAATTACCCGTTTCTAAGAAGCGATTAATCTTGAAAAATTGAAACTCGAAGATGATCTGACATTTTCAAGCCGCTTGGTATCCAGCCATTACTCTCGAGCTCTAAGGTGTGTGTTCCCCTGACAAAATTATCGCAGTGACTCGCCAACATTGCAGCCAGCCGAGGAAGTATTAAGTGCACCCTGCTCCGTGAGTCGAGTACCCACCAATTGGCGAGGTTGATTGGCCGGTTCATAATGCAGAGTGCAGCAATGTTGACTGCGCGTTGAGATAATTTTTCTAAAGGGTCGTGTCTTGCAACCGCAAATATCTTGTATGCCAACAATCATCGATCTGTGCGAATTAAAAATTGCAAGACACCCCGACGTCGCAAAAATACGTCGACTTGAAGCCAGTTGAAAATTCGACGGACGATTGTGAACGAATAATTTCCGGTAAAAGGAAAAATCTCGTGAGAGGAATTAGT
>CM052314.1:12765442-12783833 GCA_028455605.1 Lasioglossum malachurum | reverse complement strand
TCGGTGCCCGGAGCTAGAGAAGAGGTCCCCCAGGTGATTAGCAGGACCTTTAAGAACGATCGAATTACTTGGAGCGCGGAATTCCCCGTACGGGACGATTTGTAGCAGTAATCCGGGCTTACGGTTCCCGGTGCCTGGATGCGCTTTAATATGATTTAAACCTACCACCGTGTTGGCTACCGTGTTACGATCGCGGAGCCTCTTACCGGCTCTACACGGACCTTTGCGGAGAGGCGAAGAGAAGTCCTTGAGAAGGAGAGGCTCGAGAAAGAGGAGGAGGAGAATGAAGAAGAAGCAAGGCAGAGAGAAGAGAGAAGAAGAAGTTCACTGGGCGATGAAGCGAGACAGCTATACACGCGTGCGTACACGCAAGAAAGTGGCGTAAAATACGTAGGCGAGGTACCGGTTTTTTCCGGGGGCCCACTACTGTCCTCCGTTTTGAATTTTAAATCTGCCCTGGCTACCGAATGCAATTAAGCCGCATTTACCCGAGGAACCGGCAAAAAAATCTGCGCGCGACGCGATTAAATTGCATCGGCGGAGCCGTGGGTGCCTTCAACACCTAGCCGTATAATTATCCGTCGATCACCGACCCACGAAATTCTCAATTTTTTAACCACCCGGTACAAGCGCCGCGATATCCGAGAGGATCGAGTCGACGAAATTGCGCAGAATTTTCGTACAGCCCTTGATCCACTTCGCTGTGTCGAAAGCGCGGAGTGGAAAACGTGTTTATCTCCGCACGTGTTTGCGAAGCGCAAATCCAGCCGCTCACGTGCCGCAAAGACGAATCTAGTGCCACGGTGTACCTCGCGCACTGCTTCGGAAGTCCACCGATCCCTTTGTTTCCCTCTGTTCTTTCATCTTGCACCGCGTCTTCTTCTGCTTCGCCTTCCTTCTTCGGCGTGCTCTCGTTCACGGGACGACAAGCAATACCGCTTTGAGGAAGCCGACGATCAAGTGTGCACGGGGCGACGCGACAACGAGATACTTCACTGCGGCAAAAGTGACAAGGCCCCGGCAATTATAACGGGTGGCAGAAAAAAAACGGCGACGCCGATGATTCTTTGGACGACGCGCGCCGAACGCGGTCTTCAAGCGCGCCGCTAAATTGAATTCAAATTCATTTGTACTACAAAGTTTGTATAAAATGTCACTATGGATTCTTGCCCACAAAATGTATTAATTGTTACGTTAGCTAGACCGTGGATTTTAGAAATAGATGTATCATATTTATGTCAAGTAACATCTTAATACAGCCTGAATCCTTTGCAGTCGGAGCTGTTTTAACTCGAAAATTAAACATTTCTTCCGACCCAGAATAATTCCATTGTATTTAATTTTTTTCATTTCAATATGAATTGATAGAATAGCTCATGCAATACTTAAGTGTGGAGTAATTCATTAAATACTGAATAATGGTACAGCAACTTTTTGTGGTAACTCTAACTCTAAGTCACCACTCGAGTGCTACGGGTTAACTTGGTCGACAGTATGAATAATTAAACATATTTGCTCGAACTATTTATAATGGCTCGAGTATTTGAATTTTTGTACCCACGCCGCCTTCGCCGGATTATCCTGATGAAGTATAATCCAAGGTGATTTCGCCAATTGAATATACTCATCCTGGATTACGTCTCTCGGGAATGATTGTTTATTGGGATGTTCATAAGCGAATTGGTCTTATGTGTACAGCTAATGGGACGTTTTTTGAATGTCCCGCTGCGTATTCGAATGGCGAGCGCGTATCAATTGCACGCGGTAAAAATAGACGAAACCCGAGCCTGCAATTTATCCTTGGTGTACGGTGGTACGACCTTTAATTACGAAATTACAGTACGTCCGATCAGATTGATATGAATTTTTAGCGTTCGGGGAAACTCGAACAGGTTCCGAGCGAATTTAATGGATTGTTGATAGAGGGCTTAATTATGGATGGGGATGAGGATCGAGATGATTTCTATGATGCTGAAACAGCTTCAGATGTGTCTGAAGTCAGAATAAATTAGTTCGAAGTTAAATGGAAATATATATTAAATATCTAACTGTCTCTTGTTATTTATTAAGAACATGATCGTATATAGAAATTTATAGATTCTTGTAATCATTATTGATCCATTGATTGTCTAAATTGCGACATCTGCCGAACGAACGAGGAAATGATAGCGTTTCACAGTTGACCATCAGATGGCAGTGAAACAGCGGACACAGTTCGGTCATTCGGTCGTTGTCGTTGGTAATTTTTTGCGCAAACAAACCGGTGGCAATGATTTGTTTTCGCATAAACAGTTAAAAAAAGATGTGAAACAAGGTGAAACAGGTGAAATATCAAATTATATGTACAGTTTGTTAGCCTGACCTTTGATGTTCTCTTTTACATGTTCTTTTCTTTGATTGTCTACTGCGGGTGACTTCAGCAGCAGTTGAACAGGTAATTATCTCTTATCTATCGGAAAGTATTCTTTAATGTACTTTTTCGATATTTATAACTGCACTCACTTGTGCACTAAACCGCATTAAATTTAAAATACATTGTTGTACTGCAAGAGTTGCTATGTAGTTGTAAGTTGTTTCGAAACTGATTTTATTGCTGCGTTCTTCTTGGAATTTGTAACCGACCGATCTGATAGTTTTCGCGCCGCATGGCGCTGTAGGCGTCAATTTAAACAATTGTTGACATACTATTTATTTGAAGGAATTTATAATATTAATTTCATCAAGAAATAATTAATCGACCAGTCATGAGTGATAGTTCGAACGAAAGGATAACTAAACGCTTCAAACCTACGATAGAATCGACTATCGAGGACTGTGCGTCTACTATTAGTAAGCGATTATTGTTTTTAAATGAGTTCAAGTGGTTTACAGTGGAATGTTGATGTATTCTGTATTAATTTGTAATATGTGTTGAGATGGACTGAATTAATTGACAGAGCTTTTACTAATTTACGATCAAAGTTGTGTTGAGGTTATGTATTGTAGCCAGTAAGTTGATCAAAATTACCTCCATTTTTAGGAGACATAGCAGACTCGGTAGAATCCATAAGCAACAGATACAGGAATTTGTTAAAAGTTAACAAGGCTGTAGTCATGTATTGTCTGGAAGTTCAAAATCGTGAAAAGAAATCAAGTATGGGAGAAATAGAGTCTACCTTACAGAAGACCACTTTGGAGGAACCTACATGATTCATATTATAACAAAGGAAAGAAAACACATTTCATAACAGCACATATATTTTTCAGTCATTAAATATTGTTTTACTATTCACAACTTATCCATAAATACTCATTCTATGCTAAGAAGGTTAGTTTAATAAAAATAATGCCATCAAGACAGTCACTGAAAATAACTTAGGTAATCTTACAATAAGCGATGCAGCAATGTATTTTAAATAATTATATTTCTTTATATCATAAAAAAGTCTTTTTTTTTTGTTATGTAAAAATATAATGACTTATATCCTGCAATATCGAATTAATACTATCTCACGAATACTATAATTACATATTTAGCGTTGTAATAAAATGGCACGGTCGTGGAAGGTTGAGCTAGAAGCGTGTTCCATTAAATAGCTGTCTCGCGAGTCTTGTGATGTAGTGTACAGCTCCTCTGACTCCTCTTAGTATTCTGGGTCGTCTTTAGGCTTTCTTCGAGGATCTGTAGCATCTAGTGACACTATAACTGGTGGGGGTGTATCTGGTTTTTGTGTCCTACTAAACGTATAGCTTGTACCTCTTGTTGGTTGGAACCATGATTTGGATAATGGAACTTGCTTACACCTGAAATGTATTGTTCAGTCTCAAGGATGCATGTCGATCCAAAAACCTAGAAAATTGTATTAATACATGCAGAATGCACAACATGCTTATAATAAACGTTGATATATCCAGTTAAAGAAATGCATGCTTCAGTTGTTCTCTATTTAGTGCAGTAACAAAAAGAAATTGTGGTTGCAGTGCATTCTTGCAAATAGAATGGCTATCATAAATTAAGTCTGAATACTCAGTAACACAGTGAGTGTTGTCTGTTAATGTTTAATTCGTTTTTTTACACTGGAACATTTGGAAAAGAATATTTTTCTATTGAACATCGTGAATTACTTAGATGTCATACGTGTCTTTAGCATTTCTGATGTAATAATTCATGTTATCATTCTCATAATATCATAACAAAATAAAAAGCCTTTTAGAATTATCTGCTTTCCTTGTTAATAATTATTTTTGTGCACATATCATAATAAATGTTAGTTATAACAAGCGTTAGTACAGTTTAATGATAGGCCATGCAACTATGCAACACTCAGTGTGTTAGTTCCGCGAATGAATGGGAAAAAGTAAACACAGTTTGGAGTTTAGAGTGAAAAATTAAAGAAATGATCCTGTGCATCGCGTGTAGCTTACAAGGTATGCGAGAGAGCAGGGTGCAGTGTGACAAGACTCATATGCCCAATTCCCATAGTGCCACTCCTATTGTTTCAGCTCACACCTGCACGTGTTCTGATCAAAGTAGAACCCGGTAGAACACTGTTGCTCATCCCTGCACAGACAGACACAAAGATCTGGGTTCCAGATTTTGGTGTCGTTTTTGCGACACTTCTCCTCCTCGTCAACATTGTTGCACCTGCATCTGCATTCTGGTTGCACGTACGACTGTTTCTCTGTGCAGTGCTGAAAAGATGTAAAACTAATTTCAGTTCCTCGATGATTACAAGCCACCCTATCCTATAAATGTCAATTCATATTATCCGACTTTTAACTTTCAACGTATTATTTTTTATTAGATTGTGCATGCATTTCTTTGCAAAACTACGTTGCTTGATGCATTTCAAAGAAGCAGAAGTTAGATGGAAGTTTTTAGATACATTTGTATTTCTCATAAATGAGTGAAATTTGCAGTTTGTTTCTGACAGTAATTATCCTTGACTTAGTTGAATATCTTTGCACACCTGTGCAAATTATCTTCAATTTCCATTAACGATATTCGTGAAACATACAAGACTTTGATATAATTAAGGTTTAACTTTCTGAGGACAACACTTCCAATATTTTAAAAAATTATCCTGACAGATGATAAAAAAACCCTCGCATTTCTCTTGTATACTCGGGCTTGGGTGCTGAGACAGTGAATGTGTTAATTATGGGCTAATGGAAAGGAAATAAAAGCCCAACTGTGTTGAAGAGAATAGAAAATGCTAAACCCTGTAATATAAGAGTATAGCTCGCGCATGGCATGCGTGCAAGCGTTCGCAAACTGAGTTGCACCAGTTTAAGGAGGAAGATGCCAATTATCGGCTGTCCTCAAATTACCTCTTGCTTGATTCTGCAGTCGCACTTGCATTTCGTATGTTCCTCGAGTGGCACGATGCGTTTTTCCTTGTACGACATTTCGTTGACAGCGCGCACGGAGACGACTATCACCTGAAAGCAATTACACCGTTAATTCACTGTATTCGGTCCATCCAGTCAACGATTCTTCATGAGTGATCCTCATGATCTTACCTCGAAGTTTCGAACGACGGATGCTACCGGTTGACATGAGAGCCTCCCATGGGTGCAGCATCCCCCGCATCTGTTGATCCGTGTGCACGAGGGGAAGTAGAGGGCGGATGGATCATCGTCGACCTTCAGGGAGACTGGTTCCAACGCGGGCATGCACTTTGCAGGAGCTGGTAGATCGGCTTTCGATCGTTCTTGGCCGTCAACGTCTCCTATTCTACCTGCAAGACCTATACCTGCTTCTGAAAATTAAGAAGTCTTTGGGAATTTATGGTAGAGAGTGTGTGTACCTAATCTTTGTGAAACTGTAGGTTTTATCTTGAAATAACTAACAGAATTTTTGTTGTTTAACGTTTAATGTTTTGTTGTTAAACAGAGCTATAAATAGTGTTGCTATAGCGACTTATATATAGTCCGTTCTGTCTAGTCACACTATCAATCTTTTTGGATCCGATGCACCAAGCTCCACTTTAAAAGGAAAGAATGCAATTAGACAATTTCTCCTCGGCTCAGATTTCTTTCGAATCCCTTTTACGTCGGTAGAGTAGTTTCTGTGGTTTGGTGTCGGTGGTGGCCTGCTAGGTTCCCGTCGTAAAACCTGCTTTGCTCTTTTAAAGGATGAACGACAGCACGCAAGCAATCTCTTTCGCGAATTGCTACTTCTCGCTAGTCGATGGCCTCGCTGCTGGTTTCGAGGACCACCTGGCCGAGGACGTGATCCTGGATTGGTTTGGTAAAACAATCAGGGGCAGGAAGAACGTGGCTGCCTTCATGGAGGCGTACAAGGTCACCAGCAGGCACATGTTTAAAACTATAGTGCCTAGCTCTGACATCGGTTACAAAAAAAAATCGACGAAACGGTGAGGGAAACAAGTAGAGTAATGTCTCGATATGTGTGAGTACACATATGCTGTATTTAGGAAAAATGTATCTTTATTATTGTGGGGTGTGTCCCTTGATCGAGTCCAGAAGCTCGTTCGTCGACGAAACTCTTTCGTTTTCAGTCATTTCTTTATGAAAGATTTTAAATTGAGTCCAAAAACGACATGATTCAGAGCATATTTACTTGTTTAATCTGCCCACGATATAAGCAACATCTCGGTCTCGAAATTTCCATACATATCAAGACATTACTGTACCCAGCAACGCAGAAGTTTGCTCCAGCCTAGGAGAACTGTTTAGCCCAGACTTCGGTCTAGGAGGATTCTAACCGCAGCGATTCTACAGGAAAAATGACTTTGATAAGAATGACCAGTTCTCGGATGTTCCCATGATCGAAGAAGCGAAGTGCGTAAAAAAGGAAACGTTCCCGGAAACAGACACATTTACGGCCACCGACGTCATCGTGGATCACAATCAGAACGATATCAATCAAAAGAAAATCGCCGTGGCGATAGAGGACGACTACGACATGTCTTACTATTTGAACGAGGGTGATCTCAGCAATCTTTTCAAGCTGGAGATATTGTCGACCAACATAGAGGAGATCGAGCAGAGCATTAATAGGATAAAATTGGAAGAGGAAATGCCGTCAACCATCAAAGTTATCAAGAGACAGTGCGGCCAAGAAGATGGGTCTGTTATTGTTGAGTCTGGTACTGTGAAGTACATCGAAGCTGACGGCGAGATTACGTTCTCGAGGAAAGCTTGGAAACGAGGCAAGGGTTGAAGAAATTTAGTAGAAACAGTAGCTACTTTCAATTTGGTTTCAATTTGGGTCTCAACAATTTTGGTTCACGCAAAAGTAGTAGGCACATTGGAGTCAAATACAAATTATTGATCACTAGACAACGGATCTTCATGCAAAATAAACATTTTCTACCTACATTTCAACAAACTGAAGTAAAATAGAAAATTATTTTCCTTAATATTGCCACTGTTTTAAATTATATTTGTTAATTTTTGCAATAAATGCACAAAATCCGCTGTCTACCGATCACTAGATTGTGGATTTTTATACTCCGTCAATAATATCAAATGTTTTAGATCTTTCTAATGCCTTTGCTGTTTTAAATTGCAGCTAATTTTCAAGCATTAGAATGTATAAAATCTGCAGTTTACTGTTTACCTAGATGAAAATGCTTTCCGACTGTGAAACAGCTTACACTAGTTAGACAAACTAGTAAGGTGAAGACCATGATACATACTAATATATCTGAAAAAGATTTAGTACCTGGATTTTTATTGTTCACTGCACATCAAGAATTATTGTTTAGAAGGTGACTTTAGTTTGAGTTACATTTACGATCATAATAGCTGTCCATCCCACTCTAGAAT
The DNA here is from genome assembly GCA_028455605.1 of Lasioglossum malachurum. Taxonomy (NCBI): domain Eukaryota; kingdom Metazoa; phylum Arthropoda; class Insecta; order Hymenoptera; family Halictidae; genus Lasioglossum; species Lasioglossum malachurum. The sequence continues at coordinate 12,776,057 of CM052314.1, read as the reverse complement.
CGTTGCATGTGGGTTACAAGAGTGAAATGGACAGCTATAATGACTATAATGTCTTTCAGACTTCCTCTTCTTAACATCAAACCATAATCCAAGTAATTTCTGCACGACTATTTAAATTAGAATTGACTGAAGGAACTATTAAGATATAGTATATAGACGATTAACAAGTATTTTAGAATTCTAGAGGTGAGATGTTTTCCAACTGATTTTTTTAACTAGAAAGGTTAAAGAAGAGATTTTCTATCTCTATCAGCAGAAAATATTAAAAATAAATTATTCATCGTCGTTTATATGTTCAAGATTGATACTGTAGAATCATTTTCATCTAGGCAGAGTTCGAAAAAGACTAAAGTTTAATTCAACCTCTAAAATCTAAATTCTAACATACTAGAAAGCCATTTTCACCAGTCATGTAACTAGAATGACATTTTCTTCAACTCAGATGGTTGGATCAGCTACTCCTCAGCCGTAATCAGGGTTCACAAATGGAGACGACCATGTAAACTACAAATCGCATATTCCACAGTAACAGAGCGTCCAGCGTTAGAGAAACCGCCCAAAAATTCTGCGGCATATTTCAGCGAACCAAAAACCAGATTGCTCAGTCTAGAAGAGATCAATGAACTCAGTAACAGATTGGTACCAAATAAGACCGATTTCAATGGTTACCTGAAGGAGTTCGACTTTTTCAAGGACCGCGAAGGTTTCCTGAATAGTCTGGAGACAGAGTTGACGACTAAAGATTCTCTAACTCCTTCTATCGTTCCTGGGTATGTGAAGAACAAGCTTGTGTTCAATAGACGTTACGATGTGAATGACGAGAACGATCGGGACAAGAGGAAGTTTGTTTGCAATTATCAGATTCATCTTATTATTTACGAGAGCGTTGACAAGAGTAGAGAAAACCTTCGAGAGCTTGAAGATAAAAAATCGGAAAAGTTGGAAGAGAAAGAAATTTTGGAAACGGTGGATGAAGAGGAGGCGATATTAGCTTATTGAGAGGAGTGATTAAAAATCTGCTTTTGTTACACATTTATTACACAATGCGAAGACCACTTCTTTTTCGATATTTTAGTTTTATAGATTGTTATAGTAGACATTTTATGCGAAAATGCGAACAGGGGCAGAGTAAGCCATCTTCAGAAATTCAAAAACAAAGGAACTAGTGAAGAAGGAAACTTTAGAAAGGACTAATAAATTCCTCGCGAATTTAATCAGAAGACTGATTTTGCGCCTTCTGTCTACTTTCGCAGGCAATTTTGCGTAATGTCAATGCTGTTTCTGTTTAGATATTTTATTTTTATGGCATGTTTCACTGGAAACCGATGGTTTTTCCATTCGCGAAAAACTTGCTGCGATTAAATTTCTAGGTCTATTTCTCCGATCGTATTCTTTTATGTTTTAATTTCAAGATCATGTGTATCTAATGATCTCATGTTCTGATAGCCAGTGTTTGAGCAATGGAATTGCCAGGAGCCGCGGCGCTGCGCGCCGCTCTGTTTAATACTGCCGAGATTGTAGATTTATTTGCTGCGGTTTGTTCGTTAAACAATGAAGAGCCGAAGAATCGCATTGAATAAAGTATATTTCTTAAATTGCGTTGTGTATCATTCGTCACGATTTGAACGGGTTTCCTCGGAGAATATTAATTAATGAAGGATTCAAGTTAAATTGCACTTACTGGAAACAGACGTATGTGCATTGGGGTGTGTACCTTGCACAAGTTCCATGAACTGGTCTATCGAATCCATGTCATTGATCATCTGCGCAAGTTCCAGTTCTTTCTGAAAAGAAAAACGACCAATGAATCACTTAAAAAATGAGCTGTAAACTTTCAATATTTGAAAAAACTCTACGGTCTCTAACCGCTGCGCGTTATCTCGATTGCTCGGCAATCTAATCGTAAACAGTAATGCTGATAACGGCTTTGGATCGTTGATAAAATCGATCATGGAAGGAAAGATTCGCTGCGGATTGTCTGAAAGGAAAGAAAAATGCAGTTACTCGACCCTGAGCACTGTATTTTCATTTCTCTTCAAACTGCAACATTCGTTACGCGCACTTTGGACGCAGATACATTTTTCCTGAGAAGAACGTGTTAATCATCCAATTTGTAGTTTTGCTTGGACATTCCAAAGATTTCGCGTGCAGATCACCACAAACAAATACTGTTGCTCGCATGCTTATACTGAGAGAGCTTCTATAAGAGAAATACCAACATTCTTCGAGCTCTCAATTGTCCGTGTAAATTACCTGTGGTGATTAGATAATATTGTTGTAGTACTATTCACGAAATAGTGTTCAGTTGTTTATTTGAATATTACATGGGTTCTGTTCAAGAACTAACATTTTCTGGGTCTATTTTGAAAAACACCTAGTTTCGCATTGCCTAGTTGCATATAATAATAATAATAAATTTCAAAATAAAAACATAGTTGACTGCTCCGATCGTAACTTATAGTGTACGAATATTTTTTAACAAATGCTCCACGACTTGTGGTTTAAACAAAGCCTACTAAAAACTTCTACAATTCTTTCAATGCCTGCTGTACGATCCAAAATTACAAACTGAATTCAAAACAGCAGACGTGACGGAAGGCATGCACAGCTCCTAGCAATTTACTAGCAGTTACTAGCTCATTCATCATCATCAGAAATCGCATTGTGGTAAGCAAAACATGGAACCCGGGAAAACAGGATCGACCGGCGGTAATGAAAGCATTTTTGATCCGTGTTGCAATTATCAGGGTATTCCCGGTATCATCAGGTCCGTGAATCACCGGCTACGATCGCGGATACTCGATCTGTTCGAAGATTACCGGACGATCGGCATACGGGAAATCGTAAAAAAACTCATTCACTTTCGTTTCTGCTATATTTGGACCAGCATCAAACGCATCCTTATGCACCGGTCGCGTCGCTATCTCTACAGCATGCATAGTCGCTACTTGGGACCTGACACTCTTCGTCTGAAACAGGTTTCCAGTTTGTCGACGTCCAGGAGCGATCGAACGCTGCTCCGAGATTCTGAGAACCAACTCTGCGGCGATAATGTCCCCCTATGATTCACCCGATCGAACTTTTTCTTCCTTGGACGCCTACAGATCGGATCTTCGACGATCCACAGGTTGTCCCACTTGTGGGAATCATTTAGGATTGAATCGTTCAGTAGATTGCAGATTTTTATGCAAAATAAAATGTTTCCGCATCAATTGCAAGAAACAGGAGCCACACAGCAGACTGATTTTCCTTTAATAACTCTAATAAGTTGGAAATAATACATCAATATCTACACAAATTCTTTTATCCGTTTTACCATTTTAAATTCCACCTACCTAATTTTTATTACAATCATTAGATAGTCACGCGTAAATGTTCTAACTTTAACTTGTGACTCATTGCAAATACGTGTAAACATTAAATAGGGGCCATTTGTGATCAACAATTTCATAATTGATTGTAATTCTACCCTTGTTAACTATCTTGCTTTACGATCCAATCCCAAGGCTTCAGATTAAAACTGTACTGTACCATTGAATATAAAATATAATTTGTAATGTTTTAAAATCAATATACAATGGTTACTAGCTGAATTTGGCGTAGAAAAATATGAAAGCGTTTTTATAATTTCAATAATTGTAAAATAGAAAACCGGTCATTACGTTGTGGTAGGTTTAGTGTTGATAGGCTTCCCGTAGATAAACTGTTAAGATAAGGCGTTAAATGAAAAAGAGATATTCAAGCTGATCTGACTATGTGAGAGATAATTCTTTAATAAAAATATAATCAGAAACAATATATAATAACTCGTAACTCTCATAGAATAACTAGTTGAAAAAGTAGATGGCTGAATGATTCATACACGAATGAGTGAGAGTGTAAAATATTATTATCGCCATTCGAGTGCAAAGGGTTATATAAACGGAATTCTATTATTTTCTAACGGCCAGGAGACTGAAGTATAAACTGTTTATCAATCTGACTTCTCCTAAGTAACTAATGATTCTGCAAAGACTCGATACAGAGAGAAACGTTTTGCCAAACCCGATTGCGTATGCAGGTGGTTTGCATCAGCGTGAAATATGCTGTTGAGAGACATTGCACTTTCGAAGAACTGTCGTTCCCCTCCTAGTTGCTGCAGGACGTCAGTGTTCACAACGATTGGTTGTAATGGCAGGCGCCAATAGCGTTAGAATAGCGTTATGGCATTGGAGCACACACCGCCGATCGGCACGCGGTACATAATTGCTTTACGATCGAACGGGCGGAAACTCTGCGAAAAAGCGTCGGCCTTGCCGGAAGAACGGGCTTCACCTTGCATTACCTGCGCTGTGTGGTTTGTTAATCGTAACCTCAATTACTCGCCTTCGGATTAGTCAGCGATACGATATCCTAATTCGCTTATGCACTGACCTTTCCATCGAGCTGACACACGATTCGCTTATCAATATTAAATGTTTAATTTGTCACATAGAATGAAAATGGTGTTGCAATATTTTTATACGAATAAAGAAAATTATTAAAAAGAATATGAAAAATGAAGAAGTTGCATTTCTAACAGAGTATAATTACTATTAAATAAATTTTAACATATAAATTGAAATAATGATACACAATAACTGATCGTTCATTGACTCAAGTATTTTATAAAATTCTCTACACATATCTGCGTAACCATCCGTGCTCTACAACATTCCCCAACAACTCCCAATTACCGAGTCATCTCAATTGTGATGCACTCATCGGTTTAAATCGTTTAGCACCTGTCGTTGAACTAACCCGCACATTCAGCTCTATGTTCCGCGAGCACAATTTGCACAATTGAAATTGCAACACGACCCGTGTGACGCAAACAAGAAGATTTTCAAGCCGTAGAAGCGTCATAACAGCGTCATGCATTGAAAATCTACAACCAGAAGAGAGTAGTCTAACAATCACTAACAATCACCGTTAGGGTGTTTAGGGACATTAAGGTTTTATCGACGTCTTCCGTAATCCATGAATCATCCGGTAAAAGAGTTACCGAGTCTAGGATTTACGCGATCGCGATGTAATCGACGAGGTATTTGCCAAGCGGCGTGTAATCAGTCACCTGTACATCGTATCGCGGACACCGTGCCGAGAATTTGAAGCGTGTCGTGCACCATCGAGGTTTCTATACTTCGATCTCTCACACATCCTTGACATTAGTGTAGTCCGACCTTCGACGTCATGTACAGGTCTTTGCGGGAAAGCGAGCGTGCTCCCGTTGACAAGGATGTCGTAATATCAATGCCTGCCGACATCAACAGGAACTGGCTCCTCCCATTCTATCGCAACTTTAATGCTCTAGGCCAGTCTAGGCGATGACAACGATCGGCATAACCAAAATGTCTCTTAGATATTAGAACCTTATCTTTCGAACTAAAATTTATTTTATTTTATTTGAGGAACACTAGCTCCTCCCATTCTATTGTCACTTATTCTTCCTCTCGATGACAATGGTCCCAGATAATGGAACCTCGTCTTTTAGATCTACGTTTTGACTTCTTTTTCGGTGCAAGAGGCTTCAACCAAAAATTTACTTAATATTCTTCGAAGGCACACGAACTAGTCCCTCTCATTCTATCGCAATTTATTGCCCTACTCAATGACAACAATCTCAGCATGACCAAGACATAATTAGAATTTTATTTTGTGAACCTACGCATTGATTCTTAATCCTTTAAACAGAAACCTACTTCATTTTCTATTATGTTAATTAGGATAATTAATGTTACTATTCAGAAGGATAAAATTCTGTTTCCTGATGCAAAGCGTTTGGAGGAGAAGGCAATTTTATGTACTTCCACTTCGAATATATAATTTTATTATTGGGAAACCTTGTCTTTGGGACGAACATTTTGATTCTTGTCTGATACAAAATTCTTCGAAACAAGCATTAGTAGGTTTTATCATTTTTTTTCTTGAGTTATCAATTTTATTAATGATGCACCTTATCTCTGGTCCCAGCAAATGCCTCACTTCCGGTACAAAAGCACCGGGAAAACAGAAAACAATATTTCGCCGTTCACCTGACCATTTTTCTATCAATTTGATTATTTAAAATTGTTCTGTCGTTTGGAAGATATTAGAAGGAAGAAGCAACAGAGATTTTATTTTACTCTATGCTAAGCTAGCAATTTTATAATCCAAACACCTTATATGTCTGGGCCCAACCATTACCTCATTTCCGGTACAGAAGCACTCGGAAAACAGGAAACAATATTTCCTCCTTCAAGTGACCAATTTCCCATCAAAGATACGAAGATAACGAATGTTCTCCCACTCCGCTCGTCTAATTTTTTTATTCATGCAAATCGTCGCGCGAGATGAACAACAAAAAAGCCACGAAGAAACGCGTTCTACCAGTGTATAGTTACCTATCCACTGAATCAACCAGAAGATAACCGCCGCGAATTTCACGTCGACGATCGACAGTCGTCTTTACGTCTGCGATAAAAGCACAAGCGGTGACTCGGCACAGAATTTTTTATGTTCGCGATCGAGAAGATTGGTTTCCGAGTTGTTCAGCTCATTGTGTGCACGCTCTTTACAACCGCCTCACGCCGGACAACATAATTGCGCTATTTACCGTACAGAAAACGTGGGAGTGTCGTCGCGAGCCTTGTGCCTGGGAACGTATACGGTCCAGAAGTTTATCAAGCAGCTTGTCAAGCTCTAAGAATTGTTGCTAAAGTTAAGAGTGCATTGCGAAACTCTCAAGCAAAAGTATTTCTTGCGGGAGTTTTACTCTGAAAGGGAAAGCTTAAAAGAGAGAGAGAAAGAGAGAGAGAGAGAGAGAGAGAGAGAGAGAGAGAGAGAGAGAGAAAGTCTACGAATAAATATTTACCGATAGCGTGGAGCGTGCATCGAGTTGATCGGGGAACAGGAATTTGTCGTCACTTTGCGCTAATATGAACCCGACAGCTGTAATCACCAAGATAAAACCGATCAACGCGCCCGATGTCCACAGCGACATTTTCCTGCACGAGAATCGCCGCTGTTGCTGCGCTTCCTCCTCGTTCGGCACTGGAATATATTACTCTAGATAAGTGAGATATGTCCTTCGAGTTGCGGAAGCAGTCCACGGAAAAAGCGACGAGCACACGGGGACGAGCACCACGTTGTTTCGGTACTTGTGATATCCAGGGGGCTTGCGTACGGGATCGTCGCCCGTTCTTCGTCGTGTACGTGTTATTTACGAGACACGGTTTGATGAGACAACAACTCCTAGTCACGGGAGCACGGTTCTTCGCATCGCACGCGTTCCGTTGCACCGTGGAGAACGCGCACACCTGACGTACACCGAGACTAAACACACCTGAGCAGGTTCCTCCGCTCGCGCCGCGATCGACTGCCGAAGCGAATACGTCCCGGCGCGTATTTCTGGCCACACACACGCGCCACCAGCTCACGCACGAATCGCAATAGACGGCACACCGCTAATCGACTGTCGTGTGTCGGTTCTCGCTCGCGGATATTGGACTTTCCAATTTTTCTGCCGCCACGCCAGTGTCGCCAGAAACGACCAAACCTGATCGGTTTTTCCTCTCCTCCTTTTCCACTTCCACTATCTCATTCCAGCATCATGAGAATACTCCAACATCCTCCACTAAGACCGTAGACCCCGGTGCCCGTGCTGTAGACTGGTCTGGTTATCAGAGAGGGGGCAACCTGTATTCCCCTCGATTTCCTCGATCTGGCGACACTGCGCTACGCCGGTATCCTTGGGGATGATTGATGTCCGGCTTATCGAAAGAGTCGAGTGCAACCCGCGTTATCTGAGACGACTAGAATTTTTGCGATCCCGGGGAACTATGTCTTCGTGGATAATCGGGGTGGATTGAGGTACTTGAGGATCGTCGTGATGATTTTTCCAGTCGTTGAAAGCGTTCGTTTTAGGTTTGTTGGATCGTCGTTGTCTTAGATCAGGGAGTTCCAACTTGCTTCTCTCCGAGAACCGCGAGGTCTCCACCATTAGTCAAACCTCTTCCCACTACAGTCTTCCCTCGCCTAGTGTTATTATCTCGGGGGTAGGAAAGCTCAGAAAGCGTAGAGGTACTACGTTCTTTGACGTTTAACAAACATAGGGAAGGATAGCGCGTAGACGACAAAGAAAGACTGAGGGTCGAGGCAGCCGGCACAGTTCAAAAGGCTGTGTATCTATTACAATGTCAATGCTAATAGGAAAGTTTTTTATTTTTCATTCTGTTTTTACAGAGTCTTTAACAACGGATTTGTGAGATTTTTCTAATTAAGATGAGTCTGCGGCATAATTTCGACCATATTTACTGATTTAATTAAGTTTTTTTTTAACTAGGGAAATCTTACAAATATGTTAGCAAAAGTTCTGGAAATACAGGATAAAAAATAAAAAAGTTTAGTAGGCCTTCAATCTATGCCGATTGCTACTCTGATCGTCTCTTTGCACATGCTGTCCTTCTTTGCGTTCGAAAATTTCATCGCTAATCAGACAAATAAATATAATCGCAATTCTATCGTGTTTGGTCTCGTTTTAATCAGAAAAATTTCACCAATACGTTGGTGAAGGTTTCGTAACGAAATAACTATAAGTAATAAAGTTACATCATTGCATTAGTATTGCCTCACCGATATCCAACCTAAAAAAGTAACACTATCCGCAGAGACGAAAGTCACACTATGTGAGGGAAAACTGTACTACGTACAGCCGTAGAGTTAGTGGGTTGGCATAGCGATATCAGGACAGACACGAAGTTCTACGGCAACGATAAGGTCTAAAAGTAGGTGAAGTACTAACTAAGCGAGGAAGGAGGAGCGCGTGTGTTTTGCGAACTACATGTTGGAATTCGCTGCCTTAGATTGTGTAGAATCATCAAGAATTTAGGGTAGAATAAATTAGCATCACACACATAAATCTATTGAAGATTCTTTACTTTTATGCAGCCGTACTTCCATGTACAACAGTGACTGTGTAAAATGGCAGAACGAGAATTAGTAGGTAAAATTGATAGAATTGTTCTGGATAGAGTAAGACAGTGTGGCAATCACGCATCCAAATGTATCTGGATGTTTTTTATTGGCCTGCATTCACGGTAATTTTTTATGATTACAGCTACATCTTCTGCATTGATTAGGACATTTCGTAATTGGTCGTCGGAAATTATGCATTAAACATGATGACACGGTTTTAGAAGGTTTCAAGTTTCAAGATAGCACAAAGGTAAGTAACTAATTTTTAGTTTCCTGTCGAGTGACTTCCATTCGTATCAGAGCGGAAATTGATACATGTAACGTTAATTGTTTGAATTACGATTTTCCTTCCTATTCACCGGAAATGTTGTCTCGCATATTATATTAGATTATTTGACGCATTTTCATGTGATTTGTTGTCGTTCCAGCTGATAACAATTAAATCGACAACAAACTATACGTATGCTACGATTGTGCCAAAATAAAATCTTTTAAAAAAGGTTGTCTGCTGCTTTTTTATTGCATCATGATTTTAATAAAGATATTTTATCAATAATATGAGTACGTTGTTTGATTCTGCTATCTTTGGGATGATTCATTTCGCACTTATTGTGTCTGTTCTTGCTCGAACGTGACTGATTAAGCCTTCGAAATATTAAAAAATGTTTTTCTTCAAAGGAAGGATAACAAAAGATTGCTTCAAACAACCATTTTTTTATTGTAACATTTCACCACAATTTAGTGATACATATTTTAGTAAAGCTCCAGCAACTTGCTCACCTTCATATAAACTGGAAGGAACACTTATTACGAAACTATCACGATACCCGTTGAAACATCAACGGCTGGCTTCTTTTTGGAGGTATACCACTATTTTAGATTTTAGGCTACATTTGATGACATATTTAATCTCGTATTAGTAACCGTGTCTCAGTAGTTGTACCAATTTGTTGTTAATTGTTATTGTTTGAAACTAAATACATATACATGTATAATAAAATCTTAGTAATGTCGCGAATTTCTACAGCATCTTTAGGCAATACCGTTATATTAACAGAAAAGTATTTTAATAGTATGTATTCAGACACAGCAACACATTTGACCAAATAATAACTGTAACCTTGAAATTCCGAAACGCCATTCGCGCTTTTTCAATAATAAATTTTAGAAAAGCAGGGTCTAAGCATTTCGATATAATTAATTGTCAAGATAGATGATCGTTAGAAATGCAAAATAATATTCTGAGCTAGTCGTTCGGTATTTTCAAGACTAAGAGAGTGTTAGGATAGCTCCGGACGCTTATATGCTTCTACCTTTTTAAAAGGGGGAGCGTTAGGATAGCTCCGGACGCTTATACGCTTCTACTTTTTTAAAAAGGGGAGAGGAGGTTTAAAAGCTGTCTTATTGTTAGTCTTGAAATTGTCGTAACGGCGAAACGCGTAGATTAACTAAGAATATTGTTTTGTCAGCAGTCTTTGCTAATTTAATCTTAACACGTGACCCTGAAGGATTTCTGGGATAAAACCAGTGTGCACCCTTTTAGTTTAACATCTGTCTGTGTACCAAATTTCAGCTTTCTATGTTTTCTGTGTTCCAAGATTTCTTTACCGTTAAAGAGGATAGAGGAACTGACTATTATACA
>CM052314.1:12654506-12765133 GCA_028455605.1 Lasioglossum malachurum | reverse complement strand
CGCGCCGGCCTCCCCGCACGCACTGACTGACTGTCGGCTGGCTCTCGCCTAGTTAGCGCGGCACTCCCCACCCCACCGAATATCGATCGACGTCGATCGCCGTGACAATTATTGATAAATTTATTATTTCTAGCTGGTTAATGTTTATAACAATTCCATTTTACAACGATGCAATCCCTTGGCTATCTGACCACCTAATTTTTTAGTAAGACTTGCTAATAGTATTCGAGATACGAAATAACTTTTAAACTATGAACATTCGTACGCATTAATTTATTCAATACAATTCACAGATAAATATATAATTTCTGGCTGTTTAATGTTGTTTGAAAATCTGCAATCCGGTTTACTTATAAATTGCAAGGCGATTCCGAGCCGTTTAATTTCTGTATATTTCGTATAATAGACACCGGTGATATCACCTGTGCGAATTCGACAATAACCGACAAGGTGATCGACCGCTGATGTAAACCTCGAGCGATCGACAGTTGGTCGAACCCGTCAAGTCGTCTCATAGGCCATCGCATCATGTTTTCTTTACTCCAATTCCGTTACCCTATTCCTTTGTCTCCTCCGCAGCACCATTTATTAGGTCATTGCCCTAATGAACGTTGCTATGATCCTACTCGTTTAATTTCAAAGTCTCCACTCCGTAATCCGTCCAAAACCGATGGCCCACGAATCAGATCGATGGGCTCATACATACATACATACACACATACTTTTCTATTTTATATATACAATAGACAGCTGTTCCAAGAATCGATCTGTGAGAACAGAAATTTGTTGAAAGACGTTTATTTTTGACATACTACAATGCCGAATATAATAAAGAGCTCGAGAGAGAATCACATGGATGAATTAATATACATGTAATACCATTGTAGGAGCAGAGATGGGAAAATTTTTATGGAAATAGACATTTCAAACCGCAAAAATTAAAATTTTTGAGAGGTCACGATGTCCTGTAAGGCTGGCAGCTTTTAACAATATGTCGTCAATGGTTGTGTCCCCTCTCTCTTTCTCTTTCGGGTATTTTACGAATGAAATTTATTATGACATAATAAAATCGATTCTCAGGACACCGCACGGGGTTCGTTTATTTTTTAATCGTGATGGTAGCGTTGATTATCGAGAACACAAATCCTTACGAGCCTTTCTTAAAAATATTTTCATGAATCCATTTTATGAAGCAGTTTATTCAGAGTAAAGTGTTACAAGCTGTTATCTGAGAATCTAATGAAGACGTTGACTCTTCACTTTCTCCGTCGAACGTAGAAAAGGACAGCGCATGTAAACACTGACCGTGATTTTAATCGTCTAATCAGCGGTTTCCAACCTTTATGCTACTACGCCTCCGTAAAAATTCTTTTTTCCGCGCCTCCCTATTTATACCCGAATTTGTACTGTTACGTTACGATATGAAGTTTATTTATTTGTAGATATTATGGTATGAACATTAATTAATTAATTAATTAATTAATTTATACACACCCTGTACAATAAATGAATAATAACAATTAATAAATATTCAACTTTAATTATTTATTTTCTATTGAGGTGCAATGAATTTATTCTTACTGTTACAGAGTCCTAACGGTATAAAAATTATTTTGGGACCGTTTGTCTGGATTGTCTGGATGCCTAATGCTGCCTACCTCGACGAACAAAGACGACATCGATAGCAGAGATCGAGGGCAACGTGTCGTGCTTTCTTCAAGGGGCAGGGAATGTAAGTACCAAGTCTATCTTTACAATTAATCTTTATTGTTAAAAATTTTCTTCAATTGAGTAATGTTTGGTACTCATGTAAATAGTTACATATCTGTGCATGGTTGCATGTTGTGTCGTCTATCGTATGTGTTGCATGTTTTGCTTTTCTTGCATGTATTACGTGTGTTGCTTGTGTTCCATGTGTTGTTATATTCGCGCTCGCGTGCGGGATTATGTGTTGTGTCTAATTATATTATTAGCCTGTTTCAGCTAGAATACATCAAGAATACTGCGGCGTATTCTTAAGTTAGTTTTATTTGCCGAGCAATTATTGTCTTAGCGTCGCCCCCGTACCACAGCCTTCTGCCCAGGCTCATGTTTCTTCCTTGCGAATAAAAGTCTTCTGCTTTGATTCTTCCCTCTTTTGCGATTTAGTTTTTTGGTCCATAATAATTGTTCGGCTTACAAGTAGTGGATACCATCGAGCTAATAGCTGAACTTTTAATAAATACAGTAAAGTCGCGTTTACTGTACGCGATCGGGTACGCGATCACTGTCCAGTGCCTACTTACTCCACTGTCATACTGTCCTTTTCTACGTCCGGCTTTCTTTTGAGCTCTCGGCGCGGTCGGCGCGGTAGACGCAGTCATAAAAAAATAATGTCGGTATGCGATTACTGTCTGTGCAGAACACAGGCTGTTGGACAGTAAACACGACTTTACTGTATGTTGATTTTCAATAAATTCTATTCCTACTCTCTTCCATAGCATTTTGCAATTTCACCTACCTTTAGAACAAAATATATGTATTATTCAAGCTGGTTCACCCCAGGCGTGAACACTGTCATTATTCTATGGTTCTATTTAGGCACCGACGAGATACTCGAATAATTCGGTGTTCTCTTACGCCCTCTAGGATATATTCTGGCTGGAGTAAGAAACAGAAGGCCACCGACGACATTTCGTCGGTTGAGAAGACTACTGCTTCGTGATATGTTCTTCAACGAACATATTCGAGACTCTGGACTCTAGGCTCTAGACTCTAGAGCCCCCTCAACGTGAGACAAAAATACATTGGGTGCTGGGGTCTACTCTTATACCCCGCCGTCTGTGATAATATTTCTTAAAAACAATTCGGTTCATTGATTGTAGATAAGTTACCAACAGGCAGTATAGAAGTTCTCTCCAGTCGACTATCTCAACTCATTTATCAATGATTAGAAAATATATTTACTATAAATATTTGTACACTTTACTATGACACATAGCATTCTTCTGTACAATTGCTTCGCCGATTTCACTCAGTTCAATTTAATAGGTTGGTAATTGGTTACCAACAACGGCTTCAGAAACACTCTGCAAAGAATCCGTTGTCGGTGTTTGTCGCAGCTGCTTCCGATAAAGACGAGATTATAGCAATACTTGGCTAAAAGTTACACACCTGAAACAATAAGCAAAAATGATTTCAAACAAAGTTACAAACTACATCACTAAAACATCTTTCCCACATTTATCATTTCATAAAATTTCACAGAAATCATAACCCACACTGTTTCTAAAACAAATCAAGTACACCCAATCTTAATAACTTTAATCCTCTCTCTGAATCATCTACACTACTCTACATTGACAATTTATCTACTGGAAGCCTATTACATAATAGAATTCTAAATAATAGTGCTGTAGAAATCACATTTCATGTAATCTTAGGCAGAATCCAAATTATTGGATTAGCCCCTTACTGGGGGTAAGTTGTGGGTACACGATTACAATTTCGAGTTATTAAAAAATACTTAGTTTCGAACCATAGACTTCCAAATAGTGGGAAATAATCACCGGTAGATTATGAATTAAAGATTACTTACTCAGAAAATCGCTCTACACCGGTTTCCAATCCTCACTCTATCCGACGGACAATTGATAGGGACATTGATAATGGATGATGTCTTCGTCTTCGTCCTCATCTTCAACTTCTCACTCTCGAACGTGACGAACTCCTTCTCTTGCCCGATTATCGGAGTTTCAACAGCCCCTGTCGAAGACAGGAACAAAACCAGTACCACTGTTAATGCAAAAGCACACTGAAGTCCCATGTTGAATGTAGAGGATCGTCTTCCTTTCCAATCGGCTGTTACACTGACGAACTTCTTTGTTCGAGGCGGAGCTCGAACCAAGTCTGGGTATCGTTTCCGGTATGACGTTATTAAACAGCGAATTTCCCGCTTGTCGAAACGTGTCTTATCACCTCAGAGTTGTCATGGAGCAAGTCGCACAACGATTTCCACTAATTGTTGTGAAGATTGTCTTATCAGCTGCACGGCCATCGATGTCAGTGAAAACTGTTATCGCGAGATAACTCTTGTCAGCTTGGAAGATTGGTATCGCGGGAAATATTCGTCCAGGAACAAACTTCTCCGTTTCTAGAGAACGATTACGAACGTTTGGAATGACTCTCACCGGCTTAACCAATAACCGTCCTACACCTGCCGCGTCGGTCAGGTTGCTGCCCAGGTCCTCAGACTTCTTCGATAAGGAGTCTTTATTATCGATTTTTGTACCGCTTCTATCATTTTCAAGTTTAATACTGTATTTTGTGCGGTGGTTGAGGAGGATTCGATGGACCAGGTTATGAAGAGCGATATTAGAATGATCACGGTACAACGAAGTTTCATTTTCGACTATTGGGAACTGGTTTATTAATATAACTTCAACGTAACAAGACTGTCATCCTACGCCGACGAATCTCTGCTGGATACTAAATAGCCAAACCAGTGTTTCGCAGCTTGTCAGTCCTATCTGTACGCGATAACCTCCATCTCTGCTGGACGCTGAGACTAACAATAAGCAATTTTTATTGGAAGCTGCGATAGCTGCTTGTTCTTTCTTCTTCTTTAAATTGTTTGCAGAAGAACTTTGAGAACATCTTGCTGTTTATAATAGATTATCATAAAAGTTGTTTTCGTAATTTTGTTGAGCAACATGAGCGTAGGCTAGGTCATTCTAAAAATCGTGTAAGTGATATTTCTAATTATTTTTAATCGTGATAACCCTTTGAAGAAGAAGCTATTTCGTCTTGAAAATTAAACATTTCTTCCTAATTAGAATAATTCCATTGTACATGATTTTTTCATTATTATAGATAAGGAAGTAAATGCGATATTTATGGATAAATATAATTTTTTAGCAGAGAAGATTGTTTTCTCCTTCTGATTTTTATTAACATTTGCAGTCGGAGCTGTCTTTACTTAAAAATTAAACATTTCTTCCGCGACCTTGAATAATTCCATCGTATATATACAGGGTGCGGCCGAATAACATGTACTATAACGGGCACGAGGTGGTTCCTTATGAACAAATAAGAACAAAATATTCGAACCATTCCTTCTACGCAGCATTGTCCATTTGACGTTATCGTATACTATGCATAGCTACAATTGCCAGATTGGGAAAGTAGATCTCTGGATAGAATTTCGATTTGTATTGTGGAGACATTGCTTTACCACGAATTCAATTTCAATGATATTCGATTCTAAGGCATGTTAGATTAATCCAATGTTCATTCTAATATTGTTAGTTCGTTAAGGAACTAAGAAAAGTCAATGTCTGGCTCGACATAGGTCCGCAAAGAGATAAGTTAAGGTTAAAACGTATAATTTAAGAGTAAATAATCCAAATATTCTAAATAAGTGAAAGAAACTTGATATTTGCAATTATTGTACAATACAGTAGCGATGGTTAGTGTACAGAATTTTCGTTGAGGTCATGAGTGACCCCCTCCTCCCCAGTTAAGGGTTGAACGAATCGTTCAACCGGGCAAACTTCTGGCAACAGACACAAATTTCTCAGTGAAGTTGGAGGATGAGCATTAGTACACGGTATTCCTCAGGATTTTCGTAGAATCACAGACGAATGTTTGTGATAATATTTCTGAAAAATAATTCGGTTCTTTAATCGTAGATAAGTTACCAACAGGCAGTAAAGAAGTTCTCTTCAGTCAAATATCTCACGTAATTTTTATCAATGCATAGAAAATATATTTACTATAAATATTTGTACATTTTACTATGACACGTAAGACCACGTAAGACTCTCTTCTGTACAATTGTATCGCCGATTTCACACATTCAGTTTTATTTAATAGGTTGGTAATTCGTTACCAACAACGGCTTCAGAAACACTCTGCAGAGAATCCATTGTCGGTGTTTGTCGCAGCTGCTTCCGATAAAGACGAGATTGTAGCAATACTTGGCTAAAAGCTACACACCTGAAACAATAACCAAAAATGATATCAAACAAATTTACAAACTACGTCACTAAAACATCTTTTACACACTTATCCTTTCATAAAATTTCACAAAAATCATAACCCACACTGTCTCTAAAACAAATCAAGTACGTTCAATCTTAATAACTTTAACCTCTCTCTGAATCGTCTACACTACTTTACGTTGACACTTTATCTATCGAAAGCCCATTACATAATAGAACTCTAAATATAACAGTGCTGTAGAAATCACATTTCATGTAATCCTTGGTAGGGTCCAAACTATTGTATTATGTTACTGGGGGTAAGTTGTAGGTACACGATTACAATTTCGAGTTATTAAAAAATACTTAGTTCCGAACCATAGACTTCCAAATAGTGGGAAATAATCGCCGGTAGATAATGTGTTAAAGATTACTTACTCAGAAAATCGCTCTGCACCGGTTTCCAGTCCTCACTCTATCCGACGGACAATTGATAGGAATCTCACCGTCTTAACCTACAACCGTCCTACATCTGCCGCGTCCGTCAGGTTGCTGCCCAGGTCCGCAGACTGACTGTTGTATTCGATAAGGAGCCTTTATTATCGATTTTTGTATCACTTCTATCTGTTTCAAGTTTAATACTGTATTTTGTGCGGTGGTTGAGGAGGATTCGATGGACCAGGTTATAAACAGTGATATTAGAATGATCACGGTGCAACGAAGTTCCATTGTCGACTGTTGGGAACTGGTTTATTCGGGGCTAGCGCGGTTTGCGAAAGATTCAAGTTAATGTAACTTCAACGTAACAAGACTGTGTGTCATCCTACGCAGACGAATCTCTGCTGGATACTAAAAGTCAAACCAGTGTTTCGCAGCTTGCCGATCCTATCTCTTCGCGATAACCTCCGTCTCTGCTGGACGCTGGGACTAAGCAGTTTTTCTTCCTTTTTCTTCAAATTATTTGCAGGGAAACTCTGGGAACATCCAGCTGTTTATAATAGATTGTCATAAAAGTAGTTTTCGTAATTTTGCTGGACAAAATGAGCGTATGCTAGGTCATTGTAAAAATCGTGTAAGTAATATTTCTATTTATTTATAATCGTAATAACCCTTTGAAATAGGAGCTAATTGTCTTGAAAATTAATCATTTCTCCCAAATTAGAATAATTTCATTGTACATGATTTTTTTTATTTTTTCATTTTAAATGAGATATATTTATGGATAAATATAATTTTTTAGCAGAGAAAATTGTTTTCTCCTTCTGATTTTTGTATGTATATAAATTGATATAATGCCTCATACAATACTTAAATGTTTAGTAATTGATTAAATACCAACATTTTGAATAATGTAAACAATATTGCGAATAATGGTACAGCAATTTTTTGTGGTGACCCTGACTCTCACCACTCGAGTGCTAAGGGTTAAATTAATGTTTTCACCATCGTCCCTAATGACGTCCTCCTATTCTTCAATTTTTGATTCCATTTTGTAAATATTTTTTAGCTTCTAATCCAAGAACTTCTGGCTTCATTGGAGCTTTTAATTATTTGACGTGTAACGTTTTTGTGATTGGAGTCAGCACGATTATGGCGAGTATAAATTCATTGGCGATTTTCTTCAGTTGGTTAATTTCCATTTGTTATGTAATGTTCTAATCTTGAAACCGTTGAAGAAAAACTGCACAAATTCTTCAAACCAGAAGCAATTCTGCGTTTTGTTAATGACGATAACCTTCGGTGATTAGGAAGCAAATATTGTTTATCTGCGTGACATTCCTTCTGCGCAGCTTTACCCATTTGACGTTATTATACATATGTATACTATGCATATCTACAATTGCCAAATTGTAAAAGTAGATCTCTGAATAGAATTTAGACAGATTATGTTGAAATATTCATCTAGATGGTTCCATGGCTGATTGCAATTAATTTTTAATGTTTTGCATTGTGGAGACATTGCTTTACCACGGATTCAATTTCAATTATATATTGGATTCTAAGCCATTCTAGATTAATCCAATGTTCATTCTAATATTGTTAGTTCGTTAAGGAACTAAGAAAAGTCAATGTCTGGCTCGACATAGGTCCGCAAAGAGGTAAGTTAAGGTTAAAACGTATAATTTAAGAGTAAATAATCCAAATATTCTAAAGAAGTGAAAGAAACTTGATATTTTCAATTATTGTACAAAACAGTAGCGATGGTTAGTGTACAGAATTTTCGTTGAGGTCATGTGTGACCCCCTCCTCCCCAGTTAAGGGTTGAACGAATCGTTCAACCGGGCAAACTTCTGGCAATAGACACAAATTTCTCGGTGAAGTCTGTTAATTAGAGGATGAGCATTAGTAAACGGGATTTCTCAGGATTTCCGTAGAAGGAAGCGAGCGTATCGAGGTTCGTGGCGCCATCCCGCGATCATCGCGGGTCCGATAAAATGGTCGCGGCGTCGTGTCACGCGATAACCGTGCAGCTTAGACCGTGACAAATGATTCGCCGTCGAGAAGCTGCTGTGTCGCAGTACACATTTTTCACGTTATCGCGGCTCTAGCACCGTCGTCCTACGCGGAGAGGGAATTTTTCCATCGAATTTCACGTTCCTTACCGCCGCGCCGCGATTAATTAACCCAGCCGATTCCTCAGAGCGGCAGACACACCGATCTCGCGATTACAGCAATCCTTATTATCGAAATCTCGCGAGATCGTTCCGTGCAAGTTCCCGCGAGTCATGTCGCAGAGATTGCTGTAATTACAGTTCGATGTTTTTACTCGGAATGATCACCCTCCAGAGACGTTGAATCCGAGCGGAATCCGATCGCTGTCGCGTTCTTTCCGTCCGCAAGAAGTTTCCACTTGCAGGCAGTCATTTGAATCGATTGATGAGGGAAATGAAGGCTGTTCTTCGGCTTCAGATTTTTTTTTCCAGGCGTGCGTTTGTATGATAGTAATATTTTATTGCCAGTCGCAGATACATAAGTGACGCTTTTGCCAACAGTTTCACATTCTAAGCTAAAGAATACAGCGGACTTCTGTATAATGCGATGAAAAAATTGTTTAAAATGACTGCACATAAGTGTAGTCTTTTTAACACTGAACCTACCGAGCGCCGTAAAAGTAACTGGTGTATGTTGCCTTATAAAAGTGACAAGATTGAAATTATTTAGACTGTGTGCGGTTTTTATTGTAATATGTGCGCTATTAAAGATACTTGAAAGCATTTATGACTTCAAGAATTGTGAAATAAAATGCTCGGAGCCGATCATTTCGACGAGTAGCGCTAAAAAAATTTTTGTACTGTTACTGTATCTTCACAACTACATAAAATACATATATGTATACAGTCTTATTAAACAGTTTTTTCATTGCATATACCGGAGTAGACTGTCGTTCGAATAGATTTAAGGGGAAGATCAAAACTGTGTCTCGGCTTGAGTTATTTACCAGTATTCAATATTTTATTGCCGGTTTAATATAGGAGATACACCCCAGAACAATTGCAGGTTGCTCGACATTCTAAAGCGTACGTGAAAGAACAGTGTGAAACGCGGAACGAAGGGTGGAAAGTTTAGCTAGCCAGGTTATCATCACCCGTTTATTCAGCGGATTCAAAATTCATAAACCTTGGAAATCTACACTGTCTTTCGCGAGTGTTCTGTGCTCGAGTCACTCGTCGATCTATTATTTTTTGTAAAAAGCTACAAAAAAGCTACGCAAACTGCAATTTCCGTCACGCTGTACTCCATGCGCAAAAAGAATCGTCGCGTTTCGACCGAGAAATTTTACTGTGTCTATTTAGTATGTTTCTCGCGGGTGATCGGAAGCTAAACAATTCTCTGACGGAATTACTAATTTCCTAAAATTCACAAGTGCGTACATAAAATTCTTAATGCAAGTGCGGTTTATCTGAAGCCACAATTGTGCTTGGACGAAGCAAAAGTGCAGTTTGTGATGATAATCAGTGGCACAAGAACTCGAAAAAATTGTGAAATCCCTTCCCATCTCTGGCAGGGAGAATCAAAAGCAATTTAAATTTGTTTGAAGCCACAATTTAAATGGTAGCTGGAGCAACGTTGGATGTGAGATTTTCTTAAGGTCTATTAGGTTTTATTGTTCTTCCTTCAAATCCTGTACTCCTGTAAAATTTGCACTTTGCATCATTTAAAGTTGTTCCAATCAATTCAATAATTAAATTAATAATAACGAACAACGTTCGATGATACAAAGTGCAAATTTTACATGAAAGATAATGGACCTTAAGGAAATCTCGCATCTAACGTTGCTCCAGCCACCAATTCAATTGTGCTTAGATAAAGGGAGTCCCCAAGTTTCCCTTTAAAATCTCTTCCCTTCTCAGGTATGAAAAATCAAAAGCAAATCAAAGTTTAAATCCACAATGTTGCTTGGAAGAAGCAAAAGTTTTTGACGATAATGAGTGACGTGAAAGAATTGAAAAGAGTGGTTAAAT
This sequence comes from Lasioglossum malachurum, assembly GCA_028455605.1. NCBI lineage: Eukaryota > Metazoa > Arthropoda > Insecta > Hymenoptera > Halictidae > Lasioglossum > Lasioglossum malachurum. Next base: position 12,754,710 of record CM052314.1, on the reverse strand, counting down.
CACTTAGGCTGCTCTCGCGTGGAAAATTAGGTCGCACCGGCGCGCAGCGCGGCGCGATCGAAGAAAAAACAAGAATTCCCATTATCAAGGAAAGAGATCTGGAACGTTTGTTACGCTTATCCCCTATTCAGTCAAGGGTTGAAGTTCTCCCCGGGGTATGGATGCACGGCACCGGTTTATGTGCGGATCGTGTAGGGCCAATTTCTCATACGTACACGTCGCGTCGCCGCGCGGTCCGATTTTATCCGCGATTCGCTTTGCATGAGCGGAATTTCTGGGCCGGCCGATGATCGATTTACTAGACGTCGAATCGCGTTTAAACTGCCGGGAACGATCCCTCAAATAACACGCGCACCGTGCCTGCGGCGCAGAATTTTTAAACCTTCTGAACCTTCAGCCCTTTTAGTAATAGTCGTCGACATTGAAGAATTCATTGTACCTTCGAACGCTTTGCAGACCTTGTTTCATTGCGATTAGTATATCACTGCAATTAATTTGCATTCTAAGTATATCTTCAAGGTGGAAATACAGAACAGTGTTTCTATTTCATTTCGTGGATTGCGATATTACTTCTGGGAATTGTGCGAGTGATTAAATTTTGAAAAATGATTGCAGGGGTTTGTGTAGATTAACTTCAATTTTATCGGATTATTGTAAGATTAGTGCTATTTTTCTCAAGTTTTTGGCGGGTGAACGTAATCATAAGCATTAGTGTTCTATATTTACGGTGAAAATGAGAATGTACTTTAAAGTAGGAGATAGATCAAAAGAATTTAAGAACTCCAATGTGTAAGTGTGTGTACCAACATATTAAAATTATTAAAAGAATAATGAAATTTCCACTTGGCTCCTGTTCATTGGAATCGATACTAGCAATGTTTGTTTGACATAAAAAGATTTTCCCCAATAATAATCAAAATCTTATGCTCCATAATAATTTTGAGCGCATTCTTCTCCTTTAGAAGAGCTTCGGAGACTTTCAACTACCCACCCGCTTCAAATTAATTGTTACAGGAGATGTCATTGTCACCCCTGCACCTATCAGTTGACATAACACTCTTTCTTGCGACCACAATGGGGGTTGACGTTTGCAGTTGATTTTGTTAAAAGCCTGTGCGTTTTCCATGAGGCGTGTATCATCTTTCCCGAAGAGACAGAATGTTCCCACGAGGCCGGCACGCTCGGTCTAGAAAGCCAATAGCTAGAGACGATTAAGATATAGTCATTTTGCTTGTCGCTTCCCTCTTCCTGGACAAGAGAGCCTCAACGTTTGTCGTGCACGAATGCAAACGCAACCGGCGTCGAACGTACAATTATTCGTCATTGGTACCTTCGATTCAGACGAGATCATTCTGTGTTCGTTCTTCCTTCTCTCGAACGCGGAGTAGTCTCTCGAATAAAACCTGCAAGTCAAACTCGGCTTCATTCGTTCGCCGGTTTCCTCTAGAAAATCGCGTGGAACGTTTCGCCGATTAGCGCAACAGCGGCCGAGCGACATGCAAGCGACTCGTTTCTCGCATTAGAAATCGGATCCGAGCGATTTCTACGAAACATCCTGAGCTCCGGCTCGCCAAGAGGACACCGTGCATGAACGACCGCTGGTACCTCTATCATCCAGGATCTTCGTGATCGCAATCCTCGCTGCGAGCCATCGATAGCTGCAGTGAGAATTTTTGCGCGAGTTCGTGGAAAGGGAACAGGAAAATCAGCAAACTCAAATGCACAAGAGAAACCATCAGAAGCACAAGAGAAATATTCAGAAACATAAGAGAAATGTCCAGCGCACCATAAGAGAAATATTGTTTTAGGAAAAATTCTTATGATAGCGGATCTCTATGAGAAAGAACCATTTTCTACCCGAATTACAACGCGAACTGGAGAGAAATATAGAAATTTAGTTTCTTTCTTATTTAATTCTTCTGATATCTTTACTATTTTAAATCTTATCTACTCAATTTGGTTATAAATGCGTAAGCCTCTATGCTATGTATACAATACAAGATTCGCAGACCAATAATGACGGTACACTTTTTAATGCGAAACAAACCATCGCGTCGATTCTACGGATGTCTGATTCCGTGTGCTTCGAACGTTGCAAAACACATCAACATTACTTCTGTGCACTTTTTGCTGGCTCTAGTGGATGTAATAATAGAATGAATACATGTTGCAGTTCACCCTCTTTCATGGTTCTTTAATTACCTACATGTGACTACTGTATTTTTATACCTTCTTACATATGTGGGGATGAACGGAAAGTCCGTTCCGCTTCGTGATCGCGTTGCGAGGTGTAAAAAACAACAAACGGATAATCTCTTCATTTCTCGGAGTATGTCAGCTGTACAATACACAAACGGCGAAGAACATTTCATTCAACATTGTATTACAGTAATTACATGCATCCGACTGTCTTTTGCAAGTTTATGGTTAATTATCATTCAGAAACAACCTGCGATGTGTGGGTCTGGAGTCCGAGAGGGGTCCGTTGCCTCGATCGTGTTAAGATCGACCGATTTTCGGGTCGGTTTGTTGTCCTGTTGAAGAAACGAGGATGCTTATCGGCGGATCGGTTCGAACGTTTGGGAAATTCCGCGTGGCACGAAGCGGTGTGTGCTCGAACACGCGTGCACGAGTCAGCACGGCAGTTCGTCAGGCAGCTAGCCAGCCAGGTAAAGGTAGGTAGGAAGGTTCGATTTAAAAAGTAAATGACTGACGGACTGAGGTCGCCTACCAGGCAATTCCAGTAGCGGGCAATTGCGTGCAAGAAATTACTTGCCAATGCTGACTGGCACGCAAGCTCGAAGCGAATGCGAACGCTGAAGGCTGATGGGGCGAGCACGCCGACCGCGTGACGAGACGCGGAGAGACGAGAAGAGAAGACGACTTCGTCGTTCGCCTGCCTGCCTGCCTGCCGAGAGCTGCTTGCCTTTGCCTGCTTGCCTACCTGCCTCCTGCCTGGCTGGCTTGCCTTCTCTTCTCCTTTCAAGCCTCGACGATCCCGTCATCGTGCATGCGAGCATCTGTGCCGCGAATCATCCGAACGATTCATCTCCAAAGCGGATCGAACTTTCCTTTGGAACTGATCGCACAGATCGGCCCCCTGAATTCCCGCGAATCCTGCAAAATGGCGCCCGGTCGCGCATCTAACGCCCCCTTCGGCAGGCTTGGGCCTTCCTGGAACGAACAGAGCGTGATCGATCAGGAACAGATCCAGAGATCGTGTTTAGGCAATTGTTTGCGGCGGAAATAGCTTTCCCTTGGGATTCTTGTTAGGTGAAATCTCGTTTCGATTGTGTAGTGGGGAATGTGAGAAACTTTAACTGGGCAAGTAGTTTTGCCTGATACCTTTTGATAGTCTTCAGTCACCTTTCGGGAATCGCTGAGTGATAGTCTAGGATTTTGTTAAATTTCTATGCAATTTCGATCTTTTTTCTTTCAATTAGGATTTGTTTATTGGGCTTCAAAATGGAAGGGGGTGACTTAAGGTAGCCGTCGGAAGCTGAGAAGTTAAACGCGTACCCAGGAATCCCAGGATTATTGAATCTTTCCATAGTCATTTCAATTGCTGATAAGTACCGAAGTCTTCTCGACTGCTTATGAAATTACTATTTGGATCATGGAATTAAAATGGACCCATAAATCCCAGAACCAACGAATCTTTCCATAGCTACTGCGACTCCGAACAAACATATTTGGACCACGGAACCAAAATGGCCTCAGAGATCTCAGGATAAAAATTGCAACAGGAATACTCTAGTGTCCCTGACTGCGTTCGATTTATTATTTGTGCGAAAATTATTAAATTTCTTTTCGATACGGTCGCCGCTTCCGGCGTTTAAACCCGCAAGCTCGTACAGCGAATGCAAAAAGTGAAAGAACAGCCGATCGACCGATCGTTTAATTGAATGTTTCGAAATACTGCGAAAATTACATCGATATTATTTCAATTGACGTTCGACCGATCCTTTTATCCAGAGCCAGAAACATATTTGTATAAGACGGTAGCAATTTTCGGGTCTCCTTCTCTTCTCCTCTCCGCCACAATTCATTTCAGTACGAAACAGAAAATTATGGTTCATGCAAATGATTCACAGTGACTCATGCTTCAAGGAATCTCTTCCTCTCTTAACGTTCACTTTTGTGATTATATCCCGATGTTCCACGTTGTCCGTTAACACTCGCCTGTCCTTCGCTTTACCAATTTAGGCTGTGTTGCGCTGTCAAATTGATGGAAGGGAACAAGGTAACGAAAAATATTCTTCTCCGTTTGCGTTTCTTTTAGCGATCTCTAGCTTCCGTAAGTGCAAGATGAAGACCAATTATTGATATTATACATGATGGTATTGTACATAGTGCATGAGTTGCACATGCATAGTTAGTATTAATGGTATCTGAAGTAGAAGATTTCATTTTGATTTCGATTAACATTTTCGGCTACTAAATTTGTATTAGAACATTAGTTTTATCATTTAAGCGTCTATTCAACTTTCTGGGGCAATGGTGGACAGTTTATCTGTCTATCCTCGAATATATCGTCGTGTGCAGAATATGTCCATTGTCCAGAATATGTACATTCACCGAAGTTCGCACAACTTGAGTCTCTAAAGTCACATTCGTTAGAGAAAGGATGAAGAGGTCGAAAGATTCACGAAAATGGCGTGTATTCATCCTACTTACCTCGAACAGTTCATTCATTGAAATTTGTACGTTGAACGACGACGAACACGCGAGGCAGCTCGAAAGAATGCACATGAATGTAAGACCTTGCTCGTCAGAAAAAAAAACAAATGACTCAAAGGACCCGCAAATATCGAGCGCAGATAATTGTTACTCATGTGCAACATTCATCGAACCTTACTTCATAAACGAGAACAAACACGCGACGCATCCTCAAGACCGCATCTCGAGCCTCCAAATTCTCATTCTCTACAAAAAGGACGAACAGATCGTGACCCGCGAGTCCGTGCGATTTTCAGGGAAGATTCGTGCGCCCTTTCTTGTCGCCCATTCTTCCGAGTCGAAGGGTTAATCACACATACACGAAACGCGACAGAACAGACCAGAGAACGAAACGAAACGAAACGGCACGGTCCTCCCGCGTTGGAGTTGGGGGGACGTTTACTCGAAAACAGAAGGGGGCCCGGCTTAGATGAGGAGAGATAGAAGTTAGATCGTTCTTGGATAAGGGGGTCGATCGGGGGACGATGAGCCCCCTCGAGTTCTCGTCCGGATCCGGAGCAGAAGCGTCGTGTCGTATCTTGTGCACCGGATGGCGGCTACGCCTCTTGTCGGCATTATACGGAACGCGCACACCGATTATCAAAACTGTCGCTTCCTTCGTTACCTTTTCACGGGCATCTGCACGTCTCTCCCTCGTTCCGCGCGGTCCGATGGACCCGTCGGTCGCGTTCCCGCCGTAGGAACCGTGAAATATGATTCGTTTTCTGGCAGGCAACTTCTATGATGAGCCCCACGGAGCTGCCGGATTCTTCTCGGCAACTCGATCGTATTTAAATGTCATTCCGTTCACTTCAACGCGGGCCCCGTTGCTGCTATATTTAAGGTCACCGAACGTGGCCCAATCAACTTCGGATAGCACGATCGGGCCCAGTAGATAGGGAAACACGACCCAGGTAAACCTCGATTCGGATCGTCTCTTGTACTCCTGGCCATCGACAGCCGAAACATCAAAGAAGACGAGCCTCACTGCCTGATCGTAACGTAACATTTCTTGTTCGAGTTGTTGAAATTTATTCGTTCGCGTTCGTAGTCGATCTTGCGGAAAGAAGATCAGAATTTCCTGGAGCGATTCAGAGAAATGACAGACGACTGCTAAGTATCTCTAGAACGACTCTGATCAATCGAAACCCGATAACCACCCCTTGAAGCAACGAACCAAATAGCACAGTTAAGTGTCTTCAACAAATTAGCATCGAACTGAACCGGCACAAAAGTCTCCGATCAATCGAAAACGATTCTCCACCATCACCAAACACTCTACCCAACAACCATTCCTTAACCAGTCAACTGCGTTCGACGTGTATACACGCCAATCCAAATCTCCATTGCGGTGCGGTTGACACGTATGGGGGACCCTGTGGGGGATTCTTAAAACGAAATTCCGTAGTTAAGGGGTTAATGCAACGAATCAAGCAACACAGTAAAGTGTCTCTGGAACGAATTAGCATCGCACTGACCTGCGCTGGTACGCAACGCGATCAACACAGCAAACACTCAACCGAACAACCAGCCCTTAAAGCAACGAACCGAGCAGCATGGTTAAGTGTCTCGGCAACGAAGTAGCATCGAACCGAACGTGTTTATAGATCGGTGACCGAAGAGAACGTCCTCGTGTATTCAGGCCGGAGGACAGTTTTCGCGTTCCGAGTGGAAGGCTCGGAAGGTGAAGGAAGAGGGTGTGCAGAGTGTATCAGCAAGCGAGCACGTAGGGTGCGCGCAATAACTATACTGCGAGCGTGTCACGTTCGTTTCTCTTGATCACACGGGCCTTCAACGCGCTGCTGGTCGAGGAAAATGATCGGCGTCGACGAAGCGGCCTGGAAATTCAGACACGAAACGCGCGAGGCGAAACGAGGCGAAACGAGACGAGGCGAAGGCGAGAGCGAGGCAGCACGCGGCAAAATACGAAGCGTTTACAAGCGGATGGCGCGCGTGTTGGTGATCTCGGGGGCTAAGGAGGCGTTAAGAGGGGCAGCGTCGTAAAATAAGGCGGCGACGTGCTAGATACGGGCTCAACGGCGCATCGTAAAATCAGTCGGTGTCGGTGCACCGGCATAATTCTTCGGGCTACCCGGCCCGGCCCAGGCTGTGAATTTCGCGAGCGTTTAAGTGCACAGAGAGAACCCTCTCCGAAGAGAGAAGAAAAGATAGAGAGAGAGAGAGAGAACCGGGCAATGTTACGCGGACGTGTAATTGTTGCGAGCAGATGTTGCCATTGACCAAGTTGTTTGCTGCGGCTCGACTTCAGGCGCCGGACAAAAGAGCACACGTTGCGCAATCGCGCAAACCGCGCTGTCTTCCAAAGGCTGAGCAACTTTTCAATTTCGTCCCTCCTCTCCTCCCACAGAATTACTCGCTTTTTCGAACTCACAAAGCCGATCGCAAATGAACCTGAGAACGCTCGTCCGATGCTCGGCATCGTGATCACGAAAACGACACCCGTGTGTACGAGATCGTTGCCCGAGTTCGAATAAAAGGCACGCAAACCCTCTATGATGCCCGCGACAAGGAGAAAGCGTTAAAAGGGACAGCCTCGTAAAATTAGGAGTCAGACCCGCGATCGAGACAACATGCTCCTCGCTCTCGCGCGCACGACGCCTCGTAAAATTAGCTGGTATCGGCCGACAGATAATTTCTTGCTTACGACAAATTTTATGCAGACCTTGCGGTGACCGCCGGTTACACGTCGCACCCTGAACACGGTCTTTCCCCAGCTACAACCCCGGTTTTAACGTCAAATAGTACCTATGAAAGGCGAGAGGAACACTTGAACGGAACGAGAACGCCGCGACGCGCTTTTACGCCCACGCAGAGGTACTTTGCTACCCTGGACAGACTCTGAAAGCGTTGGAAGAAAGCGGAGTTGCTAGGCCGTTGTGTGAGGAATGATAAATTTTACCAGATAACTGATGTGTATGTAAGATTATACCAGTCTTCTAGATTCAACCATTGATGCTAGAAACATGAAGATACTCCATATTTAAGCATATTCTAAGAAATAAAGTACGTATTAGAATTCTTAAAATATGTATATAATTGGCTAACAAGTACCGAAATTGTTATAATGCAACTCACCGATGCATGAACGTCCCTTAATGCGTGTGGACTAAAGAGCATTGCCGCAGCCATTTCGCCGCACTTGCATCGGAAATGATGCACCGATTCACGAGCATTGACGCACAGTGAAGTAAACGGATGCGGCCCGTTTTATTTTGAGGATCGGGAATCCTGACGATAAAAAACCGAGCCGTGCGTGAGACGATAATAAGGTTCACCCGGAAGAATCATCAAGACGATATTATCGTGGCCGTTCTTTGTGCTCGGTTGTCTCGCATGCTTGTCCAGATTCCGACGTTCAATTATCTTTGATGTTTTCTTTGCCCTGGCAAAAAGCTAGTCGATCGATGGAATCACTCTGCCGTAGCAGTTATTGGACGTCGGAGATATTTTCATTAACGATCATTGTAAAGACGACCGACGATTGTTTTTTATAAATGATGTATCGATTCAAATTCACACCATGATTAGACAGTTTAGTCTCGAAATTGCAGGCAGACTCAAACACATGACAGTCATTTCCCCGTACTTCCCTAACAATCAGCTTCTTCTTTTTCCCACGCGTGTAAATAATTTCTCCAGAGATCGGGCTTAATATTCCGATCATCCATTCACTATAAGGGGTGGAATTATCATGATTGGGACATTACTGTCGCCTCGTTAAGCAACAGCTCCGAGAAACGGTGTGTTCGCGGGGTCGATGTTGTTTTCGTGACCGCGAATAAGTGATCTCCGGCATTAAACGAACGGGTGAAAACGGGTGTTCCTCGGGGAACGAGGCCCCGGGTGTGTAAGAGAAGAAGATGGGCCCTGCGGAAGGGGTCCAGGGGAGAGGGAGGGGGAGAAACGGGGGCCTGAGGTGCAATGGCCCGGCTCGAAGAACAATGATCGACTACCTTGCCGAATTTTACGACGTGGCCCTTTTCTTCGCGCCGCACGGGCCCCCTGCGTGCTAACCACCTTGACGGATGAACACACCATGCATAACGAATGTTACGGGTATCCCGGCGTTGCGGTAAATATCCACCACGCCTGAACGTTGCCCATACACCATCTCATCGTTTTACAAGCCATAGCAAATCGCACGGAAAATCGTGGAAAATTCGGTTGGTTTCCATCGGTCTCACAAGAAAAGATAATCGGCATCGATTCCGATCGCGTAGCGGGTTAACCGGTCGATTAATCGTTGAATGGGGTTTTTCACATGACGCTTCGGGCGTCCGACGGGGGGCCCGGTAGTCCCCGAGAACGGGCCCGAAAGGATACAATATCATGGGCAGCGTTCAAAGAGCAGGCCTAGTCACCGCTCGCTACCGTACGCGTCTACAGGCTCCGGTATCGTTGATCTGGAATCGACCCCTGTCGTCGTCCCCCGTCTCCCTTCTCCTCTTCGGGGCCCGGGGAAAAGTAATTAAAGAATTAATTAAACGGAGGCTTACTCAGCTAAGTTCAGCCATCGATCAAGGCTAACCATGGCAGGCTCTTGTTTGCCGCTGACAAAAAACACCGCTACCGAAATCATAGGGAGCCCCATTGTGGGCCCGTTTCGATGCTCTCGGGGCCCCCGGGACGGCATAGCCGACGGACGGACAGGCGGAATAGTAGGCAGAGGTTGTTCTCGAATCGATGCTCCCGATCCGGAGAGGCGAGAGAAGAAGGAGGAAAGAAGCGAGAGAGAGAGAGAGAGAGAGTGTGTGAGAGAGACGGAGAGAAGGCTGAGACGAGTCGAGCAGCGACCACAGGCGGACGAAGATCGAGAGAGTAGGAATGCAGCTCGCGTGCTCCGTTCCTGTCGTTACAAATTAGAGTAAAAATCATGAAGGAGAATCGTGGCAAATAACTTGCGCAGCGGGAGGGTTCCACCGGGGCCCAACCGGCGAACAATGCTTCCCCCTCCTCCTCTTCACGGGACCTCACCCCTCCTCCACTCTCTCTTCCTTTTTTCACCGTCCTTTCTCTTTCGGTTTTTCGCCTTTCTACTCGCCGTTGCTCTCCGTTCGTCAGCCCCCCTCTTGCCCCCGTACAGCCACCGTGTTCCCCGTGCTCGTTCTTTTCTTTGCGTTGCCCGGTCTTGTCCATGTTCTACCGACTAATAATAACGATCTATCAGGCTTGAAGAGAGTTCGACGCGTCCAGCTACTATCGCTGGTCCCCTCATACTCGCTCACTCCTTCACCGTATATATATATATCCCTTGCTCTCTTACTCTCTTTCGATCTCGCTGCTCCGCGCTACCGTTTCTCTGCCCCCTCGTTTTTTCTTTCACTCGCCACGAATCGCCGCTCGTGTCGACACGTATCGGCCTGTCGATAACTCCGTGTCCAAGATTCCGGCTGGCGTAACAGAAAAGTTTAAAGACCAGGCTTACCGGTAGCCGCTGACAGACCTCTGCCACGCCGTTGTTCGATTGTTTCCACCGAGTGGAAGGGCCGGTTTCAAAAGCACGCGATTAATCGTCGTCGAAACTCGCGACTCCCCCCTCTCTCTCTTCTTTGTCCATTTCTCTATCTTTCTCCGTTCGACTCGAGGCGAGATAGAATTTCTCTCTTGCTCTCTACTTCTCTCTCGCTCTCTCTACTCTCTCTCCTCTCTATCTACTCTGTTTCCTGTCGACGTCTCCATCTTTCTCTGTTCGGCTCGGGCCGAGATAGCGCGCAACTACATCGAGGCATGTTTCGTGGCGAGTCGAGAGCCGAGCCACGCCACGCGTACGAATTGTTCGCCTCGATTCCGTCGCGATCGATCTCGCGACGCTTTTATTTAAATACTTACCGCGTTAGGTAGCCTTACGGCGAAACCACAACCACGCCGACGGTGGTGTTGCCGGCGACCAGGCCCGAGACCGACACTCCTTTTCTCTTTCTTCTTGATCGATCGCACCCGGCATTCGCACGCTGTGCTCCGCTATGCGACCGTAGAGAAATCTTTTACACGGCCAGCCGGACCCGGCAATTCCACGAGCTTCTGATGACGGACAAATCGATCGAGCAGTCACTCCACTCGATCGTGATCCCTGGCGATGTGAAGTCTAATCTGTTTCACTGTCCCGTGGATATTCAACATTCTTCGCCTGGTTGCTTAACACGTTGACCACCATGCGAATTTTAAGCGTTCCACGCAAGTTTCATTTATTTCATTCGTAGACGTGATCAGCGTTGTTAATAACAATTGCTTGTTACTTGATAATGAGTTTCTCATATTTAACATTCCATAAAGCATGGGTATATTCGTATAGGTATATTGTGGTAAATAAATGTGATGTTAGCCCTCGAGTGGTGACGCAGGGTCACCACTAAAAATTGCTGTACCATTTACATGATTAAATATGTTTCAATATATCAATTTCATATCCACAAAATGAGAAGATTATATACGATGATATTATGTTTAATTTTCATGTCAAAATAGCTGCGACTGCAAAGGGTTATTGAAAATCAGAACGAGAAGACAATTTTCTCTGCTAAGAAATTCCTCATTAGAAAAATAAAATAAAAATGCTATTAATTCTTGTGAAGATCCACAGTCTAGTGATGAACGAACAATTTGTCTTTCTTTTTCTTCATTGAATAAACCTACAGAAGGAATAGTCCAACTGGAACTAGCACCTAAGATGTTCCAACTTGAACCGCCACGTATCATGAAAAAGAGAAAACCTTCTGCTATCATTAATGTAAGTAATGCCTACGAACTTTGCTTTGGGCCCAATTTAGCTGTGCTTGTAGAAAAAATAGAGTCCAGTTGAACCCCTCGGCAGCTCTCTCCTATATTTTCGAGTGATTATCATCGTCAGGTACCAAAGATTAAGCGCAGGACACCCATTAACCCAAGATATCGACTACTCGCCAAGCACCTCCTTATCGCAATACACCATAGCCTTCAAATGAAGTACGAAGCTCCAGCCCGCGAAAAGTCACAGGCAACGGACAGCAGAAAAATGTATTACTGGTTCGGTATCAATCGGAGCAACAAGTGTGCCTCGCAGATAGGCGCTCGCAGATTGCCGTGCAGTGGAAGTGTTAAGACTACGCTAATGCGAATCCCACTGACTCGTATTTACCATAGGGACGCTTGGGAAAGGAACGATAGGCGAGAAAAACGTGGCGAGGAGAGGAGCTCCGTTGATACCCAGTGTAAAATCTAAGGAGGCCTCCTTTTTGTTTTGCGGCGATGGCCGCCGTAGTCGGGATCGCGACGTCGGATCTGCTCCCGCATCTTTACTCTCTCTCTCTGCCTCTCTCTCTCTCTCTCTCTCTCTCTCTCTCTCTGCCTCTCACTCTCTCTGCCTCTCCCTGCCTCTCTACACTGAAGAAGGAGAGTTGTGTAGTCACCGTGGAGCCATTATCTCACCGGCAAGTGGGTTTATTAGGAACGCAGCGGGGGTGGCCTCCGGGTAAGATCGACACCAGCAACCAGCGACGGCAACAACAGCAGCAACAGCAACAACAACGGCCCTTGAGAATCGGTCAGCCTCGTTACCGGCGTTCCCTCCTTGTTTTTTTATCCAACCTCCCCTGTCGAAGATCCCCCAGACCTCCCCCCTATGGTCGGCATTATTACGAACAATTATTAATGGCCGACGGGCTTTCGCCTCGCCTCGTCAGCCCGACGAAAACGATCGAGCCTCGAAGTGAGAAGCTGTCGGCTGCTACCGGTCTGCCTAGACGCCTCGGCCAATTTGTGCTCGACGGCCTACTCTTTCTCCAAAGAGAAAGTGAGGAAGAGAGAATGAGAGACCACCTTTTGACTTTCGCGATTCGCGTACGGAAACTCCTATACTCGCCATTCAGCGACTGCCTTTCGTGTTTCGCGATAATCACGGTTCTCTAGGATCCGTAGCCTTCTCATATTTTGTTTGCTCTTCGACGTTCGAAATGTGAGTGCGGATTGTTTACTGACTCGTTTTATATTTTGCTGTGGTTCTTTTTAGTGTACAAACTTGACGTCTAGACTGTGGATTTTATGCTTTTATGACAAAAATTAAACTGTGACGATACTGGCATTCATATTGATTCCAGATTTTTGTTATATAAGGATTCTTAAAAGAACAATTATATTTCTACGCACATATATGTATAGTTCGCATTTCTTACAATTGATTTAGACAATGTTTTGTCCTGAACAACAATCCACAGTCTAGTAATAATTTTATCAACTTTATGGAATTCGTGGAAGATCTACGAAACAATCCCTAATAATGTAGTCACATGTCCATGTAATTCCTTATACAGTCGAGCGATTTCTTCTGAATCAGTATCGATTTTTAGAAGAATGTGAATCGTTGATCGCCTCCTGTCGACAGCCGGCCGATCCGATTTCAGTTCCCAATCAAAGACTGATCTCTACCGAGAGAAAGAGAGAGACCGGCACGGCTGATCCAATTTAGATGACTCGACGGATTCGTAAATCGACCGACGCGCGTCTCAATCCCTAATAGCCACTTTACTTCGTGGCCCGCTATAATTGGGTCTTTGCCACTCGAAAGCTTTAATCTCCTAGGCCCGGGCTCCTTGTGTTTCTCGCGCCTCGTATCGCCTCGCATCGCCTCACCTTGCCTCGCATCGTCTTACCTTCTGCCTCGGCTTGTCTCGTTTTGCCTCGGCCGACCGAGATGTGCGTCGAGAGAAAGGGAGAGAGAGAGAGGCTAACGGTAGTCCTGGATCGTCGATAGGCTCGCACGCCCGATACCGATCTTCGACAACGATTGCGTGATGAATCCGAGCACGGTGGAAGAAGCTGAAGAGGGACGACACCGATTTGCCCGGGCGTCAAACGCACGAACCGAAGCGACGCGATTCTGGCAGCTATAGCGTGCTGTAATTGACGGCCGGTCCCTCGATCATTCCCTTCCTGAGCACCTTCACGCGATTCTTCAGGGAATCGGGTGAGCTTCGAGGCCTCTTTGGAATTATTATTGTTATTTGGGGACGCTGGGCCACTGCACCGAATCTCAATTCTACAGCAGAATTTAAAGAAACTGGAATAGGAATACGTTCTGTGTAATTCTTGAGCAAGTAGGTGTGCACGCAGTTTAGTACTGAAGTATCTCCAATATCTTCTAAACTGGTTGACTGCAAGTGTGTAATTCAGTACTTCTACCAATTTCAATATCTTCTACAATCGTTGACTAGAAGTACCTCAGTACTTGAACATCTTCAATATCTCTCAGGTGCTCGTGTAACGTATGATTAACACGGCTAAGTCACAAAAATTTCGAAGATCGATTAGCGGGCTTGTGTTGTTTTGCCAGTCGTTTTCGTCTTGAGACTTCACCAACATTTTCACGTGGCGAAGTTCGTTCCTAGGGTTTTCGATTTCGCGTCACGAACGCGATCGCGGCATAATCCATCGAGCACGGGTACATATGACAGCAATCAATCAGGTCGGCGAGGGTGTGCGGTAGATCGCATCGGCGTGCAATCGCGACACCCCGTGTGAGGGATCGCCACGATTTGCATCGGCCGTGCGCCGAATAATGCATAGGAGCAGCTCGAATCCGTTTTGCGATCGAAGCGGCCAACGCGACGGTGTCGAACTAATTGCGGAGACGCTTGCCGATCGATCCTGTATTCCACGATTTTCCGCCATTTACCCTTGGAAGGCGGACCATTTTCGTAACTGAACAATTGATAATGCTTGACGCATGAATTTATTTATTTTTGAGCTATATCTTTGAAAATACATCTTGCTAATCGTGACGAAATTGAATAATTGTATAATGATGTTGATACTATGGGTCAAAATAGACTCGGGCACCGCTATCGGAGGGTTAAGAGTTCCACATTAATATCGACAATATTTTAATAGCAAACGTGACATTCTCAGAAATGTATATACCGCGTTTAACGTGTCAATTCTGCCACTAGAATGGTCCCACGAGGTACGAATGCTACTATGTTATAGGAGACGTTCAGGTAAGAAGTAGCAAGTTCAGTTCAAAGCACAAGAACTTTCTTTAGGCTATTAATACGCGAAATAAAGTGAATCACTCATAATTGCTCACGTACTATAATATTTTCTGAGAAAATTGTTAGCTTTTACCAGAGAAGGCCAATTATATGTATACCTCTCTGTCTTATTGAACATTGTAGATTGTAGGTTATAGTCTACACTGTAGGCTATACTATCACAGTTTACATGTTCAGTGCTTTACATGTACTTACATGAAATTAGCTATTTAGCTAATATGACGCAATTTAACGAAAATCAATAACACAGTAGATGGTCCTTTTAGATGCGTGTTCGTTTAAAGATTAATAAGTAGACTGCGGATCTTTATGCAGAACATTATATGTATTTATAATATTTGCAAACTTGTGTGCACAGATTTCTGCGAATAAAGTGTATTCGCACATTAAACCATCAAGAGGTTATTGTACCATCTGCAACATCGTGTAAAAGCAAACTAACAATCCATCGTCGTCCCTGAAGGGTTTAACCTGAATCTACACGAAGAACCACAATCCACTCCGAAAAATCGAATCCACTCCGAAAATCCACGTGTTCACAGGTTCTCCTAGCACCGAAAGCACAGGCATATCAGACAATCAAATAATCATTAAAACGTTATGCGTCCAATTACTGACCAGAAGATAGAAAAAGGCTGCTGAGACCTTAGAAAGACGGCGAAGGGATGATCAAAGAAAGTTTCTGGCGCACGAACGAATAATTACCAGCTCGGAGTCGTAGATTTCCAAGGGAAACGCTTCGATCCAGTCGGAGATAGTGTCGGTTGCCTAATGACAGCGATACGATCGCCTCGGTCAGACGATTCTCGATAGGATTCCTACCTGGTACCCGCGGAACCAGCAGTCGTCGCATCGTGTTACCCATTCCCCGGTGGACTCCAGAGATAAGTTGGCGTTAATGAATTTGTCCGAGAACTCGAAATACCCCGCTCTGTGGTCGAAATCGATGAGCAGATACCTCGTTTCTGGTCTCGATCATCGGAACGACGATCGGCCGATTCCCAGGAACCGGGTCCAGGTCCCTGGTAGAGAAACCGATTTATTCGTTACTCACGAATGTCATGATAATTAGACAGCGGGTCTAAATGCAAAATAAAAAATGGACCAATATTATGCGCATAAGACCGCGTGAAAACTTCTATGGCGATTGCATACCTGTCTGTTTTTCGCTCGCTCGACTAAACTCGGCTTCCCCGAGTTTACCCGAATAGCGTTTCACCTTGGAGCGTGACGGATCAGACTCATTCACTGCCCAGAAGAAGCTGTCATTGCAAAAGTTGTGAAATATAAATTTATTTTGTCTATTAATATGTTTAATACGTTGTGAAAATAATATGACAGAATTGGACCTACTCGTGCAATGCTACGAAGTTAACATTAAGGTAGAACGATACGGGAAATTTTATTATGAATTTGATTCGTTATTTGAAATAACTTTTGCGAACTCTGGTCCCCAGAAATCGTTTGCATCGTGACGGAACAATTCTCCAGCGATGAACCATGACTTTCGGAGGCGTCGCTCTCCCTACAAAAGAGGAAAAACGCATTGTGCCGCAGGTTAATTGCCGCGCCTTTTCACGCCCCAGGGGCTGAATAAAAAATTAGCCCAACGTTTTCTGAAACAGAAAGCAGTTTTCTCTGGCTCCGCGCCGGAGAATGGCCGCGTTTAATGAGCTTCGCCTTGCATAATGGACCCGGGTGTGCACAATGTTTTCGAAACGATCCCCGGCTACTTAACCGGTCTGTTGCCGAGAGTGCGGTGATCTTTTGTTTCCCCTCGCCTTTGTTTTTTAAAATTGAGGGACCCATCCGCGCTGCATGAGTTGCGCGGGCGGCATCGATGTTTTCTTTGACGGGAGACCGTGTAGTTTCGTGAATCTTCAGGTGGGATAGCACACAATTGGTTTGTCGGTTTTCTTTACGAGATACAGCTCGTTTTAGATTCTAAATTCATTCTGCGAGGCGATAATTCGTAGTTTTTGATAAAACATTTTAAACAAGAAGCTTTTTTAACAATAGGTTCATGGGATGGCGTTGGATGACCTGTTCTAATATATTTAATTTACAATTACTGAGATTGTGAAGGTAGATCTACGAGGAATTATTCAACAAATTTGTCTCTGTGGGTATATCGCTCATTTTATTGCATTAAAATACTAAAAACCCCTAACGCCCTCTTAGGTTTTATTTCTTGCTACTTGCAGCCATAACTAGTTGAACTATCAAAGCACTTTGAAGCGCTCTCCTGTAAAATTTGTATGGTTATATTTGTACCGTTATTCTTGGGTATGAGCGATATTATTGTATGACACATTGGCACATTCCTGTTATTTTTATAAAGCAATGTAAAATAGTCACTTTTAGTGCTCGGTAAAGCTGTACATATAGTGTTAAGTGAGCATAAAGTAAATTTTCAAAGAATAGAGTTTTCTGAAGCGAGCACAAAGTCGATTTACAGTGAGACCTCACTGACAAAGCCGATTTTAAGGGAAACAGTTTCACGAGTCACAGACGATTAATTTGCCAGCGTAACTCGACAAAATGCAATCTCCTCGGGAGCAGGATCAGCTGCGAATCTGCTGGCACGCGATAGAGTGCAATCCCCTCTCGGCGAGCCATAAAATAAAATCGCGGCTAATCGAGTTATAGGAATGAACATCCCGCCTCGCTCAATGCGTCGTCGGATCAAACTCGGGCCTAGCGCTCTCTAATCTAAAGGAGATTCCAGCCGACGATCTAGTGCAATAGCTCGCGAGAGGAATCGCAGCTGTTGGGTCTCGCGGATCTCGCGTAACTCTTTCGGATCGTGGTCCCGAGAGCGCGTTCCAGGTGATAACGCAATCATTTGTATGCCGGCCGGTGAAATCGAGGCGATAACGATCGCGGCGATTCTAACCGGATGAAAAACGGATCGAGGGAGCGAGGCATTCCAGGGCTAGGCGTATCCACTGAAGGTGTTCCGACGTTGGACACGGGATACCGTCTAATTGATCACAAATACAAAAGAATCGGCCTCTGGGACCCAGGACCGGGCCCCGGGGTCCGCCTGGTGCGTGTCGGCCGGTCGCTTCTATAAACATGCTAATGGCGGTTCGCGATAATAAGTTAGTGGCACCCGATAGGCAGCGGCTCTGCGCGCGACTCTCTGCCACCTATACATATCTCCGTATACCTACGTAAACGAGACGCGGAGAGGGACTGAGAAGGTTGAATTGTAAGGCTTGATTTAAGCGAGCGTAAAGAAAATTTTTAATGAGACTCTATACTCAAGTCGACATACAGTAATGCTTGCAAGAAGACGCTTTACTTTGGTGCACGTGTTTAACTTTTTAAATGACAAGCTTTACCGAAGTGAACATACAGGGCAGCTTTAGAAAAGTCCTACAAATTCACCCTACGAATGTGAAACAAGAAATTTGAAACCGTTCATTTAACCAACAGTGGCATCATTGTTCGGTGGATTTCTCATTGGAACAGTGTTCATCATTAAGTGAGCGATCAGAAAATTTGCAAACGAAAGTCTGTTCCTGCAGCAGACACGAAGAAGCGTACAAAATCAGAAGCTTCAGTAAAGCGGCAATAACGTCAATTTTAAAGGACGATTTTGCAGCGGAGGAAGCGAGGGGGTGTTCGCCAGATCAGGCGAAAAGTGTTTGGCAGTGGAGTGCGGGAAAGGAAGGAATCGCGAGAGATAGGGAAGAGAACGTTCAAGAGAGTCGAAGAATGGTGCGTGGACGTAGAAGACGAAGAAAGCTGGAGTGAGTAAAGGGCGAGGATTATAAGATCGAGGGGGGCCAGAAAGAGGCCTGGTCTGACCACGAGAGCGTGCCTTACACGTTGATGCGTTCGAACACGTCCGAGAGGAGAATAATCAGAAGAAGAAGAAGAAGACGAAGGAAAGGAAAGCGCCGTGAAGGAAGAAGAAGAGAAGAAAAAATCAGCAGAAGCAGGAGCAAAAACAGAAGAAGAAGAAGAAGAAGAAGAAGAAGAAGAAGAAGAAGAAGGAGGAGGAGGAGGAGCATGAAGGGGAGAAGAGGGGTTCGGCGAATAAGGTGGTGGTTGAAGGAGAACCTGAAGTCGAAGAGGGCGAGAGAAGGGGGCCTGCAAGGGAGGAGGGTTAGTAGCTCTTGTAACGCTATCAACCCTGTCGCTGTACATCACGTCGACACCATCCTAGTCGACTCATTTCAGCCCGCAAGAGTAGTAGGAGTCGGCTTCTGCGCCATTACTTCGCTCGGCGACCCTACGTGCACACGCAAACACCGCAAAACGCCGCGTCGCGGAGCGCCGGTGAGCTCTGCGAGCGAGCCACGTACACGCAGGTTGCACGCGAGCCTCCGACACTGTGAGAGGGGTGGGTGGGCGGTGGAGGGGGTCGACGGGAACCCAGCAGAATGTGTGTTATGTCCTGGGAGAGCATATTCCATTGGAGGACCAACTGATTACGTAAAATAAAATCGTACACGCCGGTAATGCCGGCGGAATTTATGCCGCGAACGGTGCTTTACGGCCGAGTAATTGCGCTCGGCTTCCGCGTGGATTTGCCTCGAGAATATTAGGAGCGAATCTGCGATCGGGTTGGAATTGGCGTGATAGTGATCTTTCCTTCCATGGCGGAACGAGGAACTTTTATTTTCGACTGGCTAGTGAGCTTGGATGAGGGATATTTGTCGTTTTATTGAACTTTGATGACGGTTTCAAGGAAAGTTTTATTTTCTTTTCGGTTTTTATTGACATTTCATATTTTTGGAGAACAAGTTGGAGAGAGAGATGGATTATATGGAACACATCAACTGGAGTTCTTGATTGATTTAACTAATTTATGAAAGAGACCAGGCAACTTTTGTGCATCAGATAGAATTCTAAAATAGTAGCAAGTTCTTAGATGGGTGAAAAATGATCTCGATTTGATACACTCTCACCCTGTGTACGACTTCTACACAATCTTACAAAGAGAAGAAGATTGTCAAGGAAAAGAGAAACTGATTTCCGCAGTCGGAGAACGATTCCTCCATAGAAAATCGTTCCTAGACCTTGGGAAGGATCCTAGATCCTCGTAGCACCCCGGACAACCCACCCCTCGCAGCTCTTAAAATCTTCATTCTGATATTCGTCGTCATCCAATATAAATTCAACTGTTATCCCAAAGTGATTTTCGTGCGTAAAAGAGTCGTCTCTGAAGACAGAAAGAAGCAGGAAAGAAATCGTGGTCCCTCGCGTAGCGTTGTCAGGCGGGCTGTTTCGCGCGGCTGTAACCGGCGAGAGCAGCTCGGGACGTGCGAGAACGTCTGTTTCTCGTGGGATATCTCCCGGCCATTTCCGTTTAATTGATCGTCCTGAAACGTTGGCACGTATATGTGCTCCGTGGATCGAAGACGATACCAAAGACGGCGGTTTCAATGGTCAGTGGACGAGCCAATTAGCTCCGTCCCAATGCTCAGGTACACTCTTCTCCCTCGGTCTTCTCCCCCGTCGACAGCATCGACTCTTTCTTTCTCTCTCTCACACTTTGTCTCTTTTCCTCTTTGGGACACACGTGTCTATCTTCTTCCCGCCCCGGGCACGGATTCCCAGTCTATATGCGACCTGGAAGGCTTCCGGACTGAAGCGGGACATTACGGGCTCCCTCTCGCATCCTCCCTGCTCCCTTTGCCCTACCCTTCACCCTCCTCCCTTCGCCCTCAGTTTCTACCGTGGACGGAACACAGAAAACCGAGGTCCTATCTTATCCGCGAAGAAGTTTATAGCCCGGTCGACTCTAATTGGGCGAGAAATCATCGGGCACTCCTTTCCCCCGTACGCTCTCAATCGCTCTCTTGCTCTCTCTCTCTCTCTCTCTTGCTCTCTTTCCCTCTCCCTCTTCTTCTTCTGTCTTTCTGAAAAAGACGCTCACTAATTCACGATTTCTCGCGTATTATTGCTGGACCGTGCCACCTTTTTTCTTCCGAGCCTCGCCAGACTCGTCTGATTTGTTTCTCCATCGGATCGACGAGATTCCCCTTCCTCGTATTTCGCGTTCACTTGTTTGAGATAACAGATTTTCCGGTGGAACCCTGCGGAATCTATGGATCGGTATCCACGAGGTGTCTTCGTTATCTATACTCCTTGCGGTTGACGGAATGATAACGTCGTACGCGGAATACCGATTGCTAATCGCCTGCGACGCTGATGAATAAGGTTGGTTATTCCATGCTGTCCGCGAGGACTTAACGGGCTGGATATATGAGTGAGAAACAACGTTGTTAGGGAGAATCAACACTTAAGGTAATGGCTGTTTTTATTGATGTATTTTGATTTGCAACTCTTAATTGATGTCTTTAACGTTGGAGTTGATTCATGGTCATAAATAATCCGGTGCTGCTTCCACAAACAGTATGCACATTTTTGAGAAACATTTGAACAGCCATAATTGAACGAGATGAAAATGGACATCAATTAAAGGATATTAAAATGGAAATCAGTCTAACAAGACAAAAACGAAAATCAATTGAGCCAGATAAAAATCATAATTAAATGTGCATATACAGGTTAACTCTGTTAATCCCGAAGAGGTCGACAGGCCTCTCAAATCTCAAAGTGTCAACGCCACCACTCGTAAAATAAGCGGGTCAGATCGAACCCAGGCACCGCGACGAATCTGCGAATGCAGCAAAATCGCGACAAATGGTGACGGAGTGTTGGCGATCGTAATGTCCTCGCCACCGACGCAGTGTCGCATTATCCTCGAGGAGAGCAGAGCCTCGGTACAATTTAAGTCGCGTAGCGAGGAAGGCTTAAAAAGGAGCAAAAGATCGCGTTGGGAATCGCGCGCGATTTACCGCGCACGGAACGTAAAGGAACGGAACGGAGCGGTGCGCCACGCTCGGCAGGCAATATCTCATTGAGCAAAGGAGGAGGTGACTTTAACGTTGGCCCCACGCTCTTCCCATGAGCAATCGCGGCTGAGACGGGCCTGGACGTGCCCGGTACGAGTAAGATCGTTAATCTTACCGCACCGATCGGTCTCAGATAGTAATTGTTACGTTCTCGTTTCTCGTGGCTGACTGCCTGAATGTGTCCGACGATCCCACCTCTCTCCTGTTCTTCTCTCTCCTCTCTTGGTTCTTTCTCTGTTTATCTCTCGATTCTCTCTTCGTTTCTCTCACCTTTTTTCCTGCTCGCCTCCTCCTTCGTACGGCTACTCGCCTCGCCCGGCCCGTTTCCCGCTCGCGCGTTCTCCGCGCCGCTCGTTCGAACCCCTTGTTCTTTCTTTTACGGTGGGAGTGCCGAACGATCCTCACCCACCACCGGTGTTAATGCCTTTGGCAAGTTTGTCCGCATTACAATAACCTCCGTCTTTTCCTCTTCGTCCTCCCGTCTCATGTACAGCCCTATCGGCTGCTCTTTTGTACGCCTCTGACGATCACGGCTTCCTTTTCTCGCCTCAGTTCGCCTCGATCTGCCTCACCTTGCCTCGGATCTCCACAGCACCCTGTTCTGCTATCGGGGTGGTAATCCCAACTTCACTCTTACCTTTTCCATCAATTTCAACCCTTCTTCTCCTATCGCGACCCATCCCTACCAAATCCTTGGGAACGTGATTGCTAGACTGTAGTTTTGCGAGACTGCGTCTTCAACGGATCAGACATTTCAACCCTTTGCAATCGGAGCTATTTCAGTTCCTAAATCAAATTTTTCTTCCGACCCAGAATATTTTTGAATTTCATACTTTTCATTTTATTCATGCGAAACTGATCGAATGTACACGTGCAATATTTAAATGTTTAGTATTTTATTAAATACAAATTTAGTAGTGTAAGAAATTTTATAAATAATGGAGACTCTGAGGCGCTACTCGAGTGCAAAGGGTAATCTTTGTGCAATGAACATGTTTACGAAGCTGGAGGCTTCTGTATAATTTCTATAATTTTTGTTAATTCAGCATTAACGTGTTCACAATCTGGATATTTAAGCTTGATTGCGAGGAAAGACAATTTTAGAATGTCTAGGAAGCCAAGCGTTTTGACATGTCACGTAGTTTTCAAGCTTTTCCATGGCCGCTATAGCAACTAGTCTGATTCTCTAAAGAGTAAAAACAATAATAGGCAGCATTGTACCTGCATTGAACGCCCTTGTACCTCCGCGTGTTCGGATAAACGAGGTTCTAGTGTATTATTTAACGTATATTCGCTGTATGTAGAATCGCTGATAGATTTAATTAAAAGCCTTTGATAGTGCAACTTACCGATAGCAGCTACAACTCGGAGTTCCCCGGAATATCAGGTCCGAAATACCGTGGGAGCAGAAGCCTAGAGAAGTGACAAGAATTACCGTCGAGTGTCGGACAAGTTTGTTTCAATTACAACGCGGTCCTGGTCGTTTCTTGCCTCACCGGTCCTCGTTCTCGTCTGTTCTTCTCTCCTCCCCGTGTTCCCTACCGTCTACCGTGTGCGCACACATCGGGCCTTGGATCCCAGGTCCCGGGCCCGGACCCGGGCGTGGTTATAAATTTGGTAGCCGCGTTAACCGGTGACGGGGACCACGATATCCGAAATGTCGGTGGATCCGGTGTTTTCGTGCTCTCCGCCAACGACCGATTCCACCCGTGCACCGAAAGAGTGTCGTCCGAGAGTGAAACCAGTTTCGCAGTCGCACGGACTCCTTATTTGCGGGCCCGACGAAACCGTAGATTCGAGTTAATCGTCGATGAGCCTTCTCCCTCGACCCCACCGCCTCCCTCGACACCTTCTCATTCTTAGGTGGTGACCAAATTGCGAGAATTACCCGTCGAAAATCAACTGAGACAGAACCCGACGCTCTTAAACAAACTCAAAGCATACGGACTTCCCTTCGCATCTGGGATCTAGGTGGATCAAAAGATCATTTTTCAAATTGTCGACGAGCCTTCTCACTCTTAGACGTTGACCAAATTGTGAAAATTGCCCGTTGAAACTGTACACAGACGAGAGCCAATACACCCCAAACGCATGAAGGATTCAGGATCTAGGAGGTTGAAGGATGAACGAATCTTCACGATACATATAGATTGTAAAAGATCATTGTTCAAAGCCGTGTGTGTGTATGTGTGTGTGTGTGTATGTATGTGTGGATATTTACAAACGAATTCATTTAAATAAGAATCACTGTTAACTGAGTTCGGTTACAGGATAATCATCTGGATACCTACTCCTATCTACGCAGCAGCGCCTAGGCGAATACATGATCGGGATGCGCGCGGCGTATACGATTCGGCCGGGACTAGTTCCGAACAGGGCTGTTGATCCGGTGCGTTGACCACCGTCCGCGACGATCAAGCAATCGATTAATTACCTATCTAAATGCTCGCGGCTCCCATCGAACGTAGAAAAACATCGTTGGTCACCGCGATGGAGCATTACACAAAACGATCTTCGTAGCACTTATCGTAACCTTAAATCGTAATAAATGGATCGTAATCGTAGTAAGTAGCTTCCTAGGTGCTAGGGGAACATCGGTTGGCCAACGACTCGATGGTTGGCCGACCACGGAGAAAGTGGGAGACATTAAGTAAACAAGGGGGCGGGTATCTCCTCAATGGGATTCCGGCCACTGATCGGTCCGGTTCGCCGAATTCCAGGATCGGGCCCAGCTCGGAGCAACGAACCCTCGCGGTTCACGATCGATCTACAGGTTTAGGAGTCTCTGGATAGCATAGTCAGAATGTCCTGTCACTGTTCAGAGATTCTCAAAAACACGGGATTCACAATATTTAGAGATCATCTACTGGGACACTTTCAGCGGTCGTGCTTGGTCAGTTCCAGGGGCTGCTGGTCCGTCCAGTGGTCCCTCCAGGCGACGGTGGGCGAGGAAGGCACATCCTGATCCGAGTCCTGGACATCGATCTCCTCATCTTCCTCTTCATCCTCCGGTCTCTCAAATTCTCCTTTGCTGGCCGATTCAGACCCAATCCCTGGTCCCGAGCTAGGACCATGCCTCTGCTGATCGTACACTGGACTTGACGGCCTGGGCACGCTAGGTGAATCCTCGCCGACCAGTTGGCTGATCATCCTAAACGCGCTAGGCTTCCTCTCCGGCTGTTTCGCGACTGGCTCGAGCCTGTCGATCCTCTCGGTCCTCTCCGATGCCGGCTCTCTTGAAGATGAGTTGGTCACCACCGCCCGGAACGCGCTACTTTCGCCGCCCATGCCGCCGATTGAGCAGCTTGATGCACGACTTATTTCCATACCGGATGCGGAGTGCGGTTGCGGCGGCTGCGGCTGCTGCTGCGATGCTGGTGGCGGCGGTGGTGGCGGTGGTGGCGGTGGCGAACGCTTTAAGAGGTTCATGCGCTGATGACGCCGCCACTTTGCCCGTCTGTTGGAAAACCAAACCTAAGAGTCACGAGTTAGGTCGTTAGAACGCTCGTGATCAAGGTCGACTATGGCTCGAGGGCTGCGTGCGCGCCAGCGCGATGGCCTGCTCCTTGTAACAAACGAAGTCTCTTTAGACTCTATCTCTCTGACTTCTGTCTCTTAGACTTGTTGTTCTGTTGAACTTCACTTTGCTGCGAAGTCCAGAGACCTGGAGAACTTGATGGAAGACAGGCCCTCGCGGAGGCGACTCGCCAGCCCTGCAACAAACATATCTACGATGCAATTGATACCCACCTGTACACGAGCTTCTGATAAAGAGGTCTTCGAGGCCAGACGCTCCCGCGTCGACACGCAGGGGTAGTGCGATCTCTCGAACTCCTTTTCTAGCTCCTCCAGTTGCTCTGGACTGAAGGTGGTGCGGTTCCGCCGAAACTTTGGCTGCTCCGAACCGTCCAGGCTACCCTCGTCACCATCCCCGTCTACGTAGAGAAACAACCCGGTCTTTTCTAGTAATGTTGTTTAGAAAGCGGTGCAGATGACTGCTCTTTACCCTGGAGGCTCTGATTTTGCACTCAGGAACAAATTGGGAAAGGAGATGGAATGTGGAAGAAGCAGCATGTTGCTTTGGTGCTCTTGATTTGTTGTTGTAACTTAGCTAAGAGGAACAATTAAGCTTTTTCACTATTGTAACCCATAAAACGTGCATCGGGAGCACTATTTGCCCTGGGTTGCTGTGATTGTGCTCCCTGGGGCAATTTGGGAATGGCGATGGAAGGTAAAGAATGTAGGAGAGATAGAAAGCTGCTGTGTTGTTCTTCATCTTTATGGTGCGAGGATACTGCTCTATGAGGCAACCTCTGCTCATGTGAATCTTTGTTAGTAAACTGTAGCAACTAAGTGCATGCTTGTGAACAATGACATTTAATCAATATACTACCACGAAAGGATGTTCATAGTTTGAAACAAAAATTTGATAGGCGTCGATAGATTTGTAATAGCGTGGTTACTTCAATTAGCAATTCCTACTGCCTGACACTGTTCAGTCTATAGTCTACAGTGTCCTGCACTAACATCAATTAGAATTTCATAGTTAGTTCCACTACAAATCCCCTATAGTTAGTAAGTCTTCGAAACCCCAAAATTCGCGTTTTGCCTTATAGAACCCTAGACTACGAATATGGAATAATTGTGAGCTGTTTCTTGAGTGATAGAAAAATGGAATTTACAAGTTTTACGATTCCCTGAGAAAAGACTTCTGCAGCACGGTTCCAAGTATATCGAGCAAAATGTACACGTGCTTCAGAGCTTCGAACGCGGTGCGTTCGTTCTAATCGCTTCCTACCGACTCACTTATTATATTATTATATTATAGGGCTTTCACTCGCACAGTGCTGTCCCCTAACCGTAAGACAGAGGCCAGTCATTGAAACGGTCACAAAATCGTATCGATCCGTTCCAACAGATGTCATTGCCTCGGGCTTGTTCGCCGATGGTTTTTGTTACGAAAACGTTCTACCATTTTATCATTCAACATTTATACTACTGTTAGATCACCCCGTCAAATGATTGCGATATAACTCGAGGTACATCTAGAGGAAAACGAATATGACATGCCTCGTCTAAAATTCTGAAGGGATGTACGGATAAAAAGAGACTCGAAGTATGTACAGAAAACTAGTTGAACTAGTTGGAAATTCTAACTTGAATAACGAACGTGCTGTTCGAGGTAGAATTTTCGAAACTAGATGCTTGTTAATATGTGATGAACGGTGAGGTTGTATTTGAGATCGTCAAATAAACGACTTTCTCGCATTTTCAAAAGGTCGGCGGGGCTATAGACTGACTATATACTGAATAATCTGGTTGAACAAGTTTTGAATAAATTACTTTAGAGGAGGCGAGGATATAATGATTTCAATGGAAATTTTTAACAAAGACTTATGCAAGAGTTAAACCAAATCGAAGACAGCAATCCATTCAATGCAATCTCAATAGTACTATGAAGCGCAAGAATTTGAAAACGGAGGGCAGCAAAGGGTCCGAGGAAGCAACGCAATAAAGAGGATCAATGGTCACCTTGCAGGTATCCACGAGTGATCGCGTCGGCGTGCAGCGAGTGGTCGGCGGTGCCTGCGGCTGATGCAGAGGCGGCTGCAGCTGCAGCTGCAGCGGCTCCCGGGCTCAAGGCCGGGGGCAGCAGGAGAGCGGAAGCTGCGCCGGAGATTCCGGTAGCCAACGGCGGCAATATCCAAGGGTGACCTGCCGCCCCCGGTGCTGGCCAACCCGACGGTAAATGGTGGCTGGTCCTCGGGTGTTGATGGGCGCTGTTGAAGTACGGGTGCGGACGGGCCGCGTAGAAACTGTACCCGGCCGCCCTCGCGAATTCCGCAGCCGCGCGTTCCGCAGCCCTGTTCCGCAAAATCCGGTTGATACTGCTCACCGATGGCGCCGTCGAGTTGCTGCACACGACTGCAATCAGCAAATCGGTCTCCTTCTCTAACCGTTCTTCTTTAACCGAGCTTTCAAGCTTTCTACTCGATGTCGTTTTACTGTCTTTTAGTGTGAAGGCTTTTTGCAAGCAATGCCGTTCGCGAATTATTTTTATCAACGTTCCGCAAGTTTTATGATACGGTTTTTGCCTGATGATGATGGTCAGATGAGAGACATAATTGTTGGATGGTTGAGGTATGTATTCATTTAAAGTGAATTTTCATTTGGATGCAATTGAAACGGTTTTATGATTAGACGAAGTACATGATTCTTGACTAGCGTAACTTGAATATGGTATGAATTAGAGCTTCGAGTAGGAAACATTTTTACGCGATCGTCTGGCGAGTGAAAAATCATTTATCAAAAATGAACTTGAATTTTATCCTATTCGTTTCTTGTGCCAGATATAAAATAAACTGTAACGAATAAGCTTCATAAATCGTGTACGTTCAAGCTCGAATATTAATATGGAATAGTCTTATTTAAAAAAGGAGTCGCACACGTTCTCCACGACAAATTGAAAGATTAAATTCGTTTGACATCACCAGGCTGTATTAAGAAAATGTTTCTTCTGCCAAATATTCACAAAAGCTGCATTAAATGAGCTTCGTAAATAGTGTGGTTCGAAGTTTGGACATTAATTGGGAACCGTTTTCTGGAAAAAAGGAGTCGGGCACGTTCTCCGGGGCAAATTGAAAGCCGCAATTCGGCTCGCGTCACCAGGCCCGTTTAAGAAATCGTTTCCTGTGCCAGATAAAGTAGGCTGGTTCGCTCGAACGAGGATCGTTTCCATGATTCCGTGTTCCTTTTGAAACCGCGACGATAGGCATATCCGGTTCTTTCTGCGTCCACGTCTGCTCTCGATTTTCATGTAAATGTCTCGCGGGTGACGCTACTCGAATGCTTCGCAGGAGAAAGTCGCTATGTATGCCCAATGGCCGGGCGAATTTCGATAATTAACGGCCCAGTGGGAGAATTACCAGGACGACGATCTGTACGTACAAAGACGCGTGAAGTCTGTCTACAACGAAAAGAATAAAGTGTGTCGACGGACAAGGCCGTGGAAAGACAGCTTCTTGATCGCATCGCACGATTGTACGTTGCGAACAGACGCAGACGACTATTATTACGACCGATTTGCACCGGTGCACGAACCACGCGACCACCAACATAATTGCTCGCTGGTTTGCGCCGATTACAAAACGAAGAAATTCAGGCACGAATTAATGGATTCGTCGAGACAGTGTTTTTTCCCCGACCGCGTTTCGCAATTGTATGATTTGTTTCCGCTCGTGTGCGAATCGTTTACAGCACGGTTTTCTTAAATGTCTGGCGACTGCGATCAGATTTAATGCATTCGATCATGCAGTTTATTTTTCTATTGAATCTGAGCCTGGTGAGAATTTGTTTGAAATTACAGAATTTGATGAAAGACACAATTGTTCGATGGTTTAATACATTAGAGCTTGATTCGATAGCGCATCTAGCTAAAATATTTTTATGTGATGGATTACGAGAGACTCGATTATATGAGTTTAACTAGTCAGTACCATTGAAAGTATTCATTTCTCAGTCGCAAATGTAAGCAATACCACGTGATTCATTTTCTAAACACACAAACATTTCCTTAACATCTCTGGTGTGTGAATTCTGTTATAATAACATTGTCACAAAACATTCGCCTCGGACGCAGATCGAGTGACGATGAAAGAGGAGATCGGTGATTTTATACGTCACATTAATATCCAGCCGTCCCATTATGTAACTGAGATGTAATTATCATTATCACATAAGTACTGAGATCGATTATAAACAACATCCATTACTAGCTTTGACCAGCAACTGAATAGAATCCGTTCATTTATGATTAAGAATGGTCACGATGTATTATGCATATAGATTAACGTTTAGATGACAGGACTTGAGTTCTTTCTGACTCGAACTTAGAAAAAGAGTTTAAATGAATCTAACCATAGGTATAGAAAGTTTGAAAATTGCCCCAGAAGGGGGAAACATTGTCAGTACTGAAACTAATATTGTATAATATTACATTCGGAAAAGTTGAAAATTTTTGGTCCCCTGAGTAAAAGTTGAAGCAAAATGAGCTGTCAACGAATTCGCGAGTGTGGACGATCATTGTGTCAAAATGATTCGCGAATTCGTGTATGGGAAGCTCGATACTGTTCTTACCTTCGGAGATGAGCCTCTCCCGGATCTCCCACGCGAAGATCGTCGGGTTTTCCCTCTTGTACTGCTCGATCTTGGCGACGACGGCCGGCGTTGCAACTTTTGGCTTGCTGCCACCGATTAAGCCCGGCGGGCGTAGCGTACCTGGAACACGATAGAACGAGCTTCAAGGACAAGGTGCTTCGGTAATACTCCCGGCGCGGCGTCCCGCGATAAAATCGCTCGTAAACGCCGATGCTGGGCCGCGTTTATGTGCCTCGTGCCGCATTCGAGCCCAAGCCCGCATAATTTCGGAAAATCACGCGACCATCAGGTATCTCGGCCTAATGACAACGTCCCCGTGGCTCGGACGAATATGGTCTGTCAAATGGCGCCTTATAAATGTGCGACGAGCATACCAGCTCACCTACCCCCAGACGCTGGCTTCACTGTTCAAACGTTTCCACAGTTTCGACGAGCTGGCCTCTACACCCAATTTACCACTCGATATTATTCCGACGATTTTCATATTATTAAAATTTTTCCTGTTCGCCGAAGAAACTTCAAATCGATATTATTCTGCAGGAGTTCTACAGGATTGCTGGAGAAAGGTTTTGTTGTCGTTGATACGTGGCTTGCTAAAGGGTGTCGTTTAAATTCGTTGGGGATTTCTTCTAATGGTGTCTGATCGAGAGGAATCCTGTTTCGAATATTTTTAACCAAACACATTTCAATTTCATTCAATCTTTTTACTTCAGTCTTATTTCAATGCAATTGTTGGAACACGCTGATGATATTCTCAACGTCTCATTTAGCCTCATTTTTTGGGAATCATGTTTCGTGTGCGAAGGATTTATACAAGACATTAAAGAAATATGTTCCTCTCAAAGAAGTATGTAGAAAATATTCGATTATCAAAGATGGTATTTACCGTTTCCATAATAAATTAACATATGCAGCAACAACCTAACCATTTTACACTGACGTTGAAGCAATACAAATTATTCTATGAGTCTCATGTCCGGATACATACAACGGCTATTCCGAGCGTATTCGCTACGAACAACGAGTCTGATCATGATTTGCCAGTTCTACTTACTCTAGACTGTGGAAAATAAAGCCCCCCCCCCCCACAACGCAACTGATATTTGACAGAAAACTTGACAATACATTGTGTTGCATTAGGGACCGTTTTAGATTGAACTGTTTGCAGACAGTAATTATACAATATGTAAGGTATCTACCTGCTACTTGATAAGAAGTGTACACGTATCGTTTAAGGAAAGCGTCGGTAACAAACGACAGCATAATAAATTAATGAAAGAATTTCTGCAGAATCCACATACGTTTCCAGATACTTATGAGTGTTCATCAAAGCACATAAGAGCAAATCGTTGACTAAAAGCGACACGCCCGTACAAGCTTGTGGGAGCTTGTCGAAGCTTGTTGAGGGGACAGGAAAAAATTCGGATGTAGAAGACCGTATATATGTATATATAGAGAGAGAGAGATAGTGAGTGAGTGAGTGAGAGAGAGCGAGGAGGCAGCTGGACATCTATTGTGGTTTCAGCGAAGATGAACGGGGGTAGCGTTAACCCGATACTTGGCCGCTCGGGGTAAAGGAAGAGGATCTTCGTGGCGAGTTTCGTGTTGGCAAAATGGAGACACAAAACGATACAGCTCTCGGCCTGCATTGAAATCTCGGGGAGCATAGGCCTTCGACATCGGATACTAATCCTATCGTGTCTGGGCGGACTCACGGCGCGGCGCAGTCATTAGAAGCTTAGCGCGTGAAACGATACCGGCATGCGATAGCCTGCGATAATCAGACATATCAAATATGAGCCGATCGGGGAATAGACGCGCGTGTAACGTTTCCGATACGTGTCCCCGGCTGCCATGGCTGCCTCGTTACGTTTCTCTCGCCTATACGGCACGAGAGCACCGCCCCGGGCCGCTTCCGATTAGCTAATCGGCTCCTTGTCTCGATCCTCGAAACTCAAAAGCTGCCAATCAGCCTCCTCCTTCACTTTTTCCCTGCCAATCGAAAATCCTGACCGATCACGAGCTGTTTTCTAATTTCTAAATGGTCGTTTCGATGATAGACGAGACGAGGTAGCTCTCTTCAAATTGTTTTCGAAAATTACCTCTCTCCTTCATTTCTCCTCGATCCTCTCTATTTTTTCATTTTTAACGATCATTTCAATGCCAGACAGAACAACGTGACCCTATCCAGATCGTTTATTTCATTCGTTTCGGTCGTTCAAAGGCCAAAGTTCCTGCTGGTGGCCGTCGCAATGCAGTCATTTTTACTCAATGTTTGGTACTCATACTCCTAACAGCTACATAGGTTAAAAATGCTGTTCAATTAAAACGATTGAAGTATGTATGTGTGATAAAATGATTGACATCATCCAAATTATTAAATGATCAAGCGGGTCAGCCTCTTTTACAAGAAGAATCACCTTAATCTGCTTTATCCAACCCTTCTGTAAAAAAGTTCGGAAAGCTTCTGTCAAACATTTAACGCTGTCATATCTCTAGACTACTTCGATATTTATGAGAGTCGCTAAAAACGTGTTGAAACAGGAAAGCCTCCCTGCGTGTTTATATAACGATACTGGGCATTTCACCCCTATCTGCAGGCGCAGAAAAAATAAAACAAACACGCCCCGAAGATAGAATGTCCACGCGTCGGTAATCATTGACTTTACTGCTTTACTTCTTTTCTGTCAACCGCGGAAAAGTTTACTGCGAATATCGTGGAAAATGTTTCGCGAGAATACATGGTGACAATTGTGACGCGCACGCGTTACGTGATTAAGCCCCGTGCGAAGACCGGCGAGCGCAGCCATGACGGCAGTAGTATAATACGTAAAAATTGCAACGCTTCAACCCGCGTTATCCCCATCGTCCTGGCGCTGCTGTGAGACATATTTTTCGTTTATAAATGTGACGCTACAAATGAAACATGATTTGTTGACTGAAAAAGTGGAGAGCAAATATTATTATTGGACGGTGGATTTTATGCATTTAAAGAAGGATGAGTGGAATATCAATTTGTAACAGTAGAAGGATTAGAAAATGACGGAGACAATTTTTACTTTACATAACGACACGCAGTTTAATTGTTATACTAGGATCTTTTATGATTTTTATTAAAAAATGATTTCAAAGCTTCTTTCTGATGTAGCATACTCGTCCAAAAGCCTGTTTATAGGTTTCCAGTTGGTATAGTGATAAAAAGGTTGAGGACTCGATGAATTTATGGAGAATATGGACGATTGTGATGGTAAAAAATGATGAAGAGACTGGGCTTGCGGCAATACTGAGTTTGAATAACAAGACCCAGAGGAAGATGTAATTTGTGTGTCAGGATGTTGCAGAAAAACCACTGCACTGGTTGCGAATGCTAATATAAACCGATAGAAAAATGTTAATATTCCCCGGTTGCGTCTGTAGTCGATAGAAAAATGCTAATACTCCCTGATTGCGTATATAGTTGATTACAATAAGCAGATCGTGGTTGTCCACGTGCAAATTCGAGGCTTTGCGAAGTACGGAATAAGGGGAAATGTTTGGGAAGCAGGGAAACACCATAAATGTTTAGTCAGAATTTCACCTGCTATTGTTCTCTTTCTGCAACGATGTTAATGCAAATAATATATAAATTACCATTAAGTCTTTTTACTCCTTGCAGTATTATTAGATGTATAAATTAATTCGTGCCCTAGTGTTCGTGGATTTGTTCTTCATCTACGAACAATCAAAATACATTTAAGCCCTGAAAATAAACCCTATCATTTTCTATCCATCATCCTACTTATGACATCATTTACTTACAATTAGACTGCGAAGCTTGTGCATTTAAGACAAAACTGAGTAGGTGAAACATAAAACAGCAGACAGATAAAAGAAATCCAAAAGTGTCGTTACAGTATATCATCAACTTCTTAGAACTATTAAAAGAAGAAACAAATTTTTATTTGGTTCCGGTATCTTGTAATTGACGCAGAAAATCTACCTTCCGCATAAAAATCCGCAGTCTACTTGTAATATAACTCAAGAGGTTAGATAATTTTACTGTTTTAAATATCACCTATTCATTTCCGCCATAAACGAGACGACACAAACGAGCCACTTTTGCTAATCGACTCATTTAGTGCTAACTCTACCAGTCTCCCAATTTTGCAGATCAAAGCCGGCGAGCAAGGCAGTTCGCAAACAACCGAACAAACAAAGGCCACCGATTCCGTTCGGAAGGTGAGACAAGATAAAGGATGCATCGCGCGTAATGCGTGTCCCAGAGGCGACGATCCGGGTCTCGTGGAATCGCGGGAGAGTCCTCGAAACGGGCCGGCGCTGGCAAGGTAATGGAAACCACAGGCGCAGGCAGACTTGAGCAATTATCGGTGGTTACGTACTATTATTAATAATAATAATGACGGCTAAAGTCGGCAGGGTATCGCGTGCGCTCCCACGGGTGAAGTGCGTGCCGGGTATAAGCGATGTACCCGGCTAATAGGTATCCATGCCTCGAGCAAAAATTCCTTGCCTCGACCCCGACGTGTCTCTCCTCTCTATCGAGTACCTGTCCATCTTTTACTCTGTCTCTCTCTCTCTCTCCTTCTTTCTGCATTTTGCTTCGTGTGCACTCGCGAACAGAAAACACTTACGAGAAAAATGGTGTTCCGATGAAAGAAGCTGCTGTTAGGCCGAGCGATTTCATTGGGAAGAGTCAGAGATGGGACGAGCGGTTGTTGATAATGAATAATGGCTGATAGGGTCAGGTTTGATAGCAGCGAGTGGTTGTTGGTTGTCGACGTGTCATGCAGATGGGGGTGCGTGCAGCTAATCGTTCCTGATGCACAACGATCCTGCGACGGGCAATTGTGCTCGCTGTCGATGCAGTATGCGGAAGGCAGTCTAGCGTTTTGTGACGATACCGATCGCTTTGACGAGCACTGAACGAGTTCGATGATTTTCGGAACTAGGATTTGGTTAGATGTCCTCCTATTATTGATGTAATTAATAGAAGACTCCCTTTAAAATGTAATCAATTTTCTCCGAGCTAAAGGTTTGTCGAGTTTTCCACATAATCTTGTTATTCTCCTTGAAGCTGAGTACTTCTATTATACAAAGTGGCGTCTTCCACCTTTAAGTCTTGCAACGTCTGAAAATTCCTAAAGTTCAGATGTGCAAGAGCAATTGCAACCAGATTGCAAGCAAAAAGTGACGACCCTCACTCTGCCAGTACCGAATTAGTAACGTGACATTGTGACACATGCGCAACAGAGACGGGACGCGTCACGTGACCGGGTCGTGGTGGAAGTGTGGCGGAATAGCGACTCTGATTGCTCACAAAAAATACACGTAGGACAAGCTATATAACATTATGATGACTTTTGAAACTGAACAATGGAAAGCCTTCGGCCCGGAAAGCGTTAACCAAGCAGCAATTCATCCACAGATTTCAAAATCTAGAAAGCTAAGAGGAAGCAGATCTCGGCCGCGTTCCTGCGAAGTGGTATCGTCGGGCGCGAACAATAAATATCTCCCGGCGTTGAAGAATGCAACGCGGAACGATGTCGTCTAATTTCGCCGGCGGTATGCCGCCCCGACAATTAATTCGACCGCTCTGTTATCGGCCTCCTTATCCGCCTTGTACTAAGATCGATCGCCGCGATGGAAATACCGGGACAACTCGAGCAGAGTGCGAGCGGAACGCGCATAGAACCTTCGGGCCGGTTCTTCGACTTCGTTTCACTTTGTTGGTAACGCGCGTCGCGGCGTGTCACGGCGGTAGCAACGGGTGTCATTCCTCCCTTCGATTACTCTCGTTCGCCATAATGAATTCATAACAATAAATGCTTTCTGATAATGCTAGGTGGCGGTGACTAAGGGGGCAGGTCGCTTTTAATCATTTATGCAGAAGCGGCGGAAAGTGTACAATAGGGGGTGCACCGTGAAATAATTCAAAATCGTAATCGCTTCATTTTTCTCCTCACGTTCGACTCCTCGGGCATTCCCGATAGAGCCACCACTTTCACAACTGTTATCTGTTTGCAATTGCCCCAATTCATTATATGAATTGCCGGAATAATCATAAATTAATAATATACCACGTTTTTAAAACGGACTAAAAGTATAAAATAATTTTTCCTAGCCCAGTACAGATTCCTAACTCCATGCAGACAGTCCTGAAAATTTGTGATTGTGAATTTTTAATAGCTATGAAAAATATGTACTTGTAAGATTTAAAACGAAAAACGTGGGGCGCAAGATAATAGTAAGGAGTGTAGACAGTAGCTGCCGTTGAAAAAACTCACACAACAGTTCATAAAATATTGCATTGCCATCCAATCCTGAGCTATGTTTAAAGTTTCAAGTCTCTAGCCCATCGGGAAGTTAGTTCAATTAAAATCAATTGCAAAATTTGTACATGCAAACAAACAAACAGACAGTCAAGAAAGCGAGTTAATAAAAGCGTGGTAAAATAGAAGGAATCGGGCACGAACTTTGCACTGACCTTTTGCACTGATTTTACATTTTATTCTTGTCTCAAAACAACTTTTGTGTACCTCAGGGATTAACCTGTGGAGGCTGTTCAAATTGAAATTATACAGCACTGCGCACATATTTTTTAATAGACAAATGTATAGTCACACAATATCTGAATATATGTTTTTTATCATATCGCAAAACTCGACAAGTTTGAATATGAATGATTAAATGTTACTCTATTTTTAGAAATCATAGACAAAGCGTACGTGTATATTTATAGGCAATAGCCTGTTCCTGTCCGTATGTGCACCTTAATTGCCGGAAGTGTGATTAATATTCAATTCACAAGCCAAAGAGGACAGTCTATCTTTAAGCTTAGAGGAAAAGAGAATTTAGTCTTTAATGTTTCAGAAGATACAGGAAATGTGTATTTTCCCGGCGATGGAACGCGTTAAAATTTCAAGATCCAATGCAACATTGATCTTCAATTTAAAACTTCAGGAAAGTGCAACTACTGCACAATCGATACGCAGTAGAGGAGAAGTATGCTTTGCTTACTTGAGGAATCGAGGGAAGAATATTCTAAAGATATTTATTTCAGAATAGAATCAGAAAGAGGATTCCGAAGAATATCATTTTTTAATGCTCCAAATGTACTCAATAATACAACTCAAAATTGATGAATCCATCATCAAATTCACATTGTGTACAGATGACACTAAAAACTGCTTTGTATATTGTCTAAACAAATTGTTTTCACTAAGAGCTGGGAGTAACCGAGAGACGAATATAAATTGTATCATTGTCTAAATAAATAATTTTATAAACTACTAACGAACAGAAAAACAGTGGAGGAAAGTAACAGGAAAAAAGCAAATATAAATTGTACCATCGTCTAAATAAATGATTTTTACTAAATGCCGAAGAATAGTCCAAACGAACAAATTTCACTAAAAGCAGAAGAACGTTTCAAGAAAGTAACAGAGACTAATCGAAATAATATAATTTCCCTTAAAAGAAGAATAGTGGAATCTGCTCGGACTAAAAATGCACTTCTCTTCCAGCTAAGAGTCAGCAAACCGTAATAATCATCAGGTCGATCGTCCGCGTGGCGCAGTCGATCTCTGCAGCAAAGAAATGGCTCTGTCTTCGCTGATGGAGGAAAGAGGATTCCTCAAGGATCGAGAGGAATTCGTTCTGCGGGATCTTCAGCCGGCGCTCGCTTGCTCCCAGCTTTGTTCTTCTTGGGTCAGGGGATGCACGTTGACGTAGAGTCAATAAAACCGTGAGGTTCTCCAAGATGGTTACCTTAGGGGGGCCGGAGGCGGGCTGTCGGCTCTCGTTCCGCTTCGAAGAGGGGACCCGATCATCGACTACTCTCTCGCGGATCGGCGCGGCGCGGCGAGAGGAAAAGATTCGCGAGCGGAATATCAGCGTCGCCGGGGCACCATGCGCGCCCCTGAGAGGGAGAGAGAGAAAGAGAGTTGGTGGACCCGGGGGATTAATTGTTCGCCGCTGTTAAGTAATTGGCTGGTCGATTATGGTACATTATATTCACCTCGGGATGCCTAAGGAGTCCGTATCCGGTGGAGATGAAGACATTACCGGCTCGGCTCGGCTCGGCGAGCAGGCCGAACGGTATTTTTACGAGCGGCTCGTAAAGTTAACGAGGACCGAAGCCAGCCAGAAAGAGAGAAACCAGCGTTCCACCGATGCTCGGTGGCTCGCCTCCATTTTTTATTGCTCCGACGTGTTCTGGCCACGGTGTGTTCCCGACGAGACGCGTTTCTTCTCCGATCTTCGCCGATCCTCTCGCTTTAACTCGCTCGAACCAGCTCCTGTCCGCGCGGACCGCATTTTCCTTGGATCGTTCAGCACCTGTGCCAGGCGAAACTGAATTTGCCTACCTGACACCGACACCCGTCGACATCGCTGCTCTCTCTCTTTTTCTCTGGCGCTCTGTGTTCTCCCGCAGACCGAATTTAATAACTTCATTCCGAGCGGAATACCGGCCGGTGACAAACGTTACTGCTCCGATTCAATTAACCTGTTCGCACGTCCGCAGCCGACGGTAAAAATTCCGCGAGACCCGGATAATTTATCGGCAGAATCTACACTCAACTGCTGCGATTTATCGATGAGATTAGTAGACTGTGGGTCTTGTTGCTTTGCGCCGGGTTTTGTTTCTCTGTTGAATGTAGTCAGTTTCAGAGGTGTTTGTGTTTGACGATTTTAAAGGTGTAGGTGTGGAGGAACTTCTTTCTTCTACAATTTTTTACACTACGATATTCATATTGATGCGCGGATAAAATCGTCATCGTTATTAAAACTCCCTCCAGGTTGTAACTGTTTCGCTTTGCTCGTTTCGGTATGAGCACTCACGATCAAGAAATCACCCTTTTGCGCTCCTGAGGCGAAGTTGCGTACCCATTTCCTGTTAATAGCGAAGTGATTTGATAAACTGCTAAATATGATAATGATAAACTGATAAACTGCTCTTCTCGAAAAAAATTGAACACAAGGAGTGAACACTGAAAGGCCGCAGCAATTATCAAATAATTCTCAGGAAACTTGCGATCTCAGTAGCCGAGTGTTTCACAGAAGCAACATTCATCGAATCGATGTTCCACGCGAGCTGTTTCTCCGCAGAAAGATTGTTGCTTCCGTAAAATAGCCGTTTCCGAAAAATAGCTCTGTGCGAAGGAAACACGGAAGGATCGCGGCAATTATTGACGAATTATCGGGGAACGCGCGAGCCGAGCAGTCGAGGGTTTTACAGGCGAAAGAAACAGCTGTTACGAGTTAATCTGCGGCGGCTAACGAGCTCGAAAGAGCGCCATTTCTTCGTGACGGTCGTTACATCTTGGCCGATACCGAGGCGCTCCCTCTTATTTCACCGGCGGAACGCTCGGATAACGCCCGAGATACCGGGCAATCTTGCCAGAGCGTTCTTTCGGTCACCTCCGACATCAACGAGCTGCGATTAACGTCATCGTGCTCGAGCCCGGTCCACGGAAAAAACCGAAAATCGCCGCGAAATTGACTCGTAAACGGGTTTTAGTGCGTCCGCCGGTCGACGCCGTCGTTCCTCGCCGATTTCGTGCCAGTGTCTCTGCAAATCGACGCTTCTTCGCGAAGATCTCTCGCCATTTTCATTTTGATCAAATTTCATTTAGACTGAAAACCACTGATCTCCACTTTTTAGCGTTCGAACTTGTAATCGTATCAGCAGAATTTCTATGTATGTTTCTTACTCATCTGTTTCATTTTTGTGAAATATTGTTTCTTCTGCCGAGAGCTTCGACGAATTAAACTATGTTTAAGAACCTAAGGGCTGATTAACGAAAAGAGAAAATTTATTTAGAGACGCCTTTGTTTGCCGAAGAACGGGATCTCTGTTAAAATATAGTTCTTCAATACATATGTAGTAGATATGCATTTTGATGTACGTTGTGCAGAAACGTTCGTTACTAGTTGTCGCTAAAATTGCTGTACAAAAATTTTAATTTTCCTTGTCTGGATATCGGTGCAATTATTAAAAGTGTCTAACTATCTTTGCTGTTTTCTTAGCACAATTACGTTTTTCTACATGCGTATATTCAGTTAAATGGTGGCTAAAGACATTCTCGCTGAGGGTATTATTACTCTATATTGTTTTCACAACTGCTGCAGCTAAGTTGCAACCGTTATTATCATTATTACATATATCGCTTTCTTCAAACATTAAAAATGCATCATTTCAGCAATGTCGCAGACAAACGAAGTACGACATTAATCTACTACTTCAATGCAAGGATTTCAACTGCATTTAATCAACAAAAATGTAAAAAAAAGTTGCTTAAAC
The DNA here is from genome assembly GCA_028455605.1 of Lasioglossum malachurum. Taxonomy (NCBI): domain Eukaryota; kingdom Metazoa; phylum Arthropoda; class Insecta; order Hymenoptera; family Halictidae; genus Lasioglossum; species Lasioglossum malachurum. The sequence goes on along the minus strand of CM052314.1, from coordinate 12,714,613 downwards.
AAATAAACCGACTGGAAAATCATCAATAGATAGATACAGCGAATTCTACATTTATAGGAAGTGTCTTAATTATGATCGTGTTAAGATCAACTTAATTTGGGTATTACTTCGCTAGCTGAAGTGACGAGCCCAACCCTGACGGCTTCACTTCACAATAAACTTCCTCGTAAGCACGGTTTAACGTGTCGCCGACGCTACTTTGTGTATCGAAGTACAGTGTGGCTTTACAGCCGCTTCTTCGGCAGAGAATTTCATCATAAAAAATTCAACCGGGTGTGAAGTATCAGATGTTGAACTTCACCGAAGGTGGATCTTTGAACCTTTAGCGAAGTATTGCTGTGCGTCAGCGCTGCACAGTAGAATTGCCCATTGGGCATGTGTCAGGCAGCCGCGGGCAGACAGCCAGGCCTGAGTGCGAGACTCCTCCTCTTTGCTAACCGTTACGTGGTAGGGGAGTTGGCGATTGTGTGCGTACGTTGCCACTGTCTGTCGGCCGGTCTCTTTTGCTAGCGAATTCCCTATCAATTTTTCATAGTCCGTATCAATCATCGAAGCTCTTTCTCTGTAAGTTTTCATTAACCTCCACTGTCTCGTCACTATTTCTAGAAATGTCCCTTCAGTTTTTCGTAACTGTATTCTTGGCTGAACTGTTGCTTGTCTACAGCTGGCATTTTGCTGAGCAGATAACAATTTTGTTGTTCAGCTCAATTCGTTGGTCGTCATCATTTTGCAAACCGGTGAGTTGCCAGGTTTCATTCACTTCTTTTCATGGAACACTTGCTATACAGAATCTAAGAGATTTGTTCCACGGGAACACTTTATAAACATTCTCTCGAGCAAAACACCAGTTCGAACAGAATCTTATTTTAGTAGGCTACGGATTTTATGCACTCATGAGAAAAATGAATAGATCAAATACGAACCTAAATGACATTGGAAAACCATGTCCATTTAACATCAATTTCTTATCGTCCACATATCAGTCTACATATTGAACACGGAAAATAGCTGTCTATTTCAATCTCTAATATCAATCGATCCAGCCACAGCTGTTTTAATCATTTGCACTCTCGAAGCTGTTTTAAACGTTTCATGAGCAAGTTAAAAATTGAACGGTGTCTATTTACTCACTACATACTGGAGTTCTCAGCAAGTTTATTCATTAGAAACGAGTGGGGTAAAAATTGTTTCGAATTATGGTAAAGATCGAGTGCAAAGGATTGAAATCGTGAAATTGGTTGAAAAATTGATAGGATCCATTTCCAGCACACGAAAGATCAGCGTGCAGGTTTCCACAAGCGATTCTTCGTGTACAGGTTTCTAGATCGGCGTCGAATCGGTCTCCAGCTTCCGCGTTGCTTCTCGATCGGATCCGAACGGTACCCGTGGATCACTCGATGGGGCTTAGACGCAATTACGAGGGAATAATTGCTGGACGTCGGAGGAAATAATAGCGATCGATAACCGCGCGCGGCGGAGGCTCTCCCCGATTCGTGCCGAGAATTGCTTATTTGCCGTTCTCATTTCGAGTATCGTTTCGAGTCGTTTTGCCGCTCGTCGAACACGGCCTCTGTGCTAACTGATTTCGCGGCGATCCGACGGTCTCGCTCGGTTAAACGATCGCTATTTTACTACACGGCCCACTCACTCGGGAATGTCTATCATTACCTAAAGACAGATCCAACCTTTCTCGGATTTGATCGAGGAATCCTCGCGGATCCGTGTCACGCATCGGTACACGTGCACGTGATCGCTTTTATCTCGCAAACCGAACTCTAGAAACTGGTATCGATATTACACCGATCAATTTTCCCGAATTCTACCGATGGGGAGGTGACATGTTTAACATATTTGCTACCAGCCTCACACGTATGCGACGACCACGAGGTTTTTGTGTGGATATGTGTGGTGAGAATGGGAAAGAAACATTATGAGTGAGAGGCAAAATTTATAAAGTAAATTGGTTGAACGAAATAAAGAAATGAGTATGCATGAATGAAGAAACGAGCGTTTTGTTTGGAAAATTTGTCAGTCATTAATTGAACATCGTTTGTTTTAGACGTAGTATGTATGGTTGCTTTATAAACGTTGATAATTCCGTCCACTGCTTGAACAGTTTTGTGTCACGTAAAGAAAAACAAATTAATTCTGTTCATGTCGTTATTGAAAATTATAACTTTTCTGGGACAATGTCTTTCTTCACATTTTAAAACTGGATAATAATAAGGAATAATAAACAGGAATAATTTTGTGGAAAACTTACCCAGAAGTTTGGTGACGACTGCGCCCTGTTGGTTGAGCGACAGCACATGGTTCGCCAAGTTGTTATAGTGCCTCAGGGCTCCTAAACCATGGGATAGTTCCAACAACCGTTGTTGGCTCGCGTCGCCGCCATTACCGCTGGCAAATGGTCCCGCGGCACAGTTTTGCAAGCTCACTCCTGCAATCACAACAAAACGACCAATTATTTTAACTCGAGGGTCAGAGGACTCGAGTCCCTACATTTTGCTGCCTAATAAGACCGTCGTGAGGATCTCAGAATTTACCATCCCCTAACTTACTACCTAATGACATCATCTTCATGAAACTCAATGATGCTAGAAATTATTCTTTTTATAAAACAGTATTCTTCTTTGTGGTGTTTGATGATCAGCTACCTTCATTCTGATTAGTAGACTGCGGATCTTTATGCAAAATAAAAATTCTCACCATCAACTACGAGAAGCAGGAATTCTCGTAATAACAATGATTTTATTAAGTGGAAAACATTGTAACAGTAGACGTTAGTCGTTCTATTTTCACCGTTTCGTATTCCACTCGACCATTTTTCCCATAAATGCATAATGCAGCCCTCCATTCTTTCCATTTTTTTCCGTATTCTATGGTGTATTCCATGCGAAACAGGGAGACTTAATAACTCAATAAATATGTTTCATTGCTTGAAAATGTAATTCACAACAGACGCAAACGTAAAAAATCGTGTTAGATCCTTAAAAAGTTCACACAACATCCTCAAAAAAGATGCTTCAAGCCACGAATAAACTAATTGTAAGAGGATGTCATTCCTCGATCTCAAACACCCGATCCATACATTGAAACTGTTAAAAATCATTAGCGATGGCAACACAACTCCAACAAAACAAAAACATTCAACGCTTCCAAACAGATGCATCGTTACAATTACAATAATTTTAACACTTTAGCTACTGATAGTCTATTAATTGGGTTTTCAATGATTATGCTGTGTACCAGAAATAAACCAGAAATCATCTTCTGGCGGACCGGTTAGATGACGTTGTTGGGAATTAGTTGTTACTTCACGATTAAAATTGCTGTTGCTAATGAAGAATCTATTAGAAAGTCTCTATCTCTGAACTACATATATACTTCGGAAAATTACGGAATACTCGCTGCTCGATGGCGCGTTAAAATACAAAATTTAAAATCATTTTTGCCAGAAGTTCTACATAGGTACACTACTGGTCAAAAGTTTGGAGTCACGGCGTAAATTCAGAGAAACAGAATGTTTATAAGAAAAAACTGAATGCCTTTAGAGCAACCAAAGAACATTTATTTGTGAAAAAACTAACGAGTAGTTTTGCATTTTGTATTATTTCTTTTTCTCAAGGAATGCGTATTTTTCTTCGAATTGCTATTTCATTAAAAATCCGCCTTTATTTTTCCATGCATCTTTTAGAAGTTGCCAAGGATGTCCCTTTGGAAAAGTGCATTACGATCATTGTCTTACACTGGGTGTACGAACTACAAAAACGTATTATGGACATAGGAAAATGCCGAAATGTTTAAAAATATTATTCAACTAGTTAATATTTGTTATAATAACGACGGATAATTTCAGAATTTATCGGTATATTCTATTTTTACAAAACTTAGCAAGTGATTCCAATCTTTTTGCCAGTAGTGTATATCGTGACCATTCCCCGATTTGTTCGGGCAAAGACCGATCAAGCTCCGATCGATCTCGGACTACACGATCTCTTCTTAGTTTTCCGAGCAGAAAGTCGTGGTCTCCTGAACAATCCTGAGCAAAAACAATCAACAGAAGTCGAGCATCTGAAGCGAGGCGTCGCGTAATCGATCGAATTAATTTAAATTACTCCGCCGGCGGCGTCCGATCAAACTGTTTAGCACCGGCGATCTCGATCCGATCTCTGTGGCGAGGCCGAGGTAGACGCGTCGCGCGCATCTGCCCGTTTAAATCGCGACGATTAATCACCGGAGGTGCGAGACCCTCGTAATTCCTCGAAGGACACCTCGGGAGCGGTTCGCGACTTCCCCGTGATTTTATAGGCGGCTAATCTCGGGGACGTTTCGTGCCACTCGAAGCAAGCGGGAAAGAAACAGCAAACAAACCAGCGAGAAACCAAGAGAGAGAGAGAGAGAAGAACCGGGGAGACGAGGATTTACGATCAAACGGGGCCACGGTATTGAGTGCGATCCATTTTTCGAACCTTACTTTCAGGCCTCGAAACGCCGATCGTATCTTTCCTCGAAGGGGTGTGGTGGTGGCGGACACGAGAGAGTGCAAGGGTGTCCGGCGAGCGGACAGTTCAGTTCGCGTTCCACTTTGTCTCTCTCGTTTTTTCGGCCGGGGACCGTTCGCTTTTCATACGGTGAATCCGTAATTGCGTGAAATAATCACGCGATACAGCCGCGCCGGAGAAAGAGAGACTGGTACACACGCTTCTACCTCTTTGGAGAAGCTGGAGAAACACGGCGAGGCGTACTCTCGTTCCCTGGGATCCTCTCTCCTCTTCGCCCGGGTGCGTCTCGAATTAATTTCCAGGAGGAATCACGGCCGATGGAATAATCGTAATTAGCGTCCGGACAACGCGGACGGTGCCCGTGATTTTACGGGTGGATAATCTTAACGACGTTTCGTACGATCTGCCAGGACGATAGTTTATGATCGTACGACGATGTTAAAGAACCGTTCGCCGGACGCTCAACGATCCTCGTGATCCCGACAAGCTCTATGTCGACGTGGGGCAATGATCTCTCTCTCTCTTTCTCTCTTCGGCTCTTCATGTGATAGTCTGTCTGTCTCTCTGTTTCTGTCCGTCTCGCTTTTTCTTGATCCAGAGGGATATTCGTGGACGACGGGAAATTAAATTCCGGAGGTAGATAGAAACGGCCGGGGCCCCGAGCTCATTTGTAACGCGTTGTTTCGACTGGTTACGAGCGGACCGAACGCGCGTACGCGTCCGCTCGTTTACATAGCGGCCGTTTAATTAATTAGTCTTTTATGGGCCGGCCGAATTGCCAATCGCCGCCCCGGATGGATTTTACGCGGACACTCGCCGCTCGTTAGGCCGCTTACAGTCATTTCTCCGCGCCGATACACGGCAAAGATACTCGACAAAGTAAGGACGCGGATGAGTAGCGATCAAGCAACACTACTCGATCTTTCGGACGATATTCGTCGAGAGCCCCGCACGAAATTGCATGATTTTATATCGCCGAGACGTTATTTCGTTCGGGAATACTGTTACCGAGGTGTGTTATACATCTTTAACTCGTGACACAGGGAATGTTGTAAGCAAAATGAAAATCGGAAAATAAAATGTTTTTGATTACGGATTGTAGTTTGCACGATATTTTGTCGGAATGTCGTGAAGCAGTTTCGTTGGGTTATACTGTTATATCTCCGGATGATTTAGGTATGCTACATTTTCACCGAGAACCGTAATTGTTACAAGTGAAACCTGAAAGGTTGTAGAATAAAAATGATTTTTTCGATGAAAATGTTTTTGATTGCAAATAATAATCTGGACGATTTTATATGGACGACGTCGTCTTGTATGAACGCTTTCATCGAGGTATACTGTTACGTGTCCGAATGTATCCATTGTAGCCAGAAACAATGATTGAATGGGTGTTTGGAAGAACGGCCGATGTCAGGTTTGTTAAAATATTATAGAAGCGCGAGTTTTACCTCAAACGTGAATTGCAATAATAAGAACCAGCTGAAAATGACATAGGCCCTTCTTCCATTGGAAAAAGACTGAAAACTGAAAGACATTTTTAACGTTTTGTGTTATTAAATGTTAAAGCAAAATAGGTTCGTAATTGTCCTCCTATAAAATGTAAAAAACCTGACGTAGGCCCTTCTTCCAGCCACCCATTAAATTCTTCTGACTAGACTACAGATCTTTACGCGAAATGCAAGCTTTCTAATCGTAAGAAACGGAAGTTGATTGACAAATGTGTTCCTTTCTAGATGGACGTAGCCTATTAAGAGATGCATTGTACAAGAGATATTCGTTGGTTGTAAATGAAGAATGTGAACGATAAAAGTATTCAATATTATGTTCAGTTTGATATTTTGTTCTATTCGTAATTCTTTGGGAACTGTTTACACAGTCTCGTGACAGTATTGTTCTACCGTTGACTGCTGAGGGAGCGCTGCGGCAGCATTAATTTGGTAGTCAAATTTTTGGTAGCTTTTGAACGAGTATACGGCACGGGGATGTTTCACGAAAAGGTGTTTATTGTGCACGGCTAATTTCAATTAAGGAATATTCGTGCACCTTCTGCTCGCCTTTTCAGTAGTATTTACGTTAGATGGGTCGTGAATGCGTTTGTAAGGATCGTTCGGTAGCTGATGAAAATAGAGTAGGGTTCTGTTTGCGTTTATAGATCTTAGATACGAATAGAACCTAATGGGGTGTATTCTGTAGAAAAATATTCGATGCAGTTTGAGTGTGATGCTGAACTGCATTTCCTTGGAATTGGTTTATGAAAATGTGAATCTGCATATACACGGATAGCTTAAAATTCATAGTAAACATTTATAGTAAATTACTGGCTAAAGAAATTTTCCAGACTTCAGGAAACAATTCTTAAAATACTTCAAATATATGCTAATCCTTCCTACCCTCAATATGCTTTAACTTAAAAAAGAATTCATTCGTTTATTGTATGCAATTGTGAACAACCACGTTGGACATTTCATTTGTTCTGGATTAAATTTTCTCGTCCGATAAGAGAATTCCCGTTTCTCCTGAATCGTCCAATGACGACACACTTTTCTACTGCAAGATAAATTATGTGCCTCGTGAATACTCCGTTCGAGGAAAATTTACGAGTATAGATTTGGCGGTCGAGTTTGCATTATGGTCTGCAAGTACACGTTAAATATGCATCTCATTGCGTTCAACCAAGCGGAAAGTTCAAATAACAGTCTGGTTTAGAAGTTCTATGTCCACCAGCAATACGTGTAGAGTGTACCTTTCCTTTCTTCTGGATCGAAAGACTGGAATGCTAAATTATAATTATATTGGAACTAAATGCAGCTGTAGAAACGTAAAATATATTCATAAGTTAAGCCGAGTCGACTTGAATAAACCATACTATAATTATTTATCGCTGCTACTTAAGCCATTGATTTCATAGATGATATTGCAACATGTTCAGAACTTATTTTCAAACTTCTCTTGGTTCTAACTACGTTTCATGAAGCATCCTTGTTGCAATTTATCTAAATTAACTCTTTGCAGTCGAAGCTATTTTAACTTAAATACTAAGTAGTAATTAATTAGATACCAACATATTTAATAATGCAAGCAATATTGTGATTAATGGTACTGGAATTTTTAGTGGTGACTCTGAGTCACCCCTCGACTGCTAAGGGTTAATCGCCTAGAAAAATATTGTTCCTATTCCTAGAAAAGTGGTTCGAAATTATGTTAAAAAACTCAACATAAACATCCCAGAATTATTTTGGTAGAAAAAATATTAACCACCGTAGGCTATGTCGGAGTCATTCGTGACTCATTCGAAATACGACGAAAGCCGGTCCCGAGCCGTCGTCTTGTATGGAAATAAAACTGTACTTATTAGTGATATATCTGTTTGAGTGAGAAATTACTCCGACATAGGTTTAGAACTAGCAGGCGTCCGATGGTTAATAAAAAATAGGAATGTTCTGCAGTGGGGACAATACGTTTTGTATCTATCAAATAAAAAGTTTGTAACTTATTTTGTACGTATTTTTCTCAAAGTTAGTAATTTTTTACGTAATTGATTCGAATAAAAATTGCAGAAATTACAACACAAGGTGAAAATGATTTGCAAACGGATGAATTTGGTCTGTATAAAAAAGTGAGTTCTGTGCAAGGGTTAATTTCTAGTGGGAAACCGGTAAAGATGTTTCTTCGACTGAAGCGGCGACGAGATGTGTATCTCGATCTTCCAGGAGCGTCAGAAATCAGATCAGCGAATGCTCGAGGAAAGATGGTTCTGTTTCGGTGGCTGTATAAGGCTAGAGGAACGATCTGCTGGCAATTTGGTTTGGTCGAGTCAGGAGAGTCGGGGTAGAACGATCTCGAAGCGAGCAGTTTGCGCAGATGAGGGGCATCCGTTGGCGATCGTTTCGCAAGAGAGAGAGAGAGAGAGAGGGAGAGAAAAGGATCGTTTCAAGATCCGAAGAGAGAGAGAGAGAGAGAGAGAAGTCGGCGCGAAACCTACGCGTTCTGGCAGGCGCATCGGCGCGCATTCCGCGCTCGTTCCGTGTCAAAGCTATCGGGGATGTCGTGAAAACGAAAGTAGCCGATGCACCGAAAGAAATGCGTCGTGTCGTTGCATCGACGGGGTCCGGGGCCCTAGAGAACCGGTTCTGAACGAGTTTCTGGGATCGGACTCCTCTAGATCCTTTTCGTATACAGGGAATCGGCCCGTGGAAAAGACCGATCGTTCGCGAGGCGATACATAATCGATATAACAGCGACGGCGACGACGAGGAGGGGAAACGTGTGAAGAAGGAGAACCTCGAAAGAACCGCGATCGGCCAAACGAAAATCGCTCGATTCGCGTCTTCGCAGATTCGCGAAACGATAAAACCTGCCATGGGACCGATCGACGGAATTTTTCGACGCGTCTCCATCGGATCGCACACACGCGATCCACGCCGCCGAAAATCGGCGAGAAATCGACCGGCAGAAACACGAAAGACTGAGAGAAAGACGGAGAGAGAAAAGGAGAGAGAACACTCTGGTACCTGTCTCAAGAGACCAGCGCAGCGCCTGGGTGTGGCTATAAATTCAGACGCGGATAGGAACGAGATACTTAGGTTATCCTCGGCTAACAGAGTATAAATCGTCGCGGCCGGAGACGAATGGACACGAGATCCAATTAGCTGCGCATACCTCGATCAAATATTGCCCGCGTTTAATTAGTTAGAAACGCCTCGCCGCGGATTGAATGGTCGCGACTATGGTCGCCCGGCCGATGCGAATTGAGCTGTTATTACTGTTTATCGGCCGATAATTGGACGTAAAAGTTATCGCTTGTTTATAGGCCGCTTTCGGCGTATTATGCCGCAACTATACAATCGTTGATCAATCCTTTAAAACGGTATCACTTCTCCAAGTTCCAGCGAGCTCAGTTTTTTCAGTGAATAACGAATGATTATTAATAAATATTTTTCGAAACTCCTAGTTGCTCGAAACTACAAGGGAAACAGTAGAATAAGTACTAAAAACATTCTTGTGTAACTATAAGTTTTAAAATCGAATAAAATGGGGGAAATCGCTTTTCAATCTATGACTGTGATTTTAACACTATTTCCATGTATTTTTTAAATGTAGAATTACTGATTATCTTGTATATTTACGGAAATAGATCTATTGAATAATTTCGCTCTAATGCATTTTTGCAGTCTCATTCAGTTTTTGTTTAAACTTTTGAAAGATGTCTTTGGACATTTTCGGTAGAAATAATGTTAATTCTCCTCGGAATTCACTATTCACTAGATCCTTATTAGGCGTACAAATTAATTCTTCACTAAACTAAAACTTTTTCTTTAGTCTGTACTATAGTTAATAGTCTCGTTTATACTCTAGTTCATACTACTAATTTGTAATTGTTCCGTATACATGCACGTAGTAAAAGAATTCAATATTAAGTAACTCGCAAATTGTTTAAGCTGAAGGCTGCAGTTCTAAACGAGTTAATTGTTCGAGCATGCAACGAATGCGTGACTATGTTGCAGATTATATACAATTGAATGGTGAATAGCTTCTATGAAAATTACAGAATGACGGGGCAGTAGAGTTGCAAAGAATTGTTAGTTTGACGAGACGTTTTAATAGAATGCGCATCTTGTCGCGAACGTAAACTTTTGTGAAGTGATTTACTAAACATGAAATTGAATGAAACTAGAGACTCGATTCTTTTGAAGATCATCTTAAACATCGTCAAACTGTTAATTATCATATGAGTTTTTAAAATGCAGTTCCATAAATATTCTTTTCCATTCATCGAGAGCTCGAGTGACCACAAATAATTGCATTAATTGATAGAAGGTAAGATCATTATAAGGGAGAGAAGGTGGAACAGTCGACTAAAAATTTGAAGAGTAATTGTAAGAATAGAAAAGGTTACAAATAAGTCAACACATTGAATCATATATCATTATCTCAAAATATTTAAGAGAATTTGTGTTAAAAATGTGTAGAGAAATACACTTTTCAACTAAGAATCAGTCTTAGAAACGATTACATGACTCGTGCATGTACATATGTATCTGTTGCCGGACGTTCCAACATTCTTTTACAATGCATTCATTGTCATATCAACGAAAATTCGAACTGCATACTACAATTTGCACAGGTAAATACGACAGCTTCTCACGAACAAATTCTCATTGAATCAACTTGAGGATAAGAAAGCGAGAACGAATGAATTTATTATACAAGCTATTATACAAGTAAAAAATTAAGGAAATTTCGTAGAAAGGATCATGAACAAACTGAAAAACACAGTGACCAATATAATGCGAAAGCTACAAACTTCGGTAGCTATAATACATATGTATATTTCGAAAAAAAGAGCTTCGAATTGCAGAATAAAATCTGCCGAAGAAATATCTGAAGATCAATGGACGACGGTGAATTGTTGACAGTCGTTTTCGAGTAATAGTTTTCGAGATCGAGCAGTGGACGGTTCGGCTGTTGAGAAGATTCTAATTAGCGTGCGACGGTGAACGGCGAGTGACTGCTCGTTACGCTACAATAGTGAACAAGGATTCGAGGAGACAGCGAGAGAAAAAGGTGGGGAAACAAAGTGGTCCAACGTCGGACAGATGAAGATACCTACCAACTACCGGGCCGTGATACCTGCCTCGAAATACCTGCTGGGTGTGGCAGTAAAATCTGCTGGATAGAGAGGCGGCGTGTATCGGCTCGTTCCCGTAAGTGATGTCGTTTCCTATCTCGCCTGCATAAACAACGCATCTTGTTTACGAATTCTCTTTTTCTTCTCGCGGTGAAGAGAAAGGAAAAAAGAGAGTGAGTGAACGAGTGTGCGTGTGTGTGTGTATGTGAGACAGAGAGAGAGGGAGACGCGGCGATAGGATTGCTAGCAGGCACATTTCCCTTTTGATATTCTCTTCGGAGACGATATAGGATCTGGCAGCTCGGTAGGCTGCGATAATGAAACATCCGAAGGCTTTGCTTATTTTCTGCCGGATGGCAGGAGCGCTCGGTGGATTGCCAATGGATTTCAAATCGTTTATTCCTCTCGCGACACACTTCATTGTGCTCTCCACGATTCCGTTTCGATGAGGGAAACACCGGTCAGATAATTTTTAACCTGGGATTTATGGTATTGAAGGATTTTATTACCATTTCGATGTTTCAATCGACCTTTTTGTAATTGTTCTGTGCACTGTTCTTCCAAAGTATTCGCCGATTTACTTAACTACCTTTTATAATAATTTGCATTTTTGAAGGCACTTCTTCTGAGTAAGTCTTCTGGTTCTTTAGAATGTAATTCGTTCAGTTTTTAATTTACGATTTTTATACTGTGGGCCAACATGGACCCTAGACCTATCCGTAAAAGGGTTAATTAATTTTCCTCTTCTGTGGTAATTTTCAGCGTTTTCTCAGGGACTTCCTTGTTCACATTCTTTCAATATAATTATGAGGAGTATTTACATTTTTATGTAAATAACGCTCAGGAAATTCTTTACACATTCTAAAATTGATTACAGCAAATATTTGCAATTTTATATAATCGTGCACGATTTATTAAATTCATTCTTGGACAACTTTTGACGGACTCGTGGCCACCACACAGCTAGTCAATTAAAATTTGTATAACCTTCAGACAAAATAGACTCGACTTTCTTTATCCGAGACCTAAATTAATGCAGAGGACACAGTAAATATTTTAATAATTTCATGTTGACAAGTTGCAAGGTACGCGTCACCATAATCAGTTCAGACTTTAAGTGAATGGTGCCACGTACTATACAACCGCATAAAACGAGGACTGCGCTTAGCTGTTCGTTAACCCTATGCACTTTTACAGTTCATTCCTTGAATTTTTATTTCAACATTTTATCAACAATTTTTCGCGTTACTGATTATAACATTCCGTCGTTTTTCTTATTCTGTGTGAGTCTCGGTTAAATCTGCTTTATTCAACATCCTTTTCAGAATGTCCATTTTTACTGTTGAACTACAGGGTCAAGTACTAAAGAGCATCAGAATCCACCACCAACGCTCAACTGAACACTCTCAAGGAATGTCAAAGAATCACCTCACACATCCTGTTGATCCTTAACCCGATACCTAAAGTGTCAGACCAACAAGACAACTCCAATCAACAGGAAGCCCTCTGACCAGTCTAATTCCTTTCAGAGTTCAGCAATTAACTGAATCCCTCATTAACCCTGTTAACGAGTATCGATCGAACTAATACTTATTACCTACTCAACAACCGCCTCGGAACTAAGGACCCGTGTATAAAAATCCACGGATCTCTACATGGACAATAGAATTTTAGGAACGCGAATACACGGTTGCAGGATTCCGTGGACACGCGACCTTCGGTACAAGCCCAAAATCGTACTACTTAGAACCCGCCAACAAACCATCCACAGCCTACCGACAAACCCAATCAGCACTGTACTCTCCGTGCCTCACATGAAGTCACCTGGCAGAAATTCGAAAGGAACGCGACTGCAAGACATCCGATTGGGCCATTCCACTCGCACTTTCGGTTCTAGTCGAATTATTGGATAAAGCGTGTGACGTTACGACCTAACCATTGGCTGCGAGCGAAGACCCATTTGCTCCTGTGCCGTCTCGAATGACAACTTGTGAGGCACGGAGAATACCAATCCACCAGTTAGAAACACTCGGTTCGAAACAGTGCGGATATCGAGCGGTGGTCGAGCGGTTCCTCCAGTTCAGGCCCAAAATCGTACTACTCAGAACCCACTAACAAACCATCCACAGCCTACCGACAAACCCAATCAGCTCTGTACCAATCCACCAGTTAGAAACACTGGGTTCGGAACAATACGGATATCGAGCGATGTTCGAAAGAGTATCGACTCCCCGCGAAAAGACGTACTGTTGGCAACGCATTGAAACCGGTTCTGAACGAGTATGGCTGGTAGCCGAGAGCTAGGTCGTTTGATCCGGCAAGTGTAAACCACGGAAAGCGTCTGAATATATGTATGTATGCAGCAGTAGTAGTTCGATGCTACGCACCTCTTGGTCCGAGAGATACGCATTCTTCTCGAGCGTTGATTGCGTTCGCGGGCCCTTGTTATCAGAGGGGTTGGTTCGGTGTGTCGGTTAGAAGGTCGACGGACCTTTTACAGGGTCGTTTCGGGTCCCCTGGTCCCGGTTACGCGTCGAACGATCGGGCGGATCTGCCCGTGGGCGTGCCGGATCGGACACCTTATGACGAGAGTTCGACGGGACCGTTCAATTAACGTTCGCAGGTGAGGAAGGGCCGCCTCGTCCCGTGACGATAACGCACGCCGTCAACGATATTCCCGCCGTTTATGATTCTTCGGGGATCCCGGGGACATGTCGTTCCGAGCGTCCCGCGTTATGGTAATGCCCGCCGCGCCGGCGTCATTTTTCACCGGATCCGATGATGACTTAACTGGCCCGTCGATAAACATCCTCGTAACCCGTGTCCCGCATCGTGTTTATCCATGATGTTGCGAATGATTCCGACAACCTGTCCCGAACGCGATCTCGTAGCTTATCCCGCGATAGAAATCCAAACCTTTCTCTCTCTCTCTCTCTCTCTCTCTCTCTCTCTCTCTCTCTCTCTCTCTCTGCCTCTTCGTATCATTGCGAGAAGAAGTCAGTTGCAAGGAATGCGGAATGGTCACTGTCAAAAGCTCTGGGAAAATTGGAACTACGGAAGCGTGGGGACAGCGGTGTCGAGATAAAGGTCCCCTTGCCCCTGTGCCCTCGCAGGTGTCGTCTCTTCGAGATTTTGCCGTGACACGTCTGTATAATCAGTCTCATGGAAAGAAATCACAAAAAGTAACGAAAATGAATTGAAGTAATTGATTAAGTAAAAATAGATTCAATAATGTGAAAAATGATTTTAACGCGTAGTCCACTTAAAACTAGAGAAATCATTATCAATCTTTTTTTAAACTTTTGAAGGCTATACGTTTCACGCAAATGCCAACACACAGCGGGACCTCTCGTCGAGGCGGAATCTGTCCGCTGTACTCTGATTGGTCCATGTTTTTCGTTAATAACTCGTTGGCGAAGCCGCGGAGAATATTTTCGCAAAGGAAAAATTTACATCCAATAATCTCAGTAATCACCCCTTTCGAGGAAATACATTTTTGGACACCCCGTATATGTAGAGTCGATGGGTTATCGTTTCCAGGTGAAATGACGCGTAACCAGGTGGAGATCGCCAGCGATTTCGGTGCAGCGATTTTTCGCGCGTTAACGAGTTAACCGGCCACGAGAGATAGCATCGGCCGACAGGGGCAGATCGTATCATCCCTTAAAGAAGCGGCCTACCTACCGAGACCGACCGACGACGGCGAGGCCCGCTCCTCACCGCTTTCGACACCTGGAGAACCATGAAACGACGTTGTTACGCTCGTTTAACGCAATTTACGATGCCTCCCCACTTTTTTCCTCGGCACCCGTGCAGACCACTACTGCTAGAACGCGAAACGATGAGCCGACGCGCCACCTCGGCGACGATTGCAGCATGATTAACGAGCCACGCTGATTGGAATGACTGAAAACGAACCGATTGCATCTATGCCCACTGCGAGAGGTAACGAGAACCGGGATACTGACCGCGGTTTATTAACGGAGGAATGGCGGATAGTGTTGTTCGTGGTTGTATTTGCAGATTTTTTCAAATTGTTTAGAAAAATTGTTTAAGAGTGTTAGAATTTTGTGGAGCACGCTTCGGGTTGAGTATCGTCGTTAGTTTGTTGAAACGTAGTGGATTTTCGACTGCGTTCATTTTGTTTGTTGATCGCCGTTTTCTCTCGCTGTTCTTTTTTAATTCTGACTTTATCTTGATGTTGTGGACAGTTTCATTCATTTTGGTTCAAAGGAACATCGAAACAAAAGTCCACCGAAATTGTTCATCGACCGAGGATCGATGAAGAATCGCGCGAATTTGGTGCGGCAGTCGCCGACAGAAAGGGCGTTGGTTTTCTTCCGCTTCTGTCCAGAAAAACTAGTGAACGGATAATTAAGAATAGCATTCTTTTCGTGTCCACTCTGGCCGGTTCTCACTTCTTTTTTGCAGTGGCGCGAGAGCGTGCCAAAGTGCCGGACACGGGTCTAGCAAAAACCGAGGAACGACCTTACCGATTTCCGATGGTAACGCGACCGTCGAAGCGGTTGTCCAATTAAATTTAATTGCGCCGATATTGCTGCCGTGTAAAAAGCTGTGTTGTCCGGTCAGCCGAAGCGTTCCCTGTTCATGGAAATTTTCAGATTCGCCGTGCGAGGTGAGGCGTGACGGCCGTGTTTCATCGATTACCCCCAGGTACCGATAATCGCGAGTGTACTCAGCTGTTTCGCCAATTAATCGCCTGAACTTCGAGCAACTCGCGAATTTCCTAATCAAGAGAACAACGCGAGAGACGCTTAATTAGCCAAGTCTTTGCTCGACCGGAGTCTATGACTCGTTGATCGTAGAATTTCATTGTAAAGATGTGGTTTGTTGTCGCGAAACGTTTAGCTAAAAGTAATTGACGCTCCGGCGGCCTTCGTGCTATGCATATAAGTGGTAATTGTGTGTCATTTATTGACGAAGAGGTAGAGCCTATGCGCGACGTGTTAGAATACATTCTAGAGTCTGTTTACGAAAGTATAAGTATCAAGTAGCGCGAGGGACGTCAACTAGAGACTTTCCTCGACTTTTCGGACATCTAAAATTCGAAACGGAATAGTTATTGCAAGGTGTTGCAGTAGAGTCTAGCAGCAATCTTCATTAAGTGCTTGAGATCAGGTTCGTTTACTTTTAATGCGCTATTGTAATGTGTATAGAAGTGTTCGAGAAAATGTTTGTTTTAATCCGTTTTCAATCAATATTTCACTCGATAGACGGCTATTAATTTCAGATAACCGAGCTATCATGCGTGGCAATGGCGACACCGATTATCAACTCGAATATAAATGAACAGATATCAGACGCAATTAATCAATCGTGAATATTTGTATTGAATCTATTAATTGAAACATATTGGAAGAGCACATTAATTATCTAGGGTTAATAGGCTTCTTATTGATTATGTTGTATCAGGGGGAAGCTCAAAAGAATCTTTCCCTAGATAACGATTCTAATTAAATTGTGACTTATCTATTGATGTTTTAAATTATTGAATAATTGCGTGAAATGCAGAGTACTCTTAACATCTAACCACCACGAACAGCAAGGGCTGCAAGCTGCATCTGGATTGGCGCAGTATGATTTCACCTAACAGTTGAACGATGAAATGCACCTAGGTCTCAGGGTACGTTTACGTTGGATCCGCGATAAACGATCAGAACAACCACGGGAACGAAGCGTAGGAATACCTTCTATTGTCTTTTAATGAATGGCTTTAATTGAAGTTGAAAGCAGACCAACGATACAAGTGTCGAGAATTGACTACTACTTTTTCGTCGCTACTATCGCCATCTTCATTATTAATTTACGATTCTATTAACGATGGACACGGTGAAATTAATAAGAAAATTAGTACTATTATTACTGTCACGCTAAGATCTCTCTCATATTAAAGCGAGATACTCTTCAGCAGGTTTTAGAGTCGCTCTAATCGAAGCTTTTACAGGTTTCATTGCAATTCCGATACAAAAGTACCCTAAGTGAACAGAACGGTTGATCACATGTGATAGCGAGGTGTTGGACAGTGCTAATGGAACCTGGTCTGCGATAAAGGGACCGACCGGACCCATGTTTCTTTTTGTTACTGCTCAACTCTTGAAATCTTATATCTTCTTATAATGTTGGCCAGTCCGGCCCTCTAAAGGCTTACGGTAGATAAAGTGTTAACTCTTCAGGGACGACGATAGATAGTCAGTTTGCTTCTGCATGAACGACGTTACATGATTTTACAGATGTTACAATAATTTCGTCTTTGACTTAGACTTTTTGATATCTTCCGTAGTTAGTCACATTCTAAAAAGCGAACAATAATAAAAAATATTCCTCAGAATTAGTACGAGGTACTGACGTCTCGCTTCTGAGGAGTTAACATCAGTCCACTTTTCATAAGTTTGAAAGCTGCATCCAGAGTGACAGCACAGACAGCGTCCCTTCTGGGTGAAATAAACGATAGAACTGGAGGTGCAAAGAACTAACCGTCGATCAGCGAGACAGGCGGCACGGTCATTTGTTGATGATGATGCGCTGCCGGATGCTGAAGTGGATGCGGCGGATGGACCTGCAGCAAATGAGATCTGGTCTGCGAGTAGGTCGGTGAGGGTGGTTCCCAAGGTCGAGTGACGCCGGTGCTGACAGGCGCGTCGTCGTCGTGGCAGCAAAATTTGTCGGCCGATTGCGTCGCGCCGCTGTTCACCACCGGGTGTACATCGTTATTGTTGTTGTTATTATTGTTCGCGACATCGCCGTTGTTATTGTTACCGGCCGGATTGTTATTGCCGGCGGTGAGACGCGTAGTAGTCGCGCCTGTCGCAGGGCTACCACTACCACTAGCACTGCCACTGACACTACCACTGCCAATGCCGTCGACCTGCACCATTTCGCCGTCGATCGCAGCAGCCGCCGACTTGGCAGTACCAGGAGGGGTCGCGACGCCGCCACCGATCATCATCACCAGACGATCACCTCCAGCCCCTCCACGCACCGGGCAGCACCAGCAGCTCCTCCTCCTCTTCCTCCCCCTCCGCCTCCTCCACTTCTGCAGCAAAGCAGACCCTGTGCTCGAGGCGTTTCTCTTCCTGCTTTCGCATCCGACGGGTTACTCAACAGAGAGCGTGTCCACCCACGGGCCCAGATCCTCCCCCGAAAAACCTTCTCTTCCTCTCCACTGGCAAATCCACCCCTGCTACCCACTAACACTAGCAACTTTTCTTCCGGCAGTATCTCTTCAGGATTTCCCAGTCGCACAAAGTACAGCTTACGGGGCCGGCACAAAAGCCGAAAACGTCTTCCGGGTTCACAGAGAGACGAAGACGGTTTCACAGTTTAGCTATCTTCCGGTTGGTTCGACAGGGTCCTCGCGTGCACCCGCACCCCGTGGTAGAAGGGCACGATACCAGAAGAGCAAGGGGCGGTTATCCAGTCGGTGGTAGTGGTGGTCGTCGTTGTCGTCGGTGTGTGTCCGTCGCGCTGGCGCAGGAGCGCGCGAGCGCAATCGACGCCACGGTCCGACGTGGCTTCCTGCGTCCGATTAGCAGAGCAGAATGACATCCTGTCCGGCGGGTCGACGGCGAGCGCGATTCATCGTGGCGCGAGCATTCACGTCGGCTGTCTATCGGGGCTGGCCGTCGACGTGGACGAGCGTGGTCGATGCGAGCTGGCGACGGCGAGGAGTGCTCGCGAGCGCAGGCGCTTCGTCCAAGCTCGTGACTACCTCCTATAGACGTGTCTGCCCTTCTCTTCGTCCCTCCTCTCCGCCTCGTCTCCTTTTTATAACACGCTCGCTCGCTCGCTCTTCCGCTCCCTCTTCGCGGTCTCTCGCCCTCTCGCTCGCTCCCTTCTGCCCAGTCTTTGCTCCGATATTCCCGCTTCTTTCACGGCTTCTCAACCACTCCCTCTCTCTCTCACTCCCTTTCTTTATCTCTCTTCCTGCTCCTTCCGTCAGTCTGTCCGTGTGCTCCGATCCCTTCTCCAATAACGGGGCGACCGAACGAACGCGCTCACCACGGGATAACCTGCTCGCGCTCCGCCGGATTCGAGCAGATTGCCTTCCCGTTCGGGGTTTCGAAGCGCGCCAACGACTAGTCTTACCCCCACCTCATCACGCCTCGCGGCTGAACAGCGCCGGCTACTCGCGTCCAGCTGAGATCCAGATTTCAGGTAACGAGCCTCCTTCTGCTCCCTCCGCCCCCTTGCCCTCCTTCTTCAGCTTCGACGACGCTTCGTTACCAACGCTCGCGTCGCCAAATTGCCTCGCTGCTCTTGTCGAACCAACGGTTTCGATGTTTCGCCTTCGACGTCGCTCTTCCACTTGGCGCCGGTGGTTGTTTCGGTCTCTTCAAGTTCCTCAAGACACTCGATCCTTGATCTTCCACTCGAGTCGTCTTCCACCGCGTAGGATCACGCTCTCCTTCCAGCTTGTTCCGGTGTACTCTCCTTCTCTCTCTCTCTCTCTCCCTCTCTCTGGTTCTCGTTCTCCAGTGTCCACCCTTGTCTTCGAAGTCGCCGAGGAAGTCGAGGATGAAGAGAAGAAGATCGAAGCACCGCGAGTACATGGGGTAACCTGCTCGCGGTCCGCCGGATTCGAGCAGATTGGCTTCCGTTCGGCGGCTCGAAGCGCGCCCAGACTAGCCTTACCCCCACCCTCCTCAGGCCGAGGTGAGATCAAGATTTAAGGCGCCGGCGAAGAGCTGCGAGGAGCGGAGGTAGCCTCTGACGAAGACGAACAGGAGAGGACAAGGAAGAGATGCCTCGAGGAATAGGAGAGAGAAAGAGAGGAGGGAGTCGGAGGGACTAGCCTCGGCTAGCAGCTAGGCAGCCACGAAGACGCGGGGCTATACGCGCGCGTTGATTACAATCGCGCGCAGCCAAGCTCGATCGTCGAACGAGAATAAGAGGAGGTGACGAGAGACAGGGAGAGGTGGATGGACAGAACGCACAGGCTTAGCAGAGGTGAGTCTCAGGGCGAGCAAGGGGAAACCAGGAGAGAAAGAGAGAGCGCGCGAGAGAGCTGGAAGAGCCCCGGCACTCTCCGGTGCATGGAACAAGCCGGCTAAAGCCAGCCAAGTGCGCACTCCTTGCTGCGCATCTGAGCTTACCCGACGCCCACCGACCATTACCGACCCGATCGACCAATTGGACGAACCGGTGGACGCCCACCGATCTGTCCCGGCTCCGGCGAGTCGTCGCCCACGCCGCCGAGAGAACCATCGCGCCCTTCCGCCTTTCCGCCTTGATACCGCTCCTCTACCCGGTCTTTGTCGTTTCCGCGGACGGGATCGATTAATCCCGGAATCGGATGTCGATGTCGGATGCCCGCTACGCTCCGGATGAGCCGATTCCTACGATTATCCCAGCCGAACCTGCTGGATTTCTGGCCGCGCGCCGGACGCCGCGAGTTTCGACGCTAGGCGAGCTGATCCACTTCGCAAAATGGAGATTGCTCGGGCAGAAGCAACTAAAAGTGGAAAGTTGTTTTCTGTTTCAAATTTTTCTGCAAGTCCTCTTGAAACTTGGACTCTTTGACTCATTCCCTTCTATTGCTGTCTTCGCTGGTTGCTGATTAATGACTTAAACGTTTGACTAATAGAGGAATTAAGGGTTGCTGATTTGTATATGACTATGCACGAAGAAAGTCGTTAATGTTTGACCAATGAGGAAAGTAAGGATTGCTGATGAGAAGGAGATGGATACATAAAAGGATGTATGTGTCCGTGCATGGAGACTGTTAGATTTTGGACTAAAATATTTCTTATTCTCCGATTTTGACTATATGACGTTTATGATACTGTGGGTCTAGTGGTACGATCAAAGAAGGGATGAACATGCCTGGAAAAATAAATCAAGAACGTATAGTAACATTTTCCCTACAATGTTCAATTTTAATGCTTATACATATGGTAGACAGCCACTCTGATATTTTTTATAGGAAGCAATTCTGTATTAACAACTGAGTCGGAAATGTGCAATATAGTTTTTTGGAATAGAGCTTCGTTTTCGAGAAAATCCTGCTTGAAGGTTATTCGAGTGCGCGCGCTTGTGCATCTGCGCGTCTGTCTATAGCTGGCCGATTCTACTTAACGAAGACACCAGCGCGTGAGCCCGAGGAGTCTCCACCATCGATTTTCTCGAAAGCGAAGTATCGTTTCAAAAAACTTTATTCTACATTTTTGACACAGTTTCTGACGTAGAATCACCTGCCATAAAAATTGATAAGGGTAGACGACTTCATAAGTAATTAATTAGGTCCGGTTGAGATATTAGATTAAAATGGGTATCGCCTATTGGTCAAGCTGCTGAATATTCATGCACGGAGTTATCGAAATGAATGCAGGATGATCTAGTATCAGTGACTGACGTTTTCCGGGGCCAATTTATTCAACTGACTGTAGAGTTGCCATAATTTCAGGAGTGTTTAAACTTATTATGTGCTTCTCTTTCGTTTTATTATTCGATTTAAATGTTTCCTTTGTGATGGGACATTTAGTCTAGAGTACAAGGTAAACAATGATGTAAAGATCTAGTGAAACATGAATACGTCAGATACGTCAGCTATTAATGGTGTCGAACTATAGATAACGACACAAACAATACACATTCACGCGTAAGGAAGTAAGGTTCTCCGCTACCGACTTTGATAAATTAAAAATGAGGTACGATTATACTGAACTTTGTTAAAAATTGTGTATATTAGAAAAACTTTTCTATTAATATGTACGCAGGTTTCTGTTCCCCACCGTTTCACAAGTAACCATTCTAACATGCAAGAAGCGTGTGAGGTGTATCGATCCGTCCTTCCAATGTTTCATTTGGATTCTAGCTGGGAATAGTTTTTGTTTAACTTTGCTGTATTCTTTAGCTCTCTTCGTTTGGAGAGCCGTTCTGAACGCAATACTGTATTTCATTCCAGTATTCATGCTTTCAATGAATTAATTATTTTTAACGAGTGTAGAACGTTTTTATACGTATTTACAATTGCTTTTTAAACCGTGTTACAATTGATCCGAGGAAGAACTTGTTTTCGAGAAAATTGAGTTTGAAAATTCGTCGAATACACAATTGTATAGGAATCGACCGACATGTCTGTTTATTACTTGCCAATACTACTTCTGGCAAATAAAGATTTTCTATGAATTCTTCCATTTGATTTCACCCGAAGATTTGCTTGTCATTCTTCTCTTTGGCTTACTTATGTTGTTAGAATCAACTTCTTTGTCCGATTGTACCACGATTACTGAAACACCCTGTGTAAATAGCTTGAACAAGCTGATTGACAAGTTATATACTTTGCTTGAATTGTTTAATTTCTGATCATTTATGCGATGTTCGTGCTCGTGCATCGTGCAAAAACAGAACCAGGTGCGTTCAACACACTGTTCTTCAAAATCCTGCGATATCAGCTGGACCGTGGATCTCGCGATCACGTTTCCCCGGTGATTACGATCGAGAGGAACGCGATCGAACTATCGTCGATCATGGGAACACCATATCGAACCGGATACGGTGGAAACGCGTACCGTTGCGTGGCGAACGCGAGCGTTTTCTCGTCGAACCGAGCATCGTTGCAGGATACCGCTCGAGTTTGCTCGATTTGCAGCGGATCCCGTTGCGATCTTTTTCCGCGTTACCTCGCTTTCCGATCCCTCGCTAATTTATCGCTTCCTCTGATAAGAGGACGCGAGGAGGAAATTGATTGGCCGCGGAAAATCGTTTCGCAGAGATCCGACACCCTGGAGGCGAGTCCGCGTTTAATGATCCGTACAGAAGGCGGAGTGAAACAATTAGCCTGGCTCGTTGGGTCACGGCCGGAGGATCGTCATCACGCGATCATTTCTTCGGGCAGTGTCTCCCTGCCAAGTGACCGCCGTTGTTCCATCTGCATGCATGATTCTCTGCCGATGCTCGTGTTCTTGGCTGCTGGAAAAACGACAACAATCCGGCCTACCACAGATGTAGCTCTGAGATTAACAGACTAACAGGTTGCTATGAGATTTGTTATTTTAGTTGCCGATGGTTGCTCGGGCTTTTAATGCCGACTTCTCGAGCAATCTTTCCGGATTACTTCGTACTTGAATGTTGTCCTTTGAAAATTTATTTAGAAGTTGATGTAGCCAAATGAACTGGTGGCTGGAGCAACGTTGGATGTGAGATTTCCTTAAGGTCTAGTTCAGTTTTTATTGTCTTCCCATTAAAATTTGCACTTTGTATCATCCGACGTTGTTCGTTATTGTTAATTTAATTATTGAATTGTTGGCTGATACAAACTTGGAACAAGCAGTGGAACAACTTTGGATGATAATTTAAAAAGTTGTAATAAATCAATTTTTACTATTGCTTTTCACAATTCCGACCAAATGCATTTTTTCAACATATTTTTTAGACGTCATTTACTAAACTAATTCTTCTAGCCTTACGGAGACACTGAAGTCGTTTGGTCCATTCATAAAAAAGTTATTCTGATTAAAAATGTGTGTGATCAGTTATGCTCCTAACTGTATATTACGTTTAGTTCATTGAAATTGCTAAATTGAAAAAGAGAACTTTCAGTTTGGCTCTCATTTCTAGTAATTACTCCAAAAATTTTTGTTTTGCACAAAGATTTACAGCCTAGTTATCATCCTGTATAAAGAGAGAGAGAGGTGCTCTTTAGTGTTTCTAGCATAACCCTTAGCACTCAAGTTAGCTCTAAAAATTGCAGTATCATTATTCCAACTATTGTTTACATTATTCAATTTGTTTCTAGTGAATAAATCACTAAATATTTAAGTATTGTATGAGGTATTACGTCAATTTCATGTCCATACAATGAAAATAATCATATACATAGAATGGAATTATTTTGGTTCGGAAGAAATGTTTAATTCTCAAGTTACAATAGCTCCGATTGCAAATGGTTCAGCTTATCAGTTACACGTAAGATCTGAAATAAGAAAGTTCAGGAACATCGAAATGTTCCGTTGACCTTGTTGAAATTATTGAAGAAGGGCTGACAATTTCATTTGTCTTCTGTTTCTTTTCCAATTAAAGAGCTGTTGATTTAGCATAAAATACAAAATTTTGCACCCACCGTATACCATATGTATGCACGAAAATCCCAAAAATTCTCATAAGGAACCTCTAATTATAATTGAAAAAATTGTTCGGAGGACTCCATTGAAGGGAATTCTGCATTTAAGTATTCTATGAGATATTAATTATATCTCAATTTCATATCCATAAAATGAAAAAAATCATATAGCTCAAATAGCTCCGGCTGCAAAGAGTTACTGTCCACTATGATTGCAACGAGCACAAATAAAGAAAGAGATTAGGAAGCGAAGGCATTAGAAAGGACGGTGTATTCCGGTGTGATATTGGTCATTGTCGGAACGAAACGTATAACTGGTTGTTTAAGTTCGAGAGGTAACCGCGAATTTGTAGGTATCAGCTCGGGCCAGTCAGAGCCTTGTACTTTTGGCCCGCTAAAAGCCACCAGTAAGATTACCTTCGGAGTTCCTTCACGCGAGCACCGTGCGGCGAAATCGAACTGACGGGAAGGAAGAAGAAAGGTAACGAGCACGATGCAAATTCTTTCTTACAATGGGGGAGGGGGAGCTTCGCATGCCGGTCTGCCCGGCTACATACCTGCAGATCGATGGTAGCTACCCCTAAGGAAAAGGTTCTGGAGTATCGATCACGAAATGCTCCGCTTCTCTGCCTCCACTTTGACATTATGCTGTGAATAATAGTTACCGTCTTAATACGAAACCTTTTGTTCCCCCTCACCCTCCCTTTCTCTCTCTCTCTCTCTCTCTCTCTCTCTCTCTCTCTCTCTCTTCCTTTTTTTGCTTTTACTCCCGCAAATTTCCATCGTCGATGCTCTTCGCCACACTAAATGGAGACGTCGTTCTGTCGTCGCGATGATGATGCTCTCGAAACCGTACAAGCATAATCGCCCATGTTTCTGTTTAGCGGTTGAAGCGGTTGGATTGCCCTACATCGATGATAAGTCACGGCGGCTTTGACGAGCGATATAGTTGAGAACAGCTACGATGCAGCTTAAACACTGCTGGAGAATCTGGATAAAAAAATTACACGGTTTCGTTTCTTATCCTTCTGTTCTTCCTTCCTCCTTCGCGCTTTCGTTTCATTTTCTTACGGGTTTTTCTAGAGCATCATTTTGACTTAAATATTATTTATTGTCAATTTGCTCTAATTTATGCTTATAATTTATGGTATGCATTTATTCCCTAATCATTATTAGTAGACTGCGGATTTTATGGATTTATGTGTGAATAGGTACTTGAAATATGAATTTGTGAAGACATTAGAATATCTGACTTTTACTAGATTATTTTTGACTTCTTAAAATGACTAGAAAGAAAGATACATTTTTATTTTATTCTTCTATTTTGCATAAAGATTCCTGGTCTAATTTTTAGTAGACTCCGAATTTTGTAGGTTTTTCACAAAAATGGGTAGTTGAGATTTAACACCAACCAAACCCAACAAAATGACAGATTTCAGAGTGTTTCTTTTACAGTTCGTGAAGATATAGAAATATGTTACAGAATTTTTTATACTTCTTTATTCAAGTACATGTTGCCATAAAAATCCTATGAAATCTCAATAAATTTAACCCTATTATTATTGTAAAGGAATATACATACATAGGTACATCAGAATTCTAGTCTTAAAGTTGTCGGAAGACTAAAAGATCTTAAAATTATTAAGGGAAGAAAGAAATTTCTACTTGGCACCTGTCTCCTGCAATTAATGCAGGCAATTTTTATTTTGCATAAAGATCTGCAGATTACTAGATTACGATAAGAAACCGTGTATATTAATGAATGTATGAAAACAAATTGCGTTATTATTCCATGCTCACTGCAAGGAGTTTACCAGCTATTGTAAAACATTTTTTCGTTCTCTAAGATAATCTATGTCCACTTTTAATTCTCAACTATGTCTAAAATTTCCTACGACGTCCAATAACATTGTAGTCGAAATACTGTAATGTTTACCACTGTTAGCTATTTTCCGTATATTTTTCCGAATATACTATATAGAATAAATAAAAGAAAACGATTAAAATTATAAACGATCGAAAGAGTGGTAAAAATTTTTTACCACTTTTGGTCGTTTATAATTCGTAAACCAATTAACCAATTTCAATGAAATTTTCAGAACGTATACATATAATTCACACGAGTTTACAAAACACATCTTTGAAATTTTCGTTATTGGCCCAGCTAAAAAAGTTGCAAAAATGAATTTTTAGTATTGTTTTTCACAATTCTGACCAAATGCATTTTATCAACTTATTTATTAGACGTCATTTACTAAACTAATTCTTCTAGCCTCGCAGAGAAATTGAAGTCGTTTGGTCCATTCATAAAAAAGTTATTCTAATTTAAAGTGTGTGGAATCAGTCATGCTCCTTACTGTATGTATGTAGATCGTCGCTCGGTTTTCCACATCTTCTGCATCGTCTCCGTACGATTCGGGACGACAAGTCGTGGGTTCAACGACTTCATTATCGTGCGGCAGACAGTGTCGTCGCCGTTTGATTCAGCTGTCCAAACAAGGGGACTAACCTCGTTAACGAGAGGGTGATCATCGTCGCTCGAATCCAATGCTGTCCAATCGCTCCGAACATCCGATCGAAGGCCCTCGCGAATCAACAATTCTCGTTCGCTCGCGACGAAATCGGGAAAACGATCGCTGGCCAATCGCCGAGAGGCAATTGCCGCA
Organism: Lasioglossum malachurum; assembly: GCA_028455605.1. NCBI lineage: Eukaryota > Metazoa > Arthropoda > Insecta > Hymenoptera > Halictidae > Lasioglossum > Lasioglossum malachurum. The sequence goes on along the minus strand of CM052314.1, from coordinate 12,687,730 downwards.
CACGAGAGGCGATTCGTGAGAGCTCTCGGAGAGGAGCCGATGATCTCTGGCGGGCCATTCGTACCATTCGGTGGGGTCATTCGACCTTAAACCCCCGAGGGAAGCGGGCTGCTAGTTTCGCGGTCGATGACTAAATTACTGTGACCGCACCGTTTAGCAGATTTGGGAGGGCGCCAGCTCAGCGAAGGGGCTGAAAACTGTTAGGCCGCAACAACCAAATCCTAACAGGATTTATCTCGCCAATTGATGACCGTGCGAATCCCGCAACCATTCATTCGCAAATCGCTCCGCTTTTTTTCGACGGCCGGCCCAGCTTCCAGGCCACATAACTGTCGACTCCAAACAATGCCTCTTTCTCGAAAGCTATTCGCGAAATATCCGGCGATCCGTGGACTGGCTTCTTTCAAGAATTTTGTTACCGCGAACCCCTCCAGTCAATGCTCGAGTTTCCATTTTCTAATCTATTCTTAGAATTCTTTGTTGGTGCAAAAATAATTGCGTTTCTCATCAGTTTAAATTTTGGCGAATTTTCTGAAGCTACCTTACTAGACTCCGGATTTTATGCTTTTACGATGAAAATTATAGTAGAGAATATACAAAATATGCATTTAAAGAATTTCAAAATGCTGTTGTATTGTGTTTTCGTTTTATCATAATTATAAAGAACAAATAAATGTCTAGTATAATGCATACGAATATGAAGCTTGGGACTAATTGAAACAAGTAAGATTAATCGGAGATCAATTGTTTCAAGATAAGATTGTAGAGAGTTAAGCAAGTCAGACAACAATGCACAAAAGAAGTCTTCTGACCATTGCGAAGAAGTTGTTCCTTCTCCGAACGATTACAAATTCAACAATGAAACTGAAAATTTGCATAAAGTTTCTCCAGAATTTTTTCATTGTCCAGACATTGATAAAACAATTAATAAAAATGAAGATTTGTGAATACAAACATGTAATAATAAATGAAGAAGTCTAGTGATAAATGCGCCTGCTTCTTAATGGATGAAGTGTATTAATGTTTCGTGATAATATGATTCGATAAAGAAACAGGGCGAATGAAATGAAGAAGTTATATTTGGTATTCAATGTATACGTTGCAACATTAAAATAAAATATAATCCACGATGTAAGGGGTGTAAGGCGATTTTCTAAGATTGCAAGGGTTACCCAGGGTTAAAGAAATTACATCAATTTTGTGGAGTTTCTATGGCTACCAGTTCGATAATCAATGTATTCCCGAACGATGCAGCTGCCCAACACGGGTCACGATCGACCCAGACTAAAGTACAGCTACCGAAAGGATGTCCAAACCCATCGACCATCTTTTACAACGCGAAACGATGAGAAACTCGTCCGAAATCACGCGAGCGATCAGCACCGTGACCGCTCCGGGAAATCGCTATCCAGGGGACTCGTGACTAATTCAATTAAGGACGCGTACCTTTTTCACGCAATGCGCCACGCGACCTGCGCGCCGTATCCTTTAGCGACTTATGTAGAAAGGGTAGGGAAACGTAGAAAATGAAGGGTGCGAGAGAGCGACCGAAGAAAAAATAAGAAAAAGAGCAGGCAAAAATATATATGTATACATCGCGACGATTACCGGAGCGAGGGAAGTCGGCCCACCCACACACGGCGGTAACAAAGATTTATCATGGACACTTTGCATGCTCGTGGTTCGGCCGCGCCGGCGGAAAGTCCGTCCACTATTATAGCTATTACGGTGGTGGTGCGGGCGACGGTGATAAATCATGCGACAGGAATGATTCGGCTAAATTGCTGCTCGCACGTATCCGCGCTCGAAACTGCCCCTCGCTCGTTTCTATCGGTGCATACGCCCCCGTGCTTCGAGGGGGTGAGTTCGAAGCTAGTTTTTCCTCCCTTTGAACCCCCTCCACCTGATCCACTCCCGCCTAGGGGAAAGAGGCAATGTCCGTCGTCCGCGTCAACTACGCACGCGTCCCAGTAGCCATTGGTCTATTGATTTTACCGGGTAAAACGGGGGCTGTGTCGCCGCCGATTGCTCTCGCTACTCGTCAGGGCAGTTGCAACCGAGGCCGAAGGACCTGCGGCCGTGGGCGTGCCCAAGGTGGGCGGCCACCGAACCGACGACCGTGGAGGGGCAGCGCAGAAAATCATTGGATAGAGTTGCCGCCGTCCAGCGGACACCGACACGCTATCGGCTCCCGCGCCTGCTGCAACTGCTTCACGAGAGCGATCCTTTTCCTGGAGGCCGCGTAGCTGCAATGTCGACACTGGTCCCTCGATCCGAGGAATTTAGCGACCGGTCCCTCTCCGATCAGCGCTCTGCTCCTTACCGAGCGCGGATCTTTGAGCTTGCGAGAGAAGGTGAGGCCTCAGCTCGCGCGTTTCTTTTTTCAGAAAAATTTTCTTCAACTGATCTGTCCTTTTGGTTTGATTCGTTTTTTTCTTGGGGTCCAACACGTGTTACATTTCTGGAGAATCTGATCACTGAAATTTTATGTCAGGAGTTTTAGTCCGCTGGATATTTGCGATTGTCAGAGGAGGCGGTGCACCACACCTGGTTTCTTTTTTTAGAGGGATTTTCATTTAATCGCGCACGCGCACACACATAAATTGTTGGCTTTGTTTGATGGTTTTTTTTTCTGTGGCTGGGTGGTTCTTGATGAAATCGGAGAGATTGCAATTTCTACGATTTTATAGCCTGTGCGTACAGTAGATGTGATTTTCGAGAGCCTGTTGCGATGAACGAACATTTTACGGGAGAAATGTGTTTTGTTGATTTTGAAGGTGGAAAGATGATGATGATGTTGTGATGAGAGGACGATAGTTATTAGCATAGATGTCTCCTTTGGTTACTATGTTCTAGAGCGTGATGATGATTTGTATTGTTGCTCGCGAACATTCTTTTGTTGGAATCGCGATCAAGTTTTTAGTATTTCAGAGTTTTGTGTATGGAATTGGGGGATTATCTTTAATGGAGAGTGTTCGTTAGGCTTTGCTTGTTTGATTCTACGCCTACTTGAATTTAACGGACACGTAGATACCTCGAGTATGACATTCGATACTTGTGCGACGTGCCAGGGCAGTTCTACACGTCTCAATATTTCAGTGAAGGTAATAGCGGGGGATCGACTGATTTAACTCTTCTTTTATCTTCATATTATAAACCACACCTAGGAGATTTTATTTCTTCTATGTAAAAATTAAAAAGTCGTGTGTTCCTCTGCGAGCGAGGATTTACGGAAAACTGGTTCAAAAAGCTGCGTTCTTCCACTGTTCGCGGCGATTTTTATTGTGGCTGAACAGAGCAGTTCTTTATTTATTTATACACTGACAAAATATATGATCTTTCTATCAGTCTAACCGTTTCAATGAAGGTGTCGGGACTCCATTTTGAAGATTGAAGACGACAGAATTATGTTGCACCTCAAGTTAAACTAAAATTAAATACTAGCCTTGCATGCCTCCAGGTATTTTTCGTTCTTCCTCTGTTTATTTTATTCATTAGCTACACAGGATTAAAGTAAAGTCCTCAGTCGATGTACTTCAATCAATCTAGCCGTTTTAATGGAGGCAGCGCGCCTCCATTTTGAAGATTGAAGTAACAGCTGACTTAATGGATTTACAATATTTACACTTTGAGTGTCATGTATCCCAGTGGGTAAAAGAAAACAGAATTATTGGTCCATACTTAAAAATGAATTTTTACGCTTGCATATTCAATCCCATTACAAAATAAAAGCTTGTATTTCGAGAGGCTGGGGGAGGAGTGAACGATGTCTCCGAGCTTAAAGATTTTAATATAAAATTTAATATTGTTACACAGGTCGTTGAAGGAGTACAGAGGAGGTGGAACACGGTACTGGCCGCGTTCCGAGCAGAATTATGCGATCAGCAGGCCGATAGGTTTTACTCTTGGGCTACGCCGTAAGTAATTTGCGGCGGTCGCGAGGGGGCACGGCTAATTGCGGCCCTCGCATAAGTCAACCGTACGCGGTGTTGTAAATACGTCGCTGTTCGTAGCTAAGAGAGCGTGAATCGCGCGTATTTGCATGAGACCGACGATATTCGGGAATTAATTCTCCTGTCGCGGTGCCTTCTTCCTTCTTTGTTCTTGCCTGTTCCGCGACCGACTGCATTACGATCGGGGTAATTAGCGTGTAACCGGTGCGGAGCGTGTCTAAGCCTTTTCCCAGGAAGTTTACGCGAAACTTTTATCGCTACCGGTACTTTCCACCGCGTACACCCCTACACTCTCGCACATTTACATGCCAAACTGCTCCCGTTTGCTTCGTGTGCTCGAAAGAATTATAGGAAACCTTGCTGAAGATTTAAGGATACCCCTTTATGATCGGACCCGTACCATAGGAGCAGCATATTCATTAACGAATACGATCATTATATGCGTATTCGTTCCTCACTATATGTAGTATTTATTCAATACCGAACCTGTTGTGTCTCCAGTTGAGACAAGTTCGTTGATCGATTATTCGAAATTGCACATCGTCGCACAAAACCACCTCTCCATTTTGTCTGTGCTTGTCGAACCAGTCGTATTCCAGAATATTTAAAATATTTGCAATACTTGTAGTAATTGTAGTCTGCAGAAAAATGAACAGGCGATGGAAGTAGAGGCTTTCTGCTATAAAATGAGCCTAGCTAGACCGTCCTGCGGTGTTTCTTTGCAAAGTTACAATTGTTTTCTTCATAGAAAATTAGCTTGTACATACTAGTGTTCATGTATCATATTTTTCTTTTGGTTCTAATATACAGAGTGAGTCACCTAACGTTGCCACCTCAAATATCTTTCTTGTTCTGAAAGATACGTCAAATGTCTGAAGGACAAAGTTGAATGGTTCAGTGGGGCTCACATGATACCAAAAATATTTTTGTTTTTACGTGATTTTTTTCTAGAGATATCAAGGTCACCTCCATTTTTTAAAAATGGAAACAGCCTTGTTTAAACACCTACAATGATAGTCCCTTTCATTAGGAATTCAGTGACTATAATTACCCATGCACGTATAAACTTTCTAAGTTTATCAGCTCCTAGTTCATATAACAGACATAGAACATTACTGTTTTGCAGTAAACATTAAAAATTCGCAGTCTACTCGTTAATCACTCACTAATTTTCGAAGCTCCTTATTTGTAGATCTCATACTTAGGCTTGAAAAACAACGAAGATATTTGAGGTAGCAACGTTAGGTGGCTCAACCTGTATGTATGTATGTATTGCTCAATCCTGAGCTTACTATGAAATTATTTGCGTTCGACATAAGGGAGCTTCCGAGAGAGTCGAATCTTCTTTGAAGTGAAATGTGCGACTATTTGCAGGAACGCATGCGACCGGTTGCGTTTCACATCGTGTTCGTTTTCGCCGGTTTCCGAAATCGGTTCTTGCGGCTCCATCCGGTGGCGGGCGTGGTGGAACAGCAGCGGAATCGTCGTCGAGAACTTTCGAGGCTCGTTTCCATGATCGTTTCCATGCCGAGGGAAAGCGATATGGAACGGAAGGGCGGGCGGGCCTATTTCTTTTTCTGCGTTTTCTCCGCGCAATGAAAGCGGCGCCGGTATTATTCCCTTTGTCCCTCTCGTTCCGGTGGTCCGTGCAGCCTTTAATCTTCGCGTGCACTCCGCGACACGCAGGCGCCGCGCCGGACACTTTCGACCCTGGGAATCCGCCGAAAATTCGCCAGGCCGTCCTCCTCACCTTTTGTTGCACGCACTCGACGCAGATGGTCCTCAGAGGAACTGGGTTAACGGGCGAAACCGACGCCAAAACTCGGTCGTTCGACCGCGAATTCTTTTCGGATTCATACGGGACACACGAAAATCACTCGGCATGCAACGAGTGTTGACGGTATTGATTGACTATCAGTTGTGCACTAAATCTGATCCAAACACTGCTTCAATTTCAATGCTTCAATTTAGAAGATTCTCAAGATTTCGTTATATCATTCTCGGCGTTTTAAGATAATTAAAAGAGAAAAAATATTATCATTTCACTTCAGTCTCTTATATACGATAGACTCGGGCAATTTTTAGTTTGCATACAAATCCGCAGTCCACTTATCGCATCAATCCAACAAGCCTTAGGGTGTATATTAATGAGAGCAAAGTTGTAGGCTAGCGACGTCCAGATGCGCTTAGGAGATCCCACCTTGAGACAATGCTAAACCCTAAAATTCATAGTGCAGTGAAAAGGATGTTCGGAACGGCGGAAAGTTGGTATAAAAACGGGACATGTGCGCCGGACTTCAGATCCTCGGATTAGAGTAGCCCACGGATCAACAAGCCTAGCGGCATCACTCCGTAATCCTTTCGAGACCTATTGTTAGCTCGGCAGATCATCGTGAACGCGGCTGACGCGCACCTAAATAATTGGAAGGCACCGTTGCCAGCTAATAATGACGCACAAGCGGCTGAGCCGTTTCACGGATCCATCAGCAGATACAGAAGCGGTGACTGCAGCCGCAGCAGCTTTTCATTTTGCTTAGGTGTTACATATTAAACGAGACCGTATCCTACGCTCTCTGGCTAGCCGTGGTAACCACCTGTGCGCATAGCTAATACCATATAATAAGGGCTCATGCATATGAATTTCGGCGGGCCGGCTTATCAGATCTATCGGGCCTCTCCCGGCCTCTGTAACCCTTTACGCTCGTAGATCGGCATAGTGATGTCCCCTCGGTCGGGCCCATCGTCCTGCACCGCTGCCCTCTTCTTTTTCTCTTTGATCGATACGCGAGCACCTACGTAAACGGTTAGATTCGGAGACAGGAAGACACCCGTCAAACGGGGACCTGAAGAAAGCGTTCCTCCTCGGCAAGAACAGTCACAGGTGCTGTCGATCGCTTAATTTTCTTTGGCGAGGGGACAGACACCGTTTCTTTACGATTTCTTGGACGAAACTCCTGCAGGAATGATGGTCCCGGATCAAGATTTAGTGGTGCAGGATCGGGGTAATGGACTTCTTCAAACGTTTAGAAGAAATGTCATTAGGGATTTCTACATGCTTGTTAGACTCCACAAGCTGCTTTTGATGATTTCATGGCACACGTGGCTAGATTCATTCAAGTCGTTGCGTTTTTATATGTTATTGAAAAACAATAATATTATGTATATCATGACGAAACTCGTTGCATTATTTCCGACTCTCTCTCTCCCTCTCTCTTATTAAAATTCAGTAGACTTCGAAATTTGAGCATTTCCGACAGAAAAGGATCGATGAAATTTAACACTAGAACTACCAAACCCGTCGAAATGACGGATTTCAGATTTTTCTTTTACAATGTGTTAAAAAAAAACTAGAAAAAGGAAGAATAAGGAATCTAATTGATCAATTCAACTTGTTCCTCATCTCCTGGTTTTTACAAAATAAACCACGAAATTTAGAATTTATATAGCAGTGATGTCCGCAGTCTAGTTATGAGTACGTGTTATTTAAGATGGAGATTCGCATTAATTGCTTTCAGCATCGAGGTTCGGTCAGTGGTTTCGGAGATTCAAGCACGTGCTTCTCGCGCAGGGAAGCTGATGGATCGAGCGTGTGCGTGCGAGCAGCACCGTGACACGAGGCCCGCTGTTCTTTTGGCGTGCGTGTACGCACCGTGAAGAAGAGATACGGCCGAGCTAATATCCGTGGAGAGACTTCTTATGTTCTTGCGATGTAATAAAGACTGGCTAAAGGGGGACAGATGCGATCGTGTGGCAGACGCCGCGATAAATTCTCCCCGAAGTCGATTCTTCTTCTTCTTCTTCTGCGCTCCGCCGACGATGCGGCTGGGCCCTCGGCGCTCTCAAAGAAATTGCACCGAGCGGAATGGGAAACGAGCCCCGATTCTGCCCAAATTTCCCTTTCTGCATATGCTTACGTATGCTCTCTGTACGATCGATCGATCGCCGCCGATAAGATAACTGCCTTTCGTTCGAGCTTCGCGGTCTGCTCCATTTCTGGCGATTTCAGACGAATCTTTAGCAGCGTTCGTTTTTAACCTTCGATTATTCTCTCCGAGGTACCAGTAAGAATGACTAAGGAACTGTCGTAAAGGTTGAGTCACGTTTTGTTTTTTAGCTACAAAATTTCATAGGAGGAGAATTACGCAAAAACGTTTAGACCGTTAAACTTCCAACAAATTAGATATATTTAACGAATCAGTAAGAAACACAATAAAACCTTTTAGGACATATTTTTAGCCTTTGCTTTCGTCACAGCTACACTGAACACGACTTGTTGCTTTTAATGCTGACGAAAAGTTTGTTAATTTTAAGTTTATGAATAGAAATATAGTTGACAACCATGACATTGCGGTTTCAAGTGCGTTAATGTGGAAAAAATAGCATTGCCACAACTTATACGGTGTCCCAACTTAATAAGTTTACTTAACAAGCCATTAAACGTTCAATGGCAGCATGGGTAGATATGTGCATTCGGGGAATGGTCTGGGTTAATTAAAATACTCTCAAAAATAATTTCAACTTTACTTTCTGTGCACATTTTTACTACATCTTACAATTTCAGGGATTCCACATTTTCCACGTTTATACAATTCGTTGATATTATCCAATTCTAAATAAAATATAGAATTCGATGCTGTCGGATAGATTTGTAAAGTACACAAGTGACTCTAACAATAAGAAGTCTTAATAAAGGGTGGCACAGAAGTGGTCATACAAAAGTTTAACCAGTCGGTTCCCGAACATTCTCCGCCCGCGTCAACTTCCCAGATCGCGATGCAACGGCATACAATGCACCACAACGCTCCTCGTGGAACAGATGCTATGTCGCAGACGGCCTCCTGTCTCTCACGACGGGTATACGCAATCCTTGAGTACTTGTCCATCTGTTTCCTCGCAATGCGTGCATTCGGCGGCCGAAAAACCGCAGTCCCAACATCTTCTCATTAATCAGCATACGATCCGTCACGATCATAACGCACCTCCACATAACAATGTCCTTACGATCCACCTGGGAACTCATATAAGCAACGAGCTTACACAATTGTTAAGAAAATGAATTTACGGACAAATCTTCTACAGTGCTCTTTCTTCGTTAACAGATCCTCGCAACAATGCTTTCGCATAAACTTCCTCTGGATCTAATCTTCATAAACGAACATCACCACATCAGTAGGACTAAAAAGACTGGTCCCCTGAGGATCGATACACTATCACGAAAAACGAAAGTGAATAGGAATCATATCATGAGAATTTGAGAAAACATACATATATTGAAAGAATATAAAAACATTCTGGTACTAATTTCAATTCATTAGAATTGTCAAGAAAAAAGGCAGATTGCTGAAGACATTGCCGAAGAGAATTTTTATTTTGCATAAAAATCCACAGTCGTGAGGGTACATTATTGGTTACGAGAGTAAGATACGGCTCCCCAATAAAACAATATCATTACGACGTATCTAGAAGCTCGAGTAGGCGATAAGCAACTACTACATTTAGCGGGTACGATTTTTAACTTAGCTACCGTTGTTTCTAGCCGCCTATTGCTACTCTTACGAAGCGCCAGGACATCGATCTTCGGATCGACCTAGGCGGGCACACGGTCTTATCCATCTAACCGTGTCTGTCACTGGCTAACTTGCTGGCTATCCGTCATTTTCACCGGGTCCGTCCTCCCGGCCGACACTCTCGGTCCCGGTGGCGCTCCGTAATGAATAGGCCGAGGGTCCCCGAGGGGGAACGGGTTCGAAACAAAAAGCCATGGTGTACGGGGGAAGAGAAGAAAAGGAGGGGTTTAAGAGAGAACAGGAGAGCGAGAGAGTCGAAGGAACACCTGTGCCAACTGGAGCGCAACCGGGCCACAGACGGATGGACGAGCGAACGGGTGGACAAAACAGGTGGGCCGTCACGCCGGGATTCCTTCGGTGATCGTCCTCCCGCGGGGCCAGCGAGCCTTTAATTCATCGATTCTCGGACACGGCGCCACCGTTCCTATCCGAAGGTGTATCGAACCGTGTGTGTGAGTCTCTAAGACCGATCGACAAAACCCTCGAACAGGTTCGAAGAGGTCCGAGGAGGCTCGGTTGCATGCAACGTTCTGGAAACAATTATCCGCGCGAAGCTTTGCACATACCTTTTCGCTTGATCACCGTGACGCGAAATGGATTACAACGGGCAGCCGTGCAGATTGAACGCTACCCGGAGGCTCCTTTCTCTCTCGCTAGACGACCAGCACCCGTTCAGTAGCGAACGGGCCTGTGAAATTTAATTACACACGACGCACTGGGCGGCCCGCACTCCGCAAACAGGGAAAGACATTTCAGCTAGGATGTTTATTTTGATGTCTCGTTGGTAATTCCAGTTTGCGATTTATTAAGTAATTGGGGAGCTTGGTGCAAAGAACACGGACTAGTTCATTAAAAAAAAAATTGTTTCCAATAACTTCGACCACATTGAATATGTCCGTTACTTCTAATAATATGAAGAAATTGTTAACTATTTGATCAGGAACATGTTAAGGTTAAGACATTTTTCCGTAGTACTTGATACTCTATCGATTTATGGTACAATAGGTGGTCCCTCCATTTAATAAAATCAAGGTGACGCATGACGTTGAAATCACTGAAACGCCTTCACGCACATAAAAAATATTGATATCACAAATAGCGGAAATATTCAAGGTTATTGCCCCACCCCGTATATTGTTGATTGAAAAAAGAATTAAGCAATTACGAAAATCTTGCGCGGACTACCCAGTTTTGCAAGATTTTCAATTGTTGTATGTCGCGTGCAGGTTTTAGTGAAACGTTTTTACATGTATTTTGTATTTCTCCGATTTTTTGTCTGCGAAGAGAAAACCACCCTTGGTGTCAGAAATGAAAAACTCGGAGCTTGAATAGTTACGAATATAATTGTAATCAATTCATTCGTTGTATATAAATCCTCAGTAAATGGTGACTGAATTGTCCTCGAAACGAATAACGAATCACTCGAACGATAAATGACGGAATAATGATGGTTTATTTGCTATTCTTATTCAAATAAGGTTTTATTCGAATAAAGCCAAACACCGCCGACGGGTATGCTTAATTCGAAGTTGCACGAGGATCCTTCTGTTCCGCGGATTAAACGCGAAGGCGAGGCTAACTTCGCATGCAAATGCCCCGCGGCGCGGATTAAGACATCGGTAAACAGTATAATAACGTAATAGGATGGCGCAGCGGTCGAGATATAATTAACCAATTGCCCTCGGTGTGCGTGCGGTCTCCTACGCGATTGATCTCTGGAGACCGACGCAATATTTTGTAACCTGCGTCTTTGAACAATCTAAATTAGTTACGATTTTTTTGAGAAATGTTGAAAATGAAATGTGGTATTGCTGCTATAGATACTAGATCTGCTAGACTGAATTGAAAAGTCCTTTCGCTAAGAGAATCTAACTTATTCATTTGTTTATTGTCGAAATTGACCATGGTTTAAAACCGTCATACTTACCCTTTGTAGTCGGAGCTATTTTAACTCGAAAATTGAACAATTCTTCCGACCTAGCACAGTTCTATGAATATCATATGATCATAATTTTATGAATATGAAATTGATATGATTTTGAATAATGCTATAGCAATTTTTAGTGGTGACTCTGAGTCACCATTCGAGTGCTACGGGTTAAAAATATCATGTCTGTAAGAATTTCCTCTCCAAGATCAATCCACTGTCGCGAGAAACGAATAGTAAAATAAAACTCCAAACAATGTGTATGCTATGCTATGTTGCTTTCCAGCAACTCTCTCGAATACGATTCGCCTATCGTGCCTCGAATTTTCATCCCAGCTCGTCATTTATGCAACTGTGTAGCTCGCGTGCAGCTCGCGCAGTAAACAGCGCAATTAGCCAGCGCAGAGGGACGAGAAAAACTCGCACGCGCGTAAACGCAGATAAAAATTTAATCGAGTGAATTGCAAGTTGGCTAATGCGTGGCTAGGCGAGCGCGTGCGCCACGTAACGTAACGCGTCTACCCTCGGAATGAAAAATTCTCATTGGAAGAGAGAGAGAGAGAGAGACTCTCTCGCAGCCTATGCTAATTCGACCGATCGATAACCCAGTTTTCCATTCCGCTTTTAGAGACGGCCGTTTCTTGCCTCGCGATCAAGAGGAACCTCAAAATGAAATTACTTTCCTCAGACAGCCACGAGGATTACAGCCCTCGAGATAATCCCAGGAAACGACCACCGCCATTGCTTCCTCCCTCCTGGCTAATCCTAAGCCTCGCGACTTCCTTCTCAGTGCTGCTGGCCATCGGTTAGAGCGTTCAATCGCTTAGACGAACCAAATCCTCCCGGAGATCGCGCCTCCAGAAGGAACAGAATTTTAATGGGCCTCGACACTCTTTTTACAGTTTCAAACTCGTTTTATTTAGCTTTTCATGATCTTCTTAATTCTTCTTAGTTTGTATGAATCATGCCAGGGAGGAAATTAAAACATTTGACGATTGTAATTTTACGGTATAACTATGTTGAATCAGGGTTTAAAGATCCCCAGTCTAACGATCGCTATCACTCCCTCTCCCGCAGATGTCCGCGTCGATCACGTTCCACAGCAAACTGAGTCGGGCCGCAGTAGTATTTCTATGTACGTTAAGCGTGTACACGGGCCACATAATAACCCGTTTGGGAGACCAAGAAGCAGAACAAGAAGTTATGGTCTTTCTTTCTGGATCGACAGGGGCCGGTGCCTGGAAGGGACCAGATTGAAGGGCGGCCGTTTAACGGTGCTCAAAGGGGAAACCGGTGCTCCCGATAAATCATACCAAGCCTCGGATGTGTATCGGTTCGAGCAGAATCTCTCCTCCACCTTCGCTTCCGGGCCTGGGGGCGGGAAGCCGATATCACCTGCCGAATTGGCAGCACGCGGCACACACAGCACGAAATGCTCGCTCGCTTGCGGTCGTCGCTCGGTAAGCGTCGAAACCGCGGCCAGATGTTTCGGAGTGGTCCGAGACCCGAAGGTGGCGAAGATCGCGATCGTACATTACGATCATACATTACGATCGTCCCCTTATCGGCCAACCGCGGACAAGAGACCAGCTGCGAAAAGCCTCTGCGAGCGTCAGCTCTGCAAGGGCATCCTCTGCGATGAGAACGCCACGAGTTTATCGTGCCGATCGCCGTATAATAAGCTAATCGGCCGTTGTATCGCTGTTGCCAACTTTTTTCGCCACGATCTCCGACGCAGAACACGCGTCACGACGCTCGGATCCTCCATCCACGGGCCCCGTCATGCTTTTTATCTAGGGCCCGGTTTCGGATGATAGGTTCCTCGAAGGGAATTAGGGAGCCACGATTAGAGCGGCCCGCAACTTCGTTAGCGCTCTCGTTTTAAGATCGTAGTCGAGCTCGAGACTTTTTTCTTGATTGGAATCCTCGATTGAATTCGAGCGGACGGTTTACTGAAGAAATGCTTTGTTTGCAGCCGTTTATTAAGGGTGTTCTGGTAAACCGTGGCTTTGTACATGTAAAGATTTCTTGCTTGGAACACACAGAAGCTGTTTCTCGCAACTGGAAAATTTTTCGTGAATGCCTAAAAATTAAGCTCCTGCACTGCGATCTATTTTCTGCGTGTCGAAGATCAATTTTACCGTTCCAGATTTCTGTGTACCGATCGTCGGGGGCATTTCGTTCGGCGATAGCCGGAACAGCCAGCCGTCTATCAGCAGGGACGTTTTCCTTTGTGTCAGCGAACGGTATCGGGGATCTTTTGCCTACACGCAACGATGCTCCGGCGGATATTGTGTCTCGGGGACCACCGTACCGGCAAGAATCGCGTAAAATAATCGCGCGTACTCGGCCCAGATCCGGCGCGTCGAATTTATCGATCTGTCGATCTCCGCATAATGAGCTAATCGGATGTTATATTGTTGCCTGGGACCTTTCTGCTCCTCCTCCTCCTCCTCCTCCTCCGCCTCCTCTTCGAAAGGCAAGGAGCTACACGTTCGAGCTCCCGGGGCACGAATTAACAGCTGAGAAAGCTGAGAAAGACCGCGCGATCCACGGAAAAAAGAACGCGCGAGACTATCCTAACCGATCCTTTTGCATGAAGGGCGGAGAGGGTGGTGTGGAAGAAAACGGGCAAGGTGAAACAATGAGAGGAAGTGAAGGTCCAACGAGCCGCGGCTTCTTTCCATTCCCGATTGCCATGGAACTTAACCGAAGATATCATCCACGTCCCTCCATTCTCTCATCAACGTGCCCGTTAGGTGTACATCCCAGCCCGAGATATATCTGCCGCGTACGATACCACTCGGCGTCCGCTATTATCTCGATCGGCTTGACCTAGCCTATGCATCGCGGTGCCATTCTAAATTACCGGCTTCTTCTATCCCGGCTTCTTTTGCCTTCTCGGAGAGGCTGCTCTCTTCTTGCCGCTTCCTCCCGGCCCCCTTTCTCCCGACTGACTACCTAGCTTACAGTCCATCGTACCTGTTCAGCTGTGGTACGTGCCTCCGTTGCTTTCCCGGAACACACGACCGGCATCCATCTATCAAACGATAAACGCTCGAATGCTGCAAGCCGCGAACGATCGCCCGCGAGGTGTTTCCACTGCGAGAAAACGACTGCCACGATAATAGAGGCGCCTGACGCGATCATGCGACACCTAGTGCGATTATTTTCGGCAGCAGGACAAAACGATTGGATATTTGGTATGTTTTCCATTCATGGGTTCCTTATGAGTAGTTAGCAGCAGAATCGTCAGATTAAGACTTGTGTCCCCACTCTATTTACGTCCCCACTCCGTTACCTCTCTGTTGTGCATGTGTCACGATGTCACGGGGATAATCCGGTACTGGCTGAGAGAGGGTAAATTTGACCCTCGATTCGAGGCAACCCCTCTGGTCGGGCGACTCTGGCCAGCAGTGATTCAATGCAGACGTGTATTTATGCGTCTTTCCAGAAGTTGCAAAGACAGCTCAGCCGATACTCGTTCTAAATTGCAATTATTCGCTAACGATGTCCAGATCTTACAAAAATCGTGATAAGGACCTACGCGTGTGCAGTCTATTGGCATGAACCATGCTAATTGCTGTATATGTTCCGTCCTCGATGGTCGGTTGATTTCATGCGAAGGGAAAGCCGTGTTTTCCTCCGGAAAACTGATTATAGCTTACGGTCGGAACCGATCGCGCAACTTTCGAGGCGAAAAGCGCGAAAGGCTTGTCCTAATCGCCGGATACAAGGCGCAATCACGCCGGGAACATGCTTCACAGAAGAATGATAATTACAGAGACCTAGGAATTAGCAGAAACAGCGGAACGCCGCGACGCGTGCAATATCGCCGAGGCTTGTGCGGTAGTCACCACACAAATTGGAAGGTCCGCGAAGCTGTGCAAGTATTTATGAGGAATCAGACACAACCTCTTTTCGAAGAATGTATAGTGTCATTTCAATGGTTTCCAATTGGCTTCCAGGGTAATTATACGTACGCTTGTCATTGTTGATTCCCCCCTTCTACGCTTGAAAATTGTTGTGATTCTGGACAATATGAATTTTATCTTCAATGTATACATAGACCCTTACTAGAATTTCACTTAAAATTACAAGCTATACATATTGATTATTTCCCTTTACGAATGAAATGCCAAGCAAAAATTTTTCGGAATCGCATATCGTTTTCAATCACAGAAATTATTACAATAAAGTTCTTTATTGCTGAAATTAAAGTCTTAATTCAATTTTCGCAGGGGAAATATACTTAAAAAAAAAATTTTAATGATGTTTAATTTAAGAAAGACAACCCCGATCGATCGTCTTTTAACACTAAACCTACCGACCATCAACAGTGACTAATGTGTATGGTATTATAAAAATAACAAGATTAAATTTATTTATATTTTGTGCCATTTTCACAGTCAAAAGATGTATTGAATTAATTCCCATGAAAACACCTTTACAATCTCAATAATTGTCAAATAAAAAATCTAACGTAGGTTTGGTGTTAAATTCTTAGATCTAGAAAATTGTGAACAGAGGGAAATACTATAAAGTCTTTGCAGAATCCAATTCTACAAGCATTTTATTTCCGTGTCCAGTTGTTTATGCACCACACTAGAATTTAATGTGTAGCAACACATGGATCAAATTCAATTTGTCCATCCACGTTATAAAGTCATTACAGTTAAACGGTCCGTGCTCGGGGTACAAACATGCGATCAAACAGGTAGTAAACATTCGTGACATTACAGATAACGTTGCACCTGGAAGAGGTCAGAACATTCCGACGGCCGGATCACCATAATCTGCTAATTCACCGTCGACGAGTGTTCGATGTGGACGACTTATTGCGGCCCGCGACGAGAAACCCGTACAACTTGCCGGTAAGCGTGGACTTGGAGGTAATGGTCGCTTATTAGATCTAGCCGATCGAATTCTTGCGAATCGTGTGCCCTGGTTGCTGCCGTGCAGTGGATCTTTACGTAAAATAACATTTTCCGGACACATTTCACTGGCATCGAACTCAAAATTATTTTCGTAGCTGCTACAGCTTTTCTGCAAGCGGAATCAACAATCGGAATTTTTTAAATTTAAACGACTATGGAAAGAACGAGGTTGTATATACTTTTGTCACAATAAAATTAATTTTTATTTGGCCTAATGCCAGCAGAAGTGAATACCATTGTTCATTACATTTTCCTCGTGTTCTGTTGTCTTTGACAAAAATATATTTATCATGGTATGCGAAAGGGTCTATAGAATAGGTCAATGCAAAAATCATTCGTGCAACTTTTACGGTTCGAGCACAAAAAATTCCTAGACTTGAGAAAGTTGCATTTTCCCCTTCAAAATTAAATTTTTCTAAAGAGTAATCGAAATCTGTAAGTCTTCCTCTGTTTATCAAAACAAAAAATTTTGAGACATTTGTGTTTTCAAATATAAATTGAGCCACAATTGACATTAAATTCTGGCGGGGAAATCCGTCTCTCAGTTCATGTGCAATGTATACAAATTATTTGCATCGAACCAATTTACAGGACTCATTGACTCGAATAATGCGCAAGGGTGAAATGAACAACAGATAAATTCGCGTTTAATGAATCGTACGGGTGCAACTGAAGTGTACTGGTCAGAATGGACCCAGTGTCGGTGGGTTAACGGTGTGTTGAAACGTCAGAGAAACGGCTCCGAGGAAACGCATGTCTCCCGTGCCCCTCCGGGTAAATTACAGAAATTATCCAGCGTCAGGCTTATCAGCAGCATAACTACCGTGGCGAGCAATCTCGCTGGAAGCCCGACGCCTCGGACAGTCTCGTGGCTTTTCCTTTTGTTCGCGAGTAACGAGCCGGCTGTCAAGCGGATCACGCGGATTCAATCTTCCGTGTCCCGCATCCGGGAAAGCAGCTCGTTTGCCGAGCCTATTGCGTCGATAGCCTGCCGTTCGAACACTATGAATCAGGCGTGGCGTTTGCCTTTATGGATGGGTAAGCGAACGTTTCAGCACACCTCGATTATGCTCGGTTCGACTACCATATCGACAAAACCTTACCAGCTTGTACACGGAAATAGCAGACGATTTTCTTAAGAATAATTCCATGCTGATTGTTGATGCATCCTTTCAGAGACGTCCATTTGCTAATAGAATGTTTAGTTTTGAAAGACAATTTTTTGTATGATACAGTGTGCCTTGAAAATTCAGAGCCCCGAATTTATTTGCATTTTATTCCAATCGTTTCAATTGGACTTTAGGTAGTATCGACTTATTGTTAGAATATTGAAGTTGCCAGTATATGTAGTGCTCCTCCAAGTACACTTATTGAAGCTCGGCTGAAAAAACTAAATAGAAGTATGAGCAGGTGTCGCGTATCAGTAAATATGTTGTATTTGTATCACAAATAAATATATAATATCATATAACAAATAAATATCAAACACTGTATGGCATGGTCGTCTTCACACGAAGGAAAAAATATAACATTTTTCAAGTACTTCGTCTAAATCATATTATCTAAAACCGACGTGGAATTCATTGTTTCATATAGAGCACTATGAACGCAAGAACGTCCACGTGTCAACGTCACCACCGCGCAAAGGTTAATATACATTAGTGGAACAGTTCTATATTGCGTCAGACTGTCAGATAATAATAGTGTACATGATATTGTTAGCCGGTTCGATATTGTATAGACTCGAGGCGGAGGAGCATAAAAGCAATTAACGAGTCTCGAGTATTCCTATAGAATGACGTACATCTGTGGTGGACTCGTTGATTCTCACAGATTTATAATCGGTTCGTACGTCACGTTGTTCCTATATAGACGCTTTGTTCGGATTTTCTTTGTTAAATTGTGTAGACAATTATATGTATAAGTAAGTACACATGGAATGGTAGCATTTATGAACTTCCGCAGTTGGAGTGGGATAGGCGGTGTCGCGACCCGGCACGATTTCGGTAGTCGCCGGGTGATTCGTAGACGTGCGAATCAGATATATGATATTTCTATCTTTTCTTAATATGTTCATTACTAAACTATGTATTATATATACAGAACAAATTGTTTTCTTCGAAATTCTTTGGTTAAATTGTTCTCTGTTTGAAAATTCTTGTTCCAATTTATATACAGGGTGGGGCACTATAAACAGGTCACCTGAATAACTCGCTTGCTTTTGAAGATAGAAGAAAATGCATCAGACCAAACTTACTTGATATCTTTTACATTTTAATGTAAAAATTAATGACATCAGATTACGAGCGCCTCGATATCAAGTAAGTTTGGTCTGATGCATTTTCTTCTGTCTTCAAAAGCAAGCGAGATATTCAGGTGACCTGTGTATAGTGCCAGTTAATTGTTTCGAATATTTTTATTTTCAGAAACTGTTAAGGGCGTTGCCCCGTCTATTAATAAGTAGGCTGCTCATGACGCAATGGCGTACTTCCTCATTGATTCGTTAGTAGAATAGTAAAATCGTTGTAGGTTAAAGACATTGTCGACCAAAGTCATCGTCGGTGAAAACTGTGTCGGTGATTTTCATTGGACCCGAAGGAAACAATATCAACAAGGGCAACTGCAGAAATAAAATCTCAAGGGTAAAAGTATTATGCTACTATAAAACGCAATCATCGAGCCAGACGTTCGCTTATGAACAATACAAAATTGGTCCTTCACTAAGTATACCTACCACTAAAAATACAAGCTAGTCTCGCGATGGTAGAAACGAAGAAACAGTCAGAGGGTGAGATTCTCGGGGTTGGGGGGGGGCGAGGGTGGACCCGGCGCTGTCATTCGTGACGCGGGAAGAAAACTCGGACTACAGATCGAAAGAAAAGTTGGTCGAAGACGATTACGTTTGTCATGAGGCGCGACATATGCTCGTGTGAGGGTAGTTGCGCAGCCGCGCGCGACCCGCGGGAAACAAAAGCGGATCGGGTGCGGAAAGAGGCGGATTGCGAGCGAGTCGCGGCGCGTAAGTGTGCGTAAACGCGCGTAATAGACGGGGAGGAGCCCGCCAGCTGGCGTCAGAGTGACAAGATCTAAAATTAGAGCGCTTGTGTTGCGTGTCGATCGTCGCATGCGCTTATCCTCCGCCCCCTTCCGGTTTCGCCTTATTTTCATAACTTCTTTCGATTCTTCTCTGTCTCCGTTTGTCCCTCTCGATTTCCGCGCAATCTCCCGTTACCCGTTCTCTCCTCCCCCCTCTGTTCTCTACGTGTCTTTCTTGAGTCTTGCAAGTACGAGAGCCGCGGCGATGCGGCGCTGCATCTCCCGGTGCACCGGTCGCGTTTCCTTCGCTCGTCGGCCCCGTTGTCGCCAGGAGAAACCGTGAGAAGGAGATCGATGATGCACGGATCTCGAGCGGAGACCGCGGAGATCGTCGCGACGATCAATTGTTCGCTGCGGGCGCGCAAAACCGAGCTATCTTCCCGAACAGGCTGAACGATACACTCACTTGACGAAGATCGGGGTGGGCCTCGGGGAACGCTGGGCTCAAAATCGGACGGCGATCGACACACAGCGAGCCGTCCCAGTAAAATAGGTGCAAGTTCATTAAAAAAATATTAATGTTTTGATAAAACCTAGGTCGTTGGGTAAGCTACGGCTGTAATTATACAGAAATGAGTACACCTCACCGATTTTGAAGAAACTCAAATACAGTGGGATCTCGATTAACCGGCTTGATCGGGAGACAAACAGCCCAGATAAATTAATGCCCGATGGATAGTCGAGACCCGAGGAAATAGTTGAAGTGTACATACATTATATTCGAAAATTAAGTTTTTTAGTTTTGAAAATTTATTTCCCTTCATAATATAATCATGTTTAAAGGCATATTTGTTTATAATCGGTATCCGGTTAATTCTCAGCAATTTATTCCTGTACGTGTTGTCGCAGCTCGGTCTGTGTTTTCGAGATATTTATAAAAATAGTGTTCGTGCTCTTTCGTTTGGTTTGAGATAGGTCTGGGTTTTTTTTCGTCGTATCATGGTAGAATGCCTTTATATGTATGTCTCACGTTTCTGTTTGTAATCATGGAAAGACCAAAAAAAAAATACAACTTACAATTACCTTAGCTATTCCAGACCGTATACTTCAGTATATGACAAATCTCTATTCTGTATTCCATTTAGCAATAAGAGTATATATTAGACAATGAAATTATACGAACTTTTAAATATATGCAACAATAACAACGAACTAAGCTTAGTCAGACCTAACTCGGACGACTGTAGTAACAGCAACAGTTTTTTTAGAATATCTCAGAAACTAAGGCCGAGCGGCGGCAACTGTATATCAGAAAAAGTTGTTCAGAATGATGACCTGAACAACATATTTCAAGGTCATTAAAATTGGTGAGGTGTATACATACTATAATTACCGCCAATACTCGATTCAGATACAGTAGGCACTCGCTCGTTGCACGGAAACTTTGCAACTTCTTTTAGCATGTATAGTTGTCATTTTACTTCTATCAATTATGAATGCTTTCAGTGTTACAGTAACTAACGAGAAGCAGTCAATTCTCTACAACCAAGTTCCGATGAGGCCTCAACACAGGTGTTGAATCAGGTAAATCAATGCACTATGGCCGTACCCACTCCATTTTCGACATTCGCCTCTCTCTTGGTAGTACAGGAGTCTTTCGACGATTCAGGTACTCGTTAATAAACCTGTTAATGGTACCAGCAACTTCATAAATCAATAAGTTCACTGGACTGACAAACAGTCTAGCTGTGTGTCAGTCGAAGGACAATCAATAGATAACGCGTTAATAGCAAGCAATTATAATCGAACGAATACAATAAAGTCCATGACAAGTTTCCAATCACTCCACCACAGGTGTTGGATCGGATAAATCGATGAACAATAGCCGAACTCGCCCTATTTTCTTTATTCGCCTTCCTCGCGGAAGGTGTAGTGATCTGACAGCGGGGGGAGGGGGCAGAGATTAACCGTGCAGCCTCGAGAGAACTAATGGCCGGCGCGCGTGTGTGTCTACCTATAATTTAACATAAGTACGAGTCGGTAGGTGGTAGCAACCTCCTCGAATAAGTGCATTTTACTATACGGCCGGGTATTTTATGCGGCGGGTCGCGTCGCTTTCGTGCGCCGAGCGAAAAAACGAAAAGATCCCTTCGGGATTTAGGATGGTCGCGTTGAAACCACCACCACCGCCACCAACCCCTTGACGACCTTTCTTCGACGCCGGCGTGGAAATTCCTGGTGGTTGTTGCTCAAGCGATTCCAACCAGGCTCGTGGCCGCGCCGCTCGCTTTGCACGTAATTTTCGCGATAATATAGCCGCCGTTACGCCACGGATTTATGGACGTTCCGGGGCACCAGTCGCGGATTTTAAACGCGCCCCGTCACCGTTGAAATACGCTCGCCGCTTCCGAGAACCGCGGAAAATCGTTACTCTCGTTAACGGCCAGATTTTCGCGGAAAAAGCGATTATCGTCGGCGATAACTGCCTCGTTCGCCGACTTTTCTTACGAGAGGAATCAACGATCCGGATTTTCGGAATTCGCGGTCCCTGGAAGACCGAGACTAACACCCGTGATCGCGTAGTATGATCTGATTCTATGTTGCTGAACTTACATAGATCGAGAATCTTCACTGGTAATAAATTTTTGTGAACGTACTTCGTTCGGATTGACGTTAATTGCATTGTAATCGTGTTCTACATGGACTTCAGACGTTTAACGAGTCTTGGAGAATCTGGAATGAGAACTGAGATCGCAAGGTGTGATCCGATTGCACTTTATTGGTGACTACTCCGGGAATCCTCTTCGCGTGTAATATTGTACATTCTGAGCGGACTTTGGTAAGGCCGATGTTAATTACGAGACTGCGGATCAGTATGCATTTAGAGTTTATAAATATTTTCGAAAAATGCTGGAGTATCAAATTTGGCGGAATCGACAGTTGTCGATCCGAATGCAGATTCAGAATGCTTGTGTTTTCTTTTGCATTGCTGGAAACAAATAGTCATTTGTTTAAATGATACATTGAATCTTCTATTACAATTGTTTTGTACTGTGCACAATTACAATCCAGTTCCACATCAGCTCATGCGAGTATATAAATTCTGAAGTGAATGTCTATACCAATTTATTCATTCATATTCAACCCTCAACTTCGAGGGTTGTTTCCACCCTCTCGATGAGAGGATGGTCTAAGTCTAAAGAACAAACGCAAGTGTAAAATATATTTCTGGAATTGTCTTATTTTCGCTGTTAGAGCTTCATTTCCAAATGCCGGTAACCCATCGTTTCCGTCGGTAGCTTCCCCTGAGAACCGAAGGACCGTTCGCAAGAGTACTCACGCTAACGAGTCGCGACTCGCGTAAACGAACATACCTAACCGAGGAACCGAGTCGACTCTGGCAATGCGAGGGCAATTTTCGAGATGTCTCGATAGCGTAATTACTATTCCGTGGGAGCCGAAGAAACGGGACGAAATTACACTCCGGCGTCTAGCGCTGCGAAGCGATTCGGGTCTCGCCTGTGTGCAACGCGTTGTAATCTTCACGCGCCGATGAGATCCACGTTTGTAACCAACTGGGGTTCACTTTTTAATCACCGGTCTATTTGGATAAATTTGGATAAACACTAGAATCAACACTAAACTCAATTGCTTTTCAGCCGATTTTTCTTCGCAGTTCCTACCGACTATAGCTCCGAAAGTTGTTTTACACATCATATAGTACACCCTCTCTGTACACGTCCTTGAAAAAAAATTAAAATAAACTCATACACTTTTGAAGATGCCACTCCATATCAAGAGGTGTATGAGATCGATTGGTTTGTTGATCGTACACCTGGTAATCTG
This sequence comes from Lasioglossum malachurum, assembly GCA_028455605.1. Taxonomy (NCBI): domain Eukaryota; kingdom Metazoa; phylum Arthropoda; class Insecta; order Hymenoptera; family Halictidae; genus Lasioglossum; species Lasioglossum malachurum. The sequence continues at coordinate 12,664,464 of CM052314.1, read as the reverse complement.
AACAATTTTTTATTGTGGTTAAATCTCATCTGAATATTTTAAGTTTGTCCACACAAAAAGAGGTTCTCTGCAGAAACCATAACCACGTTCTCCGGAAAAACTGACCCCAGACAAGTATGGCGGTCGCGGTAAACGGAAATAGTCTACGCGTCTGCCTATTATCCTTTTATCATCAGATCCCCGCGGTAATTAAGGACGCCCGTGTTCCGCCCTGGCGGAAGTTCTTCCCACTTTCGAAAGGAGTGCAAACAAGAAGCAGGAGAGCAGCCAGCCGGATTTATCAGGTGGATCGCGGGCGGTACACGCTCTATATCGTTTTATTCGATTGACGGCGGACGCATTGTTTCGAGGTTCGGTTTCCGCGTCGACGACGTTGTGCCGGCTGCTCGCGGATACCCGCTCGCGATCCTTCTTCCCCTTCGGCCGAAGACAAACGCCTTGCTTGTCCCCGATTTCACATTATGCAAGAAAGTTCGTGCGACGCGGCGCGACGCGGCTCGGCTCGGCTCGGCACGGCTTCACTTGGCGCGCGTTACAACGCTTCCGGCCGGGAGCAGCTGCCGTGAAATCGCGGATCACGGCCGCGGCGAGAAATCGCGGCTGTCCCCTTCACGATGCTCCCGTTTCGATGCGAATTTCTGCGGGGACCACGTGCCAGATTTTCGCCAACACCCGGCCATCGTCGCGATTTCGTCCGCTTGATGATCGGCCTTTCACTTTCCTTTGCCAGAGCGCTCTGATTTATTTAACGATTCACGGAGGAACGTCGTGCTTCATGAGAAGGTATCGATCTTTTTGAAAATTCTAGATTTTATAGGCGATCACAAAGGAAATATGTCCTTTGAAATTGAAGGTGTACTTTGAATGTAAGGATGTCTTCTATACATAGTTTCAGCCCTTAGCAGTCGAGGGGTGACTCAGAGTCACCACTAAAAATTGCTGTAACACTATTCACTATATTGTTTACATTATTAAATATGTTGGTATTTAATCAATTACTACACATTTATACAGATATAATAGATTATAATAGATATAGATTTCTACTTCTTATTTCTATTAAAATGGTTTCTCCGAATTATATGTTTTAATCTGAATAAGAACTGACTGTGTGTTCGTCTTGCTGAGGACGCTATAGCGTTTGAACAAAATTTGCACTCAATGGACATCTAGTGGCAGAGGGCGTGCAGCTTGACTATCATTTGCATTCAGGTGGAAGCTTGACGTTCTCAAGGAATGTATTATAAGTTGCGCCGAGACAGTTCTTACCTGAAACTGAACTCTTCTTACCTTAACTGAAACTTTAGATAGATATTTTGTGTAAGTAAGTAGCAGTGAAGCTATTTAGAAGCGCAATCTATCACTCTCCAGTCCATCTATCGTGTCCATCGTCCACGCAATAAAACGTAATTATTATTGATCTATTTAATTAATAGACCACGAATTTTTAAGAATGTATATTAATACCTGCAGAAGCTGGTAAAATATAAAATCGTGTAAAATTCAATACTGTTTCGATCCACTAATATCAGTAGTAAAACATGTGTGGCATTGCATCCCACCTATAAATTACCCTACCACAAATGCAAATGTCAAATGCAAAAGTTAAAAAAAAATTGGAACAATTTGAGGATACTGTTATATTATTTTTAACTTTATAAGACGATCAATAGGGAAAATACATTTTCTCTCATTAACGCGTTCAGTTTCTTTCAATCAATTTGGACAATTTTTATTTTGTGCATAACGATCCGCAGTGTATTCATAGTATTAACATTAAACCGACTGTGTGTAATATAGAAATCTCTGTTACTACTGATATATCTTTTTATTGCTTCAATATAACGTATGATAGAATCATAACGAACATAATACACTTGCGCTGTACTACGTACGTCTTGCATAAGGGCAAGGTGCAACAGCGAACGTGACGTGCACCGTGTCCAAAGAGAGGAAGCGTACTTCACATCCGTTTATTGAGTGTATCAGTCAGCCGACAAAGTGCAACTGCTTCCTTTTGGAAAGTAAGTCGGTGTCTGGCGTGTATATAAAGCTGACAAAGAAAACCGTGATTTCAAGGACTCTTCGGTACTTTGATTGCAGCTGCACTTTTATATGCACCTTTACACCGTCGATTGACTTCGCGTCGCCCTTGACGACTGTGCAATCTGCTCTCTGTAGATTCAATCTCTGCTATATGGTAAAAAGTCTCCGCGATGTACACGACCCACTGCGAGAACCATATGAATCCGTCCGAAGACGCTGTTCGTCTTGGGTGTAGGGTGCAATTGGCAGATGTGCGAAATCACTTTCAGCGATACTTTTCGCTTGGATCTAGGTTAATGAAGCTCTCTAAAAAATTGTATATGACTATGTGCATACGAGAATATTATAGCATGCCGCTCCAGGCTGCTTTCCTTCTTCTGCTTCTAAATAGAAGAAGCATCACATTCTATACTAATCCTCTACAAAAAATACTCATTCCATAATTCTCTGTATAACTCAAACACTTCATGTCCATCTTGCATATATTCAATTAATGTTTTCGTGTTATTCTCTACTCATTCTTTATTCTACACTGCAGAGGACTCCGTTCTTTTCTAGTTGCCGCTATGAAAATTCTAAAGAACAAGCCAATAATCATCAATTTCACTCTTTTATATTTAACCCTTATGTAGCCAACCGGGTACCGATTTACTGCATTTCTTTCAACAACTTGTTAATGCTCTTCTAAAAATATTACGAAATTTCTCTGAATGTCCATCCTCTTTGCCAGCTAATATATTAATTTATAGTCTCAAAATGAGAATTTGTGCAGGTATGTCAAATGCAAAAGGTTTTAAATGATCTATACATTTTGGTTGGCTACGCAGGGATTAAGCATGTCGGTTACACGTGAGACTCGAAATGAGAATGTTCAAGAACAACGATGTGTTATGTTGTTCTTGTTGAAATTACTGAAGAAGGACTGACAATCCATATATGCGTAAAAATCGAAAAAATTCTCATATGAGGAATCTCTGCGAAATACAATTGAAAAAATCGTTCGAGGGACTCCAATGAAGGGAATCCTGCAGAAGGGTTGAGAGAAGGGTGGGTGGCAAAGGCCAGTCAATTTACGAGACAGGAGCGTAAAGGGCGGTGTAAAGGGCCCCGGTAGCCTTTTTGCGGAAGCGTGACGGTCCTTGCGAATCGGCGCACGGCGCGGCGCGGCGCGGCGGCCCGTTCGACATGTATTCGCGAGGCGCAAGCAGTGCAGAGCTGCCTGCGGCGTGCATCTGCGCCCCTGGCCACCGAAAAGACTGGCGCGTGCATTTAGCGGCGGCGGCGGCGCAGGTTCGTCGTGCACCGGGTTAAGAGGAGGGTGCATATCGGCGGATAGGATCGGACGCGGTAGCCGACCGGCTGGTCGAGATAGAGATCGAAAGGCGAAGGAGGCCGGCCAACCCCTTTCTCTCTCGACTTTTCAGCCACCTTGCAACAACGATTCGGCGGCAATCTCCCGAGTCGATCTATCTCTCCCTCGCATTTCGGCCCACCTTATAACCCGCTCGTACAAAACAGACCGAGCGCGATATATCGCCATCTGTGGCTCATTAGCTTAAGCGGTACAAACAGAGCGCCGGGCCACTCGACACGCTCCGGTGCCCCGGGGGCCACCGATCTGCCCCGCTCGGCAAAACCGCGACGACCTCTTCCACCCTCGCACTAGAGACGTTTCGTCTCAAGTGGGGATGGATACTGTTCGATTCAGAAGAGTTCAAATGATCATGTATATTATCAACGCTTCGAGGTTCCCAACATCATCGTACCTGAAAATTATTTATTGTCAATATTGTTGATCACATTCACGGAATAGATTACAATTACATTTTATTGTAGATGGATTCTACTGATGGCACAGGTTTCAAGACACAATTTTTGATTTGATATATAATAATAATAATATAATATAATATAATAATATAATAATCTTTATATCGAAGAAATTGCGCAAAAGAAGTGACTACAATCGCCGACAAAGTTATTCGTCTTGCCAGAGAATTCCTAATGAAGGAAGTAGTTCGACCGATGTTTTAACATATCATAACTTCGTGTTGCCGTTATGGAATATATTTGGGTCCAAGATGGGCCCCATGCGTGTCCTCGCTAAAAAAAAAAAGAAACGAAACCGCCGTCCGTCGCCGCTTAACGGCCATTATACGGATTATTACCTTACTTCTCGAGTGGAAAACCGCCAACTGGCACCGTTCTCGGCCCCCGAATACAGGAGGAAGCGCTTTTTTTACGGGGTTTTGGTTTCTTAGGTCTGGTGGCAGGCCTTGTGTCCCGCCGACAGGGAGATAACGGTGGAGCCATTTGCGCCTCCAGGTGAAACGTCGACACGCCTTCTCGTTTAACCCTTACGCGAGGGAACTATGCTTTCTTGGCTTGTGTGAGCTCTTCTGAGATACTTCCCATGCGCCTTATTGTTACCGATAGACAGGACATTCTCTTGTTAACAGAGGACAGCAAATACCTCATCGACGAGTTCACCTGTCCAAGTACCATATTTCAACTTCGATGACGATTTCAATGGTCATGTTTGTAAATTGTTATGGCTGGAAAATCGAACTTTTCTCCTAACATGTATTTATTACAAAAATGGGTGGATGTAATTTAAAAGAGTAAAAACATTAAGACAATTTCAGAACATCCATATGTTATTTTCAATTTATTAAAATTGTTAATGGCAGAATGAAATATTTGTACGGTTTCTGTATCTTTTAATTAACGAATGAAATTTTTATTTTGCATAAAGATACGCGGTCTAGTCATTATTCGAGAAAATAAAAGATTGTGGTCTTGTGATCTTTATGGGGTAGTTTCAACCCATATCGTTTCTGCTTAATGAAAGATAAATAAAAACGTGTTCAATACTTTTATCTGCTGTTTCATACAAGTGTCTATTGTAGATGTCACAATTATGAGTTTCATCTCCTTTACGCCTGGAAAATCGAACTTTTCTCCATTCATGTCAATGTTACACTGCGCATTTTCTGCATTTGTGACAGAAATGGGTGAACGTAATTTGAAGCAGTAAAAACATCAAGACAATTTCAGAACATGCATATGCTATTTTTTTATGGTTTCTATGTCTTGTAAGTAACGAAGAAAAAATTTTCATTTTGCATAGAGATCATCAGTGTATTCATTATTCATTCCTTACTACAATTAGAAAATAACAGATTGTGGTCTTATCATGTTTATGGAGTAGTTTCATCCCGTATCATTTCCAATTTATGTAAGATACATAAGAACGTGTTTAATAGTTGTATCTGCTGTTTCATACAGGCATCTACTGCAGATTTCGCACAATGATAGAGTTTCATAATTATTTCTTCGACCTCTACGTCAATGCTTAAAATTTTCTATGCAGTCCAATAAAATCGTAGAAGTTCAATTATACCAATACCTACATTTGTCTATAACGTTCAATAAAATTGTGGAAGTTGGACTATGCTAATATACCTACAATTTTCTATGACTTGTTTGAGTCACTTTATAATTATTGGACTGCGGACCTTTATGAATTTATAGTAGGATAAACATTAATAACATTTGTACTCTTACCATTTGTACTGCTTACCATAGGCAATTTTCTAGTCAATTAATTGGACTTGTACGTCATCCTGGTTTTTATCAAATAATTCATGAACGTTCGAATTTGCATAACGATCCGTAGCTTAATAATTAAAAAGTAGAAATCTTAGTATCGACTTCGACTTTAGAACGATTTTAGTACGATTTTTATTTATTTTGTACCTACGAATGTTATTACCAATGAAAATATGATTTTATTTGGTACCGCTTTCTTAAAATTTGTCTACAAAAAGTGAAAATTGCAGAAATATCTTCAGTCTACTAATGAATGATCACATCCAACCAGCGATTTGCAGTTGAACAATCCCGAAAGTTCCAATTCGGCTCAGAGCAGAAAATCGCCGGCTTCTCGAAGTATTCCGCAAGAACATGAGAATGAATCGTTCGCTTATGCCACTGATTATCCCGGTAGCTAACAAAAACGACGATTGATGTCTTAGCTAAGCTTCTCTCCGGCCGTAATTCGTTTTTCTCCTGGTTGTAATTAGTAATTACCGTGTTGCTCGGGTGGACAATCGAACCAGGGATTCTCTGTCACTTACGCGATCACCTGAAAATTTTAAGTCGCGCAGATTAGAACCGGATAATGGAGGCGTGATGACGCAAATGATGACTGGCCGATGTGCGCGGGCCCGCGCACGCGCTTGAAATAATAAAAATTAGCCGTGACTCTCGGCCCTGGTAATTGCCAGGATTCTCGTTTTTCCTTCTATCTTCTGTTGGCGGCGTGCGTGTCCCTCGGCCACTGTCAATGTTTTCCCACACACGCCGTTTCCCCTCTCCCGACGTGCTCCGTGCGAGAAACCGATCTGCGAATTCCAACGCTTTTGAAATCTCGCGAGGCCACTCGTTTCTGCCGTCAAAAGGAAACCAACCGTCCGAAGGTCGGGCCCGAAAACCGATTCTCGCGAAAGGGCGCCTTATTACGCCGCACGCCATTCAAACTGCGGATTGCACGTTGCCATTGAAATCGCGCTCCGGAATTGCGAGTTAACTGGAATGTCTCGAGCACAATGCTTCTTACAACTGCACCGTTATGGGGCTCGGACGCCACAGATACAGCCCTCTTCAATTTTGGAACCGATCATTACTGCAAATTGATCTCCGGCTCGCGTTTCTTACACATATTATGTCTTCTATCGGATCCCCAGCGATGTAATTAACACTAATGCAAGGATTATCACGTCGTAAAACGGAGGATTCCGTTCGTGCGAAAGAACGGAGTTTATGGTGTTTTTATCTTATCCGCCGTGGAAACTGACCGTCCTCCCTTGTTAACTCGATGTAGCATTTGTCCATTTGTTTTCGAGCTGCATTCCGCAGAGAAATGTGGATTCAGAGTGAACTACGAATGAGGAAGTTGAAAATTGGTCGCTACTAGTTCTGTCTTGGTGTGTGACAGCAGATTGGCAAGATTCACAAGGCCTGTAGAGGTACGTTTCTGCATTAATTTTTCCTTGAAATTATAAATATGCTTTCATAAGAGAAATGATGAAATAATTCAGTCATTTTTAAAGGGAAACATGTACTAGTTACTTTTATGGCTCGGTAGGTTCAGCGTTAATAAGGTGAACATAATGTAATAACGTATTTTAATTCTTCTAATATATTTACGCTTTTGTTTTTACTGATCCATTTTAGCCATAAACGCGTAGAATCCGCAGTTTGCTGATGAATAAAACGAAAGAAATTTTTAGCAGAATCGTATACGATTGGGCAAGGTAGGTAATCCTTACATTAGCGACAGCGTTCTACAAAAATGGCCGCCGCGGCGACCGACACATCTATATGTATACGACGCTCACGATTTATGACGGACATAATTATTACAGAGTTCTCAATAAAGTCAATAACAATTTCTTTCGTAAATAACTGATCCCACATGATGAAGTTCAAGTCGTTGTAATTGCACCTTCACAAACCACTCGACGCTGCGAATGAACTGGAGCCGGAATTTTTTATTCAGATATCAATGATAGAACTCTGAACAAGTTTTTTAGTAACTGCAATTTTCTTCGTAAATTATTAGGTATGCAAATAAGTTCCTTCCCCTTTTTTCCAAAATTTAAAGATTTTGTAACATTTTACGTACATAAAATGTAATAAAATCTTGTCCGGTGACTCCCAATCTTTCCGCCAATTCTTCTTGCGTCTGGATCGGATTTTCGTCGAGCAATTCCTCTAACTCACCGTCATCAAACTTTCTCGGTGCGCCTGAACGACCGTCGTCTTCCAAATTAAAATTTCCGGCTTCAAATCTTTGGTAACACTTTTAACATGTTCTGTAAGATACAGCGTTCTCTCCCAGTGCCGCACAAATCATTTCAGTAGCTACAACAGTTGATTTCCTAAGCTGGCATGCAAAGAGTAAGCAGTGACGCAAATGATGCTTCTCGCACGCCATATTGCTTGGCATTGTTGCATAGGACTGGAAGCTGTTAGAGCGCACATCATGACCCTTCATAAAACTAAAAGAACGCTCTTTCAGATGGCACCAAAATCGGGAAGTAATTCGAATTCGGTCAGAAGTTATGATCGTAGAAAAGAAGGGGAAGGAACTTATTTGCACACCTAATAATAAGTTATCCTCGGAGGTAGTATAAAGTGATTTAGCTGATTCACCTCGCAGTAGTTGCACGCTTCGCAAGTAACTCGATTTTGCGGCTGAATTCAAACTGGAACTTTGTCTGTCGTTGACCCACGAAAAGGAGTAAAGAGTTCCCAAACGAGGGCGATAAGTTTCGTGAGAATGGTCGCCGAAAACCTGGTGCAGTGTAGGCGAAAGTATGGTTTCTGGCGTCTGCCACCGTCCGCCACCCACGCCGGCAGGAACACGACCGAACAGGTAGGTAATACACGGTGTGTACGGCGGCACGACAATGGTCTTGTCGTTGCCACAATGACAAGAAGGGAGCCCAGCCGGCATTGAAAGGCAAATGAGTGCCGGCTCTGGCTGCTCTTCCACGGTGGCTTCTGGCTCTCGTCATCTCCTTCTTCTTTTTTCTGTCGCGCACCCACATCCGCCGCCTTTCAGCTAGGCACCCGAAAACACACCTTACGCAAATTAATGTCGCATGCCAACAGCCAGTCCTCTCTGCTTGGGCTCGGAAGTACACACCGGCTCGAATGACCGGGACAACGAAGCAGCCGGGGACAGTCGGGCCCGTCATCGTCTTTAATAATGATTCATCGCCATACGGCGCGACTAATTGTTTACCGGTCGTTCACAACCAGCCTCCTCTTCACCCTGAACGGTTCCTTCTTCTTCTTCTTCGTTTTCTTCTGTCCCGTCGATACACGGCCACGCATCGCGCATACGTATTTCCCACCGTTGGCTTTCTCTTTTGTCTTCTTTCACTGCGACTGCTATTTTACAACTCGTACTCTTGTTCGATCCGGTCCCTGCGTTTCCTGCTACGCCGGGGCCCGTTATTTCCTGGCCCGATTCTCGACGGTGAACGTGAAAAAGACGTCTCGAATGATTCTACACTCTGTTTTCAGTTGTTCTCTGAAGGATGATTCACCGTGCCAGGTTCTGTGTGCATCGATTAGGTATTCGTTTTGGTGTAAAATTGTTGGGAGTCGGGGTTCGGGACTTAGAGAAATGGCTTCCGCTGAGGGAGACTTTCATCTACCTACGTGGTAAAGGGAATGTTGGTGCTCTTGCTGGCAAGTGTGGGCTCCCTGTAGAACGAGTCTCGCTTCGCCATCTAACGTGGTCCGCAGGAATTGAGGACAGGTTCCATCTGCGGTGCTGAATTACCAATAATGCCAGCGATACCGCGAATGGTAAGGGTATTAAATAGAAAACTGGAGAAGCGAGATCGTGTCCACAAACTTCAGACACCGATGAAGTACTATTAAAGACAACCAGCACCGACGAGATGCTATTAGAGACTGCCAGCACCTGTACAATTCAGCGACATGGTATAAATAACGTGGAACATACAGTGATCTGAAATACCACACCGAGATACTCGTCGGTGCATTTACTATTATCACCGACGAGATACTATTAAAGACTGCCAGCCTTACGGGAGTTGATGTCACCCGAATATTTCAGTGTTCTCATACGCCTTCTTGAATGGATTCTAGCTGGAGTAAGAAATAGAAGGCCATCGACGTGATCTCATCGGTGCAGAAGGCCACTAAGGAGATTCTCGTGTGCGTCGGTGAGAAGGCAAATCGTCACGGAACCATATTGATGTGATTTGTTACATTCTGCACCGAACGTATTGCAGATATGGGCAAAACATTCCTAGATATATTAAGAAAGTAATGAAGCATAATTTTAGGAAAATCAACAATTCCCACT
>CM052314.1:12579524-12654406 GCA_028455605.1 Lasioglossum malachurum | reverse complement strand
TGTGCGGTGAGAGCCCGCCGTCAGTCAGTCAGTCGGGGCGGGAGGGCCGGAACGAGCGGTCGGGCTCCGGGACCACGAGAACCAGAAGGACTTACCAGTGGTGGACCAGAGGTGGACCAGAGGTGGACCAGAGGTCATCTGCAGCTACATTGGCCTACCTTCAACACCCCTGTTTGGCGAATTTGGAATTTGGAATTTGGAAATTGGAAAATTGGCGAAAATTTTCGAAAACCTCGAGAATTGATAAAGTATTATGAGCATATGATATCGAAGGAGGTGGCACGAAATTCAGTACTGCAACTCAACGAGAAGTCAAACGGTCAAAAATTAGCGAAAATTTTCGAAAATCTCGTAAATTGAGAAAGTGTTAGGATGAGGCCCTTATACCGACACATATCACCGGAAGGGTCAAGTGTCAACAACCGAAACGTCTGCATACGTAACAATACCGCCATATTGTGTTGATTATATCATGTGTCGAATTGAAATGTCTATTTCAATAAAAATTTGCCCATCTCTGCTCCTACAATTATGTATATCATATTTATTCGTCCACATGGTTCTCCCTCGAACTCTTTATTATTCGGAATAGTTTGTCTGTTACTCTGTTCTTCAACATATTTCTGTTCTCAGTAGTTCCTACAGATCGATTCTTGGAACAATTTTGTATAAAAGAAGTGGAAGGAAACGATGTTCGTTTATGAAATTTGTATATAGTTCACTTTTGATAATCCGAATCATCTCTGATTAAATTAAAGGAGGATGGAAAGATCCACAAGAGGTGTGTACATCTAGATAACTTTTATTAACCAATATAATCGTATATCGTTATACAAATGACGGCGGCAGCGTGGCGTTGCCGCCTTAACGGATTACAATGAAACGGCGTGTTTAACGTTATACAATCAAAATGGGAATCGATGAATGAGCGAATTTACGAGTTTTACGGTTTCGTATCGTCGCTACTCGACTTTGAAAGAACTGCTTACACGACAACATGTAAATTTGTAGAGAGTTTTATCCTTGTGTCCTGCACCGTCTTGACCGCGTCCCGAATCCTGCCGGCCCTGCAAACCTCGCAGGGCCATCGCATCGCTATCATTCTTTGTATTTTCAATACCGAGTCAGTCTGACCGAGCCGTGACGTGGGTACGTCGGTTGTGCGCGCGTATTGTGTGATGTGTACAAACTGTAATTATGCTCGAAGACATCGAAAACTCACTACGTAATGTTAAATGACGATGCGTCGCGGATTTGCCCTCTTGAAACCCATACTCGCATAATCACGCGAGCTCTTCGTACCCCATCCCATAATTAAAACTCTCCAGAATTTCCAAAGTTCTCCAAACGTCACCAAATTCACGAAAAATCCTACGCGCGATTCACAGAGCAAAATTATATTCCACCCTCGAATTCGACGCGAGTTTCTACTCTTTCCCAGCAAATCCGCGATTCATTGGTTAGGCTTACGGCTACTATCGAGATACTGATGTACATATACAAGAACCATGATCCTGCTGTTCACTAGAACACCGGCGGAGTATACAAAGACGTTGTTTGCCGAATAAAAACGAACCACGTCCGCAACCGCACCGTTTTACTCAGGCTCTCGCGCACGCACGCGGATGCACACGCACTCTCTTTCTCGCGACACACGTGGAAGGGTAACTCTTCAATCTTCTCGCGCCCGTTTTCTCTCAAAATATCCGTCTTCCTGCGATCGCCAGAGTGGTCGGCTACCCTCGTCATGTTTGCGCGCGATTCGTACTCTCCTCACTTCGTTTTTCCATTTCTCGCTCGGCTGCGATCCTTTGTTCTGTTTCTGTTGGTCCTGTGTGGCAGTGCCTTGTTATTTATGTTTTCGTCCAAACGAACAGTGGTTTCCTTCATCTCCAGTATATTTTTGTAATATTATAGACTGATTCAGATTGTGATTCGATACGTATTTAAATTTCTTTGTACGACGCGAGCTCAAAAAACCTAATTTCTTGTAACTCTATCCTTATAATGTATATTGGAATGCAATTGTACAGTGTTTTCGATACGGTGGTACAATCAGAAAATCATCGAATGTCTAGATATGAAAACAGGTAGAATACGTAGAATAGAATTTTGTTGTACGGGGTTTTATTTCCGACAAAATCGAATTCGAAAATATCAGTCAAGTAGAACAATCGCATGATGTGTCTGATCACGCTTTGCCGATCCTACTTCTTGTAGTTATCAGAATGAGAACCTGACGAATGCATGAATACTTGACGAATGTTTCCTCAAAGTGAATTTTCTCGAAAACGAAGCCATGTTTCGATCAATTTTATTCTATATTTTCAACTTGCTTCATCCTATAAAATCATTCTTTTCCTGATTGCATCATCCTTTTGACAGATGCTCCAATTTTTATCAGTTTTATGAAAAAGATGTAAATGCAGTCATTAGTTCAACACGTTGGAAAGATGAACAAAGTATTCAGTGCAACTTTCCAGTGAATAAACGCATCATTTCGAGCTCGGTGAAATCGAAATGAGGGAATCGGAGGCGAAGGGGTGCGCATGATCGCGATCTAGATTATTCTAGATCGACGCGTAGAAAATATTGGCAGTTTGTTAGATCACTAGACAAGTTTAATCTCGTCCTTCAGTGTCGAATAAAAGGTTGGATCACATTTTCAGGGAAGCGTCGCACCCCTTCCGGTCTTTACCACCTCGAAGACAGAATTCGCGACACAATGGTACCTCTCTTCTCACAGTCACTCAAACAATAATTATTCTGTGCATCGTTATTTACATATTCGCACCCATTCGTCGCTCAGTTTCATCGCGCACATCAAAATTAATAAAAGATCTCCGTACTCTTATTTATATTTATATTTATATATTTATAATATATATATATCTATCTATATATATATTTATATATATTTATATTAATTTATTTATATTTATATCTTGATGCATCTCTCTCTCTCAATCTCATCAATAATGTCGTCTCGGGCTACAATTATGTATAATTTTTTCTTTCTCATCATTTATGTATAATCAGTTTCACAATCTTCGTCCCTCTTTTGTTTCTTGTTCCCCGCCCCCTTCGACCTCTTTCTCCACTCTCTCTCACACACACACTCTCTCTCTCACTCACTTTTTCTTTCTCTCTTTCTCTCTCTCTATCTCTCTCTCACACTCTCTCGCTCTCGTTCGTTCTCTCACCTATACAGACGTCTAAGAATTAAAATATTTCGACTTCGGGTAACTAGGTACTGTACGCTCGATTTTTCTTTTTCCACCCTCTTTAGGGGGAGGAAACATACTTGTGGGGGCTTATGGGGGGTTGGTTTTCTCCCATCGTTTCCGGATTCCGCAGAGCTCGGGATCCGTGGAGGGATGTCACCATGTATAATCACTATGTAAAACACGTTTTTTTTATTTTTATTATATTTATTTATGATTTTTTATTTCACTTGTTTCTCAACGATCTACGCACGATATCCATAGCGAAGTGTAAATGCGAAAGGTCCGTCTATTCTCTCAATCTCTCTCTCTCTCTCTCTCTCCCTCTTTTCTGTCTCTTGCTTTTACTCTCTCTCACTCTCACTCTCTGTGTGTGTTCCGAGATAGGCTTAAACGCTAATCGATAATGGTAATTAATTAATTGTCCCTCGTGAAATGGGTGTCCGTGTACGTACGCCACGTATGTATGTATTTATGTACGCGTGTGACAAATGCAAGTGTAATGAGATTAATCTTCTACCTGTGTGCGAGCCGGCTAATATTTTTGTTCGTTTTTTTTTTTTCGTTCATCCATGCCGGCTGTGTTCCGCATCTTCAAAAAGAAAAACGCCGCCTGCGATATCTTCTCTCCTCCGCCCTTAATAAATAACCTTCGCCCTTAAACTCTTAGCCTCTCGCGATTTAAATCTACGCATCCCGTGGTTCTCTTGCCTCTCTTCTCCGTTAACCGAAAATTCACGTGTCCCCGACCACGGAGAACCATTTACCGAAAACAGAATAAAACAAAGAAAAAGAAAATCCAGAGAGAAAAAAAAGATCGTCGTCCGTTCGTCCCTTCTTTCGTCGCCGCGTTCCTTGTCTTCCGTTCTATTTCTTCATCTCTTCTCTTCTTTCTTTCATCGTTTGTATCTTGTTTATACGCGCGACGGTCGCGCGAATGTCGATAAAAGATTCTAAAAGTTTAGAAACGATTTTTTGTACTCTGGCTGCACGCGACGAGAAAGAACGCCGGAACATCTCTACCGCGATTCATTTTCTCGATTCGGAATCTTCTATATCCTCGCGGGTACGAGAGAAGTCGTCCGCGAGACCAATAATTCGCTCCGATGATGCACTGACGGGGATCATCTTTCGAAAACGTGGCAAAAATTCAGAGGTATCAATTGTTAATTATTTAAATTGTAGTGTAGAGTCTCTGTTCTAGTATCTCATTGCTTGAATTGAATTCTTAATGGCTTGAGACAGGTGCAGTTTCGATACGAACTTGCGAAAAAGCTTTCCTAGCGTACTCCCGCTAACTTCTCATAAATGTTCAACAAAACCTCGAGAAGAATTGAGAAACAAGAAGAGAACTTAAATAAACTTCTAAATTCAATAATCTTCAATAATCTACATAATCCTCTAAATTCAATCTTCTCTCTTAAGTATGATTACGCTAGAGCGTATTCACAAATAATCCCGTATTTTCACATTTATTTACATCGTACTTAATAAAATTATTATTTAAGGGAAAGATGTGAAATTCTCCGACTGTGTGTTCGTCGCCACTTTACTCTACCATTATCTCGATGCTTAAATTATTAAATTATTAATTAAATTGTTCATAGCTCGACAAGTGTGCAGTGTTCATACAAACTCGAGCACAATTTGCTAACTTATTCATGCTAGCTTTTCATGACTACTCGATAAAGTCTCCTAAACAAGTTGATCAGGAAGAACTAACTTCTTATAGACAAAGTCTGAAAACTGCATATGAGAATTACTTGCAGTATATTCAATTAAAATCGAAGTACCAAGAAGTAATCAGCAAGGGGAAGGACTTATTTACACATTGTCTAATCAAATAATTATTTAAAGGGAAGATGAAATTCTCTGACCGTTTTTGCAAGGTTTTCGAGACGTTTCCCTCGAGTGCATCGCAGAGACGCGCGCATCGCAACGAAACAGACACCCTGCTCCTGCATCGAGCCTCCCCGCCCTCGTTCCGCACTCTCCATTGCGATTCTCCGACTCTTCCTTTCTTCCTCTACACATCTATCGCAGACCGTGCTAACGAAGAACGTACTTGTTTCCTAATGAGGTGACTCCTCGAGGCTCCCGTTCGCTCTTCGTCCTATCCCGATTTCCAAATCGTCATCAATCATCATCGCCACCGCCAAGAGAAACCGACATCGAAGAGCAAACCTGCAAAGAGCCCCGATGTTCTCGATGCATGATGGGTACGTATATAATATATAAAAGTAGAAAATTTGGCGGCAGTTATTATAGAGATCGTGAAACGCTTGAAACGCGGTGAAAAAGGAAATGAGCCCTGGTTCCGTGTGTGAGAATTGGCATCGTCGTCGCCCGTGCTCGTCTCTTCGACTTTTGGTCTTCGCGCTTCCTGGCGAGAATTCTCGGTCCATCGAGCAATGTATCGATCGTGTACACGATCGGTATATACCCGCCGGTCCTGGCGTTCCTCGTTTCACTCGCCGATCAAGGAAGCAGCAACGTGTCAAGCTGCTTTAAGCAAGGAGAACAACCGAGAACCAAACCTTGTTGAACTGCTTTGTCCGGACAAATAGAGAAAAACAAAAGGACTCCTGGCGGTCCTGTGCGGCATCGGGAGGACGCTAAGTACACAGGGTCCCATCAGCAACGAACCACGTTGCGGAAAGAAGATAGGATCCTCGGAGGACACACCTGGGTCTCTTTCGCTAGCCAATCGAGTTCTCTGTTCTCTCGACGAACCTCCGACCGATCAGCTTCGTTGTCGAGAGCCTCTCTACCTACCGCGGTCCTGATCGACGGAAAATCATGGATCAACTCGAACAGAGGGCCCCGTTGGAATGTTCGAACGGTGATACCTATCCGGTCGGGATTGTTGTACTCGCAATCGCTCCGGGCCGTGGATCCCGACGAAGGACGCTCGATCATCCAGTGTCTGTTTTACTCGAGGCGCGCCTTGTAGCTGGTCTTCCATATTTCCGCGAACGTGACCGCGCTGTGGAACCTGTGGAAGATGCAGAGTGGCAGGGTGACCCTCTGCACGATGGCCCAGGCGAGGAACCCGTAGAAGTCGAGCTGGACCGGGTTCGCCATCACCTTCTGCGACTCGAACGTGTAGATCACCCACATGGTCAGGTTGCAGATCAGCAAGAAGGTGACCACCTGCCGTCCAGGCTTGCTGCGGTCGTGCTCCGGCAGGTGGACCCTCCTGCGAGATACGTCCGCAATGAACAGCATCTGCAGGATCACGTGGGCCACAGACAACAGACCCGTCAGCATCACCAGCAGGTTAGGCTCGTGCGTGAACGCTGCCAACGAACCAGCGATCACGCTGAACACAGCGTAGATGAACAGTCCGAATCCAGAGACGCGAAGCAAGATGTCGTTCAGGTCGCTCTGCTCCTCGGCCTTGAACTTCAGGCTCTGCACGCGGATGAAGCCCACGATTATGGCGATGATCGAGAGCACCATCAGCACGCAGTGCGACACGTCCGCCAGGTATATCGCGATCAGACCGAAGTCTGGGTGGTGGATCAGCACGAAGAAGAGAATCAAGCAGATCAGAGAACCGACCAGCAGCAGCAGGCCGAAGAATAGTCCTTTGCTTGCTCCTACACAGTCCACCCTTGTGTGACCTAGTATTACGCGTTCAGAGGAGGTTTTAGTGGGAGGTCTCGATCTAATGCGGACGGGGCTACCTCTCGGAGGGAGATCTCGCGCGGTTCGCTCGTAGCCCCGATTGGTGTGCAGGGGAGTGATCGGGGGGATGGAATGGGGCGAGGCGGCATCGGAAATTGCTGACTCGATCGCACTATTCGCTAGCTTCAGTCACTTGGTGTTCCTTCTGGAGATTTTGATAATTTCGTTCAAGTTTGGGGCCATGTTCTCTCAAATTAAAGCTCAAAGACTGCGGTTCAAATGAAAAATTTCCAATTTCCTTTTTGTAATTTTTTTAAATTACAGTGACACGCTCGAATTCTAAGTAGACTGTACCTGAACTCAGGCGATCAATTGAATCCCGAAATTGTAGTGAATAAATAAATTAATGACGTCTTCTACGAGACAGTATACAACTTTCGAGGTCTCCGATTGAAGCTTGATGTGTATAATTTGAGCCACGGTTACCATGGAACAACTGTCGTGTTATATATCTACAGCAATTTTCGATACAACTCGCGTTTACTAAGAGACTCAGGGTACTACAGGATCGACGTGCACTAAACGATGATAAACTACAGACAGGGACCAAGCAATTACCTGCGTGAGCCAAAGCGACGGCTCTCCGAGAGAGCATAGCCTCCAGGCGACGCTCAAGATCAGCCTCCACCTGGTGAGGCCAACGAGGATGCCGACCAATATGCTTCCACATCACATAAATCACCGCAGCTCCAATCAGACTGTACTCGATTATGAAGGGGAACAAGTAAGGTTCTGCGTCTTGTACGATGGTTCCCATTATGTTCACGCGGCCGCATGAGTTTGAAGCGATCTCTTCGTCTGTCAACGCCTCCGCGAAGATACCGAAGTTAGGGCTCCAGTATTCGCTGCTGTTCGTGTGATTGTTCATGTCGAAGATCTGATGCACCTGAAAAAGGATATATTCTTCAGAAATTTAACGAGCCATTCCTATTTACGTTGTTTGGCAGCATGGGAACACAGTAGCCACCCTCGTCGTTCCAGAACATTCAAGTACAACCCACCCGAAGTGCAAAAAATGGTTAAACTGGCAGACTTGGACCTCCGCCAACGGAAAAGCGAATATTCAATATGTAGAGACACGAGTCCCTCACCTGTTCTTTGCTGTCAGCCTGTGGTACATTAAACATATCCATCACGAGTGAGGAGAAGGTAGTTGAGGGGGTAGTGGTGGTCGTGGTAGTGGTGGTGGTGCTGGGAGTGGTAGTTGTAGTAGTAGTCGTGGTCCTCTCTTCGGTGGTGGTTTTCGGCGTGAGGGTTGTCAGGAGAGTGGACAAGGTAGTGGCAGCGGTGGTCGTCAAATTAGGCAGGGGTGCGGAGGTGGAGGCCATCATCGTAGGTGGAGGGTTCCATCCTGTCGTGGTGGTTGTCGTCGGTGTTGTCACAGCCCTGGCGACCGCCCGTGCTGTCGTTCTCATCACACGACCGAATGGAGCAACGGTCGTGCTGGCGACCGTCGATGCAGCTGAGGTCGACGCCCTCGTGGCGGTCAATGAAGCTTCGCGCAAAAATGCAACGTCTCTGGGCGCAGTGCCCAGAATTGCGCCAGCATTTCGCATCGAATGCTGCTTGATGCTCTCTGGAAATTTTTAGGATTTAAATTATACATTAGTGAAGTGATTTTTACATCAATACGATACAGTTCTGAGACATGTTTGTATATTTATATCTTTGCATCTACAAATTTTAACTGTTTTCAAGATTTTCTATCTTGGTCTTCAGTTTATAAGTAAAGAACATTTTTGGAGCTTTTAGTACTAACCAAGGATGCCGGCTTCGAACTGTCCTATCTTCTGATGATGCTTGGTGATTTCTTTGATGCTCTCGAGCACGAGCGTGCGGATCCAGACGCACAAGTTGGTGGCGACGACATGCATCAGACCAAAACGCGCGATCACTTTGAAGCGGTGGATGTTCAGCTGGGAAAACGAACGGTCAGATGTTTAAGAACCTTTCCCGGTTCGAGCGAGTGGTTGCTCTCTTCAGGGGTCAAGTACCTACCCTCGAGTTCATGAAGATGAAATACATTTGCATGAAAGTGAAGATCATCTGGAGTAGCGGGTTGACGCCCTGGAGGATCTGATAGCACGGTGACGTGGGCGGCACCTCGAAGAAGGTGCCGAACTCCAGACCATTGTACACCATGGTCCCCAATCCGAAAGCTGATGGACACAACAACAAAAATTTGGAACTCTCGTTCAGCACACGAAACAGAGATTAGGTCCACAACAAAATTTAAGCTCTCATAAATCAGAAATTATAAATGGAATAATAACAAAAACGGGGAACTCTCTTCCAGTCCACAATTCCGAGGATAGAATCAAGACAAAATGTAAGCTCTCGCAAATAGCAAAATAAAAGAAACGTAAAAGAAAATTGGAAATTGTCGTCCAGCGCACAAAACAGAATAAAATTCAAGGTCTCACCGATAGCTCCGATTCGAAGGAAGAAGCTGCCATGGCTTTGATCGTTTTGCGAAGTTTTTCGCTTCCTCAGTGCGCGAGTAGCCACTCCAGCTTCAACGTCCGCCGCGTCCTGAATCAGTATTGCCTATCTCAAAGCAGTGTCGTCGTTAAGCTTCCATCTAGAACTTGACTACCGTGGAAATTCGCGAGTCTAAATCCCGTAATGATCGTCCCCGAAAAGGCTGGGAACTTTAATGAGCTCGAAACTGCCGAGTTTCAGTTCAAAAGTG
Organism: Lasioglossum malachurum; assembly: GCA_028455605.1. Lineage (NCBI taxonomy): Eukaryota > Metazoa > Arthropoda > Insecta > Hymenoptera > Halictidae > Lasioglossum > Lasioglossum malachurum. The sequence continues at coordinate 12,644,800 of CM052314.1, read as the reverse complement.
GAGCCACGTGATAATGAATGGGAGGAAAAGGCAGCCGCACGTGCCTCCTGCTCGATGCTGCATGTTCAACGGGCTAACCCACTTACGTCAGCACCGAAAGTGACTCTCTTAAAATCGCATCATCGGCTCGATATTCGTACCGACCGACCGAAATACACTTCACGGGCAACACGCCTCTCGAAATTCATAATCCGGGCACGAGATATTCCGATCTGGTACAACTTATCCATCAAAAATCTTTTTTGAGATGCGTCCTCAAAATAGAGCTGTTTGTATACGGTTGAATCGCCAGTTTAATATTCAGAACCTTTATTAATTAAAGAAGTGGTTCTTCTTGCCCGAGGCGCAGTAAAAAGGTCTCTAAATTCTTCCTCGTAAAAGGTGGTGTAAGTCACTCATAAAAATGGATGTTCCGAAAAATCACTTCATCCAAGGTGAATATAAATGACTCTGAATTTTTATTTAACCAATGACACATTTCCACAGAATCTTTTTTAGTTGAATTTTCTCAGGAACGCGCGCGCATCAGGAATCACATTATTTACTTTACATAATCAGTGTCTTTGACTCGATGTTTCTAAAGAACATTTAGAGACTTAATTTGTTTTATTATTCTGTTTGATGTCTCTTTTAATGTGCAAACTGTGCCAGCTCGAAGTACCTCGTCCACCCACAATAAAGAAATCAGAGCCAAACCTGGTATTCCTTCTTGGTCTTCGGAGTCTTCTGCTCCTTATCCTTCTTATCCTTCTTCTTGTTCTTCTCTTTGGGTTCCTTAATAGGCTTCGGTGGTCTAGGTGGTGGTGGTGGGGTGTCGCTACCCCTAGCACACCAAGCGCTCTCTTGCAGCAGGAAGCAGAACACGTAAAGCAGGAACAGGATGCTAACCCCGTACAGATACGTGAAGAATCCCTCATAGTAGTATAGAGGCAGCTTGTGCGTGACCACCTCGCTGATCACGTAAGCGATGCACACGACCACCAGCAGCTTCGCGTAGATGAAGCTCATGATAATGAACAGCGACGTCCTGCAAGCGGCAAAAGAACGGTAAATCGCGCGTGAACCTCGACCTCGGTTCAACGGGTCACGCACGGCCATCTCGCGATCCTAACATCGCCATTTTTTCACTCTATATTACACGCCAGTATCTTCTTTGTTCTCCTATATTATCGTCTTTTTGTCTTACTACCATTGCTCATTTGTCTGACCACATTTTTATACCTTTGATAGATGAGTCTGTGCAAGTTGTATTAATCTTGCGCTAATCGATTCTTGCCGTTTGATCTGAATCGATTCTTGCTATTTTGCTACCTTCATATGTGGAGACACACTTCGAACAGATTCTTGCAATTTTACCACTTTATGAGATTCAAAGAATGGGTTGAATCAGGTAATAAATAAAATACTTCAAGCAATTTTACTACTAGTAACGCAACTTGCGTTAATTTTACGCTCGATTCCTGCCGTGCGATTTACACAGTTACAGGTTAATATGACAGTTTTATTAATTAGTCACTACCATCTTGTATAAATGTCTCCCAACGTTTTACCCCAGCTGATGAAAATCCTTTTAAGAAGTCCCAGTTTTTGTAGCGAAGGAGAAGATCGTACGGCAAACAGTTATACAAAATGTAGGATCTCAAACAGAACCTTTTTAAGACCGAAAGAAGGTAGGTAATTATTTAACTCCCAGTTATCGACTGCACGTTGTCGGCAGAAAAAAACAATCTCACCGTGACTTCCGCACGATTTGTACCCTGCTCCCTCGCCTCATCACATTCCCACCCCCGTTCGCGTTGTTTTCCATGAACGGCACGATCTCCACCTCCATGATCCGGTTAAATTCCGTCACTGACCACAGAAAACAGTCTGTCCACGAGGATACTACAGCATCGCGTGCCACAACACTATCATAGCAGTGTTCTATCGGGCCGGGTGAATGGTTCGTTCAACTTGCCGCGACGTCTAGAGCAGAGACCGCGCTTCGATTATTCGCAAGCGTCGACTGACGACCGTCGTCGTTCGCGCTATTTTCACTCCCGTTGTTCGACGCACTGCTCGATTTTTCCCTCACTAGATCTTCCTCGATCCTCGATCCTTCCCTCTCTGTCGAGTCACACCTCTGAACTTCCCTCTCTAGATCCTCGTCGAGCTTCGATCGCGAGCTCAAACTCGCGCGGCGAACAGCCGCGCGAGGATCGTTAACGCTCCGGCGTCTCGGACGGAACGAGCGCTAAGCGCCGCGACGCCTGTTCTCTCGTTAAAGGTTAGGTACGCGGAATCGATAATCCAGAACGTAGGGGAGCGCGTCGCGACGCGCCTAACTGCGCCGGCAATTAATCGCGCGCGCGCCACCGATCCGATACGTGTTTCCCTTTTATATTCACGAACGGCCGAAAAAAAAGCGGATACAGGATTTTTCGATTTTTTCTCTTTTTCTATCTTTCTTTCTTTTATCAGGAAATTGTCGCGACGTCTGCGTTAGGTGCCGGGACGCACGGTGCATCTTCCTCGAGAAGGGCTTAACCACCCTTTGTCACGATGCAGTTTCAGGGGTTGCCGCGCAGACTTTATTGTGTTTCGCACGAGCCCGTGTACCCTTCTAGGGTAGTTCTTTTTATTCTTGTTCCTCCCCTTCGATTATCGCGATCGCGATCGTGCGATGCTCGGAAAGATGCGCGAGGCTTTTTAGCGATTTTTTTCATGCCAGTTATTATTGCGGTTTATTTCAACAATTTGTACTTTCTAATTATTAGATGGTTGCGAAAGTTCGTGTTCGATTTGATATTAACCCTTAGCACTCGAGTGGTGATTCACACAGTCACCACTAAAAATTGCTGTACCATTATTCAAAATATTGTGTACATTATTAAATATGTTGGTATTGTAGACAACTGTTGAAGTGAAAACTTCTTTAGGCGCACCGCGTACATAATTGCTGGGCAGTGAATGAGTCTGATCCGTCACGCTCCGAGGTGAAACGCTATTCGAGTAAACTCGCTAAAGCCCCGTTTAGCCGCGTTGTTAGAAACAACCAGGTGTGCAATCGCCATAAAAGTTCGTGCGATCTTATGCCCACAGTAGTGGTCTCTTTTTTATTTTCCATAAAGAACCTAATCATAAGCAATACATTTAAAATCAAGCTAGTATCGGAGACCGACATAAAAATTCGCCAGTTCTTCCGAGTCTGGTGCAATGGTTATACCGTAGGTCTTTATCAGATTTGTCTGCAGCAGTGAGTGGTAACAGCAGTACCAATAAAAAAGTAACACTACAGATATTTTTTACCTCCACGGTATTACAACTTCGTATTAAATCGTTTGAATCTCGCCGCAGCTCTCCGCGGAGGTTTATCGCGACACTTAACCGAAACCAACAGCCCCATCCGCCGTTATCTGGTTTTGCTAGTCTCGGATGAACGGGCCATTTTCCGGGATTAACGCGAAAAGTTCGAGATTTCTTTTCGCCGGGAGAGGAATTTCCGGGCGAGACACCGGCGTGAAAACGACGCGACGTTACGAGGCACGCCAAACGAAATTCCGCAAGGCTGGCAGATCGAGGGGGTGAAGCGGATGAAAAAGAGGTTTCGGGGATGTTTCCACGGCGACGACGCGCGACGATACGAAAAAAACCAGCCACCGAGAGCCGATATGGCCTTTTTCCTGCACTTCTGAAGATGTAAAGCGGTGAGAAGTGGAAACACCGGGATGATGGTACAGACTCCCCCCTCTCTCTCCCTCTTTCTCTTTCTTTCTGAGCAGAGGCGAAACAGCTCTGGACTCTACCGGTCGATATTTTCGAAGTACCTACTTTTTGCCGCTGGTCTTTCTCTCTGTACCTGGCCCTCTCAACTCACCCTCGCCTCATCTGTGTGTTCTCTCGTCGAATTTCACCCCTGCGCGTCCAATCACCGACGTATTCTTCCCCTACGGCGATTTTAAACGCAATGCGACACGCGGTTCGCGATCCTCTCGTGTGGAAATCAAATTTAACGCTTTATTTACTGTCTAGATGGCTGCCAAATATTAATAGGTATCATGTGGAAATTTTTTGAGACTGGAAATGTGAGTTAAGATGACCTGGATTTTATTTTGTAGACAATTGTAGGTAGTTTTCTTTTGGGGTGGATTCTTTGGGTTGAAATTATTCATTTGCGATAAAAGAACACTGCTTTGCTATATTTTACTATCATTGTATCATTAAGACTAAATTCCAAGAGGTTGACAACAATTAAAATACTCCAGACAATTTTACTACCCTTGTATTATATTTTACCACCCTTGCATTAGGACACTAAAAATGAATTACCTTAAGTAGCAAAAATGATATAACTCAAGAAATTTATACTTTTCTTGTTTTCAGGTACTAAAAATAAGCCACTATGAGTAGTAAGTGAAATATGATCCAAACAATGTTACAACCCTTATAAGAAGACACTAAGAATCAGTCAGATTCAATCTGTCCTAATTTCTTTTAAATCACTTCAATAATTCCATCTACTTTTTAAAGAGCATACAATCCTTAACAGAAGGAAACTAACATTTATCCCAACATCGTTACAATCGTCCCACACAGAAACTGCTAAACCGAAATGAATAAAATTGAACACAATTCCTATTTAACATTTTCCAATCACCATCATCATCAGTCGTCTACCAACAAACACGGGATCCGATTCTATTTCAACAAAGTCTCGAAAATAATCAATCTGCGTGACACAGAGAAAAATCAAAGTCTCGTTTACCATAATTTTTAATCTCCACAATAAAAATCGTCTAAAAACAAATACGGAATCCCATTCTCTTCGAACGAACTCACGCCAACAATGAATCTCTGATACAACAAATCAAAGGGTTGATAAACTCGATGTGCAAAAAGGTTGAAACTTGAACTGCTAAGTATGTTTATATTTATCGTCGATGTTGTTTCAGCGTCAGGCGATTTCAACGCGGATCGCGGCGGCGGGCGAGGCGTTTCACCGAGCACGTTTTCGCGTTATTTTCGGCGCGGCGCGGCGGCGTCGCGTCGTGTCGGCAGCGAGGCTGCTCTTTTGCACGCGGATTGTTTTCGCGAGCTTGTTCTCCGGCGAGGTATGTGCGCGATACTGTCCTGTCCCGCTGCTGGTCTAAGCCGAGAGCTTCGCTTTCAGCCCGTGTTAATGCAATTGCGACTGCGACTGTGTAATTCGAGAAGGTATATCGCTCGGCGCGTATACACCCGGCGTATCACTGTTATGCCTCGCCACTCGGTCGATATTAATAAATTACAAATCCCCGGGAAACTGGTTCGCGCCATTATCCCGCGATCGATCCTTTCCTCTCCGTAACGAGGTCTTTTTCCTCTCACTCCGAACGAGCCGGATCGATCTACGGGAAAATTAAAACCGCCGCGAGATCATTTCTATCCAATCTATTCTATTTATTGTCGTCTATAGCTTGGCGCTCACTGGAGTTTCAATGGACGCGGGACATAGAAAATTGATTTTTCTAGGTAATTTAGCTTATAACGGTTACATTGCATTACTGGCATTTAAATCTTTACTGGACCATTTTCTAAATGCATTTTTCGTTGGTTCATTCGCGTTGGGTTTCATTGCATTCGCTCAGAGTCACCAATAAAAATTGCTGTACCATTATTCATAATATTGTTTATATGATTACATATGTTGGTACACCTAATCAATTGTTTGTGAGGTATTATATCAATTTCATATTCATAAAATGAATCATTTTATGATTTATGAAAAAATCATATACAATGGAATTATTCTAGGTCGCAAGAAATGTTTAATTTTCGAGTTAAAATAGCTCCGACTGTAAAGGGTTAGTACAATTTTGGTCTCTATGCATTTGTGAAAAATCTAGAATATAAGAAATCGTGTGTATTAACAATAATATTTATGTTACATTCTTCACACGAAGGATATCTTAGTCAATGAAAAAAACAACTTTCTTTATTTTAATTTTCACCACAAACTCAGATGATAGGTTTAGCACAGTGCAACAAAAGATAATATACTTTATTTAGTTCGACAAACAATTCGAACTTATTTAATTCGACAAACAATACAACAAAGTCCAAAGAAACAATCAGAAAACTATCCAGGACACAAAAGACAAATAGAAAGCCTGTGCTCTGTATGAAATCAACGTCAATATGGTACGAAATTTCAAATTAAGAAAGAAGAAGCATTATTGAACATCACACACACAGTGACTGCGCAAAAATTTCGTCGAGAGGGGGCCCCGTTCTCGAGAACGGCCTCCCTTGTAATTAAAGTAGAAACAGTAATTAATGAAGAGCCGCGTCAATCGAGTTAAATGACGCAACTACTGACACATTCAAATTGGGTTATCTGGAAAACGAGGCTTTTATGACAAAAAATCTCGTCTCACTTTTTTAATACGTTTCTGTCAGAATCGTTTGCTTTCCTTTTACTGGCACTGCGATCAATGGGACACCGTGTATACACGGTCATTCAACAGTTTCATATCTTTAACTCGTCAAATAAAGAAGCCCCTTAACCTGTTAACTGGGGAAGACGGGATCTTCTGTGCTCCATTATAACTCTGCTTAATTTTTGATTTATTTTTTTCTCGCTGGTACACTCTTCCACGCGAGTATAACAGAGCTTGGGATGCTGGAGAAGTTTAAAATGATTATTGAAATTGTTTAACCTTCAGTTGCTCGCACTCCATTTTCTACGTAACTGTTTACATGGAACTTTATTTTTATTCAATAAAATAACTATTTCAATGCAAAATAGATACTTTCTAGTATATACGGCGCCTTTGTTTATGCTTGAAACTCTAAATTTAATGTTTCGAGATTGTAAGTACTATGTGCGAGTAAGTAAAATTTAAGGAAGCTGAGTGACAGACAATATATTATTATAGAGATTTATTATGAACATATTTATTGATATTCAAAAAATACTTTTGCAGCTTCTCAATAGTTCCCACTAATGGAAATAAAATCCTGGTTGTAATCAAATCTGTCTTCTGAAATAGAAATTAAACACGTGGTTTATAGTCATGATTTAACAAGCTCACGACTATCAATGGAAAAACTGGAACATTATCTACGATAAATAGAATGTTTTAATGCACACCCTTGTTTGTGATCCGTCTTTACCCAACTAGCGTGTTGCATCGTTTACAACGAAGACCATAATAAAAACAATTTATGAAATTGTGCTCGTCCTTCTTTCTCTCAAAAGATGCAAATCCTATTTGTAAAGCTACTCAACTGACCGTGTATTGTTCATGCTGATCAGAACAAGAGAAACATATCTTTATCTTATAATTTACACAATCCGAATACACATTCGATGACTATACGAAGCTACTCGAGTGACTCCGAACTAGACTGCGGATTTTATGCATTCATGACAAAACTTAGTGTCATTTAAAATAGCAAAAACATTAGACGAACTCAAAGCTACTGTTATATTACAGTAGGACCTCGAGTAACCGGATCCCGATTATAAACAAATATGCGTTCAAATACAATTATATTATGAAGGGAAATAAATTTTCAAAAATAAAAAATTTATTTCGGGGAGAATATAATGTACATTTTACTTATGTCCCTCGGGTCTCGATTATCCGTCGGGCCTTAATTTGTCCGGGCTGTTTGTCTCCCGATCAAGCCGATTAATCGAGGCCCTACTGTACTTTCAATCTGTTAAACATATTAAGAAAACAATTAAATTTTTATTTCGGCCCAGTTTGTTGCAATTCAAATCGAAAGTTCTTATTTTGCATAAAGATCTGCAGTCTACTCTGAACAAAGTGACGCGTAGACCAACGCCTCTCAGCGGTACAGTTTTAAATCCAGTTTCTCGAGAAGGCCGACATGAAATTTCCGGAAAAAAAGTTGTGGCTGCTGTAAGCCAAGACGAGGAAACCGAATGGCGAGATCGGTAGACGTTGTGTCCCCTGACGCGTTTCATGCTCAGCACGACTCAGCCCGGCTCAGGTTGTTCATCAGCTCCTCTGGTAGAAAAGCTGGTGTCCCAGGGTTAACGCTCGTCATCGCATCGGTTCGATATATCGAAGATAGACCTGTGTCCCTCCAGTTCCACGAAACAGCTCGTTGTTCGCGCTCCATTTCCTCGATTCTTTCTCGAGAACGAGTCCCATAGGTTCGTGGCCGCAACCTCGGTCGGTTAGTTATTCCTTTCAGGCTCTCTCCACGGGCTTAGGGTTGCGCGATGTCGGCGGTGATGGTGGCGTGTGTTGTACGTGCGCGAGAGCATAAACTCGGGGCTGCGTATAATGCACACTAGACGCAAGACGCTTCACAGCCACCGCGGCAGCTAACGAAGTGCGTCGCGAATAGAAACGCAGACGAAACCACCCCCCGACGAGAACCACCCCCGCCTTTCTCTCTCTCTATCTTTCTATCTCTATCCCTCTATCTCTCTCTACCAATCCCTTTCCCGTCTCTTCCCGTCTCGCTTCCTCGCACGCATTGAATGTAAAAGGTTGCAGAGTGGAAAGGGCTGTCTAGCGAAGACGATATATTCCATGGCTGGTTCGTCGAATAGAGATTTTTCGAGAAAAGAGCCACCCCGTTTCTATTACATACTTCTTTTTCCTCGTGGTGCAACGATAGCGCACACGCACTGCCTCAGGCAACGCTTATTGCTATCCCACGGCGTGGTTCTTCTGCGAGAGAGCCTAACGCATAGATTCAATGTTGCTCGTATGGGTATTGTGTACAGGATCGTCCATTTAGAGTTGCTAGAGATGGGAGACGGAAATATTTCATCAGACTCGGAAATGGATTCTCGACGTTATTGTATTGAACTTTCAGAATTTGTTGAGATTTGGTTAAATCCTTGTACACACCTAACACAAACCAAACCATATACATTATTAAATCCTCACATATCTACCAAACCATCAGTACATTTCAGAAAATCATTTTCACAAAATCACCCTAAGACCTCGTGTACCCAACAAACCACACACACACACACACCTGAATAAATCATGTCTATTGTAAAGCATCTCTTAAATCTGCAACATCCAGCATCTAACCCCAATTTTTCCCATTTCTAATCCAACAATAAAAACCGCTCACATTCTAACATCGTCCACAATCCCGTTCCAGATTTCTCCAATCATCCATCATTCTGCACGCGTCCTTCCCGCTCACCCAGGCGTTCATTTTATCCCGCCAATCTCAGAACAAAAGGCCCGCGACTCGCACAAAGCCTGGTCGCTCGAGAGGCAGACTCGATTTCGCGTGCAGGAGCTCACCGGGAATCAGAGACTATGGACTGAAAATCATTATACCAACCGGGAATCGGGGGAGAGGATATGCGTCGGACGCTGGCATCCGGCTGGAGAAACGTCTGAACGCCGCGCGTCGCTCGTTCCAGTATCCCGCCGCGGCGCTATCGGAATTCCGGAGAATCGATATCCGGCCGCGGTGGAGCAACTGGATACTTTCGGAGCCAGAGGGATTCCACCATATTCAATCCAAATATATGTATCTAGAAAGAGCGGGCGTGGGGTGGGGGGGGGGGGGGAGTGAGTATCGGTCCGTTCGACGGCCTAATTACTCCGCGACACCACGGCGATACAACCGCTAATTACGAACGAAATGAGCCGCACACGCGCGCGCACGATTGTGTAGTAGCTCGAGCTTGGTGACAAAAGGCGAAAAATCTGGCGCGCTGCCTTAAATAGTAGCCGTTCGTTAGAGCGCGCATTACGTAGTAGTAGCTGCCGGTCAAGTGGGTTCTTGACCTACTCCCATTCAGCCTCCGGTATAATTGCCGCGAGGAAAGCGTAACGTTTGCCTAATAGCGAGGCAGGAGTGCGCGGACGCGTCGGGAGTGCGCCAAGAGGACGGCTAACGCGAGCAAACAAAACGCGGACCTGCGCTGGATCGTTCGACTTCGGCTACCTGACTTCCCAGACTCAGAACTTAGGGTATGCCCGTGTCAGGGAATGAGATTGGTGACAGAAACGGGTCGTCATAGCAAGCATCCCAAAGAGGTACCAGACCCGAGATCTGATAAACCTCGTTGCCAGCGGGTATGCTTGTGTCAAAGCTGCGTGGACACGTCGAGAACATTGGTAAAACCTGGTGGTTAATGTAAAAATTTCAATTGTGATAATGTACCAACAAGCCGCGAGCACAGTTGAGATCGCTTAACTTCGGCTGCTTTAGGGTAGCCAGGCTTAACTTAGGGTACGCGGGTGTCAGAGCTGAGATAAGCACCCCCATTATGAAGAAAGTATCAGTGTACCTTGATGAAGCCTTAGTTAAATGCTAGCGAAGCGTAAGGGAATCAATTCAGAAAAGGACACGGCCATTTGCACCTACAGTAGCCTACCGAAAGCCTCAATAATAGCGACTATAGAATGTATTTCTATTCTTGACTCTCGTCGTAGCTCTTTCATCAACGTCCTATCGCGGTTCTCTGACGGGTGCGTACCCTAAGATGCTAGGCTGAATCTTGTGGGAGAAGGAGGTCGGGGACGGGTAGAATCCTAGCGGTCCTAGTGGGTTCGACTACAACGGCCGGTCTTACTTTTTGGCTGGGGTGGACCGGACGTTCTTCAGCTCCATCTCTTTGTTCGCGGCGTTGTTCTTCTCGGCGTTGTCCTGCGCGTTCGGCGACGAGCTCTGCGGGTTCAGCGGCCTGGTCACCGGGAGGGTCGCCGTGTTGTCCGCCGCGGCCGCCTCGACCTCCACGGTGGCGACTTTGCAATCACCGCCACCCACCATCGCTGATTCCATAGCCCCTCACGAGCGGCCCTGGCACCGACACAATCGGCTAGCTTTACGGGTTTTGCGATTCAACGAAATGTCAACTGCTCGATCAAGGGTTACTCCCCCAAGAAGGGACCCGACGAACTGCAAACGTCACTCGATGTTACGCCACCGCCGCCATTTTGGCGAACGCCTACAACGGACCCAGACGATTCCAACGTATACTAGCAGCGAGTGTTCGATCCTCCCTCCCGCACAAGCGTGTTAATGATTCAGATGAGAATAAAAGAGGTAGATGATGAGAGGAGGTTTGATACAAGAGCGACGCGCGGATGATCCCTCTCGGCCAGCGGACTCCGAGACACCATTTCCGAAAAGGAGGGCAGGAGGCGCGAGTCAAAACTCTCTCTCCCGAATTGTTGCTCTCTGTTTATTCGATTCCGCGGATCACGCCTGCGCGAGGGAACCCTCGGATTTTTCCCTCGGCGAGAGAGGAGAACGCGCACCGGGCGCAACTCCTTCTGCGCCCCGACGCGCGACGACGACGAAGAAGATGAGGAAGATTGCGAGAGGATGGTAATGAGATATGCCGAGAGCTGACTTCTGCAGAGATCTTGGATGAGATGGGAATGCGATGGCAGGCAGACTTTTCCGGTTTGAAATGGCTTTCTGCTAGGCTCAGCTTTGCCTGACAATGGTGGAAATGAGCCATGGATGATCTAATTGAGGAGAAACTATGAAAATTCTTATAGTTTAAAAGATTGTTTATATGTATCTAGCTGGCGCAAGATAGAAAGATTTTAGTGGGACACTGGTTTTCAGACTAGTCCAGAAGGGGGAGGCTGCAGCTCAGTGACAAAAATCATTACAATACCTCCATTGAAAATTTAGGATAAGCACGCCTTTATCTGAACGGGGATAGTATAAACTAGCATTGAAGCACTGGTGTAATGAACTGCACCAGAAGATGAAGCCTGCAGTACATTGACAAAGATCATTAGACTATCCGTTTGAAGATTTATGATTATCTTTGCAATCACTAGCTTATTTAACTGGATAATTTTTATCATTCACGCCTTTATCTGTAACGAGACAATAAAATAACATCTAGCTACTGCTTCAGTGAACTGTAAAGAGAGGCTGCAGTTAGTAACAAAGAATATTCCATTATCCGAATCGCATTTTTATGTTCATCTCCACACCTGTATATACAACTCGAATATAACCTAATATTGAACCATTGGTTTATTGAACTGCACCAGAACAGATAGGCTGTAGTTCCGTGACACGGATCATTGTCATCCTATCTCGATTGAATAGTTATGACCGTCCGAGCACCTTTATCTAGGACGAGCCAGTAAAGCAGCGTCGTGCCACTGGTTTATTGAACTGGACCGGAAGAGGGAGGATACAGTGACAAAGATTGCTGAACTATCTCGATTGAATTTTATGATCATCTACCTAGCCGGGAAAATAAAATAGCATCGAACTATTTACTGTTTGACTGATCTGGTCAAAATAATGTGCCTGCAGTTCATATTTTTATATGATCATCTAGCACTCGTTTATCGAACTGTTCCAGTGGAGGGAGCTCGAACCTAGCGAAGATCAGTGAACAATTCCCAGAGGATACGTCCTCAAAGAGTCACACGTCATCCAATCACACCTAACATCTCCCAGGACGTTCGACTATCATATATCTCACGGCATCTCAGGAGACAAGGCATAAATTGAGTCTCGCGTCAGAAGAGATTCAGTGAACGAAATCATAGAAAATCACCTCCGATCCAACGACCATGAAAAACGTCTGTCTCGCTAGGTGATTACCATTCTCAGTAAGTGACGATTATCTACGCACGACACTTGTCGCGAGAACACCCAACGGACTGACTCATTGAGCTGTAGCAGAAGAGGGAGGTTTCAACGTTGAACATCGCGTCGGGCCCGCCATCGCTCGGAAAGACGAAGGGCTGGCAAGCAAGCTGGCAAGCAAGCAAACAAGCAAGCAGACTATCAAGCAAGGAGCATCGAAGAAGAGCGACAGAAGAAGAGCAAAGGAGGATGAGAGAAGGACCGAGGCCGGGCCAGCCCCAAAGCTCCTCTCTCTCTGTGATCCCGCGCACTTGGTCGAGCGAGCAAATGAAAATTCCCGTGCACACGATCGAACCTGAGAGCCCTGGGAGGATCGAGCACTCTCTCGCTCCGTTGACCGACGTCGACGTCGACGGAGCAACGGTGGCGGAACAACGTCGACGATGTGGTGGCAGCGTAGCTGTTAGGCCAGCCACCACGATCACTAACGGAGTGCACAACAACCCGAGCCGACTGAAAACGAGATCTAGCCGCCGCCGCCGCCGCCGCCGCCACCAGCAGACCGATGCCACGACCAAGGAAGCTCACCTGCTGGAGAGGTGGTTGGCTGAAGGTTCTCGCGGTGACTGCACCCAGGGTTCGGCGGAAAAGGGTGTGAAGCGTAGAGCCGGAGAAGGGATGGAGGAAGGTCGACCAGAGAGAGAGCTAGAACGGGGATGGGAACGAACGAGGGGTAGAACGACCACGGTAGAACCACCGGAGGGATGGTGAACGATAGAGAGGAACAAGAGAGAGAGACAGATGATGGAGGACACCGAAAGGGTGTCTACCTTATGGTGGGCGCACAGGCGACTAGGGTTAATCCGCGAGGAACCTGAACACGAGCCGACCGACCGACGGACGGACCGACAGCAGCCGAGCGAGATGGACTACGTTATCGGAGCACGGTGAAATGGGGGTAGAATCACGATCGCCGCCCCCAGCATCCCGGAGACTGAGGCTGGCCGGGAGGTCTCTTCCCGGGCAGCGGTAGCTTCTTGCACAAGCGCACTGCCGCCCGCACCGGCCTTTCACTCTATAGCGTCCCGTCGTCGTGCTCTCTCCGACTATCCCTTTCCCGCTTCCGGCCCCCCTTTCTCCCTCTTTCTCCCTCTACCTCTATAGCTGTCTTGCCTCTCTCCTTCTCCGAATCCTTCGCCCCGGCGCCGCTCGTAGTCACTGTCTTTTTCACCCCTTTCGCACGCGCGCGGTTCCACTTCCACCCCCTTTGCTATCTGGCATCTTCGTTTTGCTCGCGTGCTCCTGTTCTTTACCTCTCTTCTTCTCCCCCAGTCTCTCTGTCTTTTTCTCTCTCCTCTTCTTCTTTCCTTTATCCTCTGTTTTCTCCTCTCTTTCTTCCCCATTCTCCTTTCCTCTCTCTCTCTTTCCCCTGTCTCCCCGTCTCTTTTTCTCTTTTTTGGCTTGCTGCGACTCCTCAGCATGCAGCCGTGGTTTTCCAGCGCGGAGGTCCAACGAGAATCCTCCACTATGATTCCTCTCCGCTGGTCTACCTCGGCCGGGACCCCCTTTGTCCCATCGGAATCCCTCTCGCGTCGCGTCATGAATTTTTTCTAGTAGTACCCTACGTGTCCCCGTTTCCCTGCCTTTTAATTTCCGTCGTAACCGCGGGGAGCTCGACTACCCTCCGACGTCCCTGCCGCTCGACAGCACACCCGCGCCCTCGATTGTGTGTCGTTCGACGATCTCCGTGAGGACACAGCTCGTGATTTAATCCGAGAGCCTACGGACTCTCCAACGTCTTCCGATCATTCTGGAGACGTGATCGCGGCCGCGGTGACTGCGTTTGCACAGCTGGCGACCCGCGAATCTTCGACGCGAACGGCTAATCGATCGATAGACTCGATTCTGGGAAAATTTTGACTTGGATGTTTTGATTAGCAGATTTTACATTGTAGGTTTTTAAAAATGCTGTGTTGCACGAAGATATGCTCGCATCGAGGTTGCAGCTAATTGGACAGCAATTTAAATGAATCCCCACGGGTTGAGTAGCTAAATGATGCCTTTCGGAGGCTCAGTGTACACACTCCTACTTTATTTGTGGAGTTTGTAACTGTTTTCAAATGATACGTCGTTTGAAATGATTCACTTTAGTGTGTTGTAATGATAGCGAAACTCTTCAGTTTCAACGAAAATTCGAAATCACGTTGGAAGATAGAGAAATCTAGGTCGATATATTTGAAGGATTGCTTCGAGTCAATTTTAGAATGTGTTCCCGCGGGAATTTTAGAATGATCGAGGACTTAAATCAAAGTCGGAAGGTCGTCCTTCACGATGAATCCATTTAAATTCAAGAATTTGGTATTCACACATTGCCTACCAGCTTCTACTTTAGAGTTCTCGACCATTTTCTATTATTCGAGAGAACATTCCTAAAAAACTATCACACTTAATTTTTAGGAGCAGATCAAGATACCGAACAGGCAACAATTTTCGTAAAAACCAAGATTTCGTAAAACCTTCGTACAATTTCTTTCCCCAGCATCTAGCCTACGTTGGAACCGGCTCGCCAAGTGCTCGAGCCCAATCCAGCGTTCTTCATTTCGGTTTCCGTCGCGTTCTTCCAAGTGTCTTTGTCCTATATTTTTTCTGATCAGAGAGTTCCAGAGGTTCGCGAAGGCAACGGAAGCGGATGAATTGCTCGCTCGCTAGACCTACTCCGCCGTTCTCCAGCGCTCATTCAGACTGCTCGATGATAAACGGTGAATAAATATTCAGGTAACGTCCTCTTTCCATTTATAAACGACCGGTGCCGGTGGTTATTTAAATATCCTCCCGGTATCTATTCCCGTCGAGCCGGACGTGGCAGAAGACAAGGTAGCATCGATGCGTTCACCTGGCCGCCTTTGTTCACCTGGTCTGCTCGCTGGGGTGCAGTTACCGGGAATCGGTGAAGCACCCTTTTCGTTCAACGCTCATCGTCGTCTACGACGCGAGCTTTTCGCCCTCTCTTGTCTTTTGTCTACGCGCGGATTCTCCCCGGCGAACGCGTGCGCTATCGCGAATTCCTCGCAGCTTTCCGCGATCAATTCCCGAGGGAACGCGCCCCACACCTGGTCCTCTCCGCATCTGGTCAATGGACTCGTCGAATTCGCAGAATTGTTTTTGGCACGCTCTGCCAATCTGAGAAGCATCGAATGATTTTTAATTGCTCCGATGGCGCGCGACGTTTCGTGCTGCGCTTTCAAGTTTGCGGCGACGACGTCTCGAATTAATTAGGAGTGTTCATTTGAATTCAAATGAGCTCTTGGAGATAGGCAATGCATTAGACTTCCTGTCTATGGTTACAGACATTTTGGGAGTCGCTTTTAATAAGTAGACGGTGAATTTTTGTGCGATATACAGTAGTGTCAATTATTTCGTTAACTCTTCCATCTTCAATTGCATAAAATCCGCTGCTTATCGGTGAATCATTAATAGGTTATTCTGGTCATTAAATGATGTATGAAGAGATTTTTTATGTGGCTGATGAACTGGCTTAATGAACTGGTTATGTGGATGCTTACCTCGAGGAAGATGGATAGCCTTTATTTGTTGTTTCGGTATAGTGTTTATGCAGATTCTCTTAAGTAATTAGAGGGAGGTAGAGGTAATCGTCTCGTTCAACGTGTTAATAAACAGTTGAGCTAACTACTAACTGCAGTCTCTTTCGTCAATGTTTCTCAACGTTCTTCGAGCACACTCTGCCTTCTCTTCTCACTGCTAGGGTCAGCCCTTTGTTGACATAGGTTTAGCTTCGCTTCTGGCGAACGGGAAGATTGGGGTAAGAAGTCAACGGGCTTTATAATTGCAAACCAAGGTGCACGCTTAATGCTGCTACAAGTACCTGGGACAATTTTTATGACAATGTCTAAGCAACCGTCTATTAGTAGACCGCGGTAAATATAAAAAAAAAACAATGAAAACATTAAAATTAATTTAATTATTAAATTTCGCAAAATGATTATTTTTTTAATATTAATTTTAGAACTCTATTTATTAGAATTATGAACAAGTTAGGTGTTGGCACGAGGAATATTTCCCCTGCAGAAAGAAGAACATTCAAAATCTTCGACTTTACCACGATTCCAATTCTGCAGATTTTTAAACGCACACGAATCTGCAGTATAATTACTATTGTTACGGCCTCTTTTATAGACAATAATACCGCGTAAACATTAAGGAGTACAGAGTGCATACAATATCGCATAAAAGCGAGCTGCTGCCAGGGGCTGTTTTAAAACCTGACCCAAAAAACCGAGGCCGGGAAACTGGAGTAAAACATACAGGGTGTGCCAAAAACTGAGGACCTATTTAGAACATTTCTCGAGCAGATACATTAGTAAATTAAATGTTCGCTAATAAGACACTGGCAGCTGAAGAGTATAACATACACAAGGTATATTCACATTCTCTAATAAAGAAATTCACTCATAATTTCTCAACAGGCTGTACAAGTGGGACAGGAGAAAAAGACCATGCGAGCATTCTTTCCACTTTCAACTATTCTTCCTGAACTAACAAGACAAGTTCATAGAAAGTGCTCATAAGGGAAAGTCAATAGACAGCAACTTTTGCCTTCGTCTATTTTCTATCAATTTATAGATCTAACTCATAATTTTTTTTAGAACGTCCACAATATTTTTCGCAATCCCTAAGCATAATATAAACCCCATCCACTAGCCTGAATATAAAATTTCTCAGAAACATAAGCCAACAAAAGAAAGTAGTTCCCAGACCCAGTTCTATTGTATAAAAATGATCTATGGATTACAAGAAGGTAAACCACCTATTGTACACTGTACTTTGCTAGGTAGCACCCACGTATGGGTCCAGAAGGTGCCTAATCGCCGTTGGCCAACCACCAAGGGTGTTCAAAGCCGATCCACCCACGGATCGGCGCAGCGTCCCGTGGCTCGGTTCCCGCAACTTTTTAATTCCATCAAGTGGAGAAAGCTCCTCGCAAGAGTGTTTCCTGGAAGTTCGGGATACGGGAACCGTCTCTTGCGCACATTCGGCCGCGTTCCCACGGGAGGATCCGGAACACCGAGAGGTGGGAGACCTGGGCCGGGGGTGGGCGTCGAAACGGGGGTGGCTGCGAAGGAGTGCAAGGGGGATGATATGCTCTGTGGTTCTACGACCCAGTGACCCGCTCGATAACGCTGCCAGCCGAGGTCAGTAACCTTTCCCTACCACAAAATTCTCGAGTGGAGTGTGCACGACCCTTTTCGAATCGGCTGACTGGAATCGACCCTTGATTATGATTGCGATCGCAGGGATTATTACCACTCGAAAGATTCCTCCGGCGTTGTGTTCGACAATCGTCCCCAATGATGTCACGGAACCTTGAAGAAACTACGTCAGGAATGAACATCATCTTCCTGCGTGCCATTTGCTTCCTTTGTGTTGAGATAGTGAATGGAGGAGACACCCCTCTTGTCCTAGGTTTCTTTTCAGGGTAGTTTCTTCGCGTGATAGTTGCTTATAAACATGATGAACAGAATAGGTGTCTCAGATGTTCATCATCTTCTTTAGGATCTCTTTCTGTGGTGCGTCTTTTGCGTTGCGATAGTGAAAGGAAGAGACACCTTGGTTTGATCCTTCTTTTATAGTTTTTCTATTACCTGCCAAGGTCTGAAGGATCTGAATCTTTTATATGGATATAGCATACAGCAGACATCTCAGTTGTCCTTTACCAAAATCTTTTATACCACCTTCTGGTGTCTACCAGGTCTAGATTGTTTGCATCACAATAGTAAAATTGTAAAAGACACACTTCCTTCAGATTTCCATTATCCTTTAAAAGAAGTCGTAAGACTCTGCCTTCTGTTATCTGGTGGCATCTATCAAGTCTATGTCCTTTGCATTGATAAAGTAGCTAGCAAAGGTCTAGATCCTTCTCCAGTTTCGTTCACTAATCAGCTCTATATCGTATGAGTCCAGGTCCCAATAAAAAAGACTTCTAGGTGTCATTCGCCTTTTATGGGATTTCCTTTTTGTACCGATTACCAGCCTAACTAACCACTATTTAGTAAGATTTTCTGATGCTCATCGGGTTTACATCTTCATCGACGAAATAGCCGATAGTCCTCCATTTATTTTCACCAGGTTCTCCTAATTTCATCAGTACATTTTTGAAATAATAACCATACTCGTCGACATACCCCGTTCAGAGCTACAAAAGGGTCTGCCAGGCTCGCAGTGCTCATCTCCTTCACCCGCGTCGACGAATCGATGCGGCCGCACGTATGGTAATGGATGTCTACGGTTGTTTTTCCGTCGGCAGGTCGGCGACCGTTTGGCAGCACGATGATCGAGATACTTGGCAAACGTCCACCAAATCTGCCGTGTCTCTCTCAACCATGGTCCCCTGTCTCCTTATATTTTGTTCTTCTTCTCTACTCTCTCTTTGCGTGTCCCGTTTCGACTAGCAATCGCTAGAAAAGACGGAGAGGACTCGATCACCCTCGAAACCACCCTCGATCATTCCGGTAATCGGTTCGAGTGATCGCGCGAGGATTATCGCGATGCTACGTGTCACGCGATACACAATCTCCTGCGAGTTTTCAGCTTTCCTTTTCGTGGTCGACGGGATGCAAGGTGCTTGTCGATAGGAACATGCCCGAAAAAGTTATTCGTTTAATTAGTTTATTTTATGTAATTATAGTAAGTTATGTGGTACGTGTTTCTGGCTTTCTTCGTTTCTTGCCATTTTATGTTAATTATTACATATTATACATATTATAATCATGCTTGTTTCAATAATAACGAACACTTTCACAGGGTTTTAAATTATAATACTGTGTTCGATGTCGTTAGTTTCTGAAGAACCGTTAAAAGAGGCACCTCGGTTCAGTGCACTGTGTGTGAGAGGTGCCAATTTTCAATATATTATTTAAACGAATGACTTGTTCTAAATATTTCTTACGTCATTATAAACCTTACACTCGTTAATGCATAATTAAAAATATATCTTACTGCACTACAACCTCTAGCTTCAGAGATATCAAAGAATGCGTTTTCAACCCCGAGGGCCGTTTTCACTCCTCCAATGTGACCGCCAATACTTTTCTAAGAACTGTCGCTCACACAGTTTTAACCAACACTTACTTGTATTACTTGATTCTATTTCTTTGTGTAAAAGACTGCAGAGATTAGGAACAAATTAATGTATAGGACAAATTAATTCAAAAATTATGTTAAATGGATGAACAATATGCTTTGGGAGTATCTCCTTCTCTGAATTATCAAGGGAAATTATTAAATGAAGACGCACTTTGCGTGTTAGTCGAGGGTGGTCAGGTGTGCGGATGATTATCAGGTGAATAGACGCATAACGAGCAACTATCGCGTTCCCTTGGATGATCTGGATCAGGTCACCGATACGGCGCGCAATACCTGCCGGTGCTCCCAGCATTTTTCTGCGTGGTGTAATATCGCGTTGCAAGGATTGCGACAGGCCAGACTCACGCACACCGAGTATTGATTTCGAGTCCCGCTGGCAGTGCTGCCACGATTCCGCGTCTCCAGAACTAAAATCCCGGACGAGGGAAGGGATCGGTTCCAAAACTTCAGCCCTTCGTCGCCCCTGGCCAACCCTACCGCCAAATTCTCCGCCCTTCCTCCTGATCTTACAACAAGATTTAATAATAATCTTACTTATACTGACTCTGCGCCTACAATCGTATTTTCACTATTTGACTTCTCACACTTTGTTCCCGCAATTGTTTTTCAGGCTTTGAAATATCCCCAAAAAATTTTTGTATATTTTTCCTTGTCTCTAGAAAAATATGCAATCATTTTCATATTTCAATCTTAATTGAAGTTAAACTATTTTTAAGGAGCCTACGAAGATAAAACGCTTCTCTTAAAGTATTAACAGATACGTTCACAATAATCGAAACTTTGATTACGCGTACAGAAAGAGTATCCCCTTGAAAACGGCTATAAGCGAAAGTAATCAGGTCAAAGTGAAACAGAAATATAATGGAAGTGTACTATCTCTTCATTTTTCTAAAACTTTATAATTCGTACATATAAAGCGTACGCCAAACTCCGCGAACTGGCTTAAAATTTCATAAATTTTGATTTCTCGAGGCATTTTCTAGTGCAACGAACAGTTTAGAAGTTTCCCCGATTATGAAACTACGACGCGACGCGACGTTTCCATTCATTCCGTCGCGTGATTAACGCGGCAACTTGGATCGATTTCGAAAAGCGACGGAAAGACGTATGGCCGAATACTTCGGGGCATTATTCACCCGGGAAATTTCGTTAGCCGGATCATCGAGCCTGACTATGAGACTATAGAGATTACGTGGGCTAGGATTTATCCCTCTTAATATTCACGCCATCTTGATGCGACCTACCCGAGGCGTTTTGCGACGAGTCCGCCGAAGATGGTAAGCCTTGCGCCATGTTCCCGCGAGCAAAAAAGGCACTAAAGAGCCTCGGATTTCTTTAAAAGGTTCACTGAAATAGGGACAGTGCTACGGATCTGGCGGCGGCCGCTGTCTTCAAATATTGCCGAGCAACACTCTTGGATAACTGGAGAAAATAAAAACGGACCGCTCGAAATACAGATGCTAACCGGGTTGACCTCGTCGGAAACGTCCTTCACGTAAAATAAAAATTAAAGACGCTCTGGCCGAAGCTTTTTGACCCGGAATGAAAACTGGGACAGCGGATTATCCTTGCCTGACGGCTCCACGAGAAAATTATCGTGGATGATCGTTAGACTGCATATTTTATCTGTCTCTCCTCGAGGAACCACTTGTTACGAGGCTGGAAGAATTTGGCTAGTTGGACGGACTGTTGACGATACTTATGTTCGTTTCAACCTTTAATTATTTGATTCTTTATGTTGCAGATTGATTGAAGGTGCACTTCTGATTATTACACTGCAGATCTTTACGCAGGATAAGCATTTTCTAAAACTATTGTCTAAAACAGAGATGAAACAAAACGGACCCCAAACATCATAAATTATACAGTTATAAGTTAATGTCTTCATAGTTTACTTCATCTCTTCACTTTTGTCGCGAGTTCATAAAATCTGTGTAAAAAATAGAGAAGAAAGACAATCATGAATTTATAGCATAGTATTCTAGAAACTCGATATGTTTTCACGTGAATGAATCGGATTGAGAACTTGTTACAAGGCTGGAAAAATCTGGCTATGTAGTTGGTCGGACTGTTGACGATACTTACGATCGTTTGAAGAGCATCGATTCTTAGGAGCATTATTTTGTCATTTCTTTAAACACCTTAAGAGTATACAAGTGTACCGATCATATTCTGCGGTTCACCATGCATATTATCAAACTCCGGATCTTTACACACAATAAACAATCGTTTACATTAATTGTATGACATTGGAACCGAAGAGGACTTTCTTGCTTTAGTGGTTTGTTTGTTTAAATTCTTGGAATATTTGTATTATTTGAAATTACACCCATTCAGTTTGGGCACAAGTGCATAAATTCCGCTGTCTATATATTATGTACAGTATTTCCTTAGTAACTATTCATGCAGTCCCTTCAATAATTTTCATACGTTGATGATATTACATCGACGCTCTTAAATTGTTTAAATTCTTCTAATGATGTTCGTCACGAATGCACAAAATCCATGTCATGTTGTTGTAGAACAAATATATTACATACATATTTTTAAAATATTTTTGCACTAATATATCGACATACTTAAATTCCTTAACTTCTTCTACTGTTTCAACCATTAACACTCGGGAAATGGCTGTACCACTACTCAAAATATTGTTTATATTATTAAATATGTTGGTATCTAACCAATTACTAAACATTTAAAAAACATATAGAATGGAATTAGTCTAGGTCGGAAGAAATGTTTAATTTTCGAGTTAAAATAGCTGCGACTTCGAAGGGTTAAGTATTGTGTAATCGTGTAAATGGTGTTTGTTATAAATACGTCAAACCCATTGTCCAGTGACGTTGCTGTAGCACAAACACGCAATTTGTTGGAACGTGCAGTACGTCTGTATACACGTGGACGGTAGCGTAAATAATAATGGTGTTGTCAGACATCTGACGGTGTCCGTCAGCTGGCAAAATCGTAAAATCGTACGACCCAGTGCCGGCTATTTTCGCTCGAAAGCCTACCAAGAACGGTCCCGCGATAGCGGAAGCTCTTCGGGGTTCGCGTAACGATAACGCTATGCCCACGTGCCGTCGAAATGACCGTCTAATACAAGGCTCGAATGCGAAGTATATTTAACCGGGGCCACAGTCGATGAGCATGCGAGTGTTGCGTGTCTGTTATGCTCCAAGTTGTTCCTACGCCACGCTGTCGAAACTTCAAAAGAAAGTTGTAAGGTATAGAGTTGGTATTTACGTACGGGTGATTGCACCGCGATTGCTCAAAACGGGCTACGAACTTCGGACTTTCACGGTGTCTTCAATTTATCTGTTTATTTTACCCCGGCCTAGCGACGTTTATGGTTGTTTCCGAATTCTTATGTAGAAACTTTTTTCCGGTTTTTTGTTGGATGGTAGTTTGCGATTGTTCTGGTGGAAGACGTTGAAGGCTGAGGGTATAGTGAAACTATTAGACAGAGTAGGATATAGTTCGAGAATTACGCTTCTTTAGGTATGGTTTCAAATCACTGCTGTTTTTAGAAGAATATTTTCTTCGAATAGTAAAATTAATACCGTGAAAAATTCAACTTAAACGAAGTGAAAAGTTCGATTGACTTTCGACGCCATGAGATTATTGGATTTAAGAATAATTGTAGACTATCCGAATTGAATTGTTGGCTGGAGCAACGTTGGATGTAAGATTTTCTTGAGGTCTATTAACTTTCATTATTCTCCCATCAAATCCTGCTCTTTTGTAAAATTTTCATTTCATATCAGCCAACGTTGTTCCAGCCAACAATTCAATAATTCAATAATTAAAATGAATGGCTGGAACAACGTTGGATGATATAAAGTGCAAAATTTTACAGCAGAATTTGATGGGAGGACAATAAATGCTAATTGTGGGGTATACACAAACTGGAATATTTTAATTTTAATGTTAGAATGAACGCGTTTATACACGTGTTTATACGAATGCAAGAGGTGTGAGTATATAAGACAAGCTAAATCCTATTGTTTAAAAAATACAGATTTCGATTTACGTAATCAGTAAATGAGCCTTGGTAGTACGTCTAACGCTAAAAGCAACAAAGAAGAAAGGAAATGTCTACGTAGACTGTGTTTTAAGAAAAAATAATTTTCCTGATATTTCAAATAATGTTTGCACTATATTATTTATAGTATGTATACTAGTACAGATTATTATTCAAGTCCCTCTTGTGAAAATCAGTTGCTAAACATTTCTGTACATGCATAGAAGTAAGAAGTAAGAAATCGAAATGCATAGTCTGCAGATAGTGTAACAAGCACATAAGAAAAGATCTTTTAGAGCACATGTTATGAGAGGTTACAGCAGTTCTAGGGACAGAGGAATAGTATTATAGGAATTCCTGGTTTACAGAGAACTCGGCGTTCGGAGACTTGGAAAAGTGATCTGATATACGTGTATCCGAGCATAGCGTAAGTAGAAACGGCGAGCGATGAACAGACACGCGAGCCAAGACTGATTCAATAGCACCGGCGCGGCGCGTCGCTCTGTTGAAATACTATCTCGACCTCCTTGAAAACTAGGCATCTACGAAAATTTCGATTTTACAATTCTAGTCAATTATGTCATATAAAATTCTTCTGCATATATATTGCAGATGTTCTTCTTCTGTCTTCTTAGAAATAATTCTTCATATCAATAAACAAAGATTCTTCTCCTTTATATTAGTTCTTATGCTTTATTAGTTTCAACGTTGTATTTCCATTTGTAGTATTGGTTCACAATTTATAATATTAAAACAGCAGTTCGTAAATCAAACTAACTCTTAACACTCGAATGGTGACTCTCAGGCACCAGTAAAGATTGCTGTACCATTATTCAAACTATTGTTTACATTATTAAATATGTTTGTATCTAACCAATTATTGAACATTTAAGTATGGTATGAGAAAAAATCCGACTGAAAAGGACTAAAATTGAAATCTTCAGAAGTCCAAGGAAAACAATATTGTACCTAATTCCACTTTTCCCAATTACAATTTATAAAGATGGAAATAAGTATAAATTCATTAGCAAAGTCTAATTTCAACAATTGTAGTCACTGCTTGGTGCACGTTCAATTCTTTTTCATCGCTCACAAAATTCTCTCATTGTTCACAATCCCAGTACGACTTCGAACACTTTCCCTTCATTATTTCTATGCATGTAATAAAATTCTCGTCAAATTTCTCATCCAATGTCCAATTTTAGCAATCACAGTTACCTCCGCTGCCCCATTAATTCTCCACCGTCGTTCTCCGGATACTTACATCACCTCGAATCACGTCTCCGTTTCGAAAACATCCGTAATCCCTATTTTTAAACGGTGGAAACGTGATCGCGAGAGATAAAGAGCCACGTGTCGTTTATGCGTACCGCGTTGGTCGTTTCGCGGTGCGAAGAACGCAGTCATAAAGGCAATTATCCCGGCGCGGAATTGTCCATGCGTCGGTTTAAAGGCCCGTTTCGTCCCGAGGATCTTAAGAATCCGCTGCTGGTAAGAATGTACTCACTTTGCGTTCTTTGGCAGTGTGCCAGAGACAGGACTGGTGTGCGTCGGTGTGAGGCAGAGGGGTGGGTTGTTCGCGTTTTGTGGAACCAAGGGCTGCCTCGCGTGGGCTGGCGACGTATGCGATCCGTATCCATCGGAATTCAACTGGAATAAAAAATTAAAGGATTCAGTTAGACCATTTTTTGAAAGACAAACATTTTTAGAGATTCTTTTCTAAATTATTCCCTGCTCGAACGATTATTTCTTGTTGTATTAGTCAATTCTACGTACGCATCCACTTTCTGTTGGTATCTTAATATAATAGTTATCACCCTCTGGCAAACATTTTTTCGTATCGTTAAAAATATAGGAGATATTTTACATTTATGTAAATGTGAAGACATACTTCAACATTTTAGTTCCAAAATAATATAGTATTCAACCCTCTATCCAAAATAGAAATTGTCTACATCAATTGCAAGAGATAAAAGTTCCATAAAAATTGATTTCTGCTTTTGATAATTCTACTGTCATGTTCTGGATGCAATCAGAATGTACAAAACCAGCAGTCTATTCGTAAATCATAAATATCTGGAAGCTCACAGTCCAGTGTCAAGCTTCTACTCTGCTTTTTATTACAATGAATTACTTGATCGTATGGCACTTTTTTGAGATGATTATTACGAAGTCAATGCATTAATTACACCCAACAGGGATTGATCTATGAATTCTTTTCCATTCGGAATGCTCATTCGTTCCACTGCGGTGCTCGCACGAAAAATTGTTGGCGTCTGCCACTCGGAATATTGGCTCTGGCTCCAGGCAAAAAAAGCACACCATTTATCTTGACATCCGCGGATAGCTCTATCCGTTCCACGAGGGAGGATAGTCATTCAGCAGGAAAAATATTCGGTCGGCTCGGTAAGCTAATCGATTCTTCTCGGTTCCACCCCTCTAGACGGGGGAAAGCTAAGAGGTTGTCGCGACTAACGAAACTTTCGGTGTATAGGGGTTGGCGGGACCGGGGATACTTGGAGGGCTTCTTTGTAGACGAAGTTTATGAGGCTCACTGGCCAAGTGTCCAACACCAATTTTCATAAATTCGGCATGCTCGCGGTGTCAAGGGTGCCCGCATAGTTCTTGCCTGCTGCTAGCCGGATAGGCTTGAGGGTGGTGAAACTGAACTCGAAGGTCGTTGCACAGACTTTATGGGGTGGCGCGAAGTTTGTATGGGTTCTTTAGGAAACTAAGGATCGCTTCTGACGCGGCGGGTGTTAAAAGTCTACTGGCTGGTCAAAATAAACCATTTTGGATTCTTTATGTTGCAGATATTGGAGTCGCGAGACGCTTTTGTGGAATGTTGTTTGATGGACTCGTTGGACATGCATTTCTGATTATTAGACTCTAAATCCTTTACATAGGATAAATATTTTCTAAAACAAAAGTGTACTTTTATGAACATAGAGGAAGAACATATGTACAGGAAGTACCTTCAAAAATATATTTCAGACTATTATGAATAAAGCAGCGAATGATCCCAAACCTCATCAATTATACAGTTAGAAGTAGACTGAATAGAATGAGGTAAAAGAAACAAAAAGAGTTTAACAAATTCGATATACTATTTTGACCATATAAAAACTATTAATGAACAAAATAAATTTTTACTTGGCTCCTATAGATTGCAATTGATGTATAAACATTTTATTTTGAATAAAGATTCGCAGTCTAGTTATAAGTTAATGTCCTCATAGTTTTGTACTTCATGTGTTCATTTTTGTAGCGAGTTCATCAAATCTGGGTTCAAAATAGAGAAGAGAGACAATGATGAATTTATAGCATAGTATTCTAGAGAGTCGACATATTTTCACGTGCGTGAACCTGATTGAGGTTCGTCAACGGACATCAAGTACAGTTTCGCGGTGTTTAGGGACCCAGATCGGATCAGAAGATGTCCTCGAGATCTCGTACCTTGACAACTGTGCCGATCAGCGAGTCCGGAGGCATTTCCGGTGGGTCCGGGATCACTCCAGGGTTCGTGTGTGCAGGGTAATCGTTGTGCAGATTGGGCTCCTTGACAGGAGTACCGTCGAGTCGTTCCATGTCCTGGGCGTCAGTCGGTGTCCGTTGCAAGTAAAAGCGCTGCGTCATCTCGTGGAGATACGGGCACCGCTGCATCTCTTCAGACTTATGGATTTTCGATCGATCTGCTAAATACGAAATCGATTAGCTCAAATTGGTCCAAAAAGAGGCGCAGTTGGTCCCATGGGGCATTGGTTTGGCCCCTGGACCTGTGGAGCCACGCCTACACAGAGGCAGCGAAGCCACGCCTACTTTGAAGCAACTAGACAAATTTTGAGGATTTTTAATTTTGTGACCCAGGCGAAAATGCACGATTTGTTATGATTTAGAGTAGCGACTAGGTTGGACCAAAAATATGAATCATTGTTATTTGGTTCATACGGATCCACGCCCACTCAGAGGTAACGGAGCCACGCCCACTCAGAGGGGGCGAGATAAATTTTAGGATTTTTAATTTAGTTATTTATTACAATTTGGACTAGTGACTGGGTTAATGATTTATTATGATTTATTTTGATTGGACCCAATTTACGCATTACAGTGAACCATTATCACTAGTAACACTCGGGATTTTTCTTTTGCAAGGTACAAAAAGTGAATAACTCGGTTGTTGTTGAAGATAGAAAAAAATTGTGTATGGTTTAACAAGCTGCAACGACCTATAATGAAATTGTTTACGGAAGTGCATAGGCGCGGTTGATTAGCTTGCGGATTTTTATGCAAAACAAAAATGTTGCCTTAATTTGAACCGATAGGAGTTTAATAGAAATTGATCTCCCTCTCTCAAGTAAACTTTCAATAGAAAATAATAATAATTTCACATTCCTCAACATTTTTCATGTTTCAAACATTCATTTTTATCACAAATGCATGGAATCCACGGGCTAATAATTAGCAATCTGAAGCTTGCTGGGATCTCTTGCAATAGTAGCGAACACACAAAAACTGCTTGAAGATCCAAGCTCAATCATCAGAGAATCCGTCTCTAGTTTCTGAGGAAGCTGCTCGTTTGAAAGTTAGACGACGAAGAGAAGAAGGATATTTGCGAATGATAAGACTAATCAGTGCTCTTGTGAATAATGCATCGAACTGCCACGCCGGTCGATTTGTCCCCTTTCTCCGTGGAGGTTCGAGCACGATCGATTCTCTCGAGATCGAGACTGTAGCTCGATACTGTTGGTCATCCTGTACGGGACAATCGAATCGAACAGCGGGCAAAGCCTTCCGTGTGCCCACCCCCTCGGGATTACAATCTTTTCGCGTCGTTAAGCTTCATCGAACGCGTCCCCGTGCTCATGGTTCTCTAACACGCTTCCTCTCTTTCACTTTATTTTACTCTGTCTCTCTCTCTCTCTCTCTCTCTCTCTCTCTCTCTCTCTCTCTCTCTCTTCCTCTCTTATCTTCGCTAACACCAGTTTTTCCGCTGTGAACAGTGAACAGCCACACCTATTCCGGCTCACTTCGTCTTCGCTCGCATCGACCTGCCGAGGTTTTTCTTCGGATTTTTCTCCGGGAAAACTGGGGCAAACGTTTTCCGAACCCGTCGCGGGACATGATTCAATCTTTTCGATGCTCGCAGCGATACGGTATTTTTGTGAGAGAATTTGCAGATCGATGGTCGAGTGAAATTGTGTCTATTGAGTCCAGAGAAGCGAAAGTCAAATAAAGCTACAGGAAATTTAATTAGACACACTTTTGCAGGAAGTCTGTATGATTGCAAGTTTATTTTAGAGATCTACGTAAAGTCAGAAGCTTGTAATGATACACTTAAGCATATAAAGATAAACTACACTTGTTAGACGAAGAGCAGCCTTAGCCAATTTTGAAGCTTTTGTGTTTAGCCCTACATAAGTAAGCTATGTGTGGAAACGCGAATATAATTAGACGCATTTCATTTAGCAACAAAAATACTTCACCTTCTGACGAAACGGAATAAGTGAACTTTAATATTATATTTGGTATTAAATTGATTAATTGAAGCATTTGGCGGATCTTCTGATGTCAAAAGATTCAAATGTTCCGGTTGTCCTTTGTACGAAAGATTTTTTACGAAACCATAAATTGAAATAATAGTGTCCAAAGTTTTATGATATTCTTAGGAAAACAGAAAAATTATTTAAGGATTTAAACTATTTATACATTGCACACACTCGGATACCTAGTTATCAACAAAACGATTCAATTATGTTGATCTACCAAAAAAAAAGTGCACTATATTGCAATATTGTCGAAAGGTCACAGCTTTGTAAAAATAGCATACAATAAATAATGGTGACACTAGTACACAGAATATCACCTGTCACCACAAATTAATTGATCTTTCCTGGGTTTTAATTAATAATTTATTAAGAGGAAGAGCTTTCTCTCACAAATCCAGCTTGAAATCCAGTAATAACAATACGAATGTTTATAGATTTATAGCACCGTCGAATGTACAGTATATAGCTATATCTCGATAAACTATAAAAATAAAAATTCTACAACCGGTTGAACCGGTCGTTAGACAATACAGTCCTAATGAACTGAATAATTATAAATTAAGTATAAATATTTCGTTCCCATTTCAATTATGTACAGTGAACCACAGTAATATTCGGACATTTTTAAAAGGACGATAACTTTTTTAATATCAGATCATTCGCGCGCGCGACTTGGATTTTTTTTAGAAAATTTGATGAAATTTTCAGAATATCTATAAAGGACACGGATTTACAAAATGTATTTTTAAAATTTCTAATATTGTCCCATATAAAAAAGTTGTAAACAACAACTTTTATAATTTTCTTTGTAGTTCCGACCAATTTCAATTTTTACAAAAAATTTTTTCCGAAGACCGGTTGAACCCATCTTCTGCCCGAAAAACCGGTCCCTCAAAAAATCCCTCCTCGCGTAAACCCTTAAGCAACACCTACACTTCCAGCAGCTCGGTAACGCGCCTAATCACGCCGATCGTTTCTCGGGGATGTAAAGTCACCCTTCGAGAGGGTTGATTTCGTTTCACTTCCGGCGTCGACAAACACCCAGCTCACTTGATTCAAGGGATCGATACCGGCCCTGGGAAGGGCACGAGAAGTTCAGAGTTCATCGTCTTACAAGTTCGACTTACTGGACATGGCGTCGTCCATTTGAAGCAGATCTCGAACGGTCAGCCCGATTTTCTCGGATCTCGGATTGATTGATCCGAGGAATGACGACGTAAACGCGATCGGATCGACACTGGTTCAAGGGGAAGTCTCGATCCTCTCGATCCTCTTTGCTCGCGCTCTCTCCCCATAGCCAGCGATCGCCAAACATGGCGGTGGCCGCTAGTCACGTGCGTTCATCATCCACGCTTCGCGGAACCTGACGAGACTGGAAAGCGAACGAGAGACCACGAAGACGAAGCTGAGCAGCCTGTTCAGGTCTGTTTTTACCTGTAACAGTCGTGTGGCGCTCTCGTTCGACGGGGGACAGGAGACCAAGCGAACCGGGACTTCGTGAGATCAAGATCGCCGCGATCCGAACAGGAAATATTTGTAATGACGCTCGATCGAGAATCCAGGTTGGGATAGTTGGCAGTCTATCAGGATCTAACGTGGTTCTTTCTTTTCCGCGAACCGCCGCGTCGCCGCCGCCTGACGTGTCTGCGATAGCGACTTAATCGTTTTGCTCCGATGCATGTAACGGGTGGCAGCTAATTTCAGATACGCCCGCAAACAGCCGATAACATCTAATTGATCCTGAAAAGAATTCTTACGTCAGACGCGATTTTTAGATTGTACACTTTTCTACCGGCTTGTGACTTAAAATACAGAGTACCGAGAAGTTTAATATTGCTCGCTCTTAGATGATATCGTTGCGAAATCTCTGATAAGGGCAATGGAGTCTTAACTTTGATCTTCGCGAAATACGCCTGGAAATAGAATTTTTATCTTTAGCGTGGGTTTCTGCTTTTTCTTTTACTGTTTCTTCTTGATTGACTTTTTGGTAATTTTGGTAGATTTTTATCATTGTATTTTCTTTGAACAATAATGGAAGAGAATCGTGCGATTTTAATTTTTTTGTGGGAGAAGATTTTCTTTGAATCTGGCCACTGTTTATACTTCACAGTTTAAATGTTCGGAACTACGTTTAGCAATCTTTCAAGAGTGTAAACAAATTTCTTTTTATTGCCAAAGTCTCAGTCTATTCACAGATGACATGAATTCCGGAATTTTTGAAAACGAAACTAAGAATTGTACGAATTCAAAATTTTATGTATATATGTATTTTTAACAGTCTTTAAAGAATGTAAATAAAACTTTTTTCTGGCGTAGAACTTTCCTGTCTACCCTGTGCCCTTTCGCAGAAGATTCAACTTTCGGATTTTTTAAAAGCGAAACTAAGCATTACACGAACTTTAAACGTTATGTATAGACTTAGCTATCCATGGCGGGCATAACAAGTTTTTTTTTATCCAGAAATAACGTCTCTGTTCAAAGTTATGATTATTCAACGACAGCATCGTGGACATGCTCATTGACGAAGTAAGCAGCAGGGACGATCGAATATTAATGCGAAGGTTGATCGATTGTCTACAACTTTTCCGCAAAAGGCCGAGTCGTCATCAAGGCACTGTTACATCACGCGACGATCCATAATGGATCCGCGATGTATCTCGATTGACCGATACACGTGTTCTGTTCATAGACTAAACACGTTCACTCTGACATCTGAATGCAGCCTACAAGCTAAATGCGTCACGTGTCTATCTTGAACGACAGTGGGGAGGCAAAAACTACTGTCCAGATCGACTCCTCGCGTCGTTTCCGATCCATTGATTGACATTGAACCGAGGCGGTCACCCCCGGGGACTGTCGATGTATCTCCGACAAGGTCTGTTTGACTCTGTGTGTCTGATTCCCCTTGGAGAATTAAGTCGACCGACGGAGAAATAAACAAAACCTGTCGCTACACGAAACCTCGTGCTCTACATCTAGATTAACTTCTTTCTTCGGCTACATATTTGAATATTCCAGTCGATATTAAAACATGTACGATTTTTCAGTAGCATGTTCACAAATTTAAAAACACAGTAGAATAATTCTGACCCGTCTCGAAGTTCTCACATTAAAAATCACAAAAATTGTTCAGGACGATGATGCTTCTTACAGAATCCACGAGAATGTACACCATCGGATTCAATTAAAATGAATCTCTCAATTAAAAACCTGCTTCCGACAGAGAGGGCAATATAGTCGAGGGAATCAAAGGATCGCAGAAAAATCTGAGAGACCAAGAGTCGCAGGCGGAGAAAGAGTCGAAGAGGAAAGCGTTTTAATATAAGGAGGTTCTGGAACCGCTTAATATTTAATTCCACCGGCAATAAACGTCGAATGAAACGTATTATAGAATTGGGTCGCCGAGGGGGAAGCCGAACGAAAGCCTGGCGTGCGGCAAATAGAGGGAAGTGGGATCGATCGGAGAATAAATTTTTCATCGTTGGCCCATTGCTCGGACCGGATCGGCGTTTCATGGGCAAACGGGAGATGGATGCGAGAGATGGATGCGAGGGATCGATTCTCGAACACGCGGGGCTAAATGGGTCACTCAACAACGCAGCGCAGCGCGCGAGTAATTAGCGGGAGTAGAGAAGAGGGTTTACGTAAGAACGACTTGTTGTACGTTTTTGCCAGTAACGAGCGTCCGACGAATCAGATTTCCCGGTTATCTCGTTTCTGTGGAGGGGTGTCGGTCGTCATTGGGTAGCATGTGATTAACTGGGTCGCAACTCGATGAATACTCGATTTCGAAAGGTCGTGACACCCTTCTGCCGGTGTTCTGATACACTCAAAAGTTTTTCGAAACTGCACGAAGTAACGATGATGCACAGCTGTTGTTGGATTCATTTGATTAGCTTCAATAATTTCCGAGATAAAACCGTATGAAGTTACAGGATGAAAATGGCGGTGTTGCCAATATTCGGCTGAATTTAAAATTTTGAAAAAAATTAACGTTATAAAGCTAACTTACACTTATTATTTGCTTTTGGATTCGTTCAAATATCTTTCATGGTTCTCGAGAAAAGAACGTGCCAAGATCAGCATACAGAGACACCCCCATAGATACTGTGCTGAAAATGGCGGTGGTGCCACTATTTGGCTTAACCTAAAATTCTGAAAAAAATACACGAAGTAAAGCTAACTTGCACTTATTATTTGTTTTTGGATTCGTTCAAATACCTTGCCTAGTTTCGGAGAAATGATCGTCTAAAGTTAGGGGTAGTGGTCCGAGACTCGAACGAGATTAGAACGCAAGGATCGGTTCGGTTTCCCGTACACCCGAAGAAAACAACCGGCTCGTTTTAAATAGCAGCGTAACGGAGCCAACGCACCTCGAATTCCCATTGTTCTATATTTACCGTACGGTTGTTGCGGCAACGTTGCCGCAAGGGAAAAATTATCGATCATCGAGCGCCGTTGCGCGTGAAGTAAACGTTGGCTACGTTGGTTATTTATAACGTTGCGGGGGAACCGATGACATCGACGCGAACAATAAATAATCCAGTGGATGCGCGTAGGTCTGGTTCCTTGGTAAATAGGGTTCTCTGGCGCGGAATTATTGCTGTTTAAATTGGAGCGCAGCTGACACGATCCCAAGCAATGTGGTTCGCTAAAATATCTTGCTTTTTCTGAAATCGGTGTGTCGGTGGAGAGAATTATGTATCGAACGATGGAAATAGGCAAAGCTTATCTTTGGGGTGAATATGTGAATTTTATCGGTTATTTCAGCAGCGAGCATTTTAAATCGTCTGTCTCCTAGAAGGTGATGGCGCTCGTGGGTTCATACTTTATTGGCGACACGATGGGTGAGACGCGAGAGAGATTTTGCACGAAAACGTATCTTAAAATGGAAATAAAAGTGATCTTTATATTTTTACAGCTCCCTGTAGAACTTTCAGACTTAAATGGAATACTACAGAGTTAGTACAAGGTTTATGTAATATGTAATGTTTTTAGTTCACTGAAGTCGTCAGCTCAGAAAAGAAAAATTCATTTAATTAAGATTCCTCTGAATCTGTTTACGGTAATGTGAATTTGCATGAACGTCCTATGTTTGGTTCATGACTAGTGTAGACAGCGAATGCTTACGTAAATGACTTTGTAGACTGATTCAGAGGAATTTTAATTGAATAGATTCGTGTTTCCTTGATGGATGATGTCCGTAGAGCAAAAATAAATCTAATGCAAGCTGTTGTTACTGCACGACAATTTTTAATTCATTTAAGTTCTTTTGAAGCCACAAAACACTGTGATTATAAACAAGCTCTGCTACTTTCTTATCACTGATATTCATTTGACAAAATTAAGGAAATACAGTACCAAATTTATATTAAAAGTAAAAACTATGAAAATCTACTCGACGAGCCTTTATAATTGAATTTCCTGAAACTGGGGTTAAGATCAACTTTCTTTCCTTTAGCAATACTTTAAACAAACAAAATAATAGCTAAACTAGTACTAAATTCTACTAAACATTGCGTGTTACTATTCTAAACAATTTTTCTACGTCTACAAATGACCTAAGATCCACAGTCTCATTACTAGACAGCACTATTGTCCATCTACTTGTTACTTCCAACAAGTAGAACGAGTACGCACTAGACAGACACGCTCTCTAAATAAACCATACTTCACGCAAGGATCAGTGACATTTTGATGACTGTACCAGCACAAATCACGCAATATACGCACGGTGGTAGCAACCCAAGCTCAAACAATCGAAAGAAGCGTCAAGGTAGTCTGGCTAAGGGACACAATAGCGGTCGTTTAATAAATTCGCGTGTTCTTCGTTGACGGAAGTTCCGTGGCATTCCTGAAAGCCACGGTTGCCGCTCGTGGTCGCTGGAAACGCAACGCAGGTCTTATTTTTAGACGGAAACGGCGAAGTCGTTGTCAATAACGTATTACGATTCACGGGGGACGCAACGTCGACGGAAAAATCGGGCTGAGTTCTCTCTCTCTCCCTCTCTTTCATCTCTCCCTTTTCGCGATTCGAGGAGAACAATCGACGAGAAGGCTGACGGTTCATCGACGTCGCCACGTGTAAATGTTTGCGCGTTGCCTCGGAATAAATTACGGTTACGAGCCTCGGCTTTAGAACCGCTTCACGTGCGCGCCTTATCTTCCGGAGCGATTTGCGTCCGTTTTTACCGCGGATTTAACGCCGTTTCGGCGAAACGCGCAGAAACCGCAGCGATTTCCTCTCTCTCTGTGCTCCGGTTTCGCAGTGGTTCGCCCCTGAATTCGCAAACGACAATGCTAATTTGTAGACTTCCTTTTTTACACGGAGTTACGCAAGAACGGCGTTTCATTAGAGCCTGCAAACTGGCGAAGACGCGATCTTCCGAAACTCGGGCACAGAGAAATGCATAAAAGGATGCTGTTTTTGAAATGAGAGAGAATTTTGGTCAACCTTAATTGTTTATATTAACTTGGAGACCCACAATTTAATGGTAATTTTAAGAGGATGAGGACGATAAAACGTTTGAAATAAATTTAATATACATAGGTAGTAACACGAGACCTTTGTCTTTTGTAGAATGAAAGAAAACTATCTTCAATAATAATTTCGACCTGCAGGAGCTACGTGGACATTTATTTATAATTCTAATCAGCTGGGAATAATACAACGATATTTTTAAATTCTTTAAATGTTCTTAATATTTTCTATCCTAGTCTATTGATATTAATTAGGTTCCTTCAAGGGTGAAGTACATTTTAGAAGGCCCTACAAATGCCCTATGTTCTCAAGGAAACTTAAATAAAATTCAATGTTTCTTACAACTAGTATCAACAAAACCAAACAAAGCTGCACTAAATTCCATCGAAGCATGCAATTCGAAGTTCCACGAAGATTTTCAACCTACGCAAAGTACCGAAATCTACAGATCCGCACAGAAAGAGTTCGTACACAGGATTCCCCCCCCCCCCCCAAGAGACGCACCCAAAATTTGCGGAGACGTGATAGAACAGTTGCGACAGTAATAATGCGCACACCTGCGCATTCCGTAGAAGCTTGCGCGAGTGGAGAGACAGTCCTCCGTTTTCTCCGGTCGCGTTCTTTATTTCTGGTTGCCATGACAAAGGTCACGAAATTTCCCCCCCTCGCGGTGCAGGAAATTGCAGTCGAAAGGGTATGTAGTAATAGGGGAGAAGAAAGGAGTATCTCGAGTCGCGATTCCGACTTTCTCAAGCAGAGGGAAAGCGAGAGAGAGAGAGAGAAGAACCAGGCAAAGTGTGGAAACGTGAAGGGGTGGCAACGATACACGGTAACGTCTTGCGAATGGGACAAAGGGAGCGTCAAGGGAGCGTTGACAAAGGGAGCCGACCACTATTTTTAACGCGAAAACACGGGACACGAATCGACACAAGGCTTGGACGACACAGATTTCAACGACGACAGACTCGGTAGACAACAACGTTCGAGCTGCATTTTAACACTGGACATCGTCAAAACGATTTACAGTCTGCATAAAGCTGAAGGGCACACGAAATTGTAAGTCCTATTTTCTTTCATGAATTTAATGGATTGTAAACATGTTTGGTTATATTCAATAATCGTTTCATTTGTTAATCAAATGCTGGATTTTGTCAATTATAAAATTATCTAACTATAAGTGGCTTTTATTTAATTACTACATGCACTTTCAGTGGGTCACAACTAGGTCGTTAGAATTAGATCGTATTTATACTTCCAACTGAATCTATCCATTTTACAACGTAACATTTGAAACCATGGCGGTTTAATTTCATTTTTGTCACAACTCGTGTTAATAAGAAGATAAATAAATTGGATTGTAACATAAATTCGTTCGGGATCTAACGTAAATATGTTCTAATCTCAACGGTTTATTTAGTTGTAA
Source organism: Lasioglossum malachurum (assembly GCA_028455605.1). Classification (NCBI taxonomy): domain Eukaryota; kingdom Metazoa; phylum Arthropoda; class Insecta; order Hymenoptera; family Halictidae; genus Lasioglossum; species Lasioglossum malachurum. The sequence continues at coordinate 12,607,619 of CM052314.1, read as the reverse complement.
AAAATCATGATTGCAAATGCAAAAAAAAAAGATAACTGTGATCAAATGAAAACTATTTCTAAAGATTTTATAATTGATTGATCGTATTTCTAAAAAGAAGATACTGAAGGTAACCAAAAGAATTTATGTTACGAGCTAATAGATTACGTAGAAGGAAGACGCGTTAATTGGTTAAAAAACGATACATACAGTAATTTCTTGAATACAATGTAACATTGCGATGTGCAGAAACAACCAGGTGCTAATTACAGGTGAATGCACCACGAAAATACATCGAATGGCAGCGAAAGGGAACACCGATGGAGGAAAAAACACGATCAATCGTGTTCGGAAGCCGTTCGAGGAAAAGGGGTGGCGTGACGCGTCCGCGAGGGCACGAACCGCTTCGAAACGAGTCCGCGCGAGGGTGGATTCAACAAGTGCAGGACCGGCTTCCACGGACTAACGGCACAACGAGGAGAGAGAAAGAGAGAAGGGGACGCGCGAACGGCCGCGCGCGATCAACAGGACGCCCCCGTGATTTGTCTCGCAGTTAGGTGTGTTAAGGTGGTTCCCCGGTACAGAGACCCCTCGCGCTATGCAGTTTCGGAAGCACTTTGTTATACAGCGGACGCGATTACTAGATTAATCTCTCTGCTGGAGCCCCATAGGACCGCGCGCTAGGAACGCGAAATGTCAACGGGATAACCGTTTATCCTACAATTAAGGGGATTAAGCTGGATTCTACGGTTCCTGGGTCGCCTTGTGGGAATTTTTGGAATTTGTCAAGGATTAGAAACTTCCTGGATGCATTGGGTGTTTGATGGGCTTATGACGTTTGCTCCAATGCTGATGGGTTGAGGTGATGTGGGAGCTATTTCGAGGACTGTGTCTGTTTATTGGATTTTCTGGAAATGGTTTGAGGTAGTATGGAAAATAGAATGCCCAGACGGATGTTCGTCTATTCTGGTGTTAATGGCTTGGCAATCTCTGAAATGGGTTTTATGGGATTTATCTGTTGGTACAATTTGTGGAAATGGTTTGTTATGGACTAAATACGAGGACGTTTACAGGGGGATGTTCAATTATTTTACTGTTAATGGTTTGTCAATTCATAGTGTTTTTTGAGGACGACCCTTGGCGCGATTTTTAGAAATGGTTTACAATATTATGATCTGGGACCCAGATAGATGAATCAAATGTTCATCTATTTAATGATTGAAAGTTTAACACTGCTTAAAGACTAAGTAGTGAATATTTTCGTACGAATTTTTCAAATGATTCACGAAGGTGTTGAAAACGTGAACGATCGACAGAACATCATTATATCTTACAATTAAAGACCTATCAGCCTTTAAGACGATTTTCGAGTATTCTGCCATTTTGAAAGAATTTTAGAAACATTCCACCTTTCATGTTAGGGGTGGGAAACGTGGAAGATCAACAGCAACACAATTAGAGATTAATCAGCCTTCATAATGATGTCCTGACACTGTTTCTTTTCACAAACATTTTGAAAGTATTTCGTTAAGTGTAGGAAACGTGAAATGAGATCAACAGGATATTGTTTTGTGTTATAGCTGAGGGTTTTGCACCCTCTGAAGCAATTTACAGACACTGTGTTGTTGCAAGCATTTCGTAAACACTATTCTAAGGGTTAGAAACACGAGCAGCCGCCAAAATGATACAAAAAAAATTGATTTGTCAATTAATGGTTCAACACCCCCTGAAAGCAATTGCTGAGTATCTATTGCCAAGATTTCCTTTAACCCAGTTAAAGCGTTTAGTTACAATCCATCGCGTCTTCCAATGTTTTCGTGCAAACATTTAATCAGGGGTTGTAATCGCGTCAGGTCAACAGGCCCCACCGACTGCCACAATTAAAACACCACCAAGGTCTCATCCAGTTACCGAATCCCTTCGGAAACGAGGAACAGAGAAGAAGCACTTTGTAACCGGATATTCACAACAACATCGCGACTGTCTCTGTCGGAGGTGTATACAACAGGTAAGCGAATACTCTAACGAAAGGACAAACATTACATAGGTATCAACTACGGATCAAAGGAGAGATATATACGGCCAACAAAGAAGTCACAGGAAAACAAGAAGATAGACAGATAGAGATAAAGAAAGAAAGGTAAAGAGACACGGGGAATACAAGGAAGAAAGAAGGAGAACACGCTGCGTGTACACAGAGAGCAAATTAAATCCGAAAATCCTTGATGGGTTACCTGTGTGCGATAAAGGCTGATACAGGATTCTAACGCGAACCTGTTGGCAGGTAGTTTGCTCCGCGATAACTGACCTATCCGAACGCGAATCCGGGTGACGCCGCGGCGTCGCGGTGCTCACTGCGAGCTCACGTTCCATTCGGTCTCTCGAGAGATGCGTTGCTACTCGCGAGCGGTGCTGGACGCCTCCTATTCTTGCACATCGCCGGCCAGGCTATATATTTCGGAGGAAATCCGCGTGGCTGGTCGGCGTCCCAGGCTTTAATCACGATCCTGTACCCGGCGCCGACTATCGCACTGCATCCTCCCCAGTGCGAGAGACTCCCTCCTATCTTTTTCCCTCGGCCCCCCTTTCAACAATGATGCACACTCTCCGGCCACCCTCCTGGTGGCTTCCACCACTTCTCCTTACGCTTCTTCGCGATTCTCTCTCGTTCTATAGTTCTCTCTATACGTTCTTCTCTGCCTCTCCCCCTTTCTGTCTAGTTTGCTACAGTTCTCTTCCTCCCCACTGCTCGTTTCGTTCCGGTTTTGGGCGTCCCGGTTCACGCGTGTCGAAGAAGCAGAAAAAAGAAGAGAAGGGACGCGTGCGCGCACGTGTGCGGGCCTGAGGCGTGTGACACGTGCGAGCCAGCTCTCGGCAAATGTGGAATTATTTCTGCCTTTTGCCACGGTGGCCCCCTACCTGCCACTCTCTCCTCCTCCTCCTTCTCTCTTCCCACGCTACCTTGCGCGCACCCCCTACCCTCGTACCTGCCGCCGAACGACGCTTGCTCGCTCGTGAGCGCTGCGACGCCACGGCGTCGACGCCGGGACCGGCGAGCACCGGCGCGAGCCCGCTCCGAGCCCGCGAGCACTGCCGGCCATTCCAAGCGATTCACCGATCGCTATTACAGATCTCGCCGTGTCAGCGAAGCCCCGGTCCCCACCTGTTCCCTTCTCTCTCCTTCTATTCCCTTCTCTTCGTCCTCTTCCTCCTCCGCCTCCTCTTCTTCCTCGTCCTCCTCTTCTGCCTCTCCTACGTTTATATCGATCCGCGAACCACCACCGCTAATGGAACCTGGATAGCAAACTTAATTTGCTACCCTGTCGCCTTTCAGGCCTACGTACAATTCGCGTGCCAGATGACTATCGGCTGCAGAAACTTTTTCTTGCTACCAGATCGCTAGCTTTCGTTTCCTGATTCGATGTTGCTCGGTTGCGAGAGCGCTGGTCGGCCGGTAAACAGGACAGAGAGCGCTCTAGGTGCTCTCGATCGTGATCACCCTCTCTCTGGATCACTGGTCGCGCCTCTAGGCTGGTGGAGTTCTTGAGGGATTTGTGAGAAACACTTTGCACTTTGTTTATATAGTTTTGTTTGAAACGTTCGTTGCGTTTTTTTTTTTTTTTGTTTAGTTTATCTTGGTTGGCAGATTTTTTGATGATACCGATCGCACTGTTTTGGTTTTTTGGGGGAACACTCGGTGGTATCACTGTTTAGATAGGTAGATATTGTTTTGGGTCGTTGCAGAGTCACTGTGAGATTGATCTTGCAGTTGGTTTAGTGGATTTTTACTATATTGGCGAGGTTTTATGGTTGAACTGCGTGTACACCAACTTATTCAAGTTTATAGATCACTGTGAGGCTGATCTCTTGCAGTTGATTTAATGGATTTTCACTGTCATGATTAAGCTGTACGGACACCTTTTTGTTTAATTACGTAGATCACTGTAAGGCTGGTCCAATAGTTGCTCTAGAGAATTTTCATTATAAATACGAAGTTTTATTATTAATGTATATGTACACCTGTTTGTTCTACAGATCACTGCGAAACTGATTCAGAGGTAGCTCTAATAAAAGTTTCCTGTAATGGCCAGATTTTGAAATTAAAGATTGTAGACACCTGCGTATTCAATTGTTAAAATCGTCAGATTATCTACAACTTTAACAATTAAATAGTGGGTCGTTCACTTTTTGTGCATCTATAAAAATCATTGCTAGACGAATAACTTTGACAACCTAATTGCACGTCAACCACTTTACGCGCCTTATGTACACCTATAAATATCGTTCCTACACAGCTGCTAAAAGCGACGTATCAGATCTTCGCTATAATTTCCCACGGAATTTCCATTCATAAGTTATTTCAACCAAGTGCTGCCTCTTCATTGACCTCCTCTCTGTGTATGAAGTGCATATGCACCCCGGGCTGATAAAAACGGAAATAAAATGTTACCGAATGGAAAATTTCCAAAGATTTTCTAGGAATGCTGTCTGTGATATGTTTCAAATTATTTAAGAATTGTATACTTATCTTTTAAAAATCTATGAAATTTCACAAATACTTACGCAAACAAATTGTTGCTTTGCATTTTACTTAAAAAATGTATGGGGTCCACCGACACACCTGTACGCAATTAACTTTAGAATAGTAGTACACAGAGAAGGAGGTTCAACTCAAAAGAACTCTATCCAAATTCGAAACCCATGATGATTGCTCACAGATCATCCCCCAAATCTCTATGGAACCTCATATCTCTCCACCATCCCACAAACTCTAGTGTCTATAATTTCACCTTCGCCGTCATCGGGATTCGCCAATAACCCCGACAATTCTCATCAGAGGCATTCCACGGCGGCACACGCTCAAAGATTCTCTATTCGTCTCCTACTCCATGAACTAGGTTTGGTATTACGGGGTCCCTTCATCGCGCGGCTTTCGTGTTATTTCGGTCACCGGGTTTCCTCTCGATCCGCTTGGAAACCGGAAGCTGTGTTCGCAGCTGGCGGACCGGGCCTCGTGCTCGCAGAGCCCTCTATCTCCGGAGAAGCTATCGATCGATGCTGGCTAATAGATTCCCGATTGTGAGGCGGGCATCGAGACAGCATTGTCGAGTCTCGATCCGGCGATTATTGTACCTAGGACCGTTGGAATTCTGGAAACGCCAATTACCGTACCCTCCAAAGAATTCTCGTGGAATCGCTGCCCGCCAATCGTTTCTCTCCTTGCCTAATTAATTTCTTCTTCTTCCTTCGTCCCTATGCGGCGGCAGCCATCCCGGAATTAGCATTTGAAATGTTTGCGGCCCGCGGAGCCTCGGTGGAAAGCCTCCTTCCCTTCGCTTTTTATTAATATTCTTCCGCGTTCCGGTTCGCCGCGATTTCTTTCAATGTTTTGTCTCGTGGCTCGAGCACTTTCTGCCTCTTTTCCTCTGTCGCTCTGATTCCCTCTCTCCGTCTCTCCTGATTTCCGATGCACAGAAACAGGGACAACACGATTCAATTTTGCAAATCGACACGGAGTTGACGCTCCGATGCAGGTTCGCTGACTCGCAGAGATCACGTCGAAGATCATTGCCCCGGAATAAGCTCTTTCCCAGTTTCTGCTCGGCTGTACCCCATCGGTTTCACAGAGGCTCATCCGTCGATTTATAATGAATTGACAAGCGCCATCCCCGCCCCCAAACGTAGGTCGTTACCCCAACGGTTTCCCCACAAAAGCGAGCAATTTTAATGCAGCCGAGTGTTGCTTTAGAACGGGATACACCACTACCCGCCGCTATTTACTTCGTCGTGACACAGTTCGGAGCTGACTGCGCCTGTGGTTTCAAAGCCGGCCTGTCCCCCGCACTTTTTACTACGGATCACGGAAGCTGGCGACCAGGAAGCCGAGATGCAGACTGGAGAACAGGAACGCACTCTCGCTTTATTTCGAACCGATTTTTTATTTCTGCGCTCACTGATCGGTTTTGGCGATGATCGCGGTTTTTGCGGATGTTTAATACGGCTTTCGAGAGGGCTGTGCTTTGTTGGAATTTTTGGTTTTAACGGTGTCAAGTAACTTTTTAATTTTTGGTAAAAATTGATGGACTACTGGTTCTTGAAATTTTTTTTACAATTTATACTGACGTCTTTTGTTTACTGAATTGACGCCTACTAATTCTTGAAATAATTTTTACATTTTTTGTGTTTGCTGTTTCTTGGATTTTTTTTCCAAGTTTTTTGATGCATTTATTTTTTCCTCGAATACTCAGTCAATTGTTAGTGAAGTCTATTCTTTCCTCAAATATTTATTAAATTTCTAGTGACGTCTATGGTTTCTTGAAATATTTATTCAATTTCTAGTGACGTCTATTCTTCATTAAAACATTTTTTCAATCTTCAGAAATCTATTCACTCTTCAATTATTTTCTCTATCGTTAGTGATGTGTACACTGAGGATCTTTATGCATTTATGGCTTCTTTTCGACAGAGAGTTTAGTAGGATTTTTATTTGTTTCAGATATAGCAAAATTTTAAATATAACATTATGATCAACCCATCTCGATAAAAAATTAAAATATCAAATCTTCTGATTTTTATCATACTTACAGAGAGATAGAGCAAAACTTCAAATACCTAGCGACCTGTCTCAATTGATGTCTTCAAAAACATAATGTGCTTCAACGAAATTCTGATAATCGCATCGAAATGTGCTCATTGAAAAATATTCGAAGAAATAATAAAACAAAATTTATCAAAGACGTACAAGTAGATGTTCCATAAAAATCTTGTCACGAAAGAATATTCAAATCATCACGAAACAAAAGTACCAAAAATGACCAAGTGCCACATAAAAATGTCTACATTTAATTATTATTCAAACGATCCACGCTTAAATTGAGATCGCCATAACAAGGACACAGTCATCGAACAATAAAACTACCGTTACAGACTTCTCTTAAACAGCATGTCCAAACCAAGACAGCAGCATTGAAATCGCGGCTAAATCATCCGAGTTTTTCTCAAACCCCTTCCAACTGATGCGGCAGAATCGCGGCAGAGTTTCATCGTTCTGCGCGAAGGCAACAGCCCAGTTTGGAACACTCATTAAATTTGTACTCGGACACGGTTGTGCAAAATGTGTCAGCTCTGTATCCATCCCGCGCGAGTTCTGTTCTCTCTTGTCGCCGTAGTTCGTTTTAATCCCCGTTATTGCGCGTCGCTAACGAATCGCGAGTGAAAGTTCGTTGTTCAATCTCGGTCGGCGCCGCACGCAACTGGGGAGAACGAGAAGCGCTGCGCTCACTGCGCTGCCTCGGCGCGAATCTGAACGCGAAAGCGAAAACTTGCAAGCACCACCACCGAGACCCTCGAGTGGAACAAAGTGGGCATGTAATTAAAAATGAAGCACGCCCCACACTATGAAACAGTGTGCCCGCTGCCAGTCCTGCGGTTCTCTTGCCCGGGGGAGTTTTTAACTCCGTTCGTCGAGTATCGACGTTTATTGAAATCCCACCCCACAACGGCCAGCTTTGTTCCTGCCGCTGGCCAATAAACGCGAAACAGTTTATCTAAAAACAAATTAAAAACCTGCTACGAAATTGCGGCCCACCTATCGAACCTCAATTTATCCTGTGCGAGAAGTATTTCGCGATGTGGTCAGGGGTTTAGGTTACTTTATCGCTGAAAGATTCTTTTGGCTAGGTCTAAATCTGTCTAGATTTATCAAAGTTTGTCCTAGGACGTTAATTTATCCTGTGCGAGATGTATTTCGTTATATGGACTGGGTTAAGACAATTTCATGCTGGAAGTCTCGATTTATCAAGATTTGTATAGGTTTGTCTTGATTTGTCTAGGTTACAGGAGAATGTAAGGCGATTTGACAGGCCGAACTCTGAAAATCTGAGCAGGAAACTTCGCTTGAGATCCTCAACGTCTATCTCTATTTTTGACTTCTTCGAATTCCAGAACGGATTACCCAAAAAGGTCGAAGTGAGTATATTATGTGAATGTATCAGCTTCGTGCAAAATTCAGAACAAGAGAGACAGGAAATAGGATAGTAGGTCTAGTCCAAGGATTCCTCTCGCCCCCGTGCTGTCGCGATAATTCAAGGTAGGTCTCATACAAAATTAAGGAGCACGGGAGTTCGTTCACTCGGCTGGCCGAGTAGTCAGGTACAGGAGCAAGAGTCACGGCCGATGATGTCATCGGAGCAACACGTATCGTAGGAAAAGGTCTCAATGGGCAGGACTCACAAGGACGAGCCCGTAGATAGTACGAGAGAGTTGTTTCTATACCAAAAACATACCCGGGCCATCGCGCCGGCTCCGCCCGTGCCACCCAATCTAATCGATAGTGCTCCCTGGTTCAGTCGGCACTGCCGAAAACTATGCTGATTTCAGCAGCCACCCTCAATTTTTTACCGTGTTTCGTAGCCCACATTTTTCTATTATTTTTCTACTATCTCCCTGGCCTACATGTTGCCCTCGATACAGTTATACGATTCTATAAATTCGAAAAGAGTCAAAAGAAAGTTAAAACCAACTAGAATTTGAAGCTTGGTATATTGTAATGGGTGGTCCTTAAGTCATCACTAGAATTTAAAAAATTCATATTTGTTCTTTTATAAACGTATTCGAATTTTGAATGGTCTCGTGACTTTTGGGACAGCCTGTACACAAGGGGTTGTTAACATCCCATCGAATCCCAATATTTTTCTGACCGAGATTAACCTTTCTTTGTTAGCGTAGTCTACTATACTGATACTGTACTAATACTTAAGAATTTTGTAGAGGATAATTATAAATGGTATTATTGGTTTAAGAACCCCACTCGATCAGTTGAGGGTTGAATGAGGAGACTGAGGGTGAACATAAATATTAATGGGAATAATTGAATATTTATTTCCCTAGAGAGGGGAACTAGCTATTCTATTATTCGGTTAATTTGTAATCTATGAGACTGACCCTTCTATTCCACTATACAAAAATTTGTAACACCCTCACGGACTTTTAATATTTTTCCTACGACCAAGATGTTGATATCAATTGACAAAATTACTCTAGGTTGCTCACGACATATATTTTATGATTCAAAAATAGAGAGTACTAGAAAAAAACACACCACCACAGAACAAAACAAAGTACACACATACAGCATCATCAATCATCTAATTAACCTACAACCACAAATTATTATATAGAAACTCCCACCACCTTCGCAACCCAAAAATCCAGTCACCACCAGAAAATCCTATTCCTAGTAGAGGTTAGGCTCAGACAAGGTTAGGTCGCAGCCCAAGACCGCAGCATCCCAAAGGACTCTATCATTTCCAACAACACCATCCTGCAGACATTTCCCAAAAATCCCCACAATTCTCATCAGAATCTTATAGACCCTCTCAGCAAAAAAGATCCTTATCAAAATCTTATCAGATCCCAGACGAAGGATATCAACCCTCACAGCTTAAGGACGAAGGCCACGCTATCGCTGGGATTCCCGGTGATAATAAAGCGTCTATGGGGTGAGGATAGGGAGAGGTCTCAACGCTGAGGAGGTTGCGTAAGGTCTCAGAACGAGGGAGGCTTACGGTGGTAGATCTCGTCCTGGCGTCGTCGTCGAGGATAAGGCAAGATTCCCGGCCTGCACCGGGGCGGCACGCGGCGTCACAACAATCGGAAGCCGGAAGCAACGAAGTGCGGGGGTGACGGAAGAGAAGCGGATCGATTCGATGCCGGCCGGTGGCCGCACGGTCGGTCGGTCGTGGACCTCGAAAAAGCAGCACGACGAGGTGCTGCCGCGGCACTCGACACGAAACACGGCCAGACTGCATGGCGACCACCTGTGAGCTTCGTTTCGGCGCCGGCGTCGCGACGCCCACGTACCACGTCCATCGACCCGGACAACAGCGACCGGCGACCTCACGCGACGACGACGCCGAAACCGATCGCTCCTCGCGATGATACCCTTCTGTCATCGGCTTCACAACCCCCTGTTTTGCAATTCTCAAAATTGACGACAAAACATATGAAAGTGAAACATCTTGTAGAAATGACAAGATCGAATATTCAACTTTGTGTTCATTATAATATGTGCTTAACTCGTTCGCTACCAGAGTCTCATAGGAAAAACGTCCACCACAACCCATAATTTTTTTCGGGATTATGACACCGATTGGAATAGACTTTACGTATTTATATTTAGAACGTACTCTAAAAAAGTAAAATAAACATTGTTTTAAACTGGCACACATATGTGTCACTGGGCTATAACAATTCTGTTCAAAACACAACGCGTTTCACCATGTCACCATAAGTTGATCAAAAACGTCTGTCAAGATAACAAATCGATGTGCCACACATATGTAACGGCTGGTAGCGAACGAGTTAAATCAATAAGTCAATTAAGTAATTTCCTATGGAAGCGTTTTTATAATTTCAATAAATAAAGAACGAAATACTTTTCCTGAAATATCTTTATTGTATACGCGAAGGGTTGACACCTCAAGTTACGATGACCCCCTCTTCCGACGCCATGCTTTACAGCCTCCTGTTTTGTGTTTTTACCCGCGAATTTTTGTTATTCTATATTTGTTTGAAAAAAATTTAGATGATCATTTATAAAAATAGTTACTATGAAGAAGAACTGACTTACGTTTCTCAAAGAGAAGATTTAAAAATTCAGTAAAACGCTCGACACACATTTTAACAATACCATTAATAGGATTGATGAAGTGTTTGAATAGAGAAAAATCTACCTACACGATATAAGAAATATGAAATATGATTGCATTTTCTTCAAACATGAATAAATCGTCAGGATTCATATACAATATTTACCCACGTCCTCGCGAAAAATGACGATCCAACAAGATTGCAAAACCCAATACCTTTCTCAAACGCTCCAGAAAATATTCTCCCGTGCCTGAAAACTAAAAAATGTAATCTCCTTGAAGATTACAACAGTCCAAATCCCCTTTGTCCTCTAAAGCCTGCATTCCTCAGTCTCTATTGACCAATAAAAGTCCATCGAGCCTCCTATTCCGCCCCGATTCACTGGTTGCGTTTTCTATTTCACCGAGTCCACTTTCGACTGGATCTTTCCAATCTTTACGATCTTTACGATCATACCGAGGGTTATAGAATCGCTCGTAAATTCGCGGGAGTCGAATGTCGACGTATAAATTGAGCCGAGACTTTAAGGTAAGCTCTGTATACCCCGTGCGGCATCGCGCTCGGATGATAATAATCGCAGCAATTTCGATGATTACAGCGGGCATTGTTCTTCCCGTCCGATATTATCCGCTTTCCGCGTTCCCCGGTATTTTCAGGCATTCCCGGCGAGCTGTGCGGTTTTAGGACAGAGAAAAAAAGCACACGAGGGAGAGAGAGAGAGACAGAGAGAGAGAGCGAGAGAGAGAGAGAGGAGAAAAGAGGAGAGTTTCGCTGCGAGAGAAACTGTGTCGTCGAGATGACGAGAGATCGCTAAACAATCCGACGAGTTTCCGTCAACGACGATGCGATGGTGTCCAGTGATTGAGCGCGATGGAGCTTGATCCAGGAAAACCGAGTGAAACGGGAGACACGTCACCCGATCGGACGCGATCGTCGCCGTCGTCTCGCCACCGTGTAGAAAAAATTCTATCGCGGATCGACGGATCCATTACCGTCATTTTATACCTCGTTAGACACCGGCCGCTCGAGGCCGAGCTTTCACCCGACCGCGGAGCAAGCCGAACAATCATCGAGGAAATCGAACCTGCACGACGATAATCTACGACTGATTCGGGAAGCTGCGAATCGGCATGCTCGTGGGGAAAGTCGGGTCGATTCTGCGGAGAAGCGATCCTGATGTGGGGGATGATTTTGCGGGATTTCCAGCCGCTGAACAGACGAGGGTGGATTTAACCCCTTTGTTACGATGAGCTTGACGGTTGTGAAGACTCCGAGTCGATAGGGAATGTTGCGCGTGTGTTGCGAGATTTACTGTAGGTTTCTAGGAAATTATTAAGGCATCCACATCCATTATTCAAAGAATAGTAGGGTAGCCAAGTGTTAAAACCGATTCTTGTTACCGTGGTTAGAAAATAAATCATACACAGAAGTGTACCTTCAAGCAAATGAAAATATGATTGGCTAGAACACGACCATAAACATCGATGCACTGTTGAAAAGCGGGATGTGTTACTGCTTCAAAAACGATCTCGACATCCTATTAAGATTAAACTAGTGAAATTTACATGTGTTAGTGTACAAGAAAGTGTGAAACGAATTTTCTCATGTAATTATTTCTCATTTAATAATACCTTATACTTTGTCAAATTAGTACAGTCTAGCACAAACACATATAAATCCTTAACGAAACCTGCAACCGTCTATATACATCTAAAACCGCAACTCCCTCTAGCATCTCGGACCAGCGTCTGACAACAAACATCCTAATCTCCTTAAACACGGATGAACCTCTCGGTCAAAACTTGCGCTGTGAATTCAAGGCTCACCAACATTTCCAAACTCCACCACACAATCTTCAATGAAGCTGTTACCTTCCTAACGAGCAGTCAAATTCTCCAACGCAATCTACAATAAGAATTTCTTACCTCCATAATGATCAGTCGAATTGTCCAGCACAATCAGAGAAGATTAAGCATTCCTGATCTTCTCACGACCCACCTCCGTCGGTCACAGTCACGAAAGAACACAGCGATCTATCACGGAGAACGTAATCGATCGCCTGCGGTCTGTATGTCCGACCGGATGCAGACTTTTCAGTGAACTTCCGTCGATTTGTTACGGCGAACTTTGGCACGGAAGTTCGCTCGTTTCTCGCTCGCGAATCGTGAGGCAGGCACTAGCGCCGCGATTGGCCGCTCGTACGCGAATAATCGTGGTTTTATGACGGCCTGCCCGATACCTGGGTCTCTCCTTTCTCTTTGGCATCGTTGCTTCTCCTCGGCTCTTGTCGCATGGCGACTCCCCCCCGACGAATCAGATGATCCATCGCCTAATCGCACTTCATGTATTTTCGCCCCGTGTTTCCGGATTGCGAATCCGTAGGCATCGATTCTGCTCTACCAGTGACATCGATTTCAGAAAGCGGAACGATTTCCGTTGTCTCACGACGATCGAAATTCAGGCTACCTGTCGATCGCTTCATTAGACTGTGTCCGGAACAAGCTTCCACGGAAGATCGATTGGATCGCGGACAATAGATCCGTGGATGCTCGCGAACGTTCTCGTGAAAAGTTCTTTGAACTTTGCGCTGATCTCAATTTTTGATATGTGTTTGGTACGTTGCTTATCTGGGCTTTCGCGAGATTACAGATTACCATTAGTAATTTCTGAAGAGGGACCAATCAGGGGACCAAAAAATTTAAACTATTTTTTAATGTAATATTATACACAATTCGACGAAAAAATGATAAAACTTTAAATTCTAGTGCGAGGAACCCATGACCTAACCCAGATCTAACCCAGACCTAGTGAATCCGCCCACTACGTCATATCCGTTCATATGTCTGGAAACTAATATGGCAGCGTTCTGACCTCTCAAACGCGCTTAGAATCGAGCAACTTTACTCGTGTATAACTTTTAAACGAGTGCAGTTCGCACACTGGGAATTGGATTCCGCGCACTAGAATTTAAAGTTTTATCATTTTTTCGTCGAATTGTATAATTCAGAAAAGTTGAAAATTGATGGATCCTGACTTCAGCCAAAACACGAACCAACCAGAACACAGCCTCAGCTGCGTACCAACGTGTAGGAAAAACCGAACCATGTGATTCTCATAAATTCTAGTCTGACAGCGGTCCCTCTCGTGTATTGTTTTTTGTCTGACCATCCCGTCGTTCGTCTTGGAGGCATTATATCCTCTCACGTATTTGCACGCAACTATTAATGAAATTCAGTTTACAAAGGCTTAATTCAGTACATAATACGAAGATTTTCTTCCTTAAATTGCGTGAGAATTGTAACCTAACCCTGTAAGGCACGGACACTAATTATCAGTGCCATTGTTATCTTACAAAGTATCCGCGACTCGTGTTCTCGTTCATGTTTTATGATGTTTTATTAGTCTCGTCAACGAGGCCCGCGTTTCTCTGTCTTTCTTTCTTTCTCTTCGTTAGATTGCGACGATTTCGTCAGGAGAATTTGCGTTCTCGTTTCACACTGGAGACAAAACTCTCTCTTCCGCCCCCCCCCCTGGAGTTATAGCCCCAGAAATTCGTCGCGCCTCGCTTTAATCTCGAACGCTGCAAAGCGTCCTTCTGCGCGAAGAAGTTCTTTGATGTTTGGACGACGACGCGGAGCACTTTTTACCACGCAACCTCTCCCATGCAAAAGAACACCAAGAACGGAGCAAAACGCTGTGCATGGGAATCGATGGGACTTAATGAACATGTACACTGACGCTGTACTGCCGAAGTTCCTCCCCCAACGTACAGATTTTTTCCCCGAACATTGGTTGCTGCAAAAATGTGCATTATTTTCGACACGATCATTGCAACTTCATAGGTTTTTCTGTTGAATCGATTTTATTGTGAGACGATTGCTGCAGAATTTAGGTGGAATATATGTATTTTGATGAGTAGAATTGTTCTTTGTCTGGCTGCGATTAGCAAACAAAATTATGTGGTTATTGTTAAAACCATAATAAAGTGAATCAATAATCAAAATGAAGCGAGAGTTTTACTAAACATTCACCGCTGTGAATAATTGAAAATCGTAAGAGAGAGAGAGAGAGAGATAACTTTTCCAATATCACAAAAATAAGATTCTGTTAAATATTCTCTTTAACAATGTGCAACATTTCCTTTGCCAAACCAGACAATAAAGTCACATTTTTCATTATACAAGAGCTGCTTCTTCCTCCACCCCATTCTTCTTTGAATGACTTTCAAGAGAGGCAGCCAATCGCCAGTCGAAAACAGCAGGCCATATAATTTTTAGAAAAAAATTGATTCCACCTTGTGTACCGCGACATTTTACGATCGCTCCGTCGGAGAAGAATGAAACAAAGGACGAAGGGTGCGTGAGCTCGCGGAGGTCGAGCATCCCTTACCATTTCCCGTTTCCAGCCCCCTCGTGCACATTCTCCTCTGACGGTTCATTGCCACGGTCCGGTGAACGCAGCCACCCCCGTGTACAGGGTGTTCGACTACGTGTGTCAAATATTCTACAGGATTATGCTACAAGCTAATCCTAACACGAAAATCAAGCATGACGTTACACGATCTTGTTACAACAACTCTTTTTTCAAGTCATCGATATTTCTTTAACTAAAGTTTCTTTAACTTCTTTTCAACAATTGGATTTGGTAGTCTTAAACTACATACTTAAAGGTGTTTTAATAAATCATTCATCCATAAGGAAAGTGTGACACAGCTCAAAATATATTTCTAAAAGACGTATAATAATAAATATTGTATATAAATTTTGTGGTGTACTTTATAACTAATGTACACGACAATTACCAAAGTATTTTAATAACAACAAATTCTTTTACATTTCTAAGCTGGCGATGCACAATAAAAAAATTTGCAATTTTATGTAATTTTCAAATAGTTCTCATGTAAAATTTCCTTTTTTGTGATTTGTGTCACTTTTCTTATGAATGAACGAAATTTTGACTGAATTTTTATAGTTAAATGCTTTACAGTTTAAAGAATCAGGATAGCACTTTGAGGTTAAAGAAATACATTTTAAATGGAAGAAGTTGAATTACACGCGCACACACACACACAAAAGGACTTAGCCAATAGAAAATACCGTCAAATCTTCTAGTTAATCGCTTTGCTAACAGAGCACCCTGTATATTCGCAGGATGGCCTGTCTGTGTGCAGCTCTTTTCGCGCACCTGTCTCGTGTGTTGGCGTGAGTGTGCGCGGCGCACTTGATCGAGTCTGTGATTTTTATTTGCCGGACCTTGACTCGATTTTTGGCTCGCGGCGATGTAAATAGCGGTCGGTCGATAAGTTCGGGGTACGCGGTGGCCCCGTTCGGCTCGCACGCGACCCGAAGTGCTTTTAATTTGAGCAACATGTTAATTGGAGGGTATCGATTACGGCCGCCAGGCGATGCGGCCCTCCACAAGCGTCGATCGCGCCGAACTGAGCAAATGTATACTTTCGGAACGCTGGGGCCCAACGTGGAAAATATTTGAACGCCACGGAGTCGATTCGAATGCGCAGAGTAAACGGTGAAATTGCTTTTCATCGCTTTTCGAAATTTTCCCGCCCTGAGACCCGCCAGCTAGGAAGCAGAGGAAACTGACGTACAAAACAAGAATGAAAAGGGAAAACATTAGACTTAATCATCGCAAGGTCATGTTCTTGCAAGTCGTGGATAGATGCATTTAAATCCTAGTGTATTAACCTTCTCTCTGTGTACTGTGTTAATTTCCTTTTTATACATTGTGCACACAACCTGTATAAACGATATTTCTGATTTACTAGTAAATAACCGTAGATGCTAAGAAATCAGCACGGAGACACGATTGACAACGGAAACGGTTAAAAATTGAGCTCACAATATTCGAAGAGAGGAGAAAGTGCGATGGAATGGACATCGAGCGGACCGTCGGCGCATCGGACGATAATCAACGTCGATCCGTCTGTCACATTCGCGTATCGATTAGCGGAACGGTTATCCCGTAATCGGACGATGTTGCGCGGGTAAATAGCTCGACCCCCGACGTTATTATCCCGGCTGTTACGTATGCCGGTGTACCTGATGCGTTCGTTACACGCGACCGGCTCGAACCTCGAACGGAACGAACGAACCCGCGCTCGTCTGATCGATAAAGCTCGCGTGGAAATTGTTTTGCTGAAAAGTCGTTGACCGCGAAAGCGTCGCGAGTTAGTGAGCCGGCATGTTCGATCGAACAGCGAGCAAAGCATCGTTCCGTTCCCGCTGTTTATCGCCGATACCGAGAGGTCGAACCACGGCCAGACCATGAATTCTGTAATTGGCCATGATCGCGTCCACCATAAAGCCGTACACTGAAACCGAGTCCATGTTGCACTTTAACCCTTGGCAGTCGGAGCTATTTTACCTTGAAAATTAAACATTTCTTCCGACCTAGAATAATTCCATTGTATGTGATTTTTTCATTTAAAAAATTTTTTTCATTTTAAATCTGTAGCAATTGATTAGATACCAACACGTATTTAATAATGTAAACAATATTGTAGGCAATGGTACAACAATTTTTAGTGGTGACTCTAAGGGTTAAAAATTGGATTTTGAGAAGTGAAAAGAAGAAGAGAAGAGAAGTGAAGACTTCTGTCAAATTGTGCAGGAGTTTTGTTATCTGTGCATGGATAGTAAAATTATTCAGTTCCTTTCCTATGGGAAGGTTTTTGTGATTTTATTAATATTGTGAAATGTGAGGCGGATCAATTTAGTTCGTTGGTCGGTTGTGTGGTAGGTTAATTTAGTACCGTTAAATTAATTTTGTTGGTTTATCTGGAGTTGATACCTGAGATTCTGGATCTTTTCTCATTGCATACAAGAATAGTCTACGGAGTTCCTATGGAGTCGCTTCTCATTCCTCGAACGTCATATAGGACACGTTGTGAGAGTGGAGCGCGGGAAAAATGTTTGAATATGAATTCTATAGTTATATTGTGGGAAACCTCGTTTTTGACCTATTGTTTCTACCTTCGGTTAGGAATCGCTTAAAACATAATTTCCCAAGCTTTCTTTTTTACAAAAATTTGTTAAGATAAACTGTCCCTGTTACCAAATTTTATGATTGTGCCTTTATATTTATAATTTTTCAGTCTTAATAAATTAGAATTAAAATAGGGACTGAAACTATAGTGTTTGTAGATCCTTTCGACGGTCAAGTTGATAAATCGTGATTTAAAATTACCGTAATGGCCTAGATTTACTTCGCACGCACAGTATTAGCGTGTCAACGAGTTGCCTACACCCTACTGGCGTACATTTTTTAGTTACTCTGTTCTTTTTTTTCCACGCGAAGTTGAAAATATTTATTCACAGCTAATGGACTGTTTTCTCACAGAAATCAATTATCAACAGTTTTTTCTCGCGGAAGGAATTATTCGTTTTACGTGAAAAATTGTTTAAAATTATTGCTGTGTTATTCAATTTCCACGCAGAGTGTTACAAGAACCTCTGCCGCACACCCCATAGACGCAGAATTAATTTCTTTCCTCTAGAAATGTATATTTTATTTCCTTCTCTATAAACTCAATTCTGTAAGTGTTCTTCGTTATCTATAGACTGTAAGTGTGTACGGGTTATTTTATAAAAATTGAGAAAAATATTCTTTGTCTAGAATGCAAAGGAATTCATTACACAAAGAGACATTTAAAATTATCTTAGCTAGATTGCTTCGCATTCCGTAAGGAATTAAGTATTTATGCTTCAAAGAATCACTTGAAATTCTTTTTCTGACATCAATCACTTTGCACTCAACGGCGATAATCTATCTGCATCATTCGTGAAAAGAAAAAATTTTATTCCCTCAAGGAACGAAACGTGTATTTCCTACCAGAGAAACTCAATTCTTAATTTCTTCACACCCTCTTTCCACAAAGAATCATTTAAAATATTATTTTACAAAAACAATAGCCCACGCGCAACCCTCTTAGACACAAACAAAATCCTCTGCTCAAGAAACGATTGTTCATCCTGCAACTCGAGGCATTTTTTAACTCTTAACAACATCTCTCCCGAAAAATCGTTTAAAATCATTTCAACAGCTACAATTCCTATTGCAAAAATAACCCACGCGCAACTCCCATAAACACAAAGAAAATCCCTGCAACAAATTATTCATCCCTCGTCTAAGGAACTCAATTCTTAATTTCGTAACTTTCTCTCTTCACGAAAAACCATTTAAAATAATTTCGACAGCTTCAATTCTCATGCAAAATGATATCCCACCAGCAACCCCTAGAGATACCCTTCCTCGACTCCCAAATTTTCCGCAATTGCAGATCTCAATTCTTGACGTCCCCGTCTCTCTTATCATCAAGAATCGTCCAGAGAAATTACCGTAACAACTCCATCACACCATGCACTCCTTGAAATCCTCCGAAACTTGACAATCACAGAGAGTACCCTCATCCTCCGGAACTTACCCCCACCGTAAGAAATCTCTCCCCTCCTCCATTTAAAACAAAATTTCCTGCTCCTCTCGACATGCACAGTAACATCAACAACACAAAAGAGTATCCTTTCCCGGCGAAACCTCTGTCAGACAGAAACAACGACACCGGGGTAGAGGGAGGTTGGAGCCGAAAACGGCACTCGACGCGCACTTACGCGCGAAGCGTACTCACCCGTCCATTAAGCGATGCGCTGGAGGAACGCCATGCACTGTTGCCCCGTGTCGAACTCCCTTTTTTTTATCAAATCCTTCTACAAATCCTCCTGCTCCGGAATCTCTCTCCGATCCTCCGTGAAGCAGCCCGAACAAATTTGTCGAATCTGTCACAGCAGTCCAAAATTGTTAGGGAAGTCCAGCGAATTCGACTGTTTCACCGTCACGCTGCGTCTACTCGATTATTTTCCTGGAGCAACGTGCTTCTTCTGCGGCGTCCGATGAATGTAAACAAGGCTTGCGGAGCTTGCGCTCTGCCCGGAAGCTCCGCCGCGAACCACGCAAACCTTTCTGCCCCGATACGCCACGCGGCTCTCTGTATTCTGAGCTCCCTCTTCTTTCCTCTCGGAGCCGTTCTCTGTCTGTTCCGTGGGATATTTTCGCTTTCCGTCGGTGACACGGTCGTCGACAGTCTCGGTCTCGTTCACCCCCAGACGTCCGACACCGTCCTCGTCCCCCACGAGAGCAAAAAGACTCCCTCGACGAAGGCCTGTTACGGTCCGTGGCTCGAGAAGTTCGGCCGGTTTTGCCGTCGCCGAGCCGCTTTTGCCAACCCCGTGCAGCGCAGCCCCATAATGGCGACGCGCCGACTATGGGGGTTGATGCCGCGCGCGCGAAGCCACCCCCATGCACGATGGGGAAGCTCGATCAATACCGAGGCCCCCGCGATGCCCGCTTTTCCAGCGCGTCAAGCCTGTCCCTGTTCTACGATGCACAAGCTTGGCTTGGCTTGCTTTGCCCGCGCGGCTTGCCTGTTCGGCTGGTCTGCTTGCCCGCTTCCTCTTGCTCTTGGCCCCTTCTTTCTCCTGCTCGCTCTCTTTCACAGAGACTTTGTGGCGAGTCGAATCCGCCCGCTCCTCTCGATGTAGAGTCGACAGCCTTTGTCTTTGCCAATGTCCGCAACGAGACGCGACCCACCACAGCCAAGTTCGATGCGCCGAGGGATGAGGCGATGATGCTCAACGCTTTATCTTACCCAATGCAAGCCGAGGGTCGACTCGAGTGCAACCAGTCCCAGGCTTAATCGGCGATACGGGGAACCTTGAGCACGGGGCTCCCTTTTAATTCCTGCGACGAAGGATCATTCCACTTCTACGATCTCGCCGAGTCTGAGAGCTGGAGCTCTGCGATGCAGGGAGCTTCGGCTTTTTGGGTGGTGATGCCTCGGGTTTTTTGGGCAATGGAAAAATTTCTGGCTACATCCTGTTTTCTTTCATTTCTATTTTGATCAAGTAGGGAAAAGTTGCCTAATACAGATTTTTCTTTTTAATTGATCACAGATTCTGCATAGAAAAAATTTTGAGATTTGCATTTATTGATTCTGAATTTGAAAATTTTCTTATTAACTCCTAATTTTAGTCCTAGTTTTCGTGTCGATTTCTTTTTTTATCGAGAGCATCGTAACGGATTTGATTGATGTGAGACCAAAACTAAGGATTAGAAACCCGCGAATTGCACAATGAGAAGAGAGTACAATTTTGAAACTCCCTGTAGCTTGAAAAATGTCACGGTTTGAAACAGAGTCCATCCCTTTGTGTTATAGAGACCATTGTAACAAATATTTGTTGAGGCCAAAACGGAAGATTGGGAATCTGTGAGGAGGCAGAAAATTTTTGGAATACCTTGTAGCCTGAAAAAGTGTCACAATTTAAAATAAAGTCGATTCTATTGTTATCGAGAACCCTGCAACAAATTCTCATTGAGGCTGATACGAAGGATTGAGAATCGATCAGAGGGAAGTAAGATTTTAGAACACCCTGTAGCTCGGAGATGTTCCGCGGTTTCGAACAGGGTGGATTCTTTTTTTTATCGAGAATGGGGTAGCAGATTTTCGGTGAGTCGCAGAGATATACTTCCCCCATATTGATTTTTTCCAATTACGATTTAAGCGGGGCCTGGTAACGATGGATACGAGAGCGTATTACCGCGAGTTTCAGACTAAAGTACACCCTCGGTGGAGCGTCGGGTGCCTGACAACGCCCATGAGGGTTGAATTTAGCCCTTAATTACGGGGACCGGCTCACGAACGATCAGCCACCACACCGGCGCAGCCTGTTTGGCTCGCTTATGCGAGGGTATCCTCTCTCACGCTTAACTAGACACTCCGCGTATACTGCAAGAAACAATTATCCCCCAGCATCTTAACTCTGAATTTATTTTTAAACAACTCCCCGGGACACCCTCCTCTAACATCTTCAGAAGCTTTCCATGGAAATTCACGGCGTCGTCGTCCACGATTTAGGGTGTCTCAGAACCACCGTCATTATTAAATGCTTTCACGTCCATTGAATTCCCAAGTTGTGTCGTCAATTGTTTCATCATTAGATTGCGGAAATATACATATATATAACAGGAGCTACACACAGACATTTATTTCTTTTCTTAATAATGTTAATAGATAAACAATAATGCAACAGTATTTTTAAATTCCTCGAATATTTTCACTGCTATACATTCGATATCTACTTCTTTTTATTATAAATACATAAAATTTGCAATGAATAACTTGTATATTCACATCGAAACTGTTTCTTGATGTTAATTGTTGGAAACTGACCGATAACAGCTATAACTTATTTCCCAGGGCGACTGTAAGTTATGTTCGAGTTGCATAGTAACAGAGAACCGTAAAATTGGATTAAGAAAATAGTGAGTATCTGGTTAGAACAGATTTTTTCGTAATTATTCTTATTTTATGAGAGTTATCAGTACTCCAAGAAATACTGTGCCACTTGAATTACTCGATTTCTCATTTATTATTCTAAAGCAGTTGAGCTTCTCGCAGAAAGATGCCAGATGCCATATAAATATAATTGTAGAGTGCACAATGCTGTGCATACCAAGGCAAACACACGTTTCGATATAATGAAAAAGTTGAAGGCACAACCCCTTAGGAGGTCTTGCACCTTCATTATTTTGCGTTCATTACCTACGAATCGATAAATAAAGGCAGTGAAGCGTGCAGTATTTCCGTAGAGCCATAATAGTGTATCCATGATGTGGTTCGTACAAAATCACCCTTCGCGGTTTCCTTAATTATTGCATCCCGTGCATCCGCCCACAAGCTTAAAATTTGGATACTTGAATTACGGACAGTACATCGCTACGATGATCCAAAAGTTATCCAATTCTCTTTCCTTAAACTGCTCTTAGATATAATGAAATAAAAACTATTGATCTACTATGTATAATTCCCATGAAGAAGTCTCACCAAAACAATGTTCTTTATAATGTTAGTATTGGTTAAATTTAATTTTGATTTTAAATATCAAAAATATAGGAAAGAGAGAGAGGGAGAGAGAGAGAAATTTGACCAGTATCTTTAGTGAAGAAAAATCCTTGTAGCATTTTTAATTATATTAAATGATCATCAATAATGTTCTACAGTCTAGTTTAGCTTTCTGGAAGAAGAAAAGATATTTCTAGCGGATTTTTATGCAAAATAAAAATTGTTTCATTCATTTGCAAGACATAGGTACCGAACAGAAATTTATTGTTCTAGTGGTGTCATTAAGTCGTAACAATAGCATTGAAATCCTGAAATCCTTTCAATCTTTTTTATGTTTGAAATAACAACCACCTATTTTTGCAATAAATGCATAAAATCCGCAGTCTAATCATTAGTGAAATCAATTATGATTAATTCCAAGTCCAACAGCTCTCACTAAACCACCGAACAAGTCTCAAAAGTGCAATACCCCTAACAACGCGAATATTCGAGGAAAATAATTAAATAAAGTCCACGATTATACGAGTACAATTCTCTTAGTGTGTTAACCGTTCGGCGTTCCCAGTTCGCTCGCATACAGCCAAAGCAATTGAAACAAAATACCGGCAGAATTGCTCAAGGAATGTAATCCCATCCAAACAAATTTGCCGCATTGCGAGTAAAAGAGAGGTAAACAAAGCAATAGAGAGAAACCGGCAGAACGTGGAACGACGAACGAGGAGAACGGATACACACCCACGTCGATATACCTGCGACCGAACATTGTTAAGGCCGTATAAAGGGTCGTTCCGTTCGCACGCTCTCTTGTGCACCGCGCGCCGCTGTCTTCTTCTCGCCGATAAAACCGAGCTCCGCGGTGGATTCTCCGATTTCGAATTTCAACCGTGTACAGCCGTCTCGTTATATTGTGCTATTCCGCTGCACGGAAAACTGCGTGTTATTGCGGAATATTTTTCATTTCCGCGAGTAAATCAGCGACCCTCTGCTTCGAGAGTTTAACACGTTCATCAACGAGGAATCGGAACGATTCGTGCAGCAGTGATTGAAAAGTCAAGATCTATCGTATTGATCGTTCATGTTGTTCGTTTCATTGAACAACTTTGTCCTAAAGACATTTAATTTATCTTGGAAACAACAAAGATTTTTAAGATAGAAACGTTAAGTGACTCACCCTGTATATATTAATTTTCCTCAAGGTAGAATAATTGTATGATTTATCTCTCAGTAAAGAAAGAGTGTTGGCACGATCAGGACCATGACAGAGATCATTTCAAATAAACAGTTCGAGTATAAGAAAAAAATCAAAGTTTCTGTTTCAATGACAATTACTGCAGCTGCTGCACTACTTTAAGGGTCGAATGAATATAAATAGCCTAATGCAATTAAGTAGCTATGATAATGCAATTATATCGAAATGATAATGGATTCTAGAAATTGTATGCAGTTGCAGGGTGCATTAAGATATTTCCAGTTCTCAATAATTGCACAAAACCCTTAACTTGAAGCCACTAACAATTTTATTATAGATGATGGCACGAACGCCGAGTTGCATCTTGCTCTTAGAATGCAGTTCGCAACTCGCAACTGAATTCTGCATCGCGTTACGTGTTGCATTACGAGATTTTGATGCAGGCATGCACGCGCTCTCGGATGTCAGACGGGCTCGCCCGACATCTTCATTGATCGTGTAATTAGAGCGAATTAGAACGGGAAAGGTTGACAACAAGCGTTGACTTTCATCGGCGTCGAAGAAGATAATGAAAAACATCTTGACGAATCGCGAGATCGCCGAAGGATAAAACTAAAGATGATTGGTACATGAAATAATTGATAGACTATACCGTCGGTGTATAATCACTTACCTCGACGAGACGATCAAGTGCGTGCTCCAGGATTAAGACAGGTAAGCCGGGCACGTAACACGGATATGAGTTGCGTTCGGAGTGCACGGAGGATGCATCGATGCGTGCATGTTAACGAGTGTTCTCTACTTCGGTGTGGACGACCTTGGTGATTTTAGTACTTGCACGCGACAAACGAGCGTGATTAGCGGGGAATTAATTGGAGACGTCGCCGGGCACCTGTGCGACGACGAATGGTTGGCGGTGTCACGATTATTTCCGGACGTGTTTCGTTTCGACGTGGGAGATTCGCTGATGTGTAAATCCGTGTTCTGAGTATTCACGTGCGAGAATGAGACGTAAGTATCCTAACTAAGGCCAGTGTCCTTGGACACTTTGTCTTGGGCTGGTTTTGTCGGCTAGTTTCGTGCGGAGACAGTAATTAAACCAAGAATCTTCTGCATTCCTCAGACCCTTCGGGGGATAATTGTCTGTATTCTTAATGACCTTCAAAAGCAAAGACCCTTCGCATTACAAATGCCCTTGAGAACCGTCGTCCTTCGTATTTCTAAGGACCTCGTTATTGTGTTCGATTGAATTTATCTGTATTCCTAATAGATCCTTGGAACTTTGGTTCTTTGTCTTACGTCGACCCTTAAGAATTGTTATCCTATGCATTTCTGAGGGACAGCATTGTTGTATTTTTTTGTGTCCCCAAATCCTTAAACAATTCCTTTATATTATATTGTATTGTATTCAATTGGATTCCCAATGAATGATCCCTGGAATGCTGAATTCCCAATGACTTGGGAATGGAAGCCCTTTGAATTTTCAGAACCCTTTGAATACTACTGTCCTTTGTACTCTGTAATACCTTTGTGATATTGTGACGTTTTGAAGAAATCCTATGAATTCCTTGGAATTGTTGTTCTTGTATTCCTGACACCTTTGACATTGTTTTCTTCGAAAAGCCTTATAATGGGACTATGTGGAATTATGGCCCTCGGTATTCTAAAGACCCTGAAATTGCTGCTCTTCGCAATCCCTCCCTTGACCTTTGATGATTCACAGTCCCTTAGATTTCTCTCTTTGGAATTGACTACTCTTCTCATCTTTGCATTCTGAAACATCCTTGGCAATCCAAACCTTCTGTACATTCTCAATGACCTTGAGAATGCCATTCTTGAATCGAGTTGTAGGTGAACTGAAGACGAATTCCAAAGTTTAACAAAATGAACTATGTATAAGGAAGCGTGCAATCTGTAATTAATCACCGAGAAAAATCTGCGATCACATCCATCCTAACTCGTACCGTGACGTACGTCGTTTAACCTAAATTACCACATGGCTAACCAGAAACTCGACGCACCCACGCGCTGCCCCGGCTATAGTACAATAACTTTCGATATACCAAGAACAAGATTCATGCCAGAGAACATTCTTAACCACTTAGTTTTTCGAATCTACTTCGCATGCGTCAAGTATCATATTCCATATGAGCGGAAGTGTATGCACAGATGCAACCAGCGGTTTGAACTTCCGGTTAACCTTTAGAGCGGTCACCGACAGCTATTTTTAATCTAGTTTACCGTGTGGATATCGATTCAACCCGAAGTAACTGTATGGACTTCTTAATGTCATTCTATTCTACGTTACTTTTTCAAAACAATTTCACTTTACTATTTCTGTTCTATCAAAAAACAGAAAATCAATTAGGAGAATCAAATTACTCTTCGAAAAATGCGAAAATAAATCATCGAACCATGTAGCACCTGTCAAGATGAGAAACTTAAATGCCCCTTCTAAATCTTTCCAGCACTCTCAACAGATCCATCATTATAGTACACAAGCATCAAAGTCATCAATTATCAATGCATGCTTCAGCTCGATTACGTAAACTTCAACCAGTCTACATGGAATAATAAAAATCTGATCCACGTAAAAGACACCGAAAATGTGTCAGAGTTCTCACTTCCTTGAGAGCGCCACTCATCTTCTCGAGATTGACGAATCTCTCGAATAAAAGCGAAAACCGCTTCCTTGAGAAACTGTGCTGCTCTCAGCTGAGAGAGATGGACGTACGACATATACGGTTAGGTTCAATCTGCTAGGAGAAAGTCGTGGGTCCATCTCCCTTGCGTTTGATTCGATTTTAGTCTTCGCTGGTCGAGTGACCGTGGACTTCGCGACAAGCCTACCTCAACATCGAGAGATCACGGACACCGAGACCGGAATCGCAGGTATTTAGGTCGGCGCGAGCGATTGCTGCGACCGCGTTTCCTCGTACGAGTTTATAGTTAGTCGGTTTCGTTCAGTCTAGGAGCTGGGAAATGCTGATGTATCCGTTTCTGCACGAAAATGAAAAAATCTGTGGTTTATTTGCTGTAAGGATTGAATGGCGAAAATGAATTCAGTTATACAGGGTACGTCACCTAACGTTTGTACCTCAAATATCTTTGTTGTTTTCAAAGATACATTCAATGTGTTGAGAACAAAGTTGAATAGTAAAATGGGGCTCACACGATACCAGAAAATTTTTGTTTTTATGTCATCATTTTTTTTTAATGGAACCGCCTTTTTTTAAACACCTGTTCGGGATTCGTTCGTATCAAACTGTATACAATTTTTGTTGAAATTACTATAAAGTAAACTTTGATTATTCAAGTATTCTAATCTGTGTTTGTCGCGCCACTTGAAACGTTGAATTCTTTTTAATGTCACAAAAATTCAAGCACGTAGTTTGCAACGTTGAAGCACGAAGTATATTATTCTAGAAAAATAGAAATTGGAGAGACGTGGCTCCAGGGAATCCTATTAAATTTAGTGCTTCAAAATGAGGAATGTTCCGCAGTCTAATAATTTTCTAATTGCCGAGGATGGCGCGAAATTAAATTTCTGGAGCATTCATTACTCTCAGAGCTGAAATCGTACTTTCAGCGGTGGAATCGAACGTCCATCTGGTTCTCCTTTGACGTTCGTCTGGCCTACATACACCGGGACGTCCGAAACATGTTTCGATTCACGCACCGACTTCTGGGTTTTATGGTGCGGGCTGCAATGTGTGCATATTGGCATCGGGATATCCGAGTTGCAAGCGGTGTTCGCATCGGTGCTTTTAGTTCCTCCAACGAGGCGGAGTTGGAAAATTTGTTTCCCTCGATCCAACATCTCTTTTCTCGTTTTAGACTCTGCGATTTGGTAATATAGCTCTATTCATACTTTTAAAAAGGTAGGATTAGAAAAATGGCAATAATATACCTACATATATATAGATAATTTTGTAAGGATTTTAACGTTGCGACTATTCATCGAGAACGAAATAAAATGAGGTACATTATTCAAACATGAACAGAAGATGAAGTGATTCGGAAATCACTTTTCCATGTAAATGGGCCCTTTTTGGAAACGTATCACCATTTTATTCACACTGTGTTTTGTTCATAAAAATTAATTTTTATTCCGGACACAGGATTGCGTCGTGCATGACTCGCTAATGTAGTAGTCAATGCGTTCACGGTATTTTTAACAGTACAATAATGCCTGTTTTTAACCACGCTACGAGATTGCCTCTTATCATCAAGCAAATTGCCATTTTTTTTATATATAACTTCCCGTTGAATTTTTATTGTTATTGCCAAATGGTTCCTATTGGTTTAATTATTGATCTGGTTCTGTATTGTATGGTAAGTGTCGTATCTTCTGGATTTTGTTTTT
>CM052314.1:12384425-12579424 GCA_028455605.1 Lasioglossum malachurum | reverse complement strand
AATCCGCCTCCTGGAACCCTGGACGTCCCGAGAATCATTCATCGATGCCAAGAATCGAGAGTAGCAAGCTACCCAGAGCTATCAGGATGACTCGCATCCCCTAAGGATAGCTAGATCTCCTCTCCTAAAGTGCCTAAACCATATACGGCACAGTCAAATGGTCTGAAATGTCTTTTAGAACCTTGGGCTATCCGACAAACGTCCATCAATGTTGAACATCGAGTTCTAAACTACCCAGAGCAATGTAGGATAGCTCATATCCCCTAAGGGTAGCTAGAGCGGTTCGCTCCCAGCGTCCAAAGCACGCGCAACTCATCTAACTGCTTCGAGCAGTTTCCTGGAACTCTGGACGAGCCGAGAATTCGTTTGTCAGAATCCGTATCCGCTTACATGAAGTAAACGCGATCGTTCTCGGCAATGGCGTCCAGCCTGGCCGGCAAGGTGGTCGGTCTCTGAATAGTCTGGGTGTTGCACACGACCTCGCGCGACCCCTTGCGTCACATGTAAGTTGGTTTAACCTTGTACGCCCTTTTCCAGACCTCGCAGAGACACACGGTGCTGTGGAACCTGTAGAAGATCGCCAGGGGCATCGACACGTGCGTGATGATCGTCCAGGCCCACAGACCGTAAAAATGCAACTGCACTGGATGCGATTCTGCGCGTGACTTCTCTAAAGTGTTGATCGCCCACATTGCCAAATTAGTCACCAACAGGAACGTCACGATCTCTCTTCCTGGCTTCTTCCGAATCTGCTTCGCAGTTGCTACCGATCTCCTTGAAGCGTCCAGGATGAAGATCGTTTGAAACGTTGTCTGCAGAACGCTAGCCAATGCTGTCACCAGGACCAACACCGTGTGCTTTGCTAAAGTGAACTGTGCCCCGATGATCGTGAACGTGGAGTAGATGAACATTCCTGTTTGGGCTGCTACCAACAGTATGTTGTCCAGCTCTAAGTTCCTGCTACCGTCGTAGCGCAATTTTCGCATTTGGAACATCCCTATCAACGTCGCCATTGTTGACATTCCGTATAAGGTTAGTTCGCAGACATTCACTTCAGTCACTGCGAATCCGACCAACTCTGGACGGGAGATCAGCACGAAGAACAGAATCAGGGAGATGATCGTGAGCACCAGGATCAAGATACCCACGAAGAGACCCTTGTGCGCGCGTGCACAGTCCACGCTGTAGTGGTGCGGCGATCTCCTGAGGAGATAGGTTGCGTTAGTCTTCAGAAATTTAGTATTGTTAACGCTAGAGTTTTTGGAAGTGATCTCGGGTGGCGGGTATGTTGAGTTTGACATGCACAATTTTGAAAAATTCTTCCAACAAATGTCTTCTAATAAAACAACACGAGATAAACAAGAAATCTATCTATTTTAAAAATAAAAAATATTTGGGAAAATGTTAGGAAGAATTAGGACAATTTCTGGAGTCGATTAGGGTTGAACAAATTACCTGTAAGCGTGTGTATGATGCCTGGACCCCGGCGGTATTTTGGGTGGCGTGAACGCGGCCTTGGAAATGTTCTTCCACATCACATAAAGAATGGCGGCGCAGATTAGGCTGTACTCGATCGTACAGGGGAAGAGGAACGGACTGGCATCCTGCACCAACGAGCCCATTATGTTGGTTCTCCTGCACTCGAACATGTGATGGGGTCCCTTCAGACCTCTTGGAATCCTCACCTGCCCGCCATGGTGGTAGTACACGTGGCCACCGAAATGGACATTGGCCTTTCCTCCTAATTTGATTTAACTTTCAGTAAGAATTCCAACAGTTTACAGTGAATTGATTCTAATACCCAAGAGCAATAAGAATTAATTCACGCAAGCCACTAGTGGGCTATTATACGTATAACAGTATAATAGAAAGCAAAACACGCCTCTTAAACGACACAGGAATACCAATAAATTAGTCTAATCCACAAGTGGTCCGTTCAAAAGACAGCATAAATCTTAAAGCTGTCACATGGATCATAAAAGTGACTTACATGAATTAGCTCTAAAAGCCAACTACTTCGAATCAGGAAAAGGTTTATTAACGTTTTGGAACCGGAAGCAATAGCTCTGAGAATCAACCACTCATTCCAAAGTTTCAGTCGCAGTGTAGGCGTGTAACGAACCATACCTAATCTGTGGGAGATTCTCAACGACCCGTTCTCCGGGTTGTAGAACGTCAGTATCTCATGTTTCGTTTCCTGGACCAGGACGTTCAGCCAGACGGACAGATTCGTGCCGATCATGTGCATCAGCCCGAAACGCGCGATCACCCGATGACGATAAACTTTCATTTGCTGTCGAAGGAAACACAAATTAACATGCTTTCCAATCAGCCTTCTACAACAAGTATCATGTTCCTACTTCGTAGTTCTCTCTTTTAATACCCTTTATTATTATTATAATCCCTGTAGGTACATGGGGATCTTCAAAGGAAGATGCTCGGGTTGCGGAAGTTCCCTTCTGAACACACAAAGTGGAAAGAAGTCTTATGATCTTCTTCTACTTCCTTCGAAGCGCACCACAAACGGACAATGGTTTTAATCCTTGTGCAAAGTGCAACTTGACTTCAAGTAGATCCATACATTCTTTTGAAGCCTTGCTAGTTGCAGATACAGTAAGTCCTCGACTTACGCGGATTCATAGATACGCGGATTCTTAGAAGCAAATCAGAAAACCAATTCCGAAATTCGTTTCTTGACTAGCAGAAGTGTGTGCTTGTGTACAGCGTAGGTATTCAGCTATTTATGAGTAATAAATTTTTCATGAACATAGTTGGTTTATTTTATTTATTTCATTTACCTGAATTTTCCTTTCAAATGAGTACATACATATAGTATGTACAAAGCAGATCGTATTAATAACCTTTCAGCGGTGGGGCTCAGGCACTATCCGACTTCCGCGGAAAGCGCTGGAACGAATTAACCGCGTACGTCGAAGACTTACTGTATTTTTATACAA
The DNA here is from genome assembly GCA_028455605.1 of Lasioglossum malachurum. Classification (NCBI taxonomy): domain Eukaryota; kingdom Metazoa; phylum Arthropoda; class Insecta; order Hymenoptera; family Halictidae; genus Lasioglossum; species Lasioglossum malachurum. The sequence goes on along the minus strand of CM052314.1, from coordinate 12,576,467 downwards.
ATTATATTGAGAGATATTTTGCTGGTACTTATCAATCCAATTTTAAATTGGCTTTTAAAGTGATGTACTGTGGAAAACAGTAAACTGCTATACATCTATATATTTATAAATATCAAAAAGTGTAGGATTGCAGTAAAAATTCTATTACCTGTTAAAAAATTTTTTTTAATTCAAGGGTTCTGATTTTTTAATTTTTCTGGGAAATCGTACATTTTAAAATTTGTTCTTGTATAATTACAGGGTAAGTTACCTAAGACACAAGCCACCTAAATAACTTGTACATCTTCTTTTATCTCTTGTCTGACTTTTATCTCCTGCATATGTATGTAATGTACCTGTTCTTTACTAGTCCCCAAATATAAGAAAATTATGAAAACCCAGGAAAAGGTGTATGAACCCTAAGAATGAATAACTTGTGCTCCATAGAACAAAAGAGTTCGAAATGCTATGAAGACCCCTTCTACGAAAGAATAAAAGCCGTCATGACGTTCAGATGAAAAATCCTCGTAGCCTGAGCTGGTTGGACTGCTTCTAACAAACGATTACCAACGTTTGCTATGCAGGGGATCAGTGGAGCAAAGTTCCCGGCACAGTCTAGATCCAATACCTAGTGCAATAGAGGAATAATTCGATTCTGTCGGCCGCGAAACGTCGGGTCGTTAAACGTTGAACGATCAGCGTCCTCGATCGGAGAGGCTCTCGCGAAGTTTTAATCAAAAGCGGTCGAGGACGAGATATTCATCTGTGGCAAAGGAAAGAGCAAAGCTTCTGTAAAGTAAAGTGAAGCACCGACCACCTGGACTCTGCTCGCGTTCCAGCCTTAGTTTCAGGGTTGTTCACCCTTCCATTTCATTAACCTCTCCTCGGTTTGCATCGACGCTTTCGCTCTTTCGTTAGGCTACGCGGCAAAACCGATTTCTGCAACATCGGCGAGCTCTCTCTCGTTATTTTTAGACCCTTCAGCTAGGCAGGAGAGAGGACGAGTGGCTCCCCTTCGACGATTTTGAAGGGACTCCTCACGCACTCGCTCGGCGAAAAAAATTATACCGTGAACCGAAAGAGAACGAGCTGGTTTTCTGGGAAAATGGAACCGACCTCGCAATTATTGATTGTCTTTACGGTTCCGACTGAAATGATCGAGCCGGGCGACCGGAATTCGTCTGTTATCGATCTTGAAATCGAGATGCAGTGGAATCTGCTGATTTAATTTAGTCGTCGCGGTGCTGAGTCTATATCTGGCTGAGCGTTCTATTTAAATCGCAAGGGTTGTTAGACAACCCTTCTGGCTCAGGCTCCTTCTGGAGGTGCTTCAGAGATTCCAGAGTGTCATTTGATCAAACAATCTTCCCTATCCATAAATAATGCTTCTTGAAATTAAAGCGCACCACCAGTCTTTCATGTCAGCTATCCTTTAAATCTTGTCATTTCAAATGTGTTCAGGGTAAAGTTTCATAAAAATGTTGTCATCTCTACTATTTGAAAATTGAATACAATTTTTACCAGCCGATTTTCTTTTAACCCACCCTCACGAGTCTCCCAAAATTTTCTAGAAAAATCCCAGAGCTCACCCAAGAACCTTCCAAGAACTTCTCCATCAAACATCCATCTTTAAAATCTCTCTGCTCACCTCGTTGTTCAGAAATATGAAGTACATCTGGATGAAGATGAACGCCATCCTGGTCGCGGGCGTGAGTGCGAGCATGATGTTATGGCATTTGGTGTTCTGCTCGAGCTCGAAGTATTGTCCGAACTCGAGGCCTGAGTAGATCATGGATCCGATTCCGAAGGCAACGGCTCCCATCCTTAGGTAGAAGCTGCCATAATGTTGGGCTGGCCTGATGGCGGTGACGTGAGGGCACGCGGCGTCGGCCGCGTCGCTGTCGCCACCGGCACCGCTCGACGATCTCGACGAGTCCAGGTCGGACACGTCCTTTCGCTTCTCTTCTAATGCAAATTTATGGTAATCGGCCGGTTAAGATTAATGCGATTTTAACTGGGCCCCGGCCCGGGGAAGCGGATTGAAAGCGAGACCAGCAAGCTTTTTGGAATCTGCGATATTCTTGCCTTGGATAAAGCTGACTAATTCAAGAAAGACTATTCTTTCACGCCGTTTAACTCTCAGATTGTCTTAGACAAGGGTGGCCGAGGATCTGGGAGATTAAGTGGAATTTGGATTAGGGGTGTAAATGCTGGTTAAGTTATGAGTCCAAGAGGTGATAAGATGATGTTTAAGTTGGTGCCACTTGGAGGATTATTACTAGACGGCGGATTTTATGCATTTATAATAAAAAGAAGTGGGAGCGTTCGCGGTCTAGGCACTCGTCTGTGCAGAAAGGCATTATCTACTCGTAAAACAGCAACACGCGGCAGAGCTACCTGAAAATTTCACTAGGACCCACTTGGATTCACTTAGATCGAGACAAGCAAAATGGACAGCGTGAATATTCCGATCATCTTCAATCGTCAACTTACTTGATTTGGGTTTACTGTCACGCAACAAGGTGGCGTAGGTGTACACGAGGAAGATCATGCTGCCGAAGTACAGGTACAGGTAGAATCCCTCGTAGAACGACGGTGGGATGTAGGTGGATATTACTTCCGCCATGGGAAAAGCGATTCCCATGACGACCAGCAGCTTTCCGTACAGGGCGCTGAACGTCGTCGCCAGGGCGTCGCTGCCAAAAGAAGCGGAAATTATGCTCGAATGAGGTCTGGTCTCGCGTTTAAAAGGGAGAGAGAGAGAGAGAGAGAGAGAGAGAGAGAGAGAGAGAGAGAGAGAAGAGTTGATTTCTTCGATAGGGAAATGGGACTATTTCCGGTGCATACCTGTTATGAGTTACGTCCTCGAGCATCTTAACGCGGTTTCCGGAGTGAGCGTTCAGCACCAACGAGTGAACTATGGTCGACATATTTACCCACTGGTCGATTGACTATCGTTTAAAGTCTACAAATAGGACTTCGGATAGACTCTACAGGTTCGAGATGTAGTCTTACGTTCTGTTAGAATTGTTTGAAACTTTAAATTGGAATCTAATCGACAGACTTGGGATTTTGTGCATTGATGAGGACAATGAGCAGATGGGATTTACACTGAGATCTTTTTCTGAAGTAGATAAAGCGTTAATAGACAGACGAGAAATTCGTCGAAGCAGGTGTGTGGATCGTAGGGAAACGTGGTTGTTCTCAAATGAAAAAGTTAAACGGTTCGGTTCCCCGAACGAAGCCTCGGCGCAGATACCATTGGCCGCAAATACACCCACCCCCGTAAGAATTGGCTCAATTACGGGTAATCGCGTGGCCGGTCGTGCGCGCCCATGTGTGTGTGTGTGTGTGTGTGTATGTGTTTGATTCATAAAGTGCCGGTAATTGCAGCGCAGACGTCGGTCAGGATAACCCGGAGGATCACGTGAAATTTCCGTGGTGACCGGCGTATGTATTCCCCTCTTTGCGTTAATTCGCGCGGAATGGAAACGAGTCAAGATGGAATCTCGGACGATCGTTATCCCAATCATTATCGCGACGCGCTGCTTTTAGGATCAATTGAGGCTCGGTGGATCTGTGACCAATCATTTGTGAAACGAGATAATGCTGGACCGAGGGTCGTTCTGTATTGGCTGCTGATATATTCTTGATTCGCATAGTTATTATTTGACATGTACCTTCGAGAGATAAAACTCGTTCTCCCCAAATAATCTATCTATAAAAATAATTGTTGGTTAATTGTGACTCTTGTTCACTTCAGAAATTTCTAGGAAGTTACAGAAAATATTTTCTACCATATTACAGTTTAACTTGACAAGTTGCAATCGAAATGAAATTGAAGAACCTACGGAAAGGATGAATTTTGATCCTTGGTGTGTGTACAGGCTAAATTTATATGTATATGGCAATTCAAACGAAAAATAAATTAATGTTTCTTAAAATTTGTTGAATATTTGGAACGGGCGGGATATATTTGTTCACTGTTGGGAAAATCACGGTGCACTCGGAGGATGAATAAAGATTTCCACATGAGACTCTGTGTCTGGTACACCCGCACGTGTTTGGTCGAGTGGTCGTTAAGTACAGGTGCACGTGTATCGTCGAGTGCACATCAGGTGCACCTGCACCGAGTGTAAGTTTTGGTCCATTGGACATTTGCATAGATTATTTCCACTCGTGTTTGTGTTTCTAAATGCGAGCAACATTAAAATGTCTGCTTTTAATGCGATTCTACTTACTAGTGGGTTGCACCATCATCCTGTATGATTTTATATTTAACTAGAATGCTTCTATACACAATAATAAATTAATATAAAATATACGACACTAACGCAGAAACTTTGTGGTACTTAATAAAATGTCAGCAATAGCAGTGTATAAATCGTTAGATTGACAGAACCATTTAGTGCACATGTACTCAAAGATCATCCAAATGTTATACTTTCGACCAATGCTTCTAAAAAAGATTATTTGTCATCATTGCACCATGCATCCTCAGCACAATTATCGTTCACGGAGCATCAGTACAACGTCTGCAATCACCAAATTCAACAAAACAGTGTTGAACAACCACAGTTCCAGCATCGAAAGCCCAACCCCAATCCACTATCCAGCAAATTGATCAACATCAACCATGTACGATCGAAATAAAAGGGTCACGTCATAGCCGACACCGAAATCCGACAACCACGAATCCCGTACGTACCGCCTCGCGCCGGTAATCGTTCGAATACTAGTAGCAGTTTGAAATTCACTGCGTACCCCTCGCTACAGGTCACGGACGTCATTAATTTACGTCTACGTAACCTATTTCAACGCCTGTGCCCCAAACGGAAAGAGCGATGGTATGTATCTCGATCCCCTAAATCACAGTCAAACGATCAAAGATTCGAGCTGATCGATGCAAGAGTGTGTAAATCCACCAGAAAACATCAGCTTCTGAAGATACTCGTGAAGACACACACGCGTCTTCTAATTCCTCGCACAGCTAGTTACGTATTAAGTCACTCGTGAATACACACTGATGTCTCCTGACTCCTGATGAGACTAGCTATGTGCGAAGATACACGAATGTCTTCCGATGAAGCTAGCAATAAATGCAGACAACCAGAAAACGTCAGTGTGTGTAGACACTCATCAAGCCACACTGATATCTTCTGACCCCTGCCGAATCGAGCATCAAATCCTGAAATCGGCGAACTAATAATCTCTTTGGGAAGCTGCGAGGAGAACTCGACGAGGATTTGCAAATGCAATTGACAAGTCTCTCAGACTGTCGTTAGGAATTCTTTTAGAGCTAGGAATAGAAAGTTACAAGAAACAAAGAAAAGAGGTAGTAGAAAAGGTTTGATCGACTCACCATCCAAGCTTCTTCCACTTCCGGTCGTCGGCGGCATCGAGGAAGGTCGGGGCCGGGTAGCAGACTGCGGAAATCGGCTGCGAGGAGCATGGCAAGGCCAGGGCGAACTGGTGTGGCCGATGGGTGCGGGAGGGTGAGCTGCTGCTGTGTCTAGACAGCGTTTCCGGCGAGACGATCACCGCGGACGGCGAAGCCGGCGACGGCAGCGCGGCCTGCAGTCCTGGCCAGCTGAACAGAGAGACCCACCGTGTTTCCTCATTATTTCTATCCTGTCCTTGGCCGATCGATTCGCCGTCGGTATCGGCGGCTCAATTACCGGGATAATTACCAGTCACGATCCCCGGGGTACCTGAACTACGTCAATAAAGCGATACACTTTCCCTGTCCCCCTTAACCACCACTCTCCTACGCTTCCGGTGATCCTCACGGTTGCGTAACGTTATGATTCATAGGATTAACCTGTTTCTCCCGAAAATAGAGCGAATATGCACACCCTCGTACTTAAGTATAACGTTTGTCTGTTTAGGGATGACGTGTGTGCGTCGTGACTGTGACTAAATTGTTTTAAATGTAGTGAGACTGTCGGATATGCTACACTTCCATTCATTATTTCTTGCTTCCTAAAAGTTGAAGATGACTATGAACAGTCTAAATAACCTGTAGATTATGCTAATATCTGTAACACCATACGTAACTGTTGCACAGAAAGAAACGAAGGGTTAAAGATGAATACCATCATAATTTGTAAGTTAGATCCACCTAATTGACCCAATTACACCCTAGTCCATATTCGTCTACTCCCCTCCGTCGCCTACGACGTGCACCCCTGTTCTTAGTGATATTTAAGCTATTCGAACTTCGTGACAAAAAATCGTACAACAACCTAATTCGGAACGATATGGAAAATTTTACCAATCCGGTTGCTAGTTTATAGAAGCTGCAATTGTTGTTTCGCATTCAGTTTCTAAAGTAAATGGCAGCGTTAATTTGCTCCCAGAGGCGAAACGTATCTTGTAAGTTCTTTGTAGTTAGAGCATAGGGAGCTGGAAAGTTTGGAGGTAACGAGTACCACCGTGGAGTGAAGGAACGCTTCCTGAGATAGTTGGCTAGATTTATGCGCTCTTGATTGAACCATTTGCATTCAGAACCATTTGCACGCGCGTTCAACTGCTTAGTACAAATGGGTGGATAATTATACAGTCGTTAGCGGGCTGCGGATATACTCTCATGCACTCATAACTTCTCTCCTTATAAATTCCTCCTTTCCTCATAAAAATATACAGTAAAACCGTGGACGGATCTCGTGAAGTTTTATGTCACTTTTACCTTAGTATAACTACTGACACAGGAAATGAAATTTCATGGTATTCCTTCTGGATTTCGGTGTGGAGAGACATTTGCATAATTGCTATCGAGGCACGCTTCCAAATGTACACTACATCACTATGTACACTGTGGATTTTTAGACAGTGGCTTCCATGCATTTATGTCAACAATGAATATTATTATCAATTTATTAAAATGTGTCATTAAGAATTCATTTAATCAAGACAATCTTTAAAGTAAAACAAGGTAAACTTTACGATCTGTTTTGCGAGATAAGGCAATTTAAAATACAGCTACGATCACTGTAATAGTAACCACTATGTCAGACTTCCAAGTCTGAAGTAAATCAAATGGCCAGCTTTGATAGTTCGAATTAGGTTCTTTCCTTCAAGATATAGGTTACAAGACAATTGAATTTTTGCTGGTTATAGTTCCAACTTATTAAAATCTTTAAAATGAAAGATTCACTTTTACATACGTACACAGTATGAAGCAATTTTAATGAAATTCAGTTCAATATAAGTGATCATCGTATGATGTATTCATACATAAAATTTTCTATCCATTTCTGTCTCAACTCGGAAGAAGAGAAAATCACAGAAGAACAAAAGATGAAGGATGTATACGATTCATCCAAAACCTTCTACACAACATCGACCACCCACAGGAGCACGTTATTTTTTCGAACCACAGTAATATCGTCCGTTTTTTTCCGGTTCCTTAAAATTCAATTGTTCTGCCACATGCAGTGCTCGGATACCTTCCCAGCAGCTGAACGAGTCCATTACTCGATTGGACTCGACGCGATTCAATCGGGTGCCGGTGGAACGTCCCCGGTGCTCGAGCAGCGCTAATTAAATGAGGACCCCAGGACCGCCCCGGGCGACTCAGATTTAATCGTTCCCCCCTGTTTCCGTCGATCGGATTCTTCGAGTTCCCACACGAGCCCGAAGAAGAAGCCGAACTAACCCGCGCGCGACCCGTGGCCGCGGCCCTCGTAATTCGTTTAACAGAGTTTCCGCTGGCGAGTCGCCTATCGGAGATACGCTTCAACCGACAAACTCGCAAGTCTCGCAGCCGTGAAACTGCCTGTCAACTCGTTAAATCGCGGCAACAAATGGCCCGGAAAACTTTCTCCTACCAAAGCACTCTGCGAGCGCGCCAACAATTTTGCTGCGGAATCACGGAACTCGTGAACGAATTAATTGTGAACCCACAGACGCTGCAAGTGAGTGATACACTACACCATCAAAATAGGAAAACTGAGTTTATTTAGTCTTTGTACGATTTTTATTGCAATGTGTGCTTGAATAAATAGGTTTTTAAAGAGAGGTTGACGTTGATAAATATTTTGAATGTTACAGCTTGATAAATATTTTTAATGTGTTAAAGCTTTAATAAAAAAAAAAAAAATTTCAACCCTCTATATCGATTCTATTAAAAGTTCTGCTTCAAGTACCTCGAAACAGGTTGCAAATAACTTTGTCGTGAAAAAAACATTTTCGGTCGCGGCAGGGTCAAAATTATCTACCAGAAAATGAATTAGGAATTTTCGTTGAGTAAACAACGCCGAGCCAGAACAGTGTGTGCGCGAACCGGCTGAAGTTCGTCTCGCCGGACAGTGTTCCGGTGAACGACGAAGGGGAATCGACGGTTGTTCATTTGCAAATGAAACTTCAGCAAGATCGACGTCGAATCTCGCGACGCCCTCCATTCGTTTAGTCGTTGTCAGCGCCAGTTTCGGTGGAGCCGAAGGGGAGCAGTGTCTCTCTCGCCTCTAATTTAAGGTCAACGCGGTGCCATAACGTGTTTGATACACTTGTCACATTGACACTGGCTGCAGGAAGAGGCCCACTATCGCGCGAACGAACGGTTTCGTGCAGCGTCATTAAAGCGACGACTTTCCAACGGCGCGGCCGTTTATCTAATGATAATCCAGCCCGATCCCTCTAATCTGACAGTCGGCGAAATACGGCCGGCCAGTTTCTCACACGTGGCCGCTCGAGACTCGTTCCTGAGCCCCGAAAATCCCGTGAAATTGAAAAGCTACCTCCCGTTACCATGGAATTTACGCCGACAAGTTGTCCTATGGCAACCCTAGCACCGTGCCACGAAATGCTTGTTTTCTTGGACGTCGGCCAGAATTCGGAATTGCGAAATTCTGTACTGCAGCGTCGCTGAATCTTTGTTAATTTTCTTGCGGCGTAAACACGAATGAAATATACTTTTCCCGACAGCAATCTAGTCTTTTACGGATTCAGCGATTAGTACGTTCTCTAGCCGTCTTTATTTGAAAAAAGTTTATGTCTTGACATACGGGTACATGGTATAATAAAAATCGCAAAGCTTTTGATAGAATCGAGACAGAGTGGTGAAGCTTTTTTTAAATTGAATCTAAAATGTTGTAGAATAAAAGAAAAATACAAGAAAAGTGTGACGATTGGATATTTTCCCGAAAAATATTTATCAAAGTCGATCTCTCTTTAAAAAAAGTTCTTGTTTCGTCGTACAGGCTCATGCTATCAAAAAACCGCAGACCTTTTAGCAGAATTGCGACCGAGTGGTAACATTTTTTTTAGATTGAAGCTGAGATTGCAGAATAAAGCTCAAGCTCAACAGAGTACATGCTCAGAATACTGATTAAAGTTGAGTTGTCTTAATACAGTATCGGTATCGTCATGTAGACACGTATTATTATAAAACAGTCTAAATTTCTGCCTGAAAATCCCATAATGTACCCAATAATTAAATAATGAAGTACCCCATTAAGTTCCAACAGTAACTCCTCACTTGACTTACTAAATGAACATTAACACAGTGATTTGCTTCCCGGTCGCGGTATCGGTTTCAATCATTAACACTTCGGTATACGAAAGAGCACACAGAACACTATATCGACGCCCCCATTAAAAGTTCCCTAATTGCTCTCTAAAGCAAGAGAGAACGGGTCCGTCGCCGCTCGAGCTTTTCGCGTTCAATTAAAGCGCGATATTGAAGTTGGCGAAATGGCCCGCATTGGTGACACTGTTTGCATTCACCGTTTCTCGCAGGCAGGGAAAACTGCACGAGAAGTCGAGCTACTCCATTCTCCGGGAGCATGAAAAGTAACGAAACCCCGCAGAACGTGGCAGCCCTGCGAATGGTCAGAGAAAGATGGCGTTGGGGAGCTACTTAATCGGGGAAATTAAAAAAGTTGCGCCCTCTAATTACTCGCGACTCTGAACAGAAAGAGGAGAGGGGCAAGCACGAAGTGTAGCTGATCTCGTGGTCTCAGAAAGAAACAGAAACGTGAAAAAGTATTTTTCGCAACACAGTTAATTGCGACCCGCTTGCTTGCTGGTAATGAGACTGAACGTTTTTGGGATAACGGTGTCAAACTTTTAATGGAATCGAGATTGAATTAGAGTTCAGACATTGCGGAATACGAAAGATTCAATTTAAAATTATATAGACTTGAAATTCCCTAAATAGACTTTAAAATAGATTTTATGCATTTATGACAGAAATGAGAAGTGCAATTTAATGCAACTGACAGATGAAGAGAATATAAAAATGTCAGTGTGCTATTTTGATTAAGATCATTAATGAAAGAATGAAATTTCTATTTGACTCCAGTTTTGTAGAGTTTATACAATTTTTATTTGAAGATCCGTAGGCTACTCATAAAGAATAATATTAGACGCGTAGCCTCTGAAATAACGTGATTTTGTTCTAAGCAAGTTTTGTGCAAAATCAAGAGAACAACGGATTGTACTTGTTTCACTACGAAGGAATCTCAAGGGGATAAATTATTTCGCCACGATATTGCGTCGACGTATCAGCGCGAAATTTCCAATTTACCGCGAAGTGGATTCGAGATCTAAGGGTTGGGGTGTTACACCTTCGACGTTCCATGGGAAGGGCTTCTTCGAGTTTTCCACGGAAAATTTATTGCCTGCAACATGGTCGATGCAATGGCAAGAGAAGCGTAAAAATTTTTATGGTGTATCTTCTGTATGAGAAATCTACCTTCGTCTGACTGGTTTACGATTATTAAAAGTGCATTTTCAGTAGTATTAAGTTAATGGTAGAGAAGATTTGTTGATTGAACAAATCACTATACATAATATCTTCGGAAAGAACAATTTTTACAGTGTCACTCTTGATGTTAATTGATTGTGGATTATACAGTTTAAATGTGGCAACTCTCCCCTCCGTTTTAAAAAGTAAATTATGTTTTCAAAAGTAGAACTTTCCTTTTTATTGGAAGCTTTTTCATCCAATTTTTAACTAATTTTCATAAAGAACGACGACACAAAATTTATCTCGTAATTGTATATGTATACAGAAGAATACTGTGGCTGTATGCAATTTTAAGAAATGTTGCTTGATAGTATCTCAAAATAATATATTTAACCCTCAGTTCGATGTATACGTATTTTAACCAGCGTTTTTCAAAAAAGTGTAATAAAACGAGACTCCATCATTGTTCGCCTGCAATTTCTTCGGCTTTCAAGCCCTAAATTAAAATAACCACAACAGACACAAATTACCACAACTATCCATATATCTACGAAGAGTACCTCAACAAAAACAAGAGGACCTCACCACAAAGTCCTGGCCATTAAGAATAATCAACATTCTCTGCATCAGAGTGTTACATTCTTCCTCGCAAGATCAACACCGATCCAGAAGGATTCCCCCGTGCCCGGAACAATGCACCGGTTAAGTTTGCTCGGAGTTACAAAGTCAAATACTCGTAGTATCTCGCAAACGACAGTAACCAATTGTCGCGAACAGGGTCAAGCACCCCTTTATACTATACTGAAAAGGGTTGAGGTTCGCCGAGAACGATCCCCGTCTAATATTCTAAAAGCCTCGGCTCACCGTCGATATGCGTGAAAGTAACCATCGCGCGATCTTTCCCGTTGAAAGGCGTGAGGGATGATCCGGGCAGGTGTCTAAATATGTATATATCAGAAATCGGGCGATGGTTGTTCCGCGCGTTTAAGAAGGTAAACGAGCTCTGCTGGGTAAAGCGACCTACCCCTACGAGGCCGATAGTAGAGAGGGATGTGGAGGAGCTTCGTCCTTTCGACGAGATAGGAGGGTTGCGAGGGTTCGCAGCGCACGCACCGTCGGAGAGGGACGAGGGAAACATGTACCGAGTGTCCCTGAGGAATTACAAAAATTCTTAGATCGATGGAAAGATCATAGCAATTAGTACATGTCAAGATCGAGGAGCTGTATGCGGAATAGCAATTGGCAAAGTTGATTGCAAGGAACAGAACACTTAACTCTTACATTATCTCTTAACATTAGCCCTTAAATGGACCTTCAAATTGTTCTTTAAAACTGCAATGATTCCGTTACATTATATTTAATATTCATCTGTATCGAAATAATCAAATAGGAACTTAGCGAGGTAGTAAATTTTCATCTAAGATATATTCACCCAGTAAATAATTATTAGCATAAATATGAGTGGGGCCGCACCCAATAGTTCAATTACGGATTATCCCTTCACTGTATAGTGGGAGGAGGGAAGAAAAAACAGTATAAGGAGTAACAGAAAAGGGTAGAGAACCAGTGAGGGGGTAGAGGTAAGAAAAATCGGAATAATTTTCGGAACACCCAGTATAGAGGGAAAGGGACAGAAAACGTTCGAAGGGGTGAGGCAGGAGGGCAGTACGAGGGGCAGATGGAAGAAACAGAGGGGTGAGGAGCTCGTCTCTTGGCTTGGAGCTTTTTGAAATAATCACGTAGTGTTGGAGAAGCAGAGAAGCGCGAGAGGGTGTTGCCGGACGAGAGGGATGCTCTTGTGGAGGGGCGCGAGTGGGCACTGAGGGGTTGATTCAGTGGCTGAGTGCCGTTCCCTCATTGTGGGACGAGTGTATCCGTGGCTCAAGGACTCCGGGCACAGGCTCACCCCTGTTTCGGTGGCTAGCTCCTCCTCGGAGGGGGTGGATACCCCCCAGGAATCTCCTCTAGGTGTATCTTCGGTCTCTTCTTACCCGGCACTCGAACTCGAAACGACTCCTCTTTTAATCGTTCTTCCGCCGAACCCGTCTAAATACTCCGTAAACGTTTTTTTCCCTTTGTCCATCCTTCTACTTTCCTCCTCTGTTCCCCAAAGGGGTGGGAAATGTGGACGGGGGGTTGGGTTTTCCCCGATTATTACAGCAGAGCTACGATCCCCGCCAGGGGATTATGCTTTCGACGTTTCGCCGCGGGTCGAGGGCCCGCTCTTGGCGAGCTTCGAGCGTCCGCTTCGTGACCGCGAATTTTTTAACGCCGCTGCGCGAGCCTAATTGTCGGATCGAATCCGATTCTTGATCTGCTACAGTCCGTCAGGGAAACTGGTGGCGGGTTTAGTGGTAATTGTGACCTGGAGCTCGAGGATTTTATGATTTATTCGCTAGTTACGCTGAACGAGCAATCTAAAGTAATTTAATACGTCTACCGAAAGGTAATGACCAGTTTTTAAACTCAGGATGTTGTCCACATTTTAACCCCATAACAATGTTCTTTTGTTCTTTGAACAAATATGATACAATCTTCCTGTATTGTTCAGGAGAAATACAGACTGTTGTATTGTCTCGTGTTAATATCATATGTGTGAATAATTCATTCTAAACAGCAAGTTCAACCAGAGTTTTAAATGAATTAATGATACACTCCTGAAATGCCAATATACCCAACACACGAGTAGCCCGGGAGGTTTCAACCAAAATTGGCGTGTCCAAATATTCGCGAAAATCTCGCAGCACAGGAAAATACCATGCAGCTCGAATATTAATAAATAACCTAACCGAGAGAGACAGAGACTTAATAGTTGGAAATTCTGTCGGCAGAACGCCGAAAGAATTCTATTCCCGTCGAGCAAGATCGAGCGCCGGGAAATTTCAAGAACGCGTTCATACATCCGGCGCGGCCCGATCGAAATTCCCTAGGGAAAAGCACGCGAAGCATACGGAGGACGCGGAGACGCCGACGGGCGATTCTTGGGGTACCATGGAATCGCAGACGATGTGCGTGCGCGATTCCCGGATTCCTAGAAAACGGAGGGGACGAAATACAGTGGTGCGGTTTCTCGTAAAGCTGGTCATATTCAATCATCGAACTATATTTTGAAGATTCGAAATCTCAACATATTGTTGATATCTTAGATTTATTGTGTACACACCGGTGCATCGAATGTAAGTTGAATTGTTCAACGTTTTGAAGCCCACTTCTGCTAACAAAAATTAAAAGAAGGTGTACACCTACCTACATATGTATAACTAACTTAGACTGCGGATCTTTATACAAAATAAAATGTTCTGCATTGATTGTGGCAAGCAGGCGTAAAATAAAAATTGATTTCATCCCGTAATGAATTTATTGCATTCAAGACAATATTGCAATATTCTTCGATTTTTCTAATTGTTTACTGTTTTATTTTTCACCCAGCCAATTTCATCATAAATGCATAAAAATCCACAGTGTAAACTAACTGCACAATCTAACATTCGAATAAAGAATCAACTTAACAACAACACCAACACTTGCATTACGTTTATACCAGTGACTCTCAATTTAAAATTGTGCATTCCTATAAGACATTCTAATTCAACAACTCCACAAACACGATTTTACAAATTCCTATAAAAATTATACTTAGAAAATTATGAATCTTGGACAGCTTTACAATAAATAGCATCACTATGCAAGGTGTCCCCTGATCGATCAATAATCGAGGGAGGATCGTGAGTACCTGAGGGAGGTCTCCTTGATGAGCATATCCGTGACCCTGTCGTTTCCAAGTCCCAGGGCCTAGAATTTCTAGGTGAACAGGTGTAAGCACCGGTGCAAGCACAGAGTCACGGCCCTGCGGCTCGTGTCACGACACTCACGGACCCCGCATTAGAAACTGAGGGGCCCCGGCTATCTCTAGCGACACTCTCCGACAACGGCCGTCCATTTTGCTCGCTCGTTCTTTCCTCTCCTCTCCTCTCCACGATCCTCCTCACCACCGTATCGTCTACGGATACGCGACCGTTTGATAGCGGGCTCGTTACCCGAATCAGACTCGCAGTGGCGTAAGACCGGTTTCACACTGTCCGATTCTCGCCCATCTAAATTGCCAAATTAAATGCTGATCGATACCGGCTGGTGCATTGGCCATTTCCGACCTCTTCATTATTCTTCTTACCATACAAGCTTTTTTAGGCTCTCTCCCCCCTAAACTGAAAAGTGATGCGTGCCAAATTTAAAAGAAATCCTATGTTGAAATAAAGTTTTAAAAATGATTTCATGTAATATTCAAGTATAATTGCATTTCGTTACTTAACAGACAGTGTTTCAGATGAATAATGACAAGATTTTTGTATTATTTTTAAAAGTACATGCAAAATCTTTAAATTTGAATTAGCACTAACAAGACGAAGGGAACACATCGAATGGGACACACCGATTTTGCTGAAATTTATATCAGTGGTAGTTCTCTTAAATACATTTGACAAGCATTATTTTTTATCGAACAGCATTCACGTCGGAAGAGTGAAAACAGTCCTTAATGTTAAACAAAATCAGCGACTTTGACAACTGTTTTCGCCGTTTTCCCTGTTGAACGCCGAGCAAAATGTGGAACAATTTGAAGGAAATGGCTCGGGGATCCGAGGAGATGGATTCATCGATCCCGCAGGATCCCGCCAATACGCGATGGCCGATTGATTACTGGATACAGCGAGTGAACGGGTTATTTCCTCGTTTGGCGAGGCGTTGGCTACAGGGTTTCGAATCGTCGCGATTAATCGTCGGTGTAACATCAATCTCCATCGATCTATGGCGGTGGATCCGCGGGTTCGCTCCGTCCCCGGCGAACTCGATTACTTCCGGCGGATATCGAACGTGAATTCGTGAACGCACGAGCGGCCAACGGCGCCGAAGTTAATATTGACCTGTCACTTCGTTACGGCCAACGGACGACCTTCGTGATCGTCTCTCCTGCTTCCGTGCCTTATCCAGACTCCCATCCATGTCTCTCTCTCTCTCTCTCTCTCTGCTTTCACCGGAACCCCGCACTCTCCTTCGTCCGGAGCAAGGGAGACCTGTTCCGTCGATTTACATGCAGATTTGATCAGCAACCTCCACAGTGTCCTTTAAAGCACACCGATCCTGAGAGGATCTTGTGCAGAGTGCAAGGTAACCCTACGATCTTTCCCTTCTTTCGACGAATGCCACCAAGGTGAGAATTCGCTTACAAAAGAAAGAGGAGAAAGAGAGTCTTATCCGAAGTTCGAGGGCCCAGCTGAACCGATATCGGAGATAAAGATAAGAACAAAAGGGCTGCTGCCGCGACGACGATGCCTGGGGGAAGATATGCGAGATCCATGCCAAGTTCAGCCCCCTGTGGCCTATACTGATCGTTACCGAGTTTGCTGTCTACTGCATCCTGCTGGTGCAACATTCACAGGTGCACGAAAGCGAGAAAGTCTTCGGAGATCGAGCTATTAACCCTCAGCAGTCAAGTGTCGACTCTGAGGCGGCACTAATGGTCGCTATTCAAAGTATCTTTTACATTATTAAATTGGTTTATATCTAATGAGTTACTAAACATTTGAGTGTTGCATGAGCAAATTGTCTTTAATGTAAAGACCAGACCATGCGCAACTATAATTGATATAATTACACCCCATACCTTAATAATCACCGTCCCCAAAACACCCAGCCACCTTAGACCGCCTAAATTCGCCACGAACAACCGCGGACAATCCCGCGACGCCTCCAATTAATTCTCCGCCTAATTGATTAACATTGCGGTTCCTTGTATAACATAATCGACAGCCGCAGGGACGTAATACCCAACACGTTCCATCGAGCGATTCCTCAGCACGGTGAATAATCGCAGCCGATAGATTCGGTTTTCCAGTTCGTGCAAATAAACGTTAGAAGGCCATCCGTCAGCGACGGAACGAGATTTCGCGAGAGCCAACGGGTTTGTGTGCGGGGCGTTGATTCGGCTACAGTCCGGAACCAGAGTGGAAATTGATGGAGCAAAGTGGAGACGGTTGCGAAACGATTTTTCACGATCAAGTTCAATCGTCGCCGGTGTGTACAAACCGCCGCCGTTTCGCCGTTGCCCGGTGTTCGCTTGCTGGATACACGGGAGCCGAGGGATGCGCGTTAATCGTGGACAGTGACTAATGTCCCGTGGCTGTGAATACTGGTGGTGGTCATCCGAATGAAGAGACGAGGAGAAACGTGGCCGTTTAGGGGGAGCCGTAATTTACATCCTGACGTTACGCACGAAGTACAAAGCGGGGAATAATTGACGCGGACGCGCGGCCGGAAACCTTCGCTGACTCCGCTTCGGAAAAACAAAAACATATTCGCGACGGGAATGCTCGCGACGCGACGCTGCGTTGCTCTCCGTTTCGACGCGCGACGGTTTCGTTGAGGCCGAAGGCAGTATCCACACCGGAGCGACGCACAGTGGGATATTTGGCCTGAAAAGTCGGAAAAAACTATTTTTGCATGTAAATTATGTTGAAATAGTGTAATTTATTATTTCTAGATCGCGAAACATTTTAATGAGTACAAGAAACACGCTGCGACTGTTGATGATTTAAAACACTTGAAAATCGCTAATGAGTGCACGCTGTTTCAGACTGTTTAAGAACGCACACAAAGCGTGCTATAAAATCTCTTGGCTTTCGATGAAGTGGAGTACTTCACGAGCAAAAAGAAAAACAATACTGAAGCCTTATTTTTCAGACCTTTAACTAGGTCGGACTACAACAATTTTACGACTTACGCAAAATTTTGAAATCGACTTTTTTCCGATTTTTCAGGCCAAATACTCCACTGTGCGCCGTCGAGCAACTTTTTAGAACTAGTCCAAACAATTTAATGCACTTCGTTGTTTGAACTCATGGAAATGTTGGACGACCATGCCATAACATGTCCAAAATGTCGAAAAGTTTCTCGTTGCTTCAATGTGGACGTAGCTTTAGGACACGTTGACGCCGGAGCTGTGATGAATGGTCAGAACGATATTTTTTTGTAGCAAAAGATGCTCGTCGTTCTGTTGTTCTCTGAAGCAAGTGTTTAGCTGCGTGCAGACATTGAAGTATATAATACTTCGTCTTTCCAACCTCAGGCTTCAGGAACCAACAATGATTATTGCTCAGTCGAGGGGGAACGAAACCTAGATCTCACGGCGGCTATATAGGACCCAGAAGGCCACACGACTTAGTTCATTCACTATGGCGTCAAAGGAATACACAAATGACGTTCACGTGCGTTATGATTGCACACGCTAATAGCTGGTGAACGAATGCGAGACAAATCCGAGACACACATTCAATTTCGAAGAGAAATATGTATATGAGGGACTATCGTGAAGGTTGGGACACCGTATAAGTTGGGACAGCGCATTGTCATGGTTGTCAACTGTATTTCTGTTTATAAACAAACTTGTCATGGGCATTGGAAGTAACAAATCGTGTTCAGTGTAGCTGTGCCAAGCAAAGACTAAAAATATGACCTAAAACATTTTAATGTATGTGTGCTTCTTATTGATTCGTTTTCAACTGTAAACTTTTCAACCCTGATTGTTTAAATATATCTACTTTTTTTTAGAAATTTAATGTAGTTTAAATGTATAAAAAAAATTGTGTACTTATCGTGATATGAATTTGTTTTTCTTTATGTGTGCGTTGCGAAATAATATTTCGATATTAAGAGAAAAACAAGAAAAAAACGCTGAGTATGAAGAACATGCTAACGATGTTGAGTCACTCGAATTCCATCGAAAGCAACACTTTAATTGTGTGAATAAAATTGTTTAAATATTACTGGAAACTTGTTAGAACCATTAAAGAGGTTGTAATGTAATTTCAAATCTATGAAATAAGTAGTTAACAGACTGTATAAAAAATCTTCGAGTCTAAATCTATGTCAGAAACAAGGGGTAAAAGGATTGCAGAATCAGTGCACTTTCCCGAAGCAGATTCGCCCGCGTATTCTAAAGTGGCGACGATTGGATGCGCCAGGAATGCATATTCCCAGTTAGGGTGTCAGTCCGGATAGATTAAAAACGATTTCCGAAATCACCCGTTTCCCTTACGGTGTCCGGCTGCCGAAGATTGTAATTCGGACTTCCTGTAACGCGACCGCGTCATCGCTCTAATACAAAGCTACATAGCACGATCGACTGTTGCGACACGCTTGACTCGACAATCGACAATGCTCGCGAGTTCTCGCGACGCAATTTAGCGTGATTCCCGGCCCGGAAATATATTTTCTGCGTGTGTCAACCCCTGCGTGCGCGGTGCGTGCCGCGCGTATTCTAAGAGAGCCCCCGACGACGCTTTATTCCGTTCACCTACTTAACACGCTCTCGCTCGCATTTTTTCCCGACGAGCGTGTATTTGAGCCGCGTCTGAACGAGACGAGGACGCGGATTCGTTAACGACCGGGAATATATTTTCCGCTGCTAAGAAATTCCAGCCGGAACGAAATACGTTAAACACCGACCGGGTTCTCTGGCACCTTCATTATGAACTCTGAGCCTAAACGCTTTAGATCTGGTCCCTTTTTTCACCGTCAATTGAGGAGTCAAGATAATCTGAAGACGGCTTGCGGATTGTTGAAAATTGTGCGCTCCGGGTGTGAAACCTTCTTTGAACCTGTCCTGAATCATGGTTTTCGTCAGATGATTTTAGCTTCATGCTTTTATTCAGAAATTTGTTGGTTCTAGCAATGTCTTATTCTAGGAAATTCTGAAGCGTACCCTGAAACAAATTTTTTATCTGAAGATTTGAACATGCTGATCGTCGAAAATTTATCGATTTTGTAAATATTCTATCCTAGTCAACTCTGAAGCCGGTCCTGACTCAAGTTTTCCGTTTCTGAACGAAAACGAGTCTACGCTCGTGCTTTCCTTCGAAAATACACTTGGTTTTTTTATGAGTAAACTCTGAACTGCTAGACGCAGTCTATGCAATTTGCATAGAGCTCAGCACTCCAGTCACGTAAACTTAGAACACAAGGCTCGGCTGATTTTAATTCAGCGATGCCTAAAGTTTCAAGGCACACGAAATCGCCCTTCAACAAAGTAAAGAAAGAGAAGGCTGCGAAGAAAGTTGTGCCCTAAGTCTTCTTGTACTTCCCACGAGCAATTTTCTTTGCTAGATTGCAGCTCTGTTTTAATTAAGCTTCCGATACCTTCTGTGAAAATTAATATTCGAGATTTCTTGAAGAACTTTCGATCACTTCAAACTTCGATACTTGTAGAAGTGATATAGTACAACATCTAATTAGGAGAATTTCTGGTGAGATCAAACTGCGAAACAATCTACATAACTGGTAGAAAAAGTACAGAGAGGTAGACTGTCTGTACAAAATTTAATTCGTTGAGGAAGCATCCCTTTAGTTACAGTTGTCGTCCATACGAAATGGGAATTTTTTTTGTTTGTGATTTTCTTTGATTTAAGCCCACAAACGTTAGAAAATTCCTTCAGGAACACATTGTAAAATATAAACTAGAACAATCCCTAAAAAATCAAGTCAATTATTACCGAATTGACGGTCGAGTTTGAACGATTTTTCTGCATAATCTCACAATTTAAAAAAATTCTAAATACCCTTATCTCGAAGTGCGACCTTTCACCTTTTATTTAAGCCGCCAAATGTTAAAAAATTCCCTCGGAATCACATTCTAAAAATTACCACAAACAATCCTCTCAAAGTCGCGTCAATTTTGTTGAACCTGACGGTCGGGTTTTATCGATTTCTCGACATCATTTTGTCATTGGTATTCTACCATATCCTACAGTACTCTACAGCTGCAATAATTAGCGACATTAATCACAGCAATGTCGATACAACATTCTACACTGGAATCGTTCCAGAATCGAAACAGAATTAAACAAGAACGACTACCAGTGTTGGCACCAAAATAGCATAACCAATACACCTTAACAATTCCAAAATTTCTGTTCTTCCCAACGGTTGTACAAACCAAATACTCCTCCCAACGATTTCAATAACCCAAACCGATACTCGAGCAGCTCTCGCGAGCCCTACTCTAAACTGAAAAATCATTACGAGACCGAGACCTCTCTCTATCCCGAACTAATTCGCGTTTCGAGATAGTCGAAACGAGGCCCGTGGGAGTTCGAGATAACGGGCAAAGGAAAGGGGAAAAGAAACGGGGAATTGCAATTAAAACCGAAGCCTCTCGCCGGGTACGGATTAAATTACCCCCTGGTAACGACGACGACGGTCTCGTACGGGTGGCGCACTAGCAATTTCGTTTCCAGAGGATTTCTGCGTACTCACTCTTGCGGCGCGAGCGTGGAGAACTGGGGCGGGGGGAGGTGGTGCACGGGTTTCTCCGCTTCCGTGTTAATTATGGGGCCCTCGGGTGTTCGCAGGGCAGCCTCCATGGCCGCGGCCTCCTCTTCCTCCTCACGGAGCTCCTCGGACGCCTCTTCCGGGATTGTCGTGATGTCCTCGATAGGCGGAGGAAGGTCGTTCCCGTTCTCCTCGAGGTTGTCCATCATAGGGTCCGAGTTGTCCCCTGGACGCGTCACCTCCTCGATGTCCGAATCGATTCCCTGGAAACGAGACGAATTTGTGAACGAGATCCATTGTGACAACCTAATTCACCCTTCCCCTCCGCCAAGTTGATCTCACGACAACACTGTCCAACAAATTTCAACTTTTTGTTATGTTCCCAATATACTGTTGGATCCTTCTTATAGAGTTTTTTGCGTTGATATACGCACAGTTTTTGAGGAACATGGCTTTAAAAAAAAAACATATTTTTCAACTTTAAACAAATATTGTGATGTGTTATTATAAAAGATATTGAATTGTTCTTTACAGCAAAAGATTCTGTAGACTTTCCCGAATCCAGTGATATATAATATTAATGCATTATGATTGTTTAAACATGTTTAAACGATCATTAAAGACGGAGAGACACCACTTTCGCACCAATTTTTGACGATATTTTTGAATTTATCTGAAAAAATAGGGGCCCCAGCGGAAAATGTACAATATCATTTGATAAGATTTAAAGCAAGGAGGTCGGCACAGTGCCCAATAAATTCGCCGTGTAATTGACTAGTTTATTACAGGAACACGGTCCATTAACAAACTTCTGTGCCCCGGTGTTAGGGGTTGTTCCAAGGCTTCCGCATAAAATATCTAGCGAGCACCTCCCGACGCCCTTTAAACTACCCCGAAAGAAGAAAGAAGGCCGACTCATTTGTCTGGTCGTTCTTCTGGCGGGTTATCTCGGGATCATCGGGGATGATCCTAACGAAAAGTCGTTCTGACAGGGCGCAGATGGGAAGGGGCTGTCAACGCTCGTTAATATAAAGCAGAGACCGAATACCGATATATTTTCATCTTTCGATGTGATATATTTTATGGCTTCGATACTATACCTAGTACTTTATTTTCCGAAGAAGAAAGGTTTTTGGTTAAAATTTTGTGAGCATCTTTCTGTATAGTAAATATTTTCCACCCGAGCTGCAACAAACTGGAGTGAAATACAAGTTTATTTCTTTTCAAAATAATATAACAGTATTTTCAAATTCTTCTAATGTTTTTACTGTTTCAAATTACGCCTACTAGTCTTTGCTATAAATGCATCAAATTCGCTGTCTATTCATGAGCAAAGATAAATGACTCCGAAGAAGAATTTATTATCCTTGACATCAAAGCTCGTTTATAGCAGCTCCAACACAAACTCTACCCCTTCGAGAACGAATGCTTAAAAGTTAGTAGTATTTCAGCAGCATTTGTGCAATACGAATTCGGTCTCCGAAATAAATTTTAAGGGTCCAGATGGCAGTAGCTATCTATCGAGGATTATTGCTGCCAGTGGAAGGGATCGGCTAGGTTCGTACCTGTGCGAAGTCCATGTAGAAGGAGTCCCTGGAGTCGGAGCTGCCCCGGCGGAGCCGGAGGCTGAGATCCGGTGAGCTCTCTCCCATCTTTCTTATCTTCTGTCCCTGTCCTCCTGTTCCGTTGCTGTCTCCGTCGATTCCTCTGGTCTCTCTCTGCCTTCCTCTTCGCCTTCTCCCCTGCGATGCTACCAACCCCCTTTTGTCTTTTACGAGCTTCTTGCTCCACGGTCGGGGAATTCTAAAGAGGGTGGCCCTGTACACACAATCCACCGAGTTTGCAGGCTGAAAGAATCGTCCTTGAATGACAGATCGTCGTCTCGTTCTATCATGCCTCCCCCGTGACCCTATCTTTCTCTTTCCTCCTGCTCTATCCATCTTTCTATCTCTCTCTGTTTCTCTTGCAAACGGCCACGCGAGAGAACAAGCGTTCCTTGGTCGTCGGCGCGAAACAAAAATGCCCCCGCTGAAAGCCGAGTCGCCGAGTGGTCGTACGTGAGACGGTGAATGCCGACTCCGGAATCTCTGAATATGAAACTTCCGCGGGAATTAAAATTTCACCCCTAACCGGCAGTGCCAGTTTCGCTCGATGACTGCCACCGATGGCGGGGAGCACCGTGTGAGATCATTCGAGCCTTGATTGGGATCGGAGCCTCTTAGCGCTGGGTTCAAGGAACCGTAAAATTCACTATCTTACATTACTTTATAAAAATAACACGAATTTATCTATCCAAATTTTTAGCCATCCATGTCAGCCATTCTTTAGGTTCCATAAACCTAGTGTTAAGTACCTTGAAAAATATTGGACTGGCCTGAATCTTAATCTTGTTCTGATTTGTTCGATTTTCGAAACGAAACGGACTAATGCATACAGAGCTCGATCTCATCCCTAATGACTACACCATTGCGAAACAAGGATGTTGGTCCTGGAGTCAACGAGCTGCGTGCCGATTCTCTTCCCGCGAGGGGTGTCAACCACCCCCTAGATTCACCGCCGCTGGTGCATTGTTAATGACTTCGGGAAATAGAGGAGGGGTTGAGGAAGCTGCGGAGTCGTAAGTTTGCTGAAAGAACGGATTGCGGGACGCAAACATGCATAAAATATTGCTCGAGCTCCTCGAACATTGATCTGAGCTTCGTGCAGCCCTCTGTTATTTATAAGTTCTGTTCCTCTATCATTTGCGTTTGTTCCTCTATCATTTAACAATGAAAATGAATGTGGTTTCTTTTCCCGTGAACAACTGTTCTTTAACAATTAATTAACGATACATTAGGTTTTGTGAAGGAAGTTGCAAAAATAATCATAAGGTAAGGGTCAAGTCCTTGCTAATTATTTCCATTCTGATCCTGTATGCCTTGACACACGTCTCAAAAATAAATATAGTAGTAAATAGACTGCGAAACTTTATGCAAGATAAAAATTGTCCAAGCCAATTGTTTCATATTTGACCTATCCATTTTTGGACATCTTGTAGGATACGAGGCTAAACAATCATTAACTATTAAGTCGAAGTCACTTTTTAATTGTCATTAACAGGCTCTTCACTGTATCACATCTAGAAGAAGCTAAAATAATTTATTTTAAATACTAGTCATCAGAAAAATCCTTATATTCTTCAAGGTAGCTCGTTGCTTTAGCATTATCCAAACGTTACTGCAATAAGTTATTCCTTTTTAAGAAATATCTGAACACGAATGTCTCTCGCAATACACGTGAGACCAGCCAACACCCTCGACGAAGCAGGAAGCACTAAATCTCTTTCGCCTGAAGAAAAAATTTCCGCGTAAAACTTGGGTTGCGATTCGCGGCGGAAAAAGAGCTTGATGGATTAATTAATAATTAATGTATACCGAAACCCTATCCGACCTTTCCCTTTTTCCTTGAGCAGATTTACGACTTCCCGTCGTTCGCCGGCAAAGGGCAGAAAGTTTCTGGCAGCGTTCCTCCGCAGGTAGAACGCAGTCGGCAAGATTATCGGGCGGAGGCGCGACTCCGTTACGTCGAAATTAATTACTAAAGCTAGGAAATTCAATCGGCCGACCCGTTTGTCTTCGAGTTAATTGCCGTAGACGCAGGCTCCCGAGACCTGGGTGACTTTAATTAAAACTAGGAGACGTCTCTCAGCCGCCACGCCGCGCCGGTTCTCTCGCGGCTCCCCACGGGATCGAACACGCGGAAAAATCTCGTTCGCGCGAACGATCTTCTTTCACGCGACTTAATTAAACCTCCCAGCAGCTGACTGGAAAGAGAGAGAGAAGGAAAGGAGATATCCGCGAAAGGAGACGTCGCGACTCTCTCAGTGAGAGACAAGACTTATGCACTTAACGGCTTATACCCCCGTTGTCTCGAAGTCTTCGGAGGACTTGAGAAGAGCGTCTCCTTCGCCCCGGGTAACAAGATATGTCGTCTAAAAGCGAGCTTGCACCGGGATCTATTACAACCAGCCGAGCCTCCGAGGCTGAAACAACGTTTCCCTCGATACATTGCGAACTCCAATGCGATGCGCCCCGGAATTCTGTCCTACCATCGGCTAAACTTGAACCGCAGACGAACCCCCAGGACCCATTATTGGATAGCCCGTTCTAGCTTCGAGCATTTCGTTATGTTGTCTGGAACGCCGCCGATTCCACTGCGAAATCTCTTTTGTCTCACGAAACAGGTTCTTTCGTAATTTGCCCAAGATCGAACGTTCCATCGAGCGCCTCGATGGGCCATCAATTATTTCTAAATTGTTAGGGAAGTTTGGAACGATTCAGACATGATGTATCCATTATTTGGGTACAATGAAATCGACTGAGTGCTCCAACGAGGCATCAATTATTTCTAAATACTTAGAAACGTTATTAGTAGACTGTCGATCTGAAGAAACCGAGTATATCAAAACTGTAAAATCATTTAAACTATTTAAAACCACTGTTGCATTGTTCTTAATTCTATAAAATTATTCAGACGAACAGTAAGTGTCTATGCAGCTCCTGTAGCTTGCAAATAATACGAATAATTTTTATTTTGCATAAAAATCTGCAGTAGAGTCTGGGTCTTTTTTTACCCAAAGCATTAGTAACTCGTCTACAAGAAGTTCCATCAAAAATATGTTTTAAACAATTGATAAATGAAACAGGGAATCCTGAACATTATCAATGATATAGTTACAAGTTACAAGACTGTTTAAATACTTTATTAAAAATTGGAATACCTTAAGGATCCTATGCGAAATTGCTAACTACACGATGGAGGAAGAGTACAACTATAATAAGATAGACTAGCAAGAGGTAAGTAGTGCAGGAAGCATAGTAGTTGCAAGAAGAGATGTCTGGTTAACTCAGGACCTTGTAGACTACACCAGGAATGTTGGGTTTGCATTAAGAGCCACAGCCAGCCCCTAAATTCGCGAGAGACCTAATACAAGAGAGAGCTACCGTAAGCTATTCCAATAAATAAAAGAGGGAACTAACGTCGAGAATAAATGCCGAATCGCCCCCACAGGCAATCTGCACGAGGATTAGTGAGTGCATTCTGTAGGAAGTTAGCGAATATTTTGCATAAAATTCGAGGGGCTATGTCCTAGGGGTGTTGTGCCTTCGGAGAACATTTGTCTTCGAGTGATCCAATAGCGGACTCACAAGGAGAGGTCACAGTGGTGGGGTGGTCGATTTAAATGAAACTTTTTCTGGTCAATCTAGAGCAAAAATAAACAGACCCATGTCCGAACGTTTGTGACAATACTCATTGAGTATAATGATAATTAACATTTAATTTTATGATATCCTATACTTAATTTCTTAATTATCACACCACTGTGGCCTCTCCTTGAGAGTGACAAATGTTGGTTTTCGTCAGAAGGATGCTGGAAAGTTGCTAAAATTTTGCCAGGATTTTTCCAGGACCTCAAGGACCAAACGTCAATGCACGTCCTTCCTGTACAGGCTCGCTTCAGAACGCCATTTGGCGTCGGACCCTCCCATGGACGTTTTATGGCTCTCCGTACGTGGCATCGAATATTTCTCCATCAAACGGCTCCCCGTGCACGTTACGGCAATTCTACGGGGCGTGGGAGAGATAACGTGGGGTAAGACGCTCTGTATCCTTTGCTCGACCAGGTCGGAAATATTTCGTGGGCTCGTCCCCTATAGCTCCCTATAGTTTCCCTCCTTTCTCTTCCTCTCTCTCTCTCTCTTCGTACAGAACACTTTGTCTCTTTTCATGGGGTCTTGAAAAATGCAACGAAAGATCCGACGCATTTTTTTCTATACACCGTATTCTGACAGCATTCTGCATCAATTATTCGTGCTAAATTGTGCATTATTGTGCATCGAATGCAGGGCTTTTACAACAGTCGTGTACAAAATTGTGAATATTTATATGTTGGCTACAGACCTTTACCAACAATCGTATATTTTCAATTGATTTGTTGAGAGTATATTATTTGATAAATTAATTAATTATGAATTACAATATAGAGTCTACCAACCAAGTCATGTATCTTGAAAAAGAGAAACACTGGCATTGTTATTGGCAATAGTAATTAACCACGAATTTTATTATTGATCACTTGAATTAATTACGAATTGATATATACAGTCCACCTAACCATGTATCTTGATAAAATGAAATATTAACAGTGGCAATACTAATTAACCATCAATTGTAAATCAGATACACTACATTGAATTACAACCATATATCTTGATAAAGAAGTGCGTTCCCACCGATATTGATCGTCTGAATTAATTACGCATAATAATATACCTACATAGATTCAATGTAGTTATGTAACTATAAAAAGAAAAGCATTTACAGTATTATCGGTTGCCTGAATAAATTATGAAGTTATAGTATAACAAGAAAAATTAACACTGTCGATCAACCAGCAATTTATCATCCCTTTGAAAAACACATAAACTATTATCACACCGTAACAATAGAAATTACACGACAAAAAAGGTCAAAGCAAAATGATTCCAGGAAAATTGACCGCATCATGTGCGCGGGATTTTCATAATGCACAAACCAGAAATCAACCATCGCTCAAACGTAAACGCTGCTAGCGATCCCAACAGTATATCCGCGACAATTTAAATAGCTGTGGAATCGATAAGGATGATTCTATTCTGGGTCTCGGTGCAATCTAGCCCTGCGATGTGATGTACACAGTCCGCGCATTTCCCAGCGATCCGCAGCAACGATTTCCCGTCAGCGGGTATCGCGTGTGTAACCGGGAAAAGTCCGGCGTTTCCTATGTATTCAGGTTCACGCACGTCGCTACCTAGTTCATTGGCTTTCTACGTCGATAGCCAGTTTGAATACTTTATCTATGCAGCGCGGCACGAGAGAGAAAGACCGGGCAACAGGGCGCAGTTAATCGTGAGCCTCGTCCTTCGAAGGGCGAGATCGTGGAAACAGCAATTAACTCCGATATTAAGGGCCGACGATATATACAACAAGCCTGTAACACGGAACCAGGCCTCGGCACGGCATTCAGACTAGCACCACGACGGGAAACGCGTAAAGCTATCCCAATTCGAAGACACTCGCTATTTTCAATCTTTTAACATTTTGAGTGCCGCATCCCCCAGAAACGCGAGACGGAATTATTTGTCTAGATTTACAAATTAATTGTTGCGATAATGTATCGAGTGTAACAAATTTGATTTGATCATGATCTTTAATGTTAAAGCATTTAATGTTAAAGCATTTTTGAGGCTGCTGGATTGGCAGTCGAAGTGTTAAACTCCGATCAAGGACGACAGCTAGGTAGATTCTCTAGCTAGACGATTCCCAACCCTTTCAATTGTATTCCAGGACGCAAGCTAGCTAGAGAATCACCCAAACGTAACACATTAAGTCCTGTGAGAGCACACGGCTAGTTAAACGATCACCAAGCCAAAGCTAGCTTAAGAAACACCTAAATGCTAACCCTAACAATTCTCAAAATTCTACTTGAGGTCAAAGCTAGTTAGAGGACCTGTTCCTCTAAATTCTATGAAAGGACAGAGCTAGCTAGAGGATCATCCATACTTAATCCTTTATAATTCAGGACAGATCTAGCTAAAGTATCATACAGAGAATTTCACGATACCCAACCCCATAAATTCTAATTAAGGATAGCGATTCCCAACCCTTCGAATTGTATGTATTCCGGGACAGAGCTGGCTAGAGGACCACCCAGATTTGCCGCATTAAATTCCGTTCGTGATCAGAGCTAGCTATGTAGAAGATCACCCAGGTTTAATCTTCTCAGTTTTTATTCGAGGACAGAACTAGCTACAGAAGCACCCAGACCTACTCCTTTAAATTTTATTTTAGGACGAAGCTAACTATAATGTAACGGAGTGAATCTCGCGGGACCCAGCCCTCTAAATTCTGACGAAAGATGCAAGCTAGCCAGAGAATCACATAGGCAATTTTGCGATTCCCAATTCATCAAATTGTATTCGAGGGTAGAGCTAGCTAAAGGATTACCGAGACCTAGCCTTTTAAATTTTATTCTAAATCAGAGCTATCTACAGGATCAAATAGACAATCTCGCGGTTCCCAGTCCTCTAGATTCAGATCAACGACGCAAGCTAGCCAGAATATCACATAGACAATCTCTTGATCCCCGGGCCTCCGAATTCCGCAAGCTATAATGATCGCAGAGGGATGCAGGCACAACAGTAACCGAGAATGGTGGTGTTCTCTTACCGGTGTACGTTCTCCACGCAGCGTATCCTCGGCTCATCCCCCCGTGTCGCGGTCCAATTCGTTTTCACTTTCATCCACCGGCTCGCAGTCCCTCCTACCCTCCCGCGCGGACATCCGCTCGCGGTGGCCGGCAGCGGACCCGCGTCACCTCGTGTCTGTTAACCGGAACCTCGGCGGTCCCATGCCCGGCCGCGAACCACCGCACGAAACCACCCACTAGATACTTCACGAACGGTAAACACAGATTCCAAAGCTGCTGCTAGAATGGCAGCAACGTAACACAACAGCAACGTGGACTAGTATACAGCACCGGGACTACTGCACCGGTGTGCAAGGTGCACAGTTTATACGAGGATTTACGCGGGAGCAGCAGCGCATTCATCGACGAGTGCACCAGCTGCACACCGCGCGAGTGCAGTACGCTCTTGCACTCGCGGCGCGAGCGTACACCACGCTCCCGGGGAGCCTTTTTTCCCTCGCGCGTGCGAACTTCGCCCGCCCCCGTAACACTACGGGATCTTTCTCTCTCTCTCTCTCTTCCTCTCTGCGCGTTTTTCCCACCTCCTACTTCTCTCTAACTGATGCGGCTGCGGCTGATGCTGTGCTCTGATGTGCCGTCTGTTACTCTCCCGATTAATCTCAGCGCTAACCCAGGTGCCAGCGGCCGCCCCGATCGCCGGCCGGCCGCACACACGGCCGGAACTTGTTGAGCGACCTTGCAATGGAAAGTGTTTGCGAGCCGGGTTCAGGGACGACGACGTACGAGCGATCAATCGTGCCGAGCCACCGAGACGAGAGCCAACGGAGTCACTCCGGCACCCCCCGAAGGGCGCGCCACGCGAGCCATCGACATCCTGCCGGAGTCGCGCGCCGGGCTGCTGCTGCGATCGCCCGGGCTGCGAAGCGGCCACAGCGCCTGCGACCCGACGCCACCCGGATCCCGCGCCGCGACGCCTCAGGAGTGTACCCACAAACCGACCCTTGGAAGGCAGCAAAATTGCCCCGGTGGTGGACTTCTTCGGGAACTGTAGCCAGATGGATGTTTGGGACGATGGTTGAGATGATTGTGTTTGGACTTGAAACGGTGGCAGCTCGTCTGAGATAATAAGGGGTGGAAAGAGATTATTTTGGGATTTCTCGGAGATAGAGAAGTAGAGATGTTGTATTGATGGTTTTTATAAAATTGTGATAAATTGTAAGTTTTTGGTAGACGATGATATTGGAATTGAAGAGGTGGAAACAGATCCAAGATATAACTATACTGTAGGAAATAGAGGAATGAGAACGATATTATATTGATAATTTTGATGAATTTGATACATACAGCTTTCGATTGCTAACAGCGAAGGGGTGACAACTGTCTTCAAAGTTGGGCGTGGAATCCAATTTTGTCGACTACCTCAGAATCTAGTAGAAATACAAGAATGATGGTGGGACTATACCGCCAATTTTGACGAAACTGTGGTAAATTATACTTCATATTAAGATATCCCTCAATGTCGGTGGATGGAATTCTATTTTATCGAATATCGTGAGGAATGTTAGCGTTGGAAGCGTGAAGGCGATACCATACCGCTAATTTCGGATGCTACTATTCATGTCGGAGGGGTGAAAATAATCCTCAATGTTAGGGGTTGAATTTCTATGTCGAGGAATATCTCGGAGATTGTTAGAAATAGAAGAATGAGCAGATTTTGTGTGAGATTTTCTTAAAAATATTTATAGATTTTTGTGTAACTTTCGATATTCATGCTGAAGTTGTGAAAGCAACTCTCAAACTAACTGCTAGTAGCCTATATAGACAAAATTTGTATTATTGAATGACTAATTTGACTGAGTAAAGAGATTTGAGAAAAGTTTATTCGTTTAATTGATAAAGTAAAAAATATCGTATGTTTAATAATGTTATTAATCCAACGATACTCGGAGCATTCGATAAATAATTAATGTTGACCTCAGTTCTGCGCTTTGCTCCGGCGCTAAGGGTTGAGATTTGAGAGACTTTCATTAGCATTCCTTGCTCTTTGATCTTAAACACTACCTCCATGTCTGGCCAAATTCATACTAAATGACCCTCGTCGGTCGTTTGAATAATTTTGAATTAGTTCTACCCTGTATGCAGCTTTTCAATATTTCTGCCAGAGATTAAAAGGCTGTTGCCGCGGTGATTTTCTCCCATTGTATTTA
The DNA here is from genome assembly GCA_028455605.1 of Lasioglossum malachurum. NCBI lineage: Eukaryota > Metazoa > Arthropoda > Insecta > Hymenoptera > Halictidae > Lasioglossum > Lasioglossum malachurum. The sequence goes on along the minus strand of CM052314.1, from coordinate 12,545,044 downwards.
CTAGAAGCGGATCTTTATGTAAAATAAAAATTGTCTGGATCAATTCTGAGAGGCAGAGGTCCAATAAAAATGTGTATCCTTTCTATTATAAGTTGAAGACAATAGAACAGTGGTCATTAATTCTTTTAAAATGTTCTCTATTTTGTATTTCTAATCTAGTTCTAGCTTCTAATTTTGTATTGCAATCTAGTAATTATTAAATTCTATCCCAGAAAATTGATCAATCCACACACCTATTTAGCAAAGATTCCCATCAACATTCCCATCCCCATTTGTGAAGTGTATAAAAATATGCATAGTTGAGAAATAAAATAAAATTTATAATATATTATCATACCTTAGTGGCAGGTTTGAATTAGGTTTGCCCAAGGTGTTCATCCCTCTAGTCACAGGCCATTCGGTGAAGAAAAATGCGTCGGAGCATGCGCCAGCTCCCAACACCGTAAAAACATAGCGTGTGCACAATACGCTTCCGCGTGGAAAAAATCGGATGGACTTAATGGCCCGGAAGAGACTGTGTACTCGATAAATTTCTGCGGTGGTTCCTGATTGGATGAGCCACGCCCAGAAAAATACAATTCCCAGTCTATCGGAGAATTTCGCGACGGTGAACACAGTACGACGTCGTGACCTTCACTTGTTGCACCCGGTAGGGTTGCCGGAAGTGCACAATGAAAGTGACCGAGAATGTCGTGTAGCATTGTTTTTATTCGTTCGCAGAACGCATTTATATGGTACAATATACATAGGCGAAGTTGCACTTATACTCATCGCTCAGGGTGTATATAGAAACGATATTTGATATATCTTCCCGATAATATAATAAAAATAATAAAGCGTTATACATATTCATATTTATATAATTCACTTAATTGTATTCGTGTATTTCCGCTAGTATGCTTATTTCACAGTCGAACCTTGTTCTTTCAGTTTTTCTTATATACAGAGTGAAACGAGGATTTCTTATTTGTCTGTGCTCTCCCCATTAGGTCGCACAAAAACCATGCTCCGACCAACCAATATATTGCGTTGAAGGAAATCATGGTCGTGTGATCATTGTCTAAACATTCGACGCCCCGATTAATTTCCCACGCACTTTTGCCAGGCCAGCCCACCACAAGATACAGATACGATAACGTAAATAGCAACCTATAATCACCACAAAGTCGGTTGAATGTAGTACGATCTACTATAGTTACGTTCAGACTTGTTGATATTGATACTTACAAGAAGAATCGCGCCAATGATCACGTAAATTTTTACGTTCTTCCAGAACAATGAGCGCGCTAAGTTTCTACTGGTGTTCCTGTACGTGACCGACTGGAAAAAAAATGTTGATAACATAGGTATGTTGCGTTTCTTTGATAGCAATAAGAGGAAAATTTCGCTTACATTGGTAGTTAAATTTTCCGTTTTATTTATGAGCAGTTCTAATCGTTCCCCACGCATGGCGATACCGTCGATGTTTTGCACCATGATGTCCTTCAGTTCATCCAATTCCCCATGGACTTTGGATATGACGTCGATCTCGTGATTGGACTCCCTGTAATACCTCTAGACAAACAATATTAATGTGCAGAGGTCACAGATATGGGAGTGTGTAAATTAGTACAGTTTGTATGTACCATTTCATTCTCCAGAACTCTTCCAAAGTCTGTGTTCATTGAGTATGCCACTGCGGTTTGAGCTCCTTGGCCGTAGACAGCCATGAATCTTCTCTTGATCTCTGTGAGGTACAAAAATGCTCTGGATTTTTGGAATGCCTGGAAAATTGAGAAATTGGCGGTTGAGTCTTCAGTGAATACTTCAAAATAATTATGGTGGGTTCTTGCATACTCACATCATCTGTGATGCACAAGTAGATAATATTGTCTTCACAGATATAATTAAATAGATAAGGCCCTTGAATGTATGTCAGCTTATCATTTTCTGGTGGAATTTTAGCCAGGAGCTTCTCTGTGACCTCTTCAAAGTTTCCATCGCAAGCAGCATATTTAGCAAGCACGACTGGTCCTCGAGCCACGACACTGTACAAAATAGGCATGTCGAAGGCTGCAACAGAGGTAAACAATTCTCTTAAATTCAGAGTGTCTTGCTTTTCATCGACAGGATTGGATCGATGAACCCACAACCACCGAATGATAACATTGTATTTGTAATTCGATTTTGTTATCTGTTATCGTGCCGAGTAATATTCAAAACAAGAGATGTCTCTGGGAATATTTTAACATTTTCTAAAAAGAAGTGTGGAGAATATGTTATTGATTGTCACGAGTACAAAGTAACAATGAGAGCAACTAAACAACGATGCTCTAATAGAAAACGTATTGCTCATACTGGTGATTCACAGAACGTCGTAGTTTCTAACCTCAAAAGAATGACAGTCATTGGAAATCTTATTAATCATGCTGGGAAAATGTTAGTTGGTCGTGTGAAATTGAAAAATATAATAGAACAATGAATATTATAATTGTTAAATTCAACAATGATCAATTGACAGGCTTTACCTTCACAAAATTAGATGATGCGAACGAGGAAGTGATTAACCACTTTTAGTCTTGATGTTGCCAGTGTTTTTATTACTTAGCTCAGCCTTCCCTTATAAAATGCATCTGTGAACCCGACGATCGATTAAAACACTGTCATTTCAAGTATACAAGACAGTTTTCAGAAATCAAAACACCTCTTGCTATCGAACACGACTGCTATAACTACCACCAGCTACCACTGACTGCTGACAGTTGGAGTTGGAGTTGATCCAAGTTGATCATTGCCAATGTCGTGGTTCCTTCCAGCTGACGCATGCGCATTAGTTGTGGCGGGATATTCGAACAATTCAATTTGGAGTCTCGCAATTTTTTCAACCAGATAGTCAATTCTTAGTTTTCCTTTTTTTTAAACCTTCAATATAGATCATGAAAGTTATATTTATGTTCACACGAAATGTTTTGAGTTGCAATAAAATATTTTTCTTTAAATTCAGGAAAGACTTTCTCCTAACAATTCTGTGGTTATCAGGAAGAACGCCGCATTTGTCACATACTTTCACTTTCGAGATATTGCCGTTTAAAGTTTTGTTCACTAATGCTTTGACATAAGACATCGGTTGAATTGCATTACTTTTATGAGCTTTTCGAATTTAGTTTCATGACTTTTTTTCTTGTAAAGACAAATTTTATACTATAAAGCTCAATGAATGCATAAACTCGAATTTTTTGAAATTGTGACATGCGGCGTTTTCCCTGGCAACCACAGAATTATCTAGGTGTAAACAAGTTTCTTGCACTGCTCTCTTCACTTCACTTCCACGACTCTTGCAACAAAGCAATCGTAGTAACGATCTACATCTTCATTTTCCTATTCTTCGAATAAAAAACGTTCCCATTCCACAATTTTCAACGGCTCTGACCATCTTTTTCGTTCGAACAATGAAAAATGGAGTACTCAAACTTGACAGGAAACATGTAACACATGTACAATTATCACAAGCATCGACGCAACGTAATTACAACGTTGTCAACCAGATTACCAATCGCCACATCTTCATTGTTCCAACGTCGCCCTCAAGTTTTTCTTTGTTCCCCGTTCTTATAGTTCATTGACACGCATGGGCACTAGCAAAGAAGTCAATAAACTTGTTTAAACACTAATTAATGACATTTAAAGCTGTTTCGTGTCTCAAGAATTACGATGATAACAGATTTTACAATCCAAGAATAAGAATGTACCGAAATTTTCGTGATATATCATCCATATACTAACCGATGATCGTGATAAAGTTATTTATTCTGCTCTCAAACCGCTGATAGTGGCTCCCGTTTTAATTTCTCAGAGCACTGTAACTGAGTGATAAACCGAATGGCTAAAACGAAATCAGAAAAGTCTTGTTCACATATTAAGTCTGGATTAGAGTAAGGGAATAGAGTAGTTTATGGGGAGATCTCAGAGTACTTGAAGACCCTCCACTACAGTTCCAATTGACTCAACATCAAACTAAACAGAAGGAGGTTGAATTAGGCTGAGTAGGTCCAAGTTTGGACTTGGCTGATCAATTAGGTAAGAACACTCATCATTAAATCAGTAAACACATTCGAAAAAGAGTCCCTTTAAATCAGGCGCTATGGTGCGCATGTCGGCTGGAGTCCAATTCACAGCAGTCTTCAGGTTTTCGATGCTGCGTCCAGTTCGATGGCTCCTCACACGTGGCCAGGCTGCCGTAAGTGCACCGACTGCTCTTACTATAAGGGGGGAGGATACAGCAGAACGTAAGCGTGTATAGATAACGGTGTCTTCATCGCGAGGAAGGGAAGCAGTCGCTTGATCCGGTGAAGCCTACATCAGTCTCAACCGCACGATCGTCCGTTTCGCTTCTCGTCCGTCTTCTCTGCGGCCTTCGCCATGGGTAAGTACCACTATATCCCCACTAATCAACAACAGTTTCTCTCAACGTAACGCACATGCCGGTGCTCTATGAATCCATTGAACTTTGCCTCTACATTGATCGCGTGTTGATTGACAAAGTCAAGGACGTTCTATTCGTGTCCTTCGATGACTTTTACGATTATAACTGCGCCACATCCGAGCAAACTCGAATTTCATTTCATCTCCTGATAATTGCAAGTATGTAGCTACGCATTAATAACACGACATCCTTCAATTTTCTGAATCTCCATAATTTGAAGTGGATGGTGTTTTTATATTAATATCATGGTATCCTTCAATTCCTCTGACGTTTTTAGTGTCTTATGGTTCACCTGCTCATTTTTTTGCCAATACGATCTATTCAATTGCATTTATAAAGACGGTGGCGTCGATCATAGGAAGCAGTGTTATCTCTTAGTTAGTAACTGCGTAAATTATTCCTCGCACGTTGATTGAAGTTATGCAATCGTTACAACGCGTTGAATTGACGCGAGAAGTTTATGTTCCAGCATCCTCGTTAGAATGATTTGTGTGGTTGTTCGCGGCCCGGGGAGCAACGCCCGTGGTATTGATTCCACGCGAAAGGTCTGTTCTGTTGCATCGGACCCTTCCCCCGAACACGATTTCCCTTCTTTCTGCGACACGCACTAAAGGAAAAAACCGAATCGATACCGGCGAAGGGAACAATGCACCCTCGGTTACTTATTAGGGGTTTGTGGGCTGGCTTTTCTAACCTTATCCAATATTTAACAGTGGAGGAGCAGACAGACGTAGTCACATGTCTCCCAGAACACTGTGTAAAACTGCAAACATGTTTAGTATTGTAGTAGAGTATTAGAACATTTGTTTGCTTCTACGATAGCTTATACGATATTAGTAAATACTAGATGTTGTGGACGACTTCAGTTGTTCTTATCTTGTTTTGGGTGTTGTGAACACAGGAGGATTTACAAATTTACAAAAATGTGGTAATTAAAAAATAAATTTTTATGTAGGAGAGATACACGTTTTCAATTATCAATTCCAATTAAATAATTTTAGAGGTGTTCGGGGGCTCTTAGAGTGTGCGAATATTAATGGAAGTAGAAATGGCTGCCAGTGATCAGACACGCCTCAATGTTAGGTGGAATTTCAGTGCAGTATTACTAAATGTATACTCTGTATGAAAAGAAAATTATACACGCTGTGTACAATAGATCTTCTTCTTCAATTTTACCAATTTGTCAATAAATTTTATTCATAAACCAGACGAATATTTTAAAACATCTAGTCTATTAATTTGTTTTGGGGTTATTATTAAAATTCCTTTTAACAGGCAGGTGTTTAAGAGATGATTTGGGAGAATTTGAAGTAGGATCGACGGAAGACGGATAAACCCAATGACCCCTGCACATTTTCGAAAGTGCACGCACCTCTTTAGCCTACTTTCCTACGACGGTATCGTCGATACGGGACATTTTAGCACGAACAAATTGTGCAAGTTGTCCCGACGTGTCTCGGTATTCCGTTACACTATACGCGTTGCGTTTTCTAGCGAGACGAAAGGATGTCGCTACCAGTTTCAATTATCGGTAATAACATTATTTCAGCTCGATCCGGTTTAGTTATATAAAATCATTTATCTGCTGTCGATCGTTCAATCATTAACCACTCTAATCTGCCGAACAATTTCCCTACCATAAAAACAAAGTGTTAAACTTGAATTCCGACACAGTTTCCTACATCTCTCTTACCATACCATCGAGTATTCTTTATTATCCTATTTCCTTCCGAGATATTTTTATACCATAGATAGTTTTGTACCACAAAACCAAACTTAAACGCACTAGAGCACTCTTTATCATCGCATTTTATTTATTTATTATCTGAAGTTTCTTATCATTGGTGATATCTGTAACCCTCACGACTCCGTTCATGTCAAGGAGCGGAAAATATGCGTTACATAATCTGATATCTCATTGGTTACGCCAATCTCATTAAAGTACCCAAGCACATTAATCATGCACGTTCTAATTTTAAAGTCTCTGAGGTGATCGATTTTCCGAGTGATCTAGCTGTTCATTAATATTTTAGCACTATTTGAAAGTTTAAAGGTATAATAATTTAGGTCGTTGGATTCGTTTTGATATCAGCTACAATATTATGAAGTCAAAAATAAATATTGACTTTTAAAAATTCAAGGTGACTTCAATTATTTATGCATTAAAAATTTCTTTTGTAATCTTTTGAATTGAAATTTGTAGACTGCTGAATGTCGATGAAGTTTCGTTTAAAAAATTTTTTCGTAGATTATCGGAAGTGTCTGATAAATCAGGTTCAGGTTTTAAATAAACACAATAATCACAATCAATAAATATTAAATCTTAGTACAAAAGATATACTCTAAATATAGACAAATACTATTTATTTTCAACAAATAATAAGAAAGGTAATTTTTTCGGTGGTAAATACGATTCATAAAAAATGTTTATTTTTAAATGCTTGTTCTAATCACAATTTTTCATGAATCTCATTAATTTCATTGTTTTTGAATGTCATGGACATTTAGAAAGCAATATACATTCAATAAACATCGATTTTGGCAAGTTGCTTTTTTACCAAATGAACAGCTAGATCGAGCGTGTGTCGGACCAGTGTGTGACGTGATTCGATACTACGTCTTCACGGTTTAGAAACTCCAACTCTAACGGAGACTATCGTCTGAAAAGATGATCGACGATTATCAGATTCCCCGACTCACGAACGTCAGTTGTGTCTATTCATTCCGCTGATGCCTATTCGCGCAGCTAGGAATAGATTCGAGGAACGCAGACGTAAAAAACGTTCACGCTCTGGTTGACACGGGTTTAGGTAGTGACGAAAGCCTGGTGTGCAGCGTTCAGGAACAAGGATCTCGGTCTACGGGGTCTTCTTTTGTCTCTGTTCCTCGACCGGCCGCTTCGCCGACGATTTGCATTGCAGATCGGTCGATCTCCTGTTTGCGCGCGTTCGTCCGATAACGTCTCTCTCGCTAGTTGCGCGAATTGCAATGAATGGCACGAGGATCTCTCAGTCGCACGGACTGCTTCGTTTTCGCCACTGTCTCAACCCTTGTAGAACAGCTAGGAGCCACTGAAAAGCATCAGGAACTAAAATGGCACATTTCAGGAATACTTGAGAATTATCCAACTCTTAGGAAACGTTCTTGACGAGAGATTGAAAGATTTTGTTGAAGAACGTTTCTCGTCACTGTCTTAATCCTCTTGGTATAATGTGATAGGTATACAATATTAGTATGACTATCGTGACTATCGTGTTGATTTACGATTTAAGATAAAGAGAGGACGCATGTGAACTTGCCACACATGAAAGATCTATTGTAAGAGTTAAGTAGATTCGATAACGACTTGTATCACCAAAGATTACATCAATTGCTCTTTACTACTGGAACTGAGAAAGACTTCGCTGAAGAATTATAGATGCTCGTTTTGCATGAGATTATTCAGATTCGTTTCATGGATGACGATCTTCCGATCTCTTGAAAAGAATGTTCAAATCATCACATATTAATTATTATTTCGTAAAAAATTTCATGTACGACTTTTTTTAGCTGTTTTAATGAGCTTTTTAAATGAAAACTGTACTGCCATCTTTACAGTAACATAAGGAACGCCGTAAGGACTTTACAGGACTCATTTCTATTTCATAAAATAGATAAAAAGAATCGTAGATCAATATATTCAAAGAGTCATTGCAAAAAAGGAAGCATCGATCTTCAAATCTACGCTAGAGTCATTCATAAAAAAAAGTTTATCAATGCTTTTAAAGACGTTGTAGCATTTTCGAGAAACAACAGGTCGTCAATTTTCCACCTACTGTATCCTACATAAAGGTATTAGGGAAAAACGAATAAAGCACTGCGAAAGTAGAGATTTCAAGCTTTGAAACGAGCCCAAGTTTATCATCGTGCGACTCCTCTTTACAAAATTATAACAAATTGAATATTCACAATTTTCCGAGAATCGAAAATTCTTTACTTACGTATTTTTACGTATTTTTTGGTGCCACAGTGTAATAATCGCCTGAACTTGCACTGCTCCATAATGTTCATGCGACCAACATTAGTGCAGAATTCAGATACGAGCGTTATCATCGCTAGCCGGTTTTATCTGGGCTCCCTGTCGTAATTCGAACTGAATGGTTTCGCAGCGGACCGTTTCGCATGGTCGCTTGACCGTTGAGAATTAATCGGCGAACCTTTCACGAACAGACAGAACGCGGCTAACGTACATGTCAGCTGTCGCGGTTGGTGCCGGGACGGTGGTCGTCTTCCTTTGGTGGTGGTGGACCAAGAATCAAAAGGATCGTCCACCCTCGCAATGGCGAAAAGTAGGAGAGCTGAGCGACCTGATCGCGTTTCCAGTCAAATCGCTCGGACCAATCAGATTGAACACCATGGAGTGCACACAACTTGGCTTGAAGTCTGGTTGGATGAGAGACAGAACCCTAATGGTCATCGACCTAAATGGACACTTCGTCACTGCCAGACAGTGGCCGCGAATGGTCCTGGTAAGAAACGCACACTTTACCCTAATTGTCCTTTACAGGTTTTTAGAACTGCATTTGAATAAACGAGAGACTGATCTTTATTATAATTAGACTGTAGATTCTGATGCGAAATATAATAATGTCACTTTCTTAATAACTTTAACCCTTAGCAGTCCAGTCACTAAAAATTGCTGTACCATTATTCATAATATTGTTTAAATTATATCAAATATGTTAGTATCTAATCAATTACTACACATTTAAAGTATTGTATGAGGTATTATATCACAACTTCATATTCATAACATGAAAATAATCAGATACAATGGAATTATTCTAGGTCGGAATAAATGTTTAATTTTCAAGTTAAAATAGCTCCGACTGCAAAGGGTTAAAACTACGAAGAGAATATATGAATAGTTTAGAAGTATCAAATTAAATATGATGAAGATTTCATCTCTTTCTGTTACCATAAATTTTACAGTACTCAATTTTGTCAGATATGTATAAAATTCGCAGTTTACAGTTAGTCTTACAAAAATGTCCTGTTTCCCATAGTAATCTTACATAAAATGATCAATAAAAATGAGAGAATTTAATGGGAAATATAAAAATTAATTTATACGATCGTTGTACCTCATACATTGAACGATGCTTTCGACGAGATTTCATGAATGAAAATGATGTTCATTCATGATTTCTTGCACACTGCAGGAAGGCTAATGAAAGGAAGCTGATTACTCTAATGCTTGAAAATCAGAGTCTAATGTGTCTCGATGTTCTCCTAATAAGATATATGATTTAAATCTACAGTGCCGGACATGCAACGTGCGATTAGGTTTGTCGGATACACGTTCGGAACGTTGATTAAGAGCTAATTGCCTCACAGAATAGAAAGGTAATTGATACGAGTCACTTTCTAGGGAAATCGGGAATCATTTAAGAATCCTTTCACGCGAGATTCTCCGAAGTTACCATAGATCGATAAGCTCTCAGCACATCTGTGTCTAGTATAGACTCTGATAAAATCGTTTTTACCAAACAATCACTTTACCGCTTAATATATGCAACCATAGCTGCATGTTATGTTAAATAGATTGAGTTGCCAGGAGAGAAGAACGATTTTATGATCTTTAAGATGGACATTGGAACGAGGCCAGAGAATAATTACAGCTTTCGAGCCGGTGATCAAGGCGCCAATAAATTCAATTATCTATGAAACGTATCTCTATGCGAAATGGTTCCCTTTTACAACGAAAACCGTGTTCTATAAAACACACAATTACCGTGAAAGCAGATCAGAAAGGGATCGATGCGGGATCGTTCGACTGAGTTATTCTTTTTTTTTCTTCGGTATTGTCTTCATGGATTGTTAAGTCCCGAAAGCCATATTTCGAACAAATGGTGGTCAAAGCTGCTGGATTCAGGAAACCACGGACTTTTATAATCAGAATTAACGAGCCGTTCTGCCGTCGTGAAATCCTGTAGAAATTAACCGCCGGCGTGAAACGGAAATAATTAATTCCACGCGGTTTTTGCCTCATGGCATGCGTTCGTTTTTCATCAACCATTAAAAAATTGTTGATTTTACATGAAGTCTCTTTATTCGAACATAGTTTTAAGAGAAACGATCAATTCAGAATTAATTTGAACTACAAATTATATAAATTAACACGGTGGTAAAAGAATTAAGATGCTAGGAAGATAGATGATGTGAGAATTGATTTGGTAAATTCCTCCATTGAAAACAAACGAGTACACAATTTTATCAATGATCATCGATGCTGAATTAATGTAATATACAGAGTGGTTCGTTATAAAAAACAGGTCACCTGAATAACTCGCTTGCTTTTGAAGGTAGAAGAAAATGCATCAGGTCAAACTTACTTGGAATCGAGGCGCTCATAATTTGATGTTATTAATTTTTTCATAGGAGGATGCGTCAAGGAGATATTAAGAAGTGACCTTGAATGACCTCCACAATAGGTAATTGTATTCGTCATGAAACACCGTACCGGAATGTAATTAAAAACCATACCGTTCCATAAAAAAAAAAGAGTTAACCTTCATATCAGATTATGAGCGCCTCGATGCCGAGTAAGTTTGGTCTGATGCATTTCCTTCTATCTTCAAAAGCAAGCGAGTTATTCAGGTGACCTCTTTTTATAATGCACTACCCTGTATAGAGTACATATCTTATTTTTATAGACCGATTTGCTTCTTGATATGAAATTAACGCAGTGGTAAAAGATCAAGATCATGGGAAGACATGTAGACAGTTGGTATTGTAAATTACGAAAGATTAAGTAGCGGACAATATTATCAGTGAAAAATGTGAGAAGTTGACTCGAGAGATGAGTGAGAGTACAAATAATCACTGATCTGTTTCGCATAATTTACCAGTAATCTAATAATCCATTTCTGAAGCTATTACCCTAGACCTAGACCGATTAACGTTGAGTGTGTAATATGAATTTGTTTCTTGGGTGAGAACTTCAATGACGCCGATTTACAATTTCTTCAAGGTATCGCCAAGTGTGTCTGGATCGGTCCTCACCCTCTCAGCTCCAGGAATGATGCCAGTGACCGTCGACCTGTCACGGATACAAGGCAAAGGCTTCCGGGTAGCCATTTGGGGAAAACTTGTCACAGCTTGCGATTGTGGCGAAGAAGTGGCCAGGTGGCTGTCTAGATTCATTCTTATGGAAGACACAGGTTTCAGACTAGTCTACTATCCACTGGCAGGACCCACGAGGGATCTTCGACAGAAGAACAAGAAGTTCGAGTTCCGTTGCGACGACACCGTGAGTTTATAACACTTTATTACCGGTGTTGTAACGCCTTAGCTACCAGAAGTATATGTTAATTAGTCTCTTAACGACCAGACTATGCATACAAAGTTTTATTTTTAACCAGGGAGCCTACCCGGATGAATCGAGCTACTGTCTAATCAACGAGGCATCCGTGACTGATTTAAACACCAGATTGGATGATCCAGTCAATCCAGAACAGTTTCGACCAAATTTTGTTGTAAAAGGAGCACTCCCTTACGAAGAAGATGGTTGGCGCTGGATGAAGATAGGCAACGTGACGTTCAAGAACGTGATGCCTTGCACCAGATGTATTCTGACTGTCATCAACCCCGAGACTGGGGTTAAGCATCCGAATGTGGAGCCACTGAAAACACTGAAAACGTATGTTCTCGAACTTGATACATTGCATCCACAATACAATTTGAAGAATCCTAATTTCTTTTAATTTAATTCATTCTCTCCTCTTTTTCCTCTGTGTGTGTGCGTCAATGTATCAATTGTGTGGATATGTGTGTGGTGAGAATGAGAAGGAAACATAATGAGTGAGAGGAAAAATGAGTGTGCATGAATGAAGACATGAGTGTGCATGAGGGAGCGTTTTATTTGGAATATTTAACAGTCGTTAATTGAACATCGTTTGTGTTACTTGTAATTTTTGTTACATTTCATTAAATTTTTATGTCAAGTGATCGATAAAGTACCAATTACCTTCCAGGTACAGACAATTTGTGGACCCAGACCTCCGGCACACATTCGGCGAGAGTCCGGTGATGGGATTCCACTTAGGCCTAAGAGGTCGACCAGGTAGTATACGATTAGGCGACCCAGTGTACGTCGGTGTCCCCGAGGAGCAGCCACCATTGATTTCACCACCCTAGCTACACCGATGGGCTTCCTGCGAGGACGAACACTTCGTCTTCGAGGAAGCTCGTGCATCCTCAAGCAAAGGCACTACAACCGCGAAACCCGCGGACGATACGTAACAAATGGCCTAACCGAAGCAACGTCTGTCAATTTCGTTGGCCTAACGGCGATCGTGACTCACACACCCGGTGATTACAGTCGGCCAAGTGATTAGATTTAAGCAGTCGCTCACGATAACCATTTTGGAAGCTCGTTCTTCCAATCACATGGCAATTGATAGAATTAAGCATGCGAGAACCGTGTACTATGGGAAACCTGATAGACACCTAACATTCGTAACAATCTCGTCGACAATACTACCAATGTTATGTATGTCAAGGGAACATTCATCGGCAGAGTAATTAATCGGGAATGTATTTTTGCTAAACACCAGTCGTGGATCTCGTGGGAATCAATGTTGTTGATGCAACAACGTTCTGTCGTCTGTCTGTTTATATTTGTATCGAATACAAGCTACTAGATTAATAAATTATTGTCGAAAAAAGATCATTCTTGTAAGAAGGTATTGTTGAGGGTTGGGGATGAAAAGAGGGAGGGGAAGTTTTATGACAATAATATTTATTTATTTACACTACACAATAACAGGGACGATTTACATTCGATAGATTATGCGTTCAATTCGAGGATCAACACAACTGGACGGATACCGAACGAATGGCGTTCTCTTATCGCGCTTTCCGATAAGGAAAGTGCGGAAAGAGAATGGCGACGTTCTGGGCTCGAGTCGCGTACGATGAACGGTAAATGACACGCCTAATTTCTCGGGTTTTGCAACTCCCACGCTGAATCGACTAATATGTATACAATGAATTTTCTAGGAGGTACCTCCGACTCACACTTTTGTTCACGTATTCTTTTTCCAGCTACTATATAATAAAAAGCGAAAATTATTGATGATTATTTGCCAATCTTCAGCTACAAAAATTAATTTTCCTCTTAGGTATAGCTATAGTAAGTTAACAACCAAATTCGGGATCCTTTTTGATTCTGCATACCATGAAGGGGTTGAAAGACTGCTGAACATGTGGCAAAATATTATTTATTGAAACGGGTGTGCTTCAATTAAACATTGATAATGGCATGGTATCCGTAATTCATTTTATTTACAAAACACGAAGGTAGAGAATATACCTTTTTCACCTAACGACTGCTTGAACCAAATTTCATACACAAACCAAGGAAGCAATTACTCTGGCAAAACTTTTTTGTGATTTCACCTAAATCCTATCAAAGTAGAATTTTCAATTTCGCATGTACCTCAAAGTAACTGAATCGTTGTGAGTCGAGGTAAGCTTTCAATCGCTCTGGGAGAAAGAGTTCGAGGTGAGTCGTCCGACTCCAGCAATTAAATCCAGCGTTAATGGAGGTTGCACAATTTCCGATTAACACTTCCAGAATTCACAATTCGTCGAAATTTCCGAGTGCACCGCAGTCGACGCTCTTAGCAACCCTTATAGAAGCAACAGACAAGGAAACAAGGGCTGCTAATACAAAGAGGGGGATAGAAACAATCAATGCTTGGCACTGTTGCGTTCCGGGAGTAGCTATGTACAAGTCCGCTCGAGTTTCTTCTTGGCTTGACGCGATCCGACGGAATTGAGCACCGACAAAATGATGCGTCTCGCGCTGTTCGCAACTCTCTGTTCAGAAACGTCCAGAGAAATAAATATACATTGTCAACATTCCAAGATTCTCAACATTGAAGTAGGTGCACAAAAACAGAAAATTTCGAATATATTCTTCTCTTCTTTTCTTTTGTATTAATAATGATCAAACAGGAATGATTTTCTATGTCTGTCCAGCATTTGTTCTACAATTGTACAGGATGCTTCCCGGATGTCGTTAAAAAGATTTTTCGAATTTGTTTATCCTCTGAATTTCCTTGTATCCTTTATGATAAGTGAACTATTTGAGATGCTCAAGCTAGTCTACATTAACAACACTGTATGGCCAGTATTGAACTATTTTTACAGTTACTTGCAACAACATTGCGAATCTTCGACAATGTATATTATTCGCTTAAACGCCCCCATTACAAAATTCAATCGCGCGAGAAATATCCGTTTCCGCGTTGCGCGAGCGCGATTTCTTGCGGCGGTCGTCGAATCTAAGTATTTAAACGCTATATGTATAATCGACGATTATCAATCGTGACACGAAGAACTAGGGATCACGAGGATTAGGGAGAGGACGAATTAGGGTTGGAAGAAAATGTTTCACGGAAACGTTGGAAGACGAAGTAGATGGAAGGAGAAGCCGTGGAGGACGGAAAAGAACGAGAGGGGGCAGGGTCTTGCGTGAATGTCGAACGTGAAGTCGCGAGGTTCTGCTTTACGAGGACGAGACGGCCATCGACGAGACACAAAGGACCTCGGGGACAAGGGGGCAACACGCCGATTGCCACAGCTACGTTGCCAACGTCGTACCCGTGTTCCTGCGACGATCACGGCTCGTTTATGGCTCCCACGTGGCCCCACCACGTCAGGACCATCGAATCTTGTCTTGTACTTCCTCACCCTAGTCCTTTCGCGCCGAGTTCTAGATGATCGAGGTGATCAGTCTCGCCTTGAAGTTGACGATGCGCTCGCTCGTTGCTGCCAGGCGCTGTAAATTACCGAACATTCATTATTTATTTGTTAACTGATCGAGTCAGGGACTTGATAGCAACCTTCAAGACGCATAGATCACTTATGACTGTTGGTTTCATTTGAGGAAAGGCTATGCAATTTTTAACAAAAGAGGAACATTAAATTATAATTTCTGTAGAGCAACACTTGTGATTTTTGGACCTTGTTCTTAGGAGCAAATGGAAAATAGACTAGATACAATCCTTTTTACACATTTCCAAAGTATGTAAAAAATGGATATTATTTATGGAGTAATACTCAGTTATTCTTTACGGCATACAGTAGTGCCAAAAAAAGAAACATGAGTTAAGAATTGTGCAAAAATTGGGATTCCAGTAACGAAAGTTTAACAGCGTAACATTTAGGATTTTAAAGTAAAACGTTTGCTGTCTACTCCAATTCGAGATCACGACCGGGCGGAAGGTGCTCCGCGTTCGGATTCCTCAGAATTGTTAGTGTCTTTTTCTCTGTTGTTTCCTTCCAAGAAGAAAAGGACGGCTGTTTTCCGCGCGAAGAAATTTTGCAACGCTTTCGAGAGGCCGGTTGCCGCTTTCGACTCTTCTTATTCGCGAGAAAGATAGATAGATAGATAGAGAGAGGGAGAGAGAGAGAGGTTTCTCTTGGTTAAAGAAAAACGATCAACGATTGACGTGGTCCTTCGCACGGGACCAACGATCGACGAGATCGTTTTGCTCGGTCCCGGAGTCTGTAACGGAGTTTCCGATTTTTGACCGCGCCGGAGAGGAATTCCCTGTGATGCACCAAGCGTGAACGCTTTCCAGCCGATGCGCTCTTCTTGCAGGTTGCGCATAATGAACAGGATTAGCGTCCGTGATCGCTGACTCAGGCTCGCGTCTTCGAGCAGAAATCTTGAGTTCATTATACTGCGTAATTCATGAATCCATCTTCTAATAATCGAGCTATTTCTAATTGTTTAACACATTTACATGACTTTGTACTCTTCGAACGGGACCAGGAAATTTTCACAACCAAAGACAAATATCCTATTTTGTAGAAAAATACATTATTTGTTTAGCACTGATTTACTTTTCTTTGAGACATTTTTTTATCAAGACATTAGAACCACTTTAATTTTTCTGGGAAGTATAAACTACGGTAACCTAAATTACACTGTCTATCATAGTCATTGTCTATCTCACAATGATGGTCATAGTGGAGGATATACATATGTATGTAGGTGTTTCAGAGTATAGTAATTTCTTGTAAAAAGACAGGCTTTAGTAATCGATCTATTTCAAATGATCGAATACTTTCCTGAAACTTGTCTTCCATCTTTAGATTTAATGTTTCACGAACAAACAAGGATGTTGCTCCTCGAATCAATATTTTTCAAATAAAACTCTTTCATCTCCTTCATCATCAACCAAACGCTTTCGTAAAAGAATTTCAGCAGAGACATTAATCTAATCCAGTCAAATATATTTTTACGAGTCATAATACTTTTAATACTTCATGGTCCTCTTTCAATCATTCCATCAGCAATGAAGTTATTTAATAGCAACGCGGAAAAACGTTCCCGAGTAACAATTTGCGAACTGTAGACGGAATTTTAGTTCTTAGCATTATCTTTTTGTTTCAGCTTTCCTCGAAGCAATTCCCGAGTTGAAAGTCGCAGAAAAATCTGGTCACAGTCGAGCACACCGCGGACGTCGCGAGTTCGATCGATCAATTAGGCGATCGAGGCTCGAAAGTCGGAGCGCGAAACATGCGATTTTTGCCCGAGGGATACGTTGTTTTTCCGGTGTCGTGAGAGAATTGCCGGTGTTGTGACGGGTACATGCGATCAACGCCCTCGGAACCAGAAACGCAATTCCGCGAGCGCGTTTCAGCGATTGGTCTCGCTTTCGTTGAGAGACCAAGAAGCGAGAACTGCTACCGAGCTTATGCTTATACTGCGGGAATGCTAATTATTTAATTGCGTAGACCTTACTTCACGTTCGGAGGCCCTGCAGACTCTTTAACCAATTCGTCTTCAGTGTATCTGATACAGTGTGTTTTATTTAACAGACCATTCTCTTAGACATTGAATGTAATGAATGTTCTTCAAAACATGGAAAAAAATATGGTTACGTTCATGAATGGTGTTTAGTTAAATCCTTTAGCGATTAAATTTATTGAATCTTCTTCAGGGAATGCCAAAATACGTAACGAAAAATGTGACTAAATTCTTGAATGGCATTTATTTAAATTCTTCAGTGCTCTTTTAACGAGATAGGAAACGATGATTGTAATACATTGATTCTATTAACAAGATAGGAAATGATGATTGCTATACGTTAACTTTTAACAAAATAGGAAATGATGTAATACATTGGTTCTACCAACAGTATAGGAAATGATGATTGTGATACATTGATTCCATTAACAAGACGGGAGATCGTTTAAAATCCTGCAGACTCACAAATCAATGAAATATAGTCTTTCAGAAGGGAACATACTGAACATGAGAACCTTTATGAGTAAATATGAAGTTATTACTTTGCATCTTTCTAAATTGTACAACCCAGTTGAACATTCTTCAATTGTTCATCAACAAACACATCCTATGAACTATAATCTTGTGTATTTTTCTCGTACAATACAATTCTTCATCGTCTACCTGGTCTACCACCGCTAAAAGAATTCGAAAAGACAAAATCATGTAAAACATTCATCCTTCTGTGCAGATTTTCATAAATCACCAAAGATGAATCGCCCTGTACTCGTCCAGTGAACGCAACAAACGCGTTCAGCGAGTATGTCGAAGCCATTCCGGCCTGGGCATACAATCTCCGCTAAAAGTTTCACGCACGTAGCGATCTAACAACGAACAGTTTGGAAAACGTTGGATTTAGCTGATCCCATCGATCGATCACTGTTCACTAATTTTGTGGAAGAGGTGGTCAGACCCATGCCCCTGGCAGTATCGCGTGCCAGGTGGCAGGTAGCGGCTGCTTGCATAAGTCAGCCGGCAAATGGACGAGCTATTTCATAGAGAAAGTCGCTTACATTTTTGCTTTCCATCGATCCCGACGGGGGACGCTTGCGTAATCTGGCCGGTTTTATATATCTGGAACGACAACGCGGCTCGATCGCGCGACTTTCGGCAAAATCTCGATCCGGTCGACGAATTTGAATCCGATTTCGCGGATCTCTATCGAAATCATCGAGTCCCCTAACCTGACCCAGACCTAACCGGTTTCGTTCACATGCATGTAGACACCCGTTCCACCACGAATTCAATCCAACGACCCGTCGTTAATAAACACGCGAAATTTACACGGACCTTAGGTCGACGAAAAGCGTAATTCACGATAGAGTACTTTCTCGATTTAGTGTCGTAACCAAGCGTCTCCAATTTTTCAGACTTATCTGAATCCATCAATCATGACTACGGTATCGTCGTAAAACTTAATGTCCTTGTTTGAGAGGTCTTCGATATTTTATCATAGTTTAGAGTACTATAGGATTTATAGAGAATCTGATGTTTGCGCTATTGAATAATCAAATCGGTAGATTTTATCTCGAGGACTTTCTGAGTTAGAGCTCCGCCTTGGACATTTAGGAAAGTTCCTAGCTCCTACCCGGTACGCTACCTACATAGACATTTTGCTGGGGCAAATTGCATCGAAAGTGCATACAGCCTCGTTCAACATTATAGGAATATAAATGACGTCTGATACGAATTGATCGTTTCGACCTCGCTGTAAAATGATATTTTTTAAAAACGTCTCTTCACTCACTTAGAATTCCATTTCGACATCATTTATTCTTTCTTCGAACTAGACACTTTCCAAAGCTATAATTATCGCGATTTCATATTACAACATAACCACGCTCGTCATTGCAAAATCAAACTTTCTGTTGAACCAACACAGCAAGTTCCATCTCACTCATGATCCACTGAAGTAATATCCACGATCATAAGAATCAACTAAACCCTACAGCAGAATTCGTCGCGACAACCGACAGTTACCTATGATAAAGAATTCAAAGTATTCAGAAATTCATTCGCGATTTCGTAAGTCTCTGACGAAATTCGTGGAATTTCATCGAGAAGCCATGCGAGGAAACTATGGCAGCCCTCGAGTCAAATTTCAACCTGTCGACACAGGGAGCAACTGTTTCGTATCTAGAATAACGGAAGAGAAATTCGACTACCTTGATCGCCTAAATAAACAACATAAGTCAACAACTTAACGATTCGGGCACGCAGGTGAAACTTTCTTTCGCGATTACGTCTACGCCGCAAGGATCTCTGTGGGGGTGTTCGTCGTCGATCGTTGCGTGGACGATACGTTTTGCATAACGATCCCGTGTGGAGCTCTCGATTGTTTTCACCGTGACAAAATCGTACGAATAATCGAGACACGGGAAATGGAATTCAGCTGAGCGTGGCTTTTGGCTGGAATTTCAGCAGTGGCGGCGCGGCGGCTAGAAATCGATTATGCGAGTGGGGGCGCCGGAAAATCGACTGATTTCGTTACGACACGATTGCGATCGCTTTCCACGGGATTTTCCGCGTCGAGGAACAAGGCGGCATTAAACCAGCATCATAATCGCGTGCTCCGAAGTTACGCTAACTTCCGTCTCTCCTCGAAGCCATGATTTTCCAGGGCGAGTAGCTCCTAGGAAGACGCTCCCGTTTCGCTCATCGTTTTTGTCGTTTGCGTAATCGATCCGAAGTGAAAACATATTGCGCTATCCGGGCCATAAATCCGCGGTCGTAATGGCGATTAGAGTGATTGCTATGATACAGCGTGTCTGAGATGAGAATTATGCCGCCGCTCCGTGCCGGGTCGAGGAGTTATGCGAAATGGCGATTACAAGCTTTTTATTGCACACTTCGAGCTAACGGTTGATGAAAGATGCAGTAACTGGATTAGGTCGCCTGCGATTGAAATGGCAGAGATATTGCCAGTTGACGCGCTTTCCAGCGTATGCGACGTGTTCCAGGTTGGTGAGTGATTATTTTTAGTAGAATATTTATTGGCACTGCCTAATTTTGGTTCGAGTTGCATGTACATTGAATTTGAAACTCCGGATGCTATTTTTATCCAAATTTTTAGAGATTGATTTGATAAGAGTGACGATTATGGTTTGCTACAAAAAGGGAAGATATTTAAAAAGTAATTGGAATTGCTATTTTAAATCTCGGTGTGTGACCGGATCGTATACATACTTGTGTAACAGAAATACTAATAACGCTCTTAACCCTTCGGTGCATAGTGTATCATACCTGATACAGTTAACAAATCTGGTATATAGTAAACTATGAATGTGTTTTCTTACTATTCCACACATTTTATCTCATTTGATGAAATGTTGATTTAACTATTTTTAATATTTTTTCCTTAAATAAAATACAAAAACTGACCTTCTTTTAATTTTTTCATCCCAATTAAAAAAAATCATGCAGTGAAGGGTTAATTTCCACTAAAAGAAATTAATTCGAAAAATGAAATAAAGTACTCACGAGGATGAGGTCTTGAATGAGGTTCGATATCCCCCTGTTGGCGATAACGAAGAGCCTTGTGACCGGTCCAGGCACCGCTTCCGGCGCATCCTCAGCTTTTCCAGCAATCGCTGCTCCTCCGCTGGCTTGGCTTCCGCTTCCGGCCACCATCTGCAACGAACCACAGCCTCCGGTTAGTCCCGACACCGTTCAGGTGAAGGTGAAGAACGAGAAGAGACCCGGTCTTCGTCTCGATTGATCTTCGATCGATCCGTTCCGTGAACGCGTGTGCTCTCGCTCTACCTCGCATCTATCAGGTACGGTCGTTCGAGAGAAAAATAAAAACGGGGAACAGAATCAAAAGTTGCAGAGTGTGTAGCAGCTCCGCGTCCAGGCTCCAGCGCTCCCGACACTACGGTGCTCTATTACATCCTGAATCCTACTTGCGGCTACGATCCATCGATCTTGCTGCTACGATCCTTACGTGCGCTCCTTCGGCTCGTGACATTGTTTCGTGGTTGGTCTAGGCTGTCCATACTTATTTCAAAATTGTAATTGATATATCGAAGACTAGGGATTTTTATTCATCATCTTGGAAACCGGCGTTGATTGTGTTAGCTATGGTTATTTCTGTTGCAGTATGGACAGCCTACAGGTGCATCAAAACTAGATATACATTTACCAAGACCCATAGGTACGATACATTACTGTGACAACTATAGCAGCATGACGCACGCTGTTCGATACCTACCTGGCCTAAACGGGGGCGTCTTAGACTGGTTTTGGAGCAGCTAAACGTACGTCAATTTGCTATGAATATTTCCTGCGCGGTCGCAAACGATTCGGCTCCGTGAAGAACCCTCAAAAATATTGAAGTCTGAGATTATTGTGGTTCTCTGGATGATTATATGGGACTTGGGAAGCCGAATCATGCGCCGGCACAGCATCGTTCGGTGCGTGTTCCAGCAGCAACGAGTCAAAACTACACAGCTACGCCGCTAAGAAGTATATACGGTGCAATGGACGAGTACGAGATCACAACAACGAGAGAATCGGCAATCGATCAATGGCTGCCCTGAGAGATTCCGAGTCGAAACGGCCGGGATGTCCAAGTTGCCTCGTCAGCCGAAAGTCGTTTGCATTTTGCTTGCCGGTGGTTGTCGGTGTCGCGTCGGGACCGTTGGCTGGGTGGAACGATTGGAAAAAGGTGGTTTGGATCATTTAGGTAGACTTGGGGGCTGCTGCATACTTGGCGCGATTTAACTGGTTAATATTTACCGGGAGGACTGTTAGTGGACTGATGAGCAGTATTAGGTCACTTCGTGACGAGTCACCGAGAACTGCTGCTCACTGTTCTTGCAAGGATCGATCTTTTTGCACTTCGGAAGTTCGTTTTAGAATATGTTTGTTTGTCTATCAGTTTTGGGAATACAAAAGTTCATCAAATATTTTCAAGTCACTCAATCAGAAACTTGCACTTGTTCAGCTTTAAGAATGCAGTAAACTTGTTCGTCAAATACTTCTACGTCGTCTTCAATCAGTGTACTATATTTTTGTTTGATAATATCAGCAAGATAAGTTTAACAGTACTGTCAACTTGTACGTTTATTCTATACAACGTGTCCTGGTGTCTCATACGTCTCATGTCTCGTTGATCATACGTTGTCTCATTAATTTTGTTCTAATGGAACAGTCATACTAAAAATATTTGATATCTCTTTTACAAGCAAGCAACTTTCTCTGCTCATTCAAAAATCGAAAGTGTATACTTAAGATAAGCATAAACGACTGAGAAGAGAGCTTCTGAAGCGATAATTACGAAACACTATCTGATTATGCAAATATTATTGAGCGTTAATACTCAATAGACACAGTGACAGTATCTCTTCAGTGACTCATCAAGAACGCAGACGAAGGCTGATTAGTGACAACACTGGATCACGAAACCTGGCGCACACTATGACCACGGGATCGAAAACATAATGCGTCGCGATGACCGCGCGCCAGGTTCTCCTGAAATCATTTTCATTCGTTTCAAGAGTTTTCGAGTTCTTTGACGAACTTTTCCATTCGCAGACAATTGAAAGCGTAGAGAACCTGGCGCGCAGTCCATGCACAAACAAGGCGAAGGAGAACAAAGAGAATAGGAAGAAGAAGAAGAAGAAGAGACGAAGACGATAAAGAACAGAAGAGAGACAGGGATATGAGGCAAAACGAGAAAGATAAAGAAAGGGAGGAATGTTCGCGTGGTCGTTGTTAAACAAACGGAAGGCGGAAAAGTAAATGAAAGAACGTGCAAGGTGTTAACCATGTGAGAGGAAGACGACGTGCAAATCAAACACAGCCGGGTGCAGCTAGTATGCTAGTATGCGCACGGGTGCATCGTGCTATTCAGGACGCGACCCATAGTTTGCAAGTGCGAATTACTTCGTTTCGAGGAATCACCACGAGACAAATGACAATCTTGATCATAGACTTTGATCATGGACTTGACCATTCACTTAAACACAGTATCTAACTGATGACCTTGATCATAGACTGTCCATTAACGCGACGCTAGGGAGGAATTACAGTATCCACTCCAAGATAAATGACAATCTTGATCGTTGGTCTACGAGAAAAAATGGTGACAGACCTCAAAGACAAAGTTATACTAATTTTCAAAACCCCCTGTAATTTATAACTGCCCCTTCACGCGACACTATGGAAGAAACACAATACCCAGCCCAAGATAAGTAACAATCTTGATCAGAGGTTTTCAGGAAACATTGTGACAAACTTCAAAGTTATATACACACTATCTTCTTTATCCCCTATCATTTAAGTTCACCCTCTCACGCGATGCTACGGAGGAAAACGCAGTACCTATGAATCAAACTCTTCAAGAACCTCGAAAGAAGTATTCGCAACCAGAAGCCCCTGTGTGAGTGAAAGGAAGCAGAAACGTAGAGTCTACGAGAAAGAGAGTAGAAGAAGAAGAAGCGAGATGAACCCTTTTGCTGCCAACGGGCTCTGCGCCGAGTGTGTATGGAAAACTGTCACGGGCCGATTTGATATCTTCATGAAAACGTAAGCATCACATCGGCCCTGGCACTTTTTGCATATTCCACTTCTTTGGCAGCGAAAGAGTAAAAGTGAAAGAAGCCAGAATAAACGAAGATCCGTCGAGGCTCGATCTCATCGATCCTCAGTCGGAAGAGAATGATTCCAACCGAGGATCCGGAGATGTCAGGAGCCCGTTCCGGTCCCGTTCACCAGGAGATAAGTGATAAGTGCAGTCGGCAGTGTCCGTTCGGCTCTGCTCGGAAGGATTGGCGTACCGGTGGTAGGTTGCCGGCTCCTGACGCGGCCGGTGCGTTGCTCGAGGATCCCGCCGTGGAGGAACCAGCTGGAGCAGCTGGGGCAGCAGGGGCGGCATCTTGGGGAGCCGGGCCCAAGTCCCGGGAGGCGCTTAAGCCGAGCCCTAGGCTCTGCGTACCTGCCACCACGCGGTACACCGTGCCCGCCGCTCTTGCCGCCCCGTCGGCCGCTTGCTAAACGAAAACAGAGACGAGAACTTTCGTTTACTGATCCGCTCTTGCGTTGTAGCCGGACTTTTTGTGTGTTTTGCTTTGTCATTGTTTCGGGGTTAGATCATGCTCTCGTGCTGATCGGCCGATCGCACCACGTCCCACCGCCGTGACCGGGTCCTGAAAAGTGGCTGGAAAACCGTTTTAGTCGATGCACATGACGCTTGTCTTCTGCATTCAGTCTCCTCGCTACGCGATCTTACTGCTTCATGGCACATGATCAATATTCAGAGTTCTCTTCGTCGGAGGACTGTTAGTTTCGCTGCTTCTCTTGAGTGAAAAGTGGATGGTCGAGATTCAAGCAACTTTTGATATCAAAGTTTCTTGAATAGACAAAACCTTATTTATTACTATCCTAAAATGCTGGCAGTACCTCGTCGTGCACCGACCCTCAGACTACAAGTTATTCAAAGGATCGAGAGATCATTAAGTGTCCTCTTTGAGGGAGGATCGTTAATTTCGCTTCTTTTTCTTGAGTGAGAAGTGCATGGTCGGGGGTTTAGAACAGATTTGATCAAGTTTTTATATGTTATAAGAACCTTGTCGCAATCACTAGGGTTAAATTATGAAGGATGAAGCTTGAAATTTAAAGAATCAACTCTAACCACGAAGCTGCTAAGTCTAGTCACAGACTTGCTAAGTCTAGCCTGGTCTTCGTCGTATGTCTCGACGATTTTTCGATAGGAGATTGATTCATCGAGCCTCCCGACGACGTTAAGAAAACGCACAGTAGACTTCTGGCTCTATAAAAGGCCGCCATCCGTGGACCAGTTTCGACTCGAATCGACCAGTCGCATTGCTGCCCATGCAGCTGCAGTAAACATTCGTGGACAATGAATCGCCGTGGACTCTATCCGACCAACCCGTTCGTTGAATAAAACAGGAGAAATCTCTAATAATCTTCGCGTTATTATTGTGGAAACGGGATTCCGAACGCGTTCTCCGTTGTCCCGATTACTTTCTAGGATTAACTCTCCCGTTGTTGCTTTCGTTAGGGCAATTAAGAGTGTCTCATCGAAAGTAGAACAAATCGTCGGGCAACCTGACAATTTCAGATACACAGTTCTCTTTAGAGAGATTACTATACAATTTTTATTGCCAAAAAGTCATCGTTGTCGGAAGATTCTAAACTTCTTTGGTGAGTACTATTTCACTTTTCTTGCAGTTCAATATAAAAAAATTGCACCTTTGGCCGGATAATCGTCCGCGAGGTCGGGTCGTGGCGAGGTCAGGAACCTTGGAACGACAAGCAATCGGTACACAGCTCGGTAATTCGGTCCAAGACTTTCACCGGTGGCTGAGTAGGCGCCCTTGCCGTCCTGTGCCAGCCTCTTACTTGAATATTAAACAATCTACCGATCTAGTCGAGCGTCACCGATCTTTGTCGCAGAGCTGTTTCGCTATCGTTCGTTTCCTTTTCCTTTTTTTAGGGCGAGGGGAAAGGCCGTGCGTTAGGTGAACTGTGCGATCAACGACCAATGCGGTTACCTCGTGTATCCTAGACGATGGAACCTAGATGCATTCTATGAATTTTTACCATTTCTTATAGTCAGTTTTTCTTGGGAAGTTAACCTTGTTACTAATACGAGGAAATTACATTTGCAAAAAAAAAAAAACAAAAAACCGATCGATTTTTTGCTTTAATCAACAGCAGACAATGGAGACTGTATTTTTAATGATTCTGCAAGAAATTCGAAGTAGTTGTGTAGCTAAAGCTATGACATGTTTGTTAATTATATCTTTAGATAAAGTGAAACTGAAAAAAACTCAGTCAGCCTGATAAAGGTATAACAAAAATACATATATACAAAGTTTTAATTCTTTCCTCAGGATCAAAAAATTATAAATAAATCTGTTATTTGGCAGATAGATGGATGAAGTCAGTATTCTGGATCAGTTGCAATTACTGTTGCTCTAAGGAAACTTAGAACAGAACTAGTTTAGTTGCTGCTTGAATCAATTTTTATTATCCTGTTTGTCTATCAATTTTTGATTTTTAAAGGTTTCTCCACTTTTCACTCAACGTTCGTCAAAAAATTCAACAAAATCGCGTATTCTCCACGATTGCGGAAAACTCACCCTGATTATATCGAAGAGGAAGTTGCCGGAGCCAGCGCCGCTTCCGGAACCACCAGAGGAGCCACCGAATCCGAAGTTCAAGAACCTCTTGTTCCTGTTCTCGTCATCGTCAGCCTCCACCTCGTCCAACGGTGTTAATGGCGCCACGTCACTAGGTACCTCGTCCGCGAATTGTACTTTGACCTCGTTGTTCTGCGACTCTGCCGCCACCTCGTTTACTCTGTCCTCCGCTTCCGGGTTCACGTCCTGCAAACAGACGTTCCACGATCGATCTCCTCGAACCTCTTCACGAACCGCTACCGATCGATCGCCAGAAAAAGAACTTCTTCGTGGAACTTGTGCGAAAATCGTGGTACGAATCGTTCGAGAAAATCTTCAACACGTTAACACGTTCACGTGCAACTTCAAAGTTCACAAACTCCTTTATGTCTTGAAAGTGATATTGTTGGTGCAATTTTATGCATTTGGAGCTCAATAAATCAATAAAATTCGGACCGGAATGCACTCTTGCGTGAAACCATTAAAACAAGAAATGAAATTCAGTTTTATCTCACTCAGAGATACCTACAGATAAATCGTGACAAATGAGCCGCAACATCACGGTTCGTTATCAATAGACTACGGATCATTATGCAAAATAAAAATTTTCTGCATCAATTACAATTAAGATGCTGGAATCAAATAAAAATTAGTTTCCTCCTTTAATAATCCTAATAAGATGATGATAATATACCGATACCCTTAAATCCTTCTTATGCTTTTATTGTTCCACCTACTTACTTTTGTCATAAATGCATAAAAACCGCAGTCTAATTATCAAAGTTGCATACACCCGACTGACTGCCAAGGATATTTTTGTAGAGACTGGAGTACATATGCTAATTTGTTGCCTCTGCTTTCCGTTTTACATTGAACGAATTTCTCCCACAATTTGTACCGTAATTTACAACTCGCGAGCTATTCGTCCAAGCAGCTCGAAGAGCATTCAAGCCGCAATTTGCTCAGCATTCACAGCTGTTCGCTGTAAGCGGTTTCTACTTGTAGTTTGTCAAGTTAACGGTTAGGAACGCGTTCGAGCGTTTCTACAATTCGATGGCGATCGAGCGGAACAGGGATTAGATGGCGCGTGCGACGCGTGTTCTCGCGATGTCTCGTGATCGGGAAACGTGTCGACGATTTTATTAGTTGGACAAACTGAAGCGCTAATGAACCAGACTACTGAATTAGCGAACGATTTCCAATCGTGGAGCCACCGGAAAACTAAGCCAAACTTTGTTACACTATGCTGAATTTGCACGTGTGCAAATTTAGTATAGTATACACTAGTAGACAATATTATGAGACACTCTGAAAATTATCGCAATAACAACTAATATTCCATTTACATTAATCAAGTTTTATGGGAAACAGAGCCAAATTGTTTTAATTGTGTCCAACATCTTCAGAAATGCAAGACGCATGACAAATGGAATTTCACGTGGACAAAATTATAAGACACTGTACTAACAACATCTTTATAATTTTGTAGAACTGAAATATTCTGTAGCAAATATTTACTTTAGATAAACATCTCTTGCGTTATTCGTACGATTTCTGAAGGCACTGGTTGCATATAAACTTTCACATGTAATGCTGTTTAATATAAATACAATATAAATCCCTTGTCTCAGTAATTTATTCCACTATTGCAGTACAGTATAGCTTACTATACCAGTGAGTCAGAAGTCCAAATTCATTGGGAATCGTATGGCAACAACTCTGGTGTACATCCAGGGTTGCCAAAGCAGCATAGATCGTTGTATGAAGTGCATTGTATTCGATAATGATTAAATCGAGAGCACAAACTCATCGATCACGAACTCAAAAGTATTCACTCCTCTCGACACCTCCACGAATACTTTCGACTCGGCGATATTAAATCAATATTATACGCTACGGAATATTCCGAAGCCATTGAACCACTTGATCGAATATCCTCTCCAACATCAACGATGATAGATGACAGATGGATCATCTCGCCGAGAAGAAGCCAACAGAGTGAACCATACAACAAGAGAAGGAAAGAGAAAGTCAATGATCGGTGAGAGAATGTTCGAGGTGAAGGCACGTCGACGTTTGTTTCGCAGCAAAGGTCATCGACGTCCTCCATCGTCTGAGATCGACCACGATCTCAGTCAAGGATCACCTTCGGTGAAGCTTGAAATGAGTCGAAAGCGAGAAGAGTGCTCCAGAGTTCGACAATCCATGAAGGAAGCTGTCAAGAACCTTCGACAGTCACAGTGTTATGATCCTTCGACATCTCTGAAGCCGATAAGAAGACACAGAGATAGAGACGCAGAGAGGAAAACAACGTGGGCATGATAGACGAGATAACACAGAACGAGTAGAAAGATGAAGAGAGTTAGCAGACGATAGAAGAATAGTGTACAGAGAAGGAGAATCTGCCGCAGCAGTCCCGTTTGCGCGGTGAGAGTCCTTGCCACGTGGTGATCGTTGACGATCTCTGGATCATTGACCTCCAAGGTTTTACCGAGCTGGTCGCGACATCGTCACGCCAGCGAGTTGTCATGGGTGCTGTCAGTTGTGGCAACGGTGTTCTGCGGACCCGGGTTGGTCGTCGCATTGTCCTCGTCCTCGTCCGGCGGGAATGTCGGCAACGAGATCGAGACCTTAGAGCCGTTTGAGCTGGTCGATTTGAACCCGGCGTCCTCGTCGTCGTCGTCGTCATCGAATGGCGACGCGGCGGTCACCGTCGACCCGTCATTCGACCCGCGTCCTTCGCCACCAGACTGGTTATTCCCAAGGAAATTCCGCAGCAAGGTAGGCCCGAGGACTCGGATCACCTCCGCGACTATCGAGTTCACCTTTTGTTCGATCATCTAGAAAACAACGGCTCTTAGCTGGATCGAAATACACCTGGCTCGTTCCACCTCGAGGATGACGATCGAGGATCTATAGAGGACCGGGTCTGATACTCTCGGATCTAGTTTTGGCGATTCTCTGTCGGTGGAGCGTGTTCTTGCAGGTCCAATTCAACGTCAAGTGTCCATTTATAAGACTGATTTTGCTTTTTTTTTTTAGAACGGCGAATGTGATGGTGTTATCCTTCGTGCCGACTAGAGTAGGTTATCGAGATTGTTGTCTTTCGTGCTGGGAGACCAGGAGAATGATCGTCGAACGATCGTCGCGAGGATCGTGTTGGAAGACAGTGCTTTTAGGTTTATTTCATCGAGATTGTATCTTCGGTTGAGCACTGAGTAGGTGTACCTTAACGTCCGTCAGCTTTCATTCATTTTTGTCACTGATGCGTAAAATCCACAATCCATACAAATCTCACAATAGATCGATGAAATAAAAGAAAGTTTCATTTGTGTCTTTAAATATGGAATAAGATCTCACAGCTAGCCCAATATCGAAGCTGTGATATTAAAACGTGCCATACTTTCAACCATAAGTGACTAGCTAACGGACGTTGCGTACACATTACTGGTGCGTATAATAAAGACGAATTATAATTATTATTGGTTGCGCAAGAGCTTGACGCACGGCACCCGAAGAAATTCCGAATGCATTTAGAGAATCGAACGCGCAACTTTCTTGGGAAGAATGCCAATTCGGTGTGAAAAATTTCTCCTCGGCCATCGAGAGATATTTTCTGCATTTTGTATATACACCCTAACTCGGAGAGGCTTGTTCACGCTTATTAATTAACTAATCTCTCTCTCTCTCTCTCTCTCTCTCCAGCTGGAGGATGTATCCATTGAATCACTTTTACTCGCTTCCGCTTTTAAGAACGAAATTTTCTAGGGATCAACGAACTTCTTCTAATTGTCTGTGCGAATACCAGCTAGTTAATTAGTGTTATGATACATCTCTATGGTTTTCCCATCTGCATCGATACAATCTCGAGGACGCCCACAGTCCTCTTATGCGGGTATAATTGGATCGACCGACGATGCTTGGATTTCGAAGGATTCGGGATCCCACACGGAAATGTCAATTGTTGTCAATGAACACGTATTGTCAATTACAAAAATCTATGCGTGGCGAATTTCGAATATTTGAGGCAGAGAAACATGTACTGCATATTTTATGGACGTTAAATAATTTATTCGACAAAATTAGAGGGGGATCCTCAAGAAAATTCTATTATTCTTGTTTACAAAAAGAGAATGTGAGTATGAAGGTAGGGACGTATATGATAGATAGAAATTGTTGGTTCGGTCAAAGGGTGAAAAATAAATTCGAAGATAGGGACATGTGAACATTTCAAATAGATGCCAGACGCCTATTTGAATAGAAATTGTTAGGAAACAATAAATGCAAAGATAGGGACATCTGAAAATTTTAAACAGTTGAAAGCAGTCTATCAGAATGAATAGAAATGGTTAGAAAAAAATAAACATGAAGATGGGACCGAATGAAAATTTGAAATATAAAATTCAAGTGTCACTTAACAAATCATCGGGGGTAATAAAATTCTTGATTTTATTTTCGGGGCTAATGAAACGTGCAAAATCCGTGTTTCTCTCTCAAATGTTAGGTTTCGTCAAGCATTGTAGACACTTGCAAATGACGATCACGTAAACCGTCATTCAAGTTGCTCCACCACCGCAAATATTCGCGTCTGTCGGTGGGATCTCAAGGCTACGGGGGGCTCAAATGATCCTGGCCGTCAGCAGGACTTCACTGCGTCATGTATTCGGCAGTGGCTCACCTGAGAAATTTCGGGAAAGAGTTCCCGCAGGATACCGATCGTCCGTTTGCTTCTTAGGGCGACATCGTTGTCGGCTTCGACGACCATCAGCCGATCGAGTGCCTGAAAACAGTTTCCCTTTGTCCCTGCAGTCTGTTTTTCCATTCTCCCCCCAATTCCTCCTCCCGATAACCCGTTCGAAAGAAGTTCCTCATTCGCGTATTTTATCGTTCACAAATTTCATCATTCACGAATTGCATCGTGCACGAATTGCACCGTTAGCGAACTGCATCGTTCACGAATTTCTCAATTTACGAATTCCTTCGTTCACGAGTTCCAGCGTTAACGAATCCCTTGGAGATTGAATTGCCAGTAAGAAATGATCGTTTTGTCAGCAACGAGGAAGTGTCCGAGCTAGCGACCCGCTCGTTAGCCGGAAAGCTCGTTGAAAGTGTCTGAGACGCGTTAACCCAACAGCGTTGCATAATAGCCTTCTTCGAATGTTTGACGATTTACGGTCGGCAATTTTCGAATGACGCGAAATCGGCTGAAACACGTGCTCGCAGGCGCTCGGATGGTAGACCGAACGCAATAGAAGGAAACCGTCCCGCGAAACGGCGCGACGGAACTGCACCGTTGCGTACAACAATAACCCGAACCGGAGTTACCGAGTTAAACGTCAGAATTGCGTATTATTAGACGAGCGGCCGTATTAGTGCCGCTACAGTTTACTATAACAGACTCCTGGGAACTGCGAGTTACGTGTTACGTTGTTTGGTCTGTTCACCTCGAGTGGACAAAACTCGTACAATTAAAAACAATAATAACGAACCCGTTGCAAAAGACGCCGAGTGTTCGGTGAATTAATTGTCGCTCGAACGGTCTTCTTGGACCATCTAAAACGTTGCTCAACCCGGTTAGCGAGGTTCACTTTCCCTGAAATCACGTTCGACCAGCTGTTACGATACTCCCATGTGTTACAGTTACGATCGCAGTCTCTCTTGCCGATTCGTTATATTTCCATGCGCCGCGCCGGTGAAATTATCCCATCGGAAATCGGAACTTTCGAATAATCGATCCTACGGTAACTAGTCGAGCTGTTATGGATGATACAGGAAACGTTTCCAAGCCGCTTTCGAGAGTCCATCGTGGAAACCTTTCTCTGTATATTGTTGAAGAGACTAGCTGATTTATACCGGCGGCTAATGAGGATTCTATGAACGATCGAGATCAGGAGCGCTCGACCACGCGTTGAAGTCTCCGGGGCTACTGTGTCACTGTGCAACGCGCGTTCAAGTCTTCCAACGCTATGGCATACCGTTTGCGCTCAAACTTATCACTGCAGCACCGGTCAAATAACCGATCGTTAATATTTGCTTTTGTAATTCTTGAAATTATGAAGATGCTCCCACTGGAAATACTAAAAATCTATACAGTTTCTGATAGAGTACGTTGTGAGAAACATGGATCGGCGTTTGCCACGGTTGCGGTCGAAAAAAATTGCAGTTGTTTATTAATCAGTATGAATGTACTCGTTGTCCGAACAGAAAAAAATAAACAATTATGAGTACCTACAAAATGACGGCACATAGAAGTTATATTATTCTAAAATAAAACCAGAATACTTCTCCACAATGTACTTATTGTCCGAATAGAAAGAAATTAGAACTTATGATTACCTACAAAATAGCGGCACAGAACGAAGTTAAATCATTTTGAAGTAAAACCAGCATGCTTCCTGAATTCCTCAGAAATGGGATATCATTATTCGCCTCGGAAAACGAAAAAATAATCATTTTGTCAGACGTTCATGAAGAGGAAGTTTGGGAACCACTGACACCGACGCGACGCGATTGTGTGCCCCAAGAATCAGAGATCAGAGAGAGGTTGGAACACGCGCGTACACGCTCACGCACGCGCTTTCCATTGGGCATCGATCGAGCGAAGAAAGTGTCCGGTGTAGCTTGAGCGAGTGTTCGCGGCCAGTGAAAGTGTCGGGTACCGAAGAAGAGAGCCGGTCTGCCGTCCCGTATTTTCGTTGGACTGTACCACGCGCTGATATTGCCTCGGAATACCGCGACTTCTTTATAAGAATAAATACTTCCGATGATCGAAGGTCGCCGGATGACTCAATGATTCGCCGAATTGGTCGGGCAAGCATCGCTGAGAGCGAACGCTTGTTCGTTGAACAGGAAACACGACTCGCGTCATAAAGCAGGCATTAAACAGTCCTGTTAGCGGATCGGAGACCTCGGATTGAAGAGAAGAAGGAAGGAAAGGTGAGAATAATCGCGAGTTTCATTCGGTCGCGATGGCTCGGCGAGGTCGTAGCACTTGTCTCGAGTGAAAGAGGCCTCCGTCGAAAGTGAAACATCATCTCCGGTCACCGAATCGATCGCCTCGGTCCAACGAGCGACGGCGAACGATCGTTTCAGACGACGAAATCCAGGCGAGAACTTTCGCAACGATTCGCAACGAACTCTCCTCGTTGGCTTTATCTTCGAAATTAACCTGTCGCGGTCGTCGCTTGATGGCGAATTTTGTTCTCCCTAAACCGGACTTTCTCCGGTTCCAGAGTTCCCCATTTTTCAAATGATTCGACGATCATGCTAGCCCAGTGACACAGAGAAAGCGATCGTTACGGAATCGTTATGTAATGTTCTGTTCTCGTGTGAATTAACCCTTTACCGACTTATTAGTCGAAAGGTTAGCTGATGATATTATATGTAGGCAGTGGAATTTTGCTTCGTAGAATTTGAGCATGGAGAATTTATAGAATGATCTTCCTACTGCCTTATAAACTTGAAGAATTTGTTTAGGCTTTTGAGGATGAAGGTGCCACGATACAAATAGGGGAAAGTTAAATAAATTCGACCTTATCTATAATTCCTTGGTGATTAGCATTACAAGCAAAGCTACTCCGATTAATCGTTTGCAAGATACATCGTGAGATTGGACCTGACTTGTTGTTCGCAGTTAATTGGCACCAGCAACAGCACTGCGAATTCTTCTCTTTTTCAAGATGTACGAATTGATTTGACTTCGGCAAAACGTTTCTGTGAAGTTTATAGAAGATTCAGCTGGAGATTGTGGTTCAATAAATTGCAGCCAGCCTTTCAAATTCTTTGAACATTTTTATGTTCTGGAAAGAACGACGCGGAGTGGAAAATTTTGTAAACGAATCTACCATCTCCAGAAAGTTGAAAATTCAGCAAAATAAAAATTATGACTCTTTTTACTTTCTAATGCAAATAGTTTCTATCAAACAATCTTTATCAATGGATGTGTGAAGAACTGAAAATGTTTAGATTACATTTTCTTATATTCTTCGATTGACCATTGTGCATACAGTATGCATTGAATGAGTCAATGTAAACAATAATTATCTAGAAACCCACCTACGCGTTTGCAATAATTGCAAAACAAGAAATGTACAGTGAGTCATTGTGATCTATCTAATAAATCTAGTGTCGTAACGCAGACGTAAATCCTCAGAAAACATAGTCTGTCTCTAAATACATAACAATAAAAGGTCAAACACCCACCACACAAGAAAAACACCAGGTTAAAACGAACACAAAACGTTCTTAAAAACCATCCAGTCATAAAAGACACGTGTTGCGGTCAGACAGAACAATCTAGTCGCCATAACACAATCTCTTCCGCCAATAACAAAAGCCTACGACGAAAAACACGCGCCCAATTCAGTTTACACTATGTATATCCCAGCCTCAAACATTAGAACTATGCAACACTACAAATTCCTTTCAGCACACTAAAAACCTTTGCAAACCCATTACATAATCAACCGATTGATCGAAAATGCTAGTAGACACTTCTAACATCAAGATGGACTTTGAGTCAATTACAAAATTCCAGACTCGAGAAATTTTTATCTCGAATGCTAATTTCGTCCATCGAACATTTTTCTCATCCTCTTACCTCGGATCGAAGGCGTTCTCCTTCAGGAAGCGGATGCGAGCTAACCAGAGCCACGCAGAGCGCTGCTAAGATGATGGCCGTGGACTTCATGTTGCCTCGAAGAATATCTGCAAGAAGCACAATCTCGTCAGTGTGTTGCGTTCGTCGGTGAGCAAAAATTTCGACAGGGTCGCCGGAAGAGAAAGGTCCGCTTGTGCGTTACTATATGCTCCTGGATGGACCGGAAACCGGTCAGAAGGATCGGAGGAGACAAAGACGAGAGTGCGAGGGAGATCCTCAGGAGGGGATCGAGCAATGGTTCTCCTTTCTCGAGCATGGATACGTTCGAAACTATCACTTTCGACCGAATGAAAGTCGAGAATGCCGTTGGCATCTTGGACGCCGGAGATTCTCCGCGAAAGATGGACTGCCGCCTCTTACAATCGACCTGGCAATTACCGGTTCATTATCTGTTACGTCTGAGACGTCGCAAAAAGTTCACCAGCTCCTCGAACAGTCAAAAATTTTGTCTGAAGAATTAAATCTTTGAAAGTAGCCTCCCGAATCGATTCAATCTGCGCTCTGCTCGGAGATTTTCTGCTGAGAACTTCGTTAATGTCGAAATAAAAAGGAGCTTCTCAGACTAATTTAGCCTGTGTTCAGTTTAGAGATTTTTAGTTGAATATTCCTGGAGGTAGGAATTTTGTTTACCTAAAAATAAAGAGAATTTTTTGTGTCCAGTCTGGAGATTTTTAGCTGAACGTTTGATTTATTCGAATTTTATTTAGATCCATTCAAGAGAGAGATTATATCCAACTAAGAATTTTTGTAACTTGTTCCTTTGGCAATATGCTACACCACCTCCAAGTTAATTTAATCGGTGCTCTCGGCTAAAAATGTTTCTGCTCCATTATCTCACAATTTAATTATAATAGATTCTGCATATAGATCAATAGAGTCTGCATTCACTTGAGAATATTTAGCAAATCATCAGTTTGAAATTGATTTGATTGTAATGATTTTACTTCAGAGGGGCATTTTAGAGAATAGATTGTTGTTTGGAAATGTTACTGCGAACTGAGGAAGTGATTGTAAGTGTCTTTCAATTGACAGACATTCCGAGGCATCTCCAAGCACCTGTTGACATCGTATTAGTTTTCCTGGCGCACTGCACAGAGCAAACTAGAAATTCAAGTGGTATTGCAGAACGACCGATCGCCGAAACGGGTCTATAATTGCAGTAGCAGACAGCCGGAATACAATGGTGGCGACATTGCCAGCCAATATAGATTCAGCACGCGCGTCCCCTAACCGATGGTGCAACATTGCCCGTTGGAGGTCGGCTATTAGCAATTTCAATTAATTGCTCGTCAGCCGGTGCAGAAATCGGACGATAAATTACCTATATGGAGCATCATCCTTTAAACAATATATCTAGCAGAAAGTTGCCTAATTTGAACCTGCTGCTGGCTTCATACATTTATATTTAACAATTATGTACTAGGTTCTAATGACTATGTCAAAAAAGAATATTCACATAGGTGTAGTTTAGTTGCACATCTTTCATCAGTCTTCACGGTATTAACGAATTATGAACTATGCTCATGTTTAGCTACCTTCCTCTGACTAAAAAACAATTTCCAGCACTATTAACAGCATTAGTCAATCATTAACTGTGCTCTGCACCTAGTTTAGTTACGTGTTTTCAACCAGAAAAATATTTACAGCGTTACCAGTGGTATCGATCGACTACGAATTAGGAATTACGTCCAATGTAGATACAGGTCCAAATTCGGCAGCGTTCGTCTAATTCTGCGAGGATTTTCTTAAGCTTTCCAAAGAGATACAGTCGGCAGCCGACCGAAAACTATCACACAAGTTACTTTCGAGGTCGTGGAGCGACAGCGGCAGAAAATTAGCTACACTTTTCATATCCAACGGAGAAAGGAGAGGACCGTGACAGCTGTCGAACCTTTCTCCCAGGGGGAACGGAAAAGAATCGGACTATTTTCTGATCCACGGGCAAGGAGGGACAATGTCGAAACTCAAAAAGAAACAACACGCCGACACGTGCGTCCTCAGGAGGATACGTCCAGATGCGATGGAAAACCGATTTTCCACATGGACACGAGACCGCCGCGCGAGTTTCGATTTTCTCCTCGAGCCCGTCGTTCTTGGCCGAGAACCACTACACCGATCATTTTCACTGAGAATCTTGGCTCGCGAATCACACTGGCGACGAACATGAACTCGAGGAGCATGCATGGATACCCTGCACGCGGGGAACTGATGGGTGAACCTCCAGAAAACTAGTTTGCAAGTCCTTGGTGTCGTGCGATATGAAATATGCACTGGAGATTGGTTTGAAAGACATTTTTTCAGTGAGCTTAAAACTTTCTTGAAACTCTTAAAACTGCTGATTTATTTGCCAAAATTTTTATGCATGTTCGGAGGCTTGGGATCACTTGCATTAATGACGTTGAGTTCACATATCTTTAATTACACATTTTACAATTTTTTCAGAGGTGGTAGAGGTAGCTTGGGACACAGCAATATTGAACTGAAGGAATATGTTTTAACATAAATTGTATTGGTAAGTAACAAATTCGTTAATATTGTGATTTTCCTCCCAAGCCACTTTAATCGAAAAATAATACATTACTAGAATTTAATTACGATATTGAATCACTTCAAAATTTTATATATAACATTTTTTTGTTTGTCTCTTATCGAGCATGCCTATCGTTTAATCAGAATCGTCCGAACTGAAACTTCAACGACGGTAACCGGTGACCGTGCACGATGGACGTATTAAAACCAAAACTTCAATTCTATTTACTTGAAATATATTTTCTAATATACACTGATCATCTGAAAGTAACTAGAATTTGCCTTCCGACCTGCATTTATATAAAATTCATAATCTGGTGTATTTTAATCTTGCAAAAGTCACTAGCAAGTCGATCCCGAACCTCGCAACCCATTTCCTATAACCCGATAAAGCCAACATTTGTTCGAGAGGACTCCACAAAATTAATTTCGAGGGATTTTGGAAATTTTGAAGGAATTTTTTCGGAGACTAGGATGTCCGACAGTTTCCCCACTGGTCACCGGAAGCCACGTGTGTCCCACTTCCGGTCACTGGGACGGACTCATCAGCCCGTCGAGGAACTCACCACACACCGTTTATTAATTCCGTCACTCGATTAACTTTTTGAAACCGCTTCGAAAAAGAGGACCCAAAAGGAGCTCTCGGCGGCTCCTGCTCTCGTCGGCTTTTCTGTGACTGTCTGTGTAACGGAGCTTAGTGAGCGGCTTTTATTAGAAGGAGGGGCCTGGCGCCACCTCCACGCTACACTTAAGCCTCCGTCCTCTCGTCTCCTCTTTCTCTTTCTCTTGCGGCGAGTGATCCTCGAGAGAGGGATCGTCGACGATCGCTGGCCCCGGACCTGCTCGATCGGACCGATCCACGGTCCGGACGTGAGGATGAACGGACCGGAAGTCAAATGAGGATCAGGATAATTGTCGTCGATCGTTATCAGTAGTCCTTGGAACGCAATCATTTCCTTCACGACAGGTGGAGAGAGTCTTTGTAAAATTTGTTTTCTTGAAAACGAGAGAATTGCACTGTTTTTTCTTGTGTGGAAAATTATCAGAATAATCGTCATCAATCGTTATCAGTGGTCCTTGGAAAATTTTTGTTATGCATAGAGACGCGTGCAGTCTCTCTAGTCATACCTAACTATAGTTTATTTAAATTGATATCTTTAATCGTCTTCTTTTCCTGTGGATCATTCAATTGTAGAAATATTGGGTCATCCTGTAAGTCGTATATCAGGAAACTATTATAGATATAATTTTTGATTAATCGTATATCTTTTAAATTTCTTACCGATGAAATATAATTATTTAAGGATCTATAGCCTTTAAGTATTTAGAGATCTACTTCTATATGTCTATACATATAGCATATAAAACATAATATTATTACATCATTAGGGAAAAAGGTTCGTTTTAGTCACAAGCAATTATCTTTAGAAAAATATGGATGATATAATTCAGTAATGATTCGCAGAAATGTGTAATGAGGAAGTTAATCTCTTTCGTCAGGTTCGTCGAGATTACTAAATGTCCAAGTTTTTGTCACAGTTTACTATAATTTTCAAGGAATTAATCATCGATGCCGATAAAATGTTTCATTACAGGGATCCCAGAAAACACATGTCCAAGTTTTTACAGGAAACGTGCTTCAATTTCACATTATGTCACGAAAAACGTGAAAAGTTCCTGCTACTTTGTGTTGCAGACAGGTTATACCGAGTACATCATTCCAAATGTTTTTCTTTTGATTCGCGTATCTAATTATGAAACTGGTCGGTGCGTGCCCCACTCTGACTAGAGAAGTATCTTAAAATCTATATAAAGGCTTGCAACTTGATGAAAGTTGATCATTCTCCCCATTCTCCCCGCAATTGATCTTTGGCGACGTTCATGTGTCGGTTTGGCACATTAAACTTCTGATCTATCTGATAGATTTTTCTCGAAATTACGTTTTTAGAGAACGAAACGATCGTATACGATATTTTCCACGATGTCTATCAGAAATTGCAATTTTATCTGGGTAATTCCTATTTAGTATACTATACACAAATTTGTTTACTGGCAGGGTAAGGTTGCAGATTATTGTAGATCATTTTTACTAGCCACCATTACTGGAATAATTCTATAGATTCCAAGCTAAAAAATATATCAACTCCACTGTATGCATATAGAATACTTTATCACGTACGGAATCATTTGAAATCCTAAATAATCAATAATCAGAAGAAGACAAAATTAAATAAATGCAAAGGTTGCAATTGCACGTCTCCAATTCAAAACAAGGTTATTCTCAACTACGTCATATAAAACGTTAAAAAAATGCTGAATATAGAATCCTGTCTAATAAAAAGAAGATAATAATAGGAGGAAGTGGCAAAAATTTGTGAGCAATTGTTTTCACAATTAATCGCTCAGAATTAATTACCAAGCAGTGAATAAATGTTCTCACACACAGGACGAATTTAAATAGCTAGGAATAATGTAGAATTTCGTTGTCTAATAAAAAGGAGATAATAATAGGAGGAAGTGGCAAAAATTTGTGAATAATTGAGTAAATAATATCACTAACAATTAATTGCGAAGCAGTGAATAAATGTTTTCACACAGAGCGCTAATTTAAAGGAAACAAATCGCAGAACGGAAAGATCATGTTCCCCGAGCGCAGTAGATTAGGATCGCCCCTTGTCAGACACGGGAATCAACGTTGTCGTGCAAAACGAACGCACCTACTACAATAGATCCTCGCCGCTTAATTAGACAATCCAAAAAGAAACTCTCGCGAGCAATTATTCATGAACGAGTCGACTTGAATCGCACCCGTAAATCGGATTTAGCTCGATAACACCGGTGGACGTGCTTTCTCCGAGGAACGTTTCCAGTTTCGTTCGCCGTTGTGTGTCGCATCCAGTGAAAATCCCATTAAGATCCTGAGCAGATCTCGTCGATCTGCATCACGGTGCACACCTGGAAGCTCTGGAAACTTTCGTTCCAGATTGCCGACCAATTGTTTACTCGACAGGAGCCGCCGACGAAACTGTGAAATCTCGTTCGCCGAACGTTGTCTGCAATTAAGCTGCATTAGCAGGAATTATTAACAATTTTTATAGCGTATAAATGGATCACAGTGCACCATGAATTTAGTGTTTTTCCAGTGGAAAGTTTTATTCAGAGAATCCACTGTTTTCAGTTAAACTGCGTTTCGATAAGGCTCGATTAATATAGTCAGAACCAATTCTGCAAGACTAGACCCTTTCACGTGTTGGAACTGGATGCTGGGTAGCTGAAGTTACGTCATTTTTATTCCGGGATTATTTATTGTATCGGTTTTATGTCACTTATTTGAGGGGATTTTTGTACGCACGTAGCTTTACGAGGAATGATTTATAAAAATTCGGGTTGGGAAATAATTGTTTTTTAATTTGTTGGGGGTTGGCACTCTAAAGAAGGTAAAACTATTAGTAAATTATTTTGAATGTTATATATATAGAGAGAGAGAGAGAGAGAGAGAATGTGCAGAATTACTGGTAATAAATGAGTTTGTCTTCCGGGACCACTTTCTTCCGGGACTAGAAATGGCAATTTAAAGAGTTGAAGAAAAGTGTTCATACTTTATGAATGGTTGTATGACATTCTAAAGTCTATATCATACAGTGCCTATTGTTAAAAGATAAATGGAATCTACATCATCGCCACTTCAGAAGACTTCCTTTACTTGCGTTACTTCTAGAAACAAAAATTCATAGAAACTGGGGTTAAAAACATTTGACTATTTTATTAATGGTTGTACGACATTTTAAAGAAGGTAAAAATCATGTTAAACATTTATTATATTTTTCTGAATGCTGAAGTGCAAAAAATTTTAATTAATACAGAATTCATTCAATTGACTACGGCACTGAATTCGTGCAAAGATTCGAAACAACAGGGTGATCAGTGTAAATTAAAATATACACGATTTAGTTATTTTATTCGCAGACTAAAGAAATCGTGGCTGCAAAAACGCGGCTTTGCAAATCGTGTGTTGTTCAGGGACGCGAATTTCGCCAATTTCTCGCGTTTCTTCCAAAAGATTCCGGAAATAATTGAGAGAAAACAGAGCGCGGGACACGCGTCGCTAATCCTCGACAAAGAACCGGTCACGTTTGATCGAGCTTGTCACCGTAGAAAATTTGGTAACCATTGTCGAAAGTTTTTCTCACGGCAACGACCGTGTGCTCGTTCACCGTTGCCCAATAATAAACTCAATTGGATAGACTAACCATTCGAAATCCGCACGGACTGCAGCGTTTCCTATTGTATCGAGTATTATTTAGTAACATTCAGGATCCCGTTAGTTCATTCCCATGTTTCGTAACTATGGCAATATGGTAATACTATGTTCTTTAAATGGGGGGACAATAATTTATAGATGGTCTTCGGGTCAGAAGTCTCATTAAAACGATGACGAATACGCAGAACCGCAGTTCAAACACCTTGAACTGTTTTGTAAACAGAGTCTTCAGTTTCGTAGTGTCCTTCGTGAAGAGTTGAACGACCAGAGCCACGCTATCTTGCCTGTACCTTCGTTTCGTGAATCTGGTGTCATCGATCTAATGGCATCGTGGAAATTTTCGTTAGCGAAGATAAAATCCCGCTAACACTATCATTAGCTCGTCGTCTTAGAGCCAGAGCTGGATTAGGAGATGTTGAAAATAATCACTGAAATACTTCTTTTTTATCTTGGTAACACTGACAGGCCTGCTGAAGGCTAACAGTTTGACACGAACTAACGGCGTTGCTTGTGTAATTATTTCAAACAAAGTTTGCAAGGTCCATATCATCAATTCTTTAATTTCAAGTACTTTTTTTCTCTACACGTCCTTCATGATTGAAAATGATTTATACTTGGATTGGAAGCGTCGAGGCTCAGCACCGTATGACGAGGGTTAAATAAACTAGTATTCATAAATTTATTTAAATCAATTGGAAAAGTATTTCTTTAATATTATGCGTGGATTTTTTTTTATTATTATATATACCCGAAATAATTTTTTTGTGGGTTGTGTTAGAGAAACAATATACATATTTGTCATATTTCTAAATGTACTTTACCATACATAAACATAATTATGAACGCCAAAGTACATAGATCCACAATTATTTTGTACGGAAGACTTCACACACACACACACACACACACACTCGTATACAACAATAATACAGGAAAATTGCATTAAATTTAATAAAATGTTGGAAATATTTCTATTAATTCATGAACTCATAGTTCGCGTGTTGAAAATGCACAATTGAAGGATGCATACATACGTGTACTCGTGAAATTCAATGAACACACGCAATTAACCGGTACAACGAGGTTCACGGAAATAATTGAAGAAAATGCTTTTCTTCTTTATTTCGACTTCGAAACGATTTTTAATCGATGAAAAAAAGACAGCAGGACACGACTGACAAGCACCCGGTAATTCATCGTCATTGTAAACACAGTCAAGCCTCTCGCGAGTCTCAGACGTCGTTGGAGTTTGTCCAGTTGCGACGTTTCCGCTTATTACTCCTCGACTCGAAATAAGAGGAAGATCATTACGCCAATGACGAAACCAAAGATCCTCCGCTGATCTGTGCAAAGTAGATTTTGAAAAATAGGACGCGACGTCCGGGGTGTCGTGAAAAATTTCCTGGAACATAATCTAGTGAAACGTTCGTGTATAGTACGTTATCCTAATAGGATAAAGGTTACTCAATTCGCCAAGGAATGCTGAACCACACCTACACGGAATAATCCTGCGGACGCAGCGGAAACTGCTGATTGGACTTTTGTCAAAAAAGAAGAAAAAAAGAAGAAAGAATCGGAGGAACTTTCAACGTTGCGCAACGCTACTTTCATGCGCGATTTTGTTCCATTTTCGTTGATCCTTGGGAAGGATTATCCTTCGATCTGGAACACAGACCTTCTTGCAACACTTTTTCGAGAATTTATATATTAAACAATGATGTTGAGACGTGGAAATAAATTCTAGGACATAGAAAAAGAACCCATAACAAAATTCTTAAACCTACTGAAAAATCATCCAATAAACACATCTAAAAAATGTTAAAATTTTAAGATTCAACAAAATAACTT
The DNA here is from genome assembly GCA_028455605.1 of Lasioglossum malachurum. Classification (NCBI taxonomy): domain Eukaryota; kingdom Metazoa; phylum Arthropoda; class Insecta; order Hymenoptera; family Halictidae; genus Lasioglossum; species Lasioglossum malachurum. Next base: position 12,501,292 of record CM052314.1, on the reverse strand, counting down.
TACAAGGTAGAGAAAAATACCAAGGTGCGAAAACTCATTTGAAAAAACCTGTACAATCTGTTAGAAAATGTGGAGCAAACAGGAAATTATTTTTGATCGATTAGAATAACTTATGGCACCTGATAAAGTAAATCAGAACAGCTCATTGGTCCAAATAAAACCGAATGGGGGTTAAAAGGAGACGTAATCGATTCTCGGTTCAAGTAATAGATGCATAGTGGCGTTACAAAAAGAATGGTCCTCCTTGAAACCGATATAAAGAAGAGACACAAAAAGAGAGAGAGCGTCTATTCGTAAAAAGAAACTCGTCGGACCCAATAAGTAGACACGTCCAAGGATGCAACGATCTTTTCATGGCGAATGGAGCCGCAGCTTCTAATCGGTCACAGATTTATGTAAGCGGCGAGGAAACACGCTGCATTATTTATTTTCCGATGTCGTATTATCTGGACACCGGTTAGCCACGTAACGTTCTCCAGGAGCTAGGGGGCCTGGAATAGAACGGCGATGGTTCCGGTACCGGTTATCTGTGGAAACCACCGGCGAAAATAAACAAATCGCGGACATTACCCGATTCGAAGCAATTCCGCGTGAAACGAGCTCTGTTTCAATATTTTCCTTTTATTCCTCGAGAATCGATTCGTGTGAAACGCACTTCCTGTGCTAAATCCATGGCCCTGCCTCATGCATATTCATCATAGATTCATATGAATTTTATCTTTCTTAGAATTAATTGATAGTAATTGAATGAACAGACCTCGAGAAGCTCGCCGAATGATTTTTCTGTCCCTGACCGGTTTAATGGGACTCTATCTCACTCTGAGAGGCATTATTTCCTGCTTATTCGAAAAGGAAACCCATCTTCGAAGGACCTACCTTATCTGGAATAGGCAAGTTCCACTGATTAAAATGATTTTTGATTCCAAACCATGTACAGGGTGTATATAAAGTAATGATCATCCGTCCTAGGGGTGAATCGACACCTCTGGATCGGTGGACACTTTGTAATAGAAACTTGCCACAAAATTTGATTGATCTGATATTATTAGATATAGAAATTATTATTCTACTGCACTTTTAGCTCTGTAGAGTTACCATTTCATTAACAAAAATTTTATAATTTTCTGGCTCGTTCAATTGTGCTTTGAAGTGCAACGAAAATAATAAATCATGTCACCTTCTTCATTGGTTAAAGATATGTAAGCCTAAATAAATTAAGGTTTCTTAAATAATTCTTCGAAACTGTTTATTGCTGTATATAATAAATGCAATAGATCAGATTTATGTTCGTACACGGCCCTGAAGCCACTCCATTTACAGGTTAAGAAACACAGTTTCGTGTTCTCTCTAGTTATGCTCGTCACGAAAATAGTCGGAATTCGGATCCCCGATTCGAAGATACCTCCAGAGAGGTATTTACATACACGATTGTTTCTCCAAGCTCGAGTTTCTAATGAGGGTCCCTCAGGGTCATGCGTTTTCCTTGTGACTGGAAATGCGTAGGACAAGTAAGTACCTATAAGATGTTCATAAATACCTCTCTGGGACGTATCATCAGATAAGGGACTCGATGTAAAGGTGTAGGAGGAAGAAACAATAGCGAGACCGATGAAGTTCCTCGTTTCTATTCTGGAGGTCTGCGAGCGGGTCAAGGAGGCTTGTAAAACTTACAAAACTAGAATGAGTCATTTTTCTGGTCATATTTCTGCGCGATGGGTCGCTTTCGACTAATCCCGACGCTTGTTGCTAAATCTCTCCCGTTTTCTTTCTTGTTCTCCCGCTCTTTCTGTCTGCTATTGTATGCTAATCTTCGCGGTCGCTGACTAGTCAAAATTTTCATGATGTCGAAACTTACCCATAAGTAATGGTATATTTTCTCCGAGATGATCGTCCAATGTCTTTTCATTCAGTCATGTCCCAAAAATGTTACACTTCCTTGAATTATATGTTCGGTTCTCCTGCAGATTGGTATGTAGAATTTATATATTAATATCAAGATTATAAATTGAAGAGCTCGGGGCAATAAATGGTCAGCTCGATTTAGACACGACTGCCCACTTAAGTCTGCCTAATAAAACCAAGGCGGACATTTTTGAAAATGACCTCAGAAACCATCCCTTTCAAAGATCTCGAACGGTTTTGGGACACCCTGTAGACTGCGGAAAACAGTAAAATGATTTAAAGAATTTCCATATACTGGCGTATTAGTTCCACTGATTAAAATTGTTGAGAAAAGAAATGAAAATGTCTATGTAGCTTCTATATTTTGCAATTAAGGTAGGCAATTTTTATTTTTCATAAATATTCACAGCCTACTGATATTGCTTTATAATAATGGCAAGCTTGCATATATTTATACAACTTTTTTACATACCGGAAAACGGGGATAACGACGATAAATATCAATCAACATGATCGGCGTTATAACGATCTAGAAACTTCGGAACGCCGCGCCGTTATGTAAAGAAAATATTTACAGCCATAAACTACGCGCGTTTCGCGTTATAGTTTCGCCATCGATCCTGTTCAATACGGAAAACGAATCGACACTTCTCTTTGGCATTCCGTTGAAAGCTTGCTGTCATTTATTTCAATCGTTCCGACAATGAGCGCTCCTTGAGGAGCCGGGAACATAGTGATTCGAATATGGTAATTCCACGTTCCGAGTAGTCTTGAACCTTCTTTGTCCGGATGAAGCTGCTATTTACTCTGTTGGGAATATTTGTTTCATCACTCGAATATTAAACACGTTTTCGCTTATGGTTGAGTACTAGGAAAATATTATCGTATGATTTTTTAGCAAGAATTCAAAGCCCGTGACGTAGCGATTCAATAAAGTCACGTGAGTTCGCTTTATCAATGATATTTCAATAAAAATAGTAATAGCCGAATATGAGTGACGATAGAAATAAACATGAATAAACTATGAAAATATCATTGCACATCTCATTGCCAGACGTGAGTTCATATCGTCAATGATATTGGCAGTGACGCAGTATTTCGAATTATGCGGGTTCTATTGTGCAGAAAAATTGCATCTAAATAATTCATAAGAGTTAAATAATCTTTTGTTGTATGCATATTAGTAGACGATCTGTAACAAAGATTACACTCTTAAAGCAGTTGAGAAGATGGCTTTCTCAAAGCAGTTGTTTAATAAATATTTATGATTTCGAATGTCTGTGACGCCGTAGTACACAGTTCCTTGATGAGCAATTTGTATACACGACTGTATTTTTTGCTTTCCTCTCAGACCAGTCTTTGTTACGAACGTTAACGAAGAATAAATTAGTTTTTATTTATGCAATATTTACCCTTAGTCACAGATTATACTAACTTAATAGTATGCATCCATCTATCCCAATATCGACTGCTAATTTCGAGAGGAAGTCCTTCCGCATATAAATTGTGAGATTAATTATGATTATTTTCATTTATGGTCGTCGTGAATTTTGTGGCTTCCACATTTAATCACGCATAATTTGCAATCTAAAAATACTCGACGGAATATATTACATATCGTTACAGAAATAAGCGAACAAGAAAGTACGTATCTGTCAGCATCGGCACATAATTAAATGTCGAGATAAGATATTGAACTTTTTATTCAGCCGTTTAACTAGATGTGTGTGTATGTGAAAAGGATCCTTGATACTTCTTTATATTATTGCAAAAATTCTTTTAATACATGTTTTACTTTCTAAGATGGTAAAAACAATGATCGACGATTACGGAAGCATGATGGAGAATCTTTGTCAGTGTCTTTTAAAAATCATCGTGTTAACTAGTTTCTAATTTTACGTCAGAACACACACACAAACCTCTAGAACTCTGAGATCATTCCGCCACTGATTTCGTGTTGACATACATAAGTTAGAAAGAAAGCTCTTAGACAGTCAATAGGTTATTCAATTCTATTTTAGTACACATAGATCTCGTGTTTAAAATCGCGCGAAAGCAAAAAGGACGCGAAGAAAAACGTATGGACTGACTAGTTTTTCTATCATTTCTAATGTAACAGATATACATTTAGTTTAAACGCCATTAATCAATCCTTAAAGAGATTGACTAATTAACGCTACCGAGCACTAAGCGTGACCAGTTCTATTGGCTTTTGAAAATAACGAGACGTCATCTATCGAGATATTGTACTCTTGTTTAAATAAAACACGCTTGAATAAGTAAATATATACAGCAGTTGTCCAGGAGAATTTCTTTACGATCTCAATGATTGCAAAATAAATAATTTTAAATGCGTCATTTTGAGGGGTCCGGTAATTTTGGTAAGTTAAATAGCGGTTTTAGTAAGTTAAATAACGAAAATCTTATATTAAAGTTATAATACAATTGACAGTACAAAATAAAGTCAATCACATCAATCAACCATCACATCAATAAAGACATTACGTCAGGGTGCTGTTCCTTCCGATTAATTGAGCGGCTGATTACGGAATTGAATCTAATCATGCACAGTTTAGAGAGGTAATAAATCAAGGATGTGTATTGTTCATTAATCACCGAACTACCGGCTCGCTGTGTGACATGCAAATCAGCTGCCTTCTCGCGCTTACGTCGTTTGCCATACTTGCCTCGCTACTTCGAAATAATCACCTTCTCGGTGATCCTGTATTTGCTTGTCCAAGACAAATGATCTAACCATGGAACTCGCATCAACCAGGAAGACCAATGGAATTATAAATTTCACGCGGCAAGAAATCTTCGCGGAAATCTCTGATCTAATTGGTCCACGTAATCGGTGACTTTCTTCGTGCCCCGATTCGCTCTGTTTTTCGTCGCCTCTTTTGCTCTTGTGTAATTTTTATGTAAATTCCTACGTAACAGAATTAGCGGGAAATCATCGCCTGGGCGGTCGCACTGATTCCGTTATGAAAACAAAGCGTGAATCATCGTGGCGAGTGTTTTTCGACAGGACCGGTTGCGGGGATTGGTGACACTTTCTCTCGTGGGATCGGTTTCCGGGCCATGTGACATGTTTTAAAAATTGATCAACGAAGCTGTGAATGCTCTAAGCATACCGCGGATATTTAGCCAAAATAAAGATTGTCTGTATACATGAAGGATGTCATTGAAAATTTTTATTTTATATAAAAATCCCCAGTCTCTCTAATTCAGATATCATTTCAGCGATTAAAAATAAATTCACACAATCATTCTGAAATGATTTAATCAATTATATGCATTTAACGATTTAATGTGGTACGCAGGACATACAGAAAAAATTACCATAATTCAGAGATGATAGCTAATAAGTATGCAGCGCTCCTTGTAGGCTAGCGCAACTATGTTTGTCTCTGAACATTGTACAATGTCCATACAGCAAAAACGAATAATAATATCCAGTCTGCGAATTTTATGCATTTATAGGTAAAATCAGTAAGTGCAATTTATAGCAAGAGATAAATTCAATGAATATAAGAAATTGTGTAAAAGTAAGAAATTACTGATTGACTCCTGTTCATTGTTATCGACACAATTTTTATTTTGCATAGAAATCCGCAGACTAATAACAACTCGTTACAAACTGTGACTATCAGCTCCTGTAAAGTGCTCGTAAAATCCGTAATTTGTGACACAATTCGTTTTGCAACCAATCAATGATAATTGCTCTTAATTCCAAGTGGCCTGCTTCGGCATCGTCTTCGCTATAATCCTTCCCAAGGACTTGAATGGGTAATCTCCTGTCAATCAATATATTATTGCTCGGCCTAGAACGTACCTGCAAATCAGAAACAAGGCCGGTGCATAAATAGCTACATTGTTTTTAAGCATCGAGTGCATCTCTGTTGCGGAACTTGCGCATTCGAGGACACAAATGTAGAGAGAAAAAGTAGCTGTATGCGTGCTAGAGTCCACGTTGATCCATTAATGAGGGCTCGTAAATTATTCTGGCGAGGTGACACGTCAACGACGATTATTTCTATCGACGTGTGCGATTCAACTTTCGCAAGTCTGGCGAAAACCAGCGGAATCGTGCATCGAACCGACGACGGCGCTGGCTGCACCGCGAATGTTGATAACCTTGCAGCTGGGCGATTTGCATGAGAACGGCTCCTGAACTCGGAACAACGTTTGTCTTTCGTTTATGACACACCTGTAAGCCGATTATGAGATAAAATATCCACCTGCGATAAACTATCGGAGCGATGATGAGAGAATACCTTCCATTGTTTTGTGATGAAAGCTTTTACATTGAGGCAAGTTGCTTTGTCTATATCATAATCGCCGTTCTCATCGTTGAAACGTATGTAGATCTAGATCAACTTTGTGCGAAATAAATGTTTATGGTAATTGCGAAAAAGCAGGTGCTACTTTCTTATCGAAAGGTTTTTAATAAGTTAAGAATTAAATGATAGTGCTTCTAATAATATTAACGTATATTTTTAATTTATGATTATTGAGATTGTAAAGATGCTTCCTTGAGGAATTATTCAACAAATTCTTTTCTGTGGGTATGTGTTACTAAAAGATTGACTAAAAATTTAGATAAACACATTTTCGATACTTTTATAAAGTAATGTAAAATTGTCACTTTCAGACTCTTTTGCATTTTGTGCACAAATTTTTATTGCAAGTGCTTCAAATTCACGGAATAGTTATTATATCATTTTAGCATTGATAGTATGCACTACAGTTTCATTTTCACTATGGTAAATTTGAATTAATACTATACCTTAATCAAAAATAATTCTTCTTCAAAATTATTTATGTTCAAGTGGTTCAACTTTGCGGGATCTCTGTTTGGCGAAACTTCATTCGATAGTTTAAGCAGAAAATCTGTATGAAATTGTTTGAGGAGCAGTTTGCTTTACCAACTTTCTAAAATGTCTATTTATCAGCAACGTTTAAATATCACCAGATGAAATAGGAGAATCTAAGATGATTGTACAGAAACATTAATTGCACGTCGGCAGTCTGTTCGCCGCTCAACCACAGATCATCACAGTGCAATCAACACTAATCATCAAAATTTACACATTCATTCTGCTCAGAGGATAATCGTTTCAGGAAACACGTGTACACCTTCAGATTATACTCCACCTAATAAGGTGCACGTTACATCAGTGCGAAGAAATCACTGATGCAACAGGTTCAACGGTCTACAACATCCTGCGAGAAATTGTCATTCTCTTTTTGAGAACGTTTTTGCTTATTTCCCGCGGAAGAATCTTAATCATACAGCGACAGACATAATTGCACGGATACCGGAGGAAGTTCTGTCAATCGTTGTACAACGGACCAATGTTACATTAAGTGATTAATATAGTTTGTATAGTTTGCATAAGAACAGGATCGTGATGAAATCGTTACGATGTTAATTCTTGTCGTGACATGTGCGGTCAGGATCGTTAACCTAACTCGTTGCTCAATATTCAAATGAAATACAGTGGAGTCTTAAGATGGCCATTAAAATCTTACACAGATGATGTTTCTGGGAAATTAAATGCTTGAGAATTTCTAGTATTAAATGGCATGACTTAAAATAAATTAGCAAAAATTGTAGAAGCTGTTGTATCTTATCGATAATTCTTTAATTTATTTTTGTATATAGCGTACCAGTAGTTATCATGATCAGACTGCGGATTTTATGCGTGTATGTAAAAATTTAAAAATATCAGGAGAATCTAGCAGCATCAATGTATTTTCAATTTCTTAAAATGATTAAAGAAAAAAGGAACTTTTTTTATTTTGAGCAGAACAATTTTATTTTGCATGAAGATCCGCAGTAAACTGATGATTTATCGCGAGTATCGATATGAATGGTCCTCAGAGACGTATGAAAGTGACCTAATCGCAGCGACGCGCGACGTCTCGATCGTGGCCGATCGATCGCGATTTTACCGACAACCGGGGAACCGGTCTCCGGAGGTCTCGATTATCGTTGCTTCCGTGCACGATCACCAGACGGAGACACTTCTATCCGGTTTTTGCGAACTCTCAATTAATTTCCAATTAATCAACAAAGTCCTCGGATCGGTTCATGCCGAAGTCAGGTGTGTACTTTCCGCATGGTGTCCCGCCGGATACCGTTGACACCTCGACCGAACGGGTCACATTTCGCAAGGTACCGCCGCGTTAATTAGATCAGAATTACGCAACGCGTGTCTCGCGCGCAGATTTTACTAGCGATTTTTACAGGGCAACTATCGTGCGCAAAGCAAAAGATCCGGGGATCGACGACTTGTTCAACAGGTGTACCTCTTATCTATGCGATCGAATCGAACGACAGCAGCACTATCGGTGACACGGCCACTTTTTATCGCTGTTAGATTGTCTCTTTTGCCGGAGTTTCGATTATGGTCATAAACAGGCTGCAGATTGCGGCAACTTCTGTGCCGGATCTGGCGCGAGCCTTGACTACAAGACTTTATACAATTATTTACTTAAGAGTCTTGAGACGTCCGAGCATAAAATTATTTATAGCAGGATTTCGCTGGAAGTGGTTCCCTTTCGCGCGTTTTTAGTGATGTTGTTTGTATGGAGTGTGAGATGGAGATTGTGTTAATGTATTGTTTCGACATCTTCGTTCTATATTTGTAGAATATGAAATTTCAATAAGAAACCGTTCTTCCAGAATGACGATAAAAATCAGGAATGAAATTGTTTATATAGAATGTGAGATAGAGATTGTATTAATTTATTGTTTCGACATCTGTGTTCTAAGTTTAGAGTATGTATGAATAGGTGAAAACATTCCTCGTTCTATTAACATGCCAATTAAAATCTACTTGGGTAAAAATCGAAAGTGTATTCGATCAGTACATTTATTATAGAATAGTGAGAAACAGAATTTAAAAGGTACAAGACAATTCAACGCAATGAGAATTTTATACGGTACGAAGCTTTTTTATATCTTATAGTTTTATGCGTTTTATCGTCTAATATTGATTGTATTCAAAAGTTTAGTAGAATTCACAGTGTTATTTGTGCAGTTCGTTGTCAAAGAACACCACAAATTCATGTTTAATTACAGATTTGTCAGAACCACTCCATAAAAAATCTGCATTTCCATAAAAATCGACTGATAATTCCAGATAAATTCTACAGGAACCAGTTTTTTCGATCCCAGCGTGAATTATATTCTCTCCATTTCCCAATTAAACAAGTTTATCCCGAGGATACTTGATTCAATTCTCTCTCACGACACGACGTTCACAATTCTCCTTTCACGTCGGAAGGGTAAAATAAAGTCTACTGTTATATTGTATTCTTTATTGATTGTCAGCTGTTCGATTGAAAGCGAACGAAAGAAAGGTTGTTAGAAGAAACTTGAGATTCAGAGTTCTTAAAAACCGGTTGCACTCTTACGAAACACTTCATAATCTTTGCAAAGTATCTATTGTGTTCTAGCCATTGTATTTCTATCCTTTGTTCTCAAACTTTTATATAAAGATACATAATTTAGCAAAGATATATGATCATACATTGTTGGGCTAAGTAAACGTTCTGATTAGGCAAAAGTTAACCACTGCATTCGAACAATTTTATGGAAGAACATTTAAAAAAAGGCTGATTACGATATCTCAAACGAGATTAGAATGTTCATTAGAACGTTTCAGAAAACTTTACACAATTTAATTCACTGTACTTTGATCTCCTTCTTTTTTCTAATGCTCGATAAATCGTACAAAAAGATCATGGTTAAATGGAAAGCATTTTCTTGCATATAATTAATTTTCTATACCTCTCGTTCTGCTTTATTGCACTGACTTTTGTTGAATCTAAGTTAAACGTAAATATGAATGCAAAGCATTTCATTCTTTCTCTTCACTATCTATCACTTAATGAATTAAATCTTACTGAAGCAAAACAATCATGAATCTTAATAGAAGGTATTTTAGCATGTACAATTTATTTTTCATGTTTCTTGTTCCACTTACACTCTACTGAATTAAATCTTACCGAAGCAAAGCCACCGATCAATTTCAATAGAAAGTATTTTAACATGTACATTTTATTTCACGTATTTCTTATTCCATTTACAAATTAATTATTGAATTCAAGCTTAAACGAACTGCATTTTAATATACAATACAATTTATTAGTGTATTTTGTTTCATTTGCAGCTTGCTGAATTAAATCGTACGGATGCAAAAGTATTTACCATTGTTCTTGTTCTACATGCAAATTACTGAATGAAATGTTACGAAATCGGAGTTTGAACACGGGAAATAGGTATTTCTTGAGACACTGTAACATTTCCCAAATCAATTTGCAACGAAAGTCAAGCAGCATCGACGTCAACTGCACGGCGATGCACCGGGAAACAGTCTGATATAGCCGACCCTCCGCACCGGTGCAATAGAGTGCAAGATAGTGCAATAGAAAGTCCAGCGGCACTGTCACGTTCTTCGGTCACTCCCCGAATCCACATTGTGCCCAGTGAAGCATCTCCGGGCTGAAAAATATCAGTACTTATCGGCGACCAATAGGTTCACATTATAACCGCGAAAGCGAAGAAGCTAATTGCCTTCGTTGCATGTCGTTTTACCGCGGGTTTCCCCGTGTTCAAACCGAGATATAGGAAGGAAACCATCGTTCGTTGTTAACTATAAAATCATACGACCGAGTCTACCGAGTCGTTCTACCTATTCTTTTGAAATAATTCTTCTCGCTCGGATGAGTCAGGTTCGCGTGGCCACCTTGCTAAATTAATCGTGCCAATCCGACGGATCCTGCAGGTTTCATAACGCGGGAAAAGTGAAAGGTTTCCTGGCGTCCTGCCGGGACGGGGACCACGCTAAACTTCAGACTGAAACCGCGAAATCCGGATGGTCTTTTCCTCGGGCCGTACAAAAAACGATTACCGGATCTGAAAATTAACTGGACCGTGGTGCAAATTTTTTTATCGTTGAATGCTCGATCGGTCAATCGAGTGATAAACCATTGATTCATTTTATGAAACAGTAAAAGCTCCTTCGTTGTCCAAAGGCCGGGGGTTTGTGCGGACAACGACCGTGCCCGGACACTATTTTTGATTTACGACTGCGTCTTTAGTGAAACGGCTAGTTAAATGACAAAGAAAAGCATTCGCAGTCAAAAGCAGTCAACTGTCTGGCTTTAGAAAACTCCTTTTTTCCTTGCCATATTCCTTTCCTATTGTTCTCCGTTCTGTGCGGGTCTGGACAGGCCTGGGACACACCTGGTGACCAGATCCACGCAGGCCTAATCCTCTCGTTGACAGGCAGTGGAGTGGGTACGCACTGGACAACGATCGTGTCCACGATTCAGGACAACGAAGTAGCGATTACTGTACTTCCATTCGTGCAATTTATGCTCATTTTTGTCGCTGCACTTTGTGGCCATGGATAGGTAAAATTTAAAAGAGATGTATTTCACAGTCTGTTTTACGTAACCGTTACTACAAAATGACATTTTTTTTAATACAAAATGAACGATATCTTTCGAAGAACATAATTTTATTTTTAATACTAGTTCAACATTTTCATTGACACTTTTAACATAATACATAAACATGTTCTGATTGCACGTCACCGATTAATAAACATGATTTAGTAGCAGTAATGTACTATACAACGACCAACATAAGCATGAACGCCCAGGGGCTCAACCTGCAGAATATTAAATTCGTGAAGAAATATCTTGCGAGCAAAACCGAGCGCTGCGCGTTTAGAATGGAAATTAAGGATCAGCGCAAGGATCGTCGGTCGTCGCGCGCCGTAAGAAAAAAGCAATTGTCATAAATCGTTGATCGCGAACGAGGATTCATAAAAACGACTCGTTATCCATGCGGAGGGGTCTCTTCTCTCAGTTGAGCAATGGACCTACATTTCGGAAACACGATGACCTTTCGCACTTTTCATTCACCAAATTATGCAAAATTGTGAAAAGGACGATTAAATTTGTAAACTGTCTACATCGTTTCTCGCAACTTTCCCATTCCGAATTTCTAGCTAGTTTTAACAGCTCTTATCTGGAGGGGAAATAAAATGGCTAGTATGCTAATCAGCTACTTTCAAATTATAAATAAAAGATGCTTATTGTCTGAAGCAGGGACTCCTGAATATATAGTAAATGCAGAAACTTTAACTTGTCTGTGGTATTTTCTGCGAACTTGCGCATACAAACGTCCACAGACTAGTAACCTTGTCACATATTCAACAACAATTTAGTTATCACTATAAAACGGTTGATTTATCATCGAGGCCCGCTCAGAAGGTCCCAATCAATGCCAGAAAAGCATAAAAACTTGAACTACTACACGAGAGTCCTCACAGATAAACGAAGTGCTATTTTTTTTATTGTCCAATCAGCAGGTCTCCACGTTACAAAACTCAATTAGCTCATTCATGGACAAGTGTTTGCAACATTGATGACGTAAGAATGCTGTAGTTCGAACAAGAATGGACCAACACCCCTTTTCTAACGTCATCGAAGCTGACATTGCCGTTAAATCGCGAGTCAACGATCTGGTGAATTGAAATTCTATCGTGTAACGCGACCTTGAAAGGATCTTATGGTCTGAAAGACCATAAGAGGCATCCGGCTGGCATCTGGTACGATCGTCGTGGCACGATAAAGCTGGTTGAGGCTGGTCAGTAAACTGATCTAACGGCGCTGGTTGTAACAGACCGCTCGCTCGATCGTTTGCGAAACCTGTTCGACCGAGGATGATCCACGAGACACACCGTAATCGAACCTACGACCCGTTTCCTATCGCGAATCATCGATTAATTAAACGCACGGAGCTGTTTGAGCAATTATATTATCGTCGCTTTTTCTTGGAACTCGGTGCTGATCGCCTCGAACGCTTTTTATGGTGATTATGTATGTCAGAGGACGAAAGATTTTATAAAAATTGGAATATTTCTTTTTATCAACTTTTAAGAATTGCTTTTGGTAAGAAATAAATATCCTATTAACTTTCTGACCAGACTGTGGACCTCTATGTACATTTTAGTTCAGTTTAAACAAACTGCGATAAGGGATAATTTTTTTGAAACAGTAGAAGAGACCTCTTCCAGTTACATAGAATAACAATTCTTTTACTTTTTATTCATACACATATTTTCTTGTACATTTCCATTTTCGCAAATCATTTTGTATAGAATGAAATGAGAAGGAAATATTCTTTATAATTGTAAGAAAATGCCTTTTAGTAAAAATAGAATAAAGATTCTATTAACCGTGGCTAAGATAAATAAGTTTCTCTGGAGTTTTAAATTTTGCTTAATTTTTATTTGTTTCCAACAATTTTAATTCCCTAATTCTTTTTATTTCCACCCACACAGAAGCGAGTGTGTTGCTCGTTCGTTTCCTGTGCACTTACGCAAATCGCGAACCATCGAACACATTTTAATACATTCACGTGTTTTATAACTTTACGCTCAATCGAAATGAAACGCTGAATGAAATTATAAAAATGAAAATAGTAGAAGAGAGTGGGTTAATTTAATGACCACTATGGAAATTGTTACATTGAATGTGAACAAATTGTGGAATTAGAAAGGGGGAATGGAAAGACATGTCAAAAACGTGGAAAGAATTTTTCCATGCTCGTTTCCGAGACACTCGATATTGAAAGTATGTTTCACGTGTATGCATTGGTACTTACAAGGAGTAGAAAGTATAAGTCATGGACAGACTTTTCCTATGCATTAGCACGTGCACCGGAGACAAATCATCATATTCAATTGCGTTTGCAACGAAGCATTGTGCAGGAACATTCCTTTCCAAGTTTGAGTCATGTTGTCAAATTTCTTTTTATTCAAACACGACGTAAGAGAGAGAGAGGTGTGTTACCAGTCGATAATGAAGTTGGTTGTTTAGAGGTGATGGTAGACAAACAATTACGCTGAAAAAGAATGAAGGGTTGAAAAAGACAAAAATATTGCATTCACCTTGTTTCGAGAAATAAATATAATATTAATAATATGAATTATATAATATATATATATGTATATTCGTAAATTAATATATATTCGTAAATTAATATAATGCTGAGGAAGGAAGAAAATACAATTGTACCTAACATAACACTTAGAAACAAAAAGCACACGATTAGTAACAATCTTTTTACTTCCTCTTCTATGTATAAGGGAATTAAAGAGAGAAATTATATAAATAAAATTACAATGGGACATTAAATGATGAACGACCATAAATTGTATATCTATACCTAACATAACGCTGATGAATCAATTAACAACGTTTTTACTTCTTCATCTCCAGAGAAATTTAAGAGGTAAAGAAAAATACATTTAAATTATGAATTCTAAATCAGACAAAAGCAGGAGTGAAAATGATGAACGACCATAAATTAACAACCATTTCGAGCCTGCTCCAAAGTGGTTCCCAGCTATCGTACTTAATGAGATTCCAAGCAAAACCTATAATCTACCTGGGGACCGCGCATGATTGACTTAATAAACAGCAGCGAACCAGCATGGTAACTTTCATCGGCGTGGGAGCGCGTTAAACTTGTCCTTGCTTTGTTCCTAGCTGGAAACAGCTAATGATCGAAACGGGAGATCATTCACCGAGTGCCGAGTTCATTGTTACCCGTCGAGAATGTCAAGATCGCGATCATGGTCGCGGCCAACAAGGGATTGCCCTGTTTTCTTGCCTCTTCTTCTATCGATATTGCAATCTCTGAAACCTTTCTGTGCAATTATCTCAGCAATAAAAGTCTTGCATAAATCTCTAATAAACTACTTGATAAACTTACACATAGTAAGGACTGTTTATTGTGGATAAGATGAACACATTTTTTGTTACTCAGGATTACGTCAGATTTAATTCAGACAGTTTAGCCAACGAGAAACTCATTAATACATCGCTGAGCGTTTAGTGTCAATTACAGTATACACTATCTCCTGAGAGAAAGGAGTAGCGTTTCACAATTAGCGTTGTTAAGTTTGCTCGTTAAAGTGTTAAGGTTTCGTTTTATTTCTATTGCATCTAATAACTCTTTCATTTGGTTGTTTTGCAGTACGATGCTGGTGTGAATTACATTACATTGGTGATGACTACGAGCATATTTTTTTAATAATATAATTAATAATAATTTTATTTGTCATGGCATCGTTGCCATGAATGGCGATCGTGACTGACTAAAACACGTTCTGTACTCTAACAACCTGATAAATAAAAAGGTATATTGAAAAAAAACCTCAGTCTGGAAGAACAAATCCCGAAATCATCAAACCTTACAAAACCCTCTCCTGACTCAGGCGCATAAACTCAAACGCATCAAAAAATCATCGACATTCCCATCGATCCGTGGATCCCCAAAGACCACGTATTTCCTCCGCAGCCTCGATTACCAAATCGCAGACACGATTGCATTCTGCACATTCTGCAGATTAGGCGATGCACTTGTGAAACGCCGCTCACTCTGTCGTCAGGTGCACATCGCTTGTGTGCATCGCTGCTTGATCGGGTAATTGCAGCTCGAACATCAACCATCGGACGCAACGGCGGAAGTGGACGCATATTGCTGGATGCACTGTCATTACGAATGCCAATATCCAGGCTGGAATAGCCGGGAAAAGTGCAGGCTTCGATGATCAGGAAGGAAAGGGGCTGACGGTCCTCCGATTGCTATAAAGCAGCCATTTTTTCGTCGCATCGATCAGTTTCCCTGTCGCGTTCAACGATTCCCATTTTGTGCTTTTCCCAGCATGGGTACCTCGCGACGCGATTCCTAGATCTAAAGAATTTTTAGATCTGCCAGTCAGTGGTCGATGCACTTCGCGGTGCATTCTGCCAGAAATGACGCCAGCGAGTCGCATAATCACGCGCGGACGTTCAGCGACGACTGAGAAGTGCCAATAGACCCCCTGAGAAGATTCTGGTCCTAACTCCAGGACACCTTTCGCCAAAATGATTTTACTTAGAGGAATGCCAGCAGCTCCCACGCTGCTAGCTTTGGTAGCTACGCACCTGGTGATCTCGATGCCAACACCGCCAGTGAAGAGATCGCCAGAAGTGGCTAGAGACCCGGGGAACGGGTTCTCCAGTGTGCCAAAGATCCTAGAGATCCAACTACCACTGAAGATCGCCACGAAAGACGACTTAGTAGCCTGGGCCAAATATGTGATGGGTCTGATGGCGTCCAGGATCAACATCACCCTGACAACTATTAAGGACACTACTCAGACGCCTACAGAGCCTGTCAGGACCCCTAGTAGCTACAAGCAGATGCAGAGCTACAAGACTTCTGGGTTTAAGAACTTAGATCCTGCAAGACAGGTTGGGATCATGAATGCTTACGCTAAGACCTTTGAGACCTCCAGGTACGCGGAGAACGCGAAGAATCATGAACGTAATAAGAATCCTGTGGAGTTCAAGATCCAGGATACTAATAGGTACCCAGAGAGGAATAGGATCGCTGTTAATGTGACTCCTGCGCCAAGGAAGGAAGTTGTTCATATCCCTAGTCTGCAGGCTTTTACTGTAGGTCCTCTGACAGCTAAGAACTTCCTTGGTATTCGACCAACCACCTTTGCTACTATGGGGATCACGGATCGGACCACTGTTCATAGTCCTCTAGAGATCTCGGCGAATATTAATCTGGCTAGGCCAGATGTCAAGGAATCTCTGGTCAAAGGGACCTTCGACGTAGGCAACGCGTTGAAGGTGAACGAACAGCAGTTTTTAGTGCCCACATTCCCGGATTTTGGACCTTTCAGTCCGAAGAATATTGACACCTTCAACACGGAAGCTGTGCCACCAGCGAGGACTTACCTGCCTGTGGCTACTACCACTGACAACATCAGGTTCCCCAGCGATTCGTTTGCTACTAGGTACTTCTTCGATGGGATTGAGAGGAATGTCACTAGCAACTTAGGAATCCTACCTGTGGATTTCAGGTACACCACGATCAGACCGTTCAGCTTCAGCGAAGAGATACCATTACCAGTGAAGAGTCTAGAGTTAGCAACCAGGAAAAATTCCACGAGTTTTCCAAAACCGATTTTGAACGTTCCGTTTGAAGCTGTGATCACGTTCACGAGAGAAGCTACGATAGAGCCGACGACCTTGAGAACAGATAATGAAAAGCAGTTTGCTGTACCCACCAGAGATCCGCTCGATGCATTCCCACCTTATTTTGATAATAACATCACGGTGATGAATGAGTCGGGACAAATAAACGTTGTGTTCGACGATGGCAGTCAAGTGACTGAAAAGATGAATGGAACAAGGAAGAGCGAGAAAAAGAGTAAGAAGAAGAAGAAGAAGGACGAAGAATCGAGCAAGAAGAAGAAGAAGAAGGAGGAGGAGGAAGAATCGAGCAAACAGAAGACCAAGAAGCCTTCGATGCTCACCCAAATTATTAAGGCGTTCGGAGAGCTGAGGAAAAAGAGTCCTGCTGCGAATAATAGTTTGTCTGTGGATCTCTCGCCTCCACCTTTGAAGCCGCCATTGTCGTTCCCGTTGCCACCCAGACAGGAATCCACGCCACCACCTAGGCCACAGTCTTTTCCTCCGAAACAGCAGGCTTATCCCCAGAGACCACCGCAGACTTACCCCCAGAGGCCGCAGCAAACTTATCCCGAAAGGCCGCCGCCATACCCTCCGAAGCCGGTGAGTTTGACACAGTTGAAAGAAAGTAGACGTTGTTAAGGTGTTAAAGTTGCAGGCTGCAAATTCGGTCCTGGATCTGATACAGACCTAGTTTAGCTCTAGATCACATCTAATTCAGACCAGACTTCCAGACTAGACTTAGCTTAAACCTAGCCCAGCCTTAGCACAGACCTAGTGTGCCTAACCCAGGCCAAAAATAATTTCTCCAAAATTAGCCTGCACCAAGAATGTGCCAATTCAGTCGTAGCTCAGATCTAGTGTACCTAGCGAAGACCTTGAATGTCTAATCCAGACTTTTGCCAGACCAAAAATGACTAATTTACACTTTGCCTACACCCAGAATGCCTAACCTGATTTACCCCGAATCCAATATGCCTAATCTAGTCACATGCTAGATCCCGAATGGCCAGCCAAATCGTTACCCAACTTTGAAACAGTTTATCCGAAAGCAGCACAGGATTATGCAGCTAATCCCCAGCCTATCGTGACCTAGTCGAGATCTAGTCTTAATTTAGACCCAGCCCAGAAGTAGCTAAGTCACTTCCAGACGCCGGTGAGTTTGATAGAGAGAGAGTCGAGTAAAAGTAATGCAATCGGGGAGGAGTAGATTGCAGAGAAAGGAACGCGCGCGTGTCAAAGTAGTTCGGGTCAGGGAAAAGAACGGGAGCGGTGGTTTCAGATAATTTGAACGGTGAAAGGCAGATAGTTAAACGGGTGCATTTAAAGAAATTAGGTACGATGTGTATGTAGCTCCTGTGGTCCCACGCGAGAAGATGCGCGAGAGTGGACATTATATTTGGCCGTATGAAAAGATCCGTGATATTAATGGATACTATTGTCCAGGTGACGTGAAAGTTCTTTTAACGTAGCTATGGAAGATATGCATTTTGAGGGACCACAAGTAGCAGTTGCGGAGAGTGTAATTTGTTGCTTTCAACCTGTTTCAACCACTTATTGCACCTTTTGTGTCCAACATTTAGATGTTGGCAACAGTATACTGCTGCGCATAGCTGATTTTAATTAAAGCAGTTCATAGTTGATTGTTCGTTGAACGACTTACTAAGTTGGAAAGATCTGTGTTACTGGAGTAATTATTACATAAGCTGACGATTCTTAGTTCATGCTCATGCTCATAAAAGAAGTTACGTAACACGATAAACGCTTTCGAACTAGAATTAAAATGTGGGTTATGATGACAGCAACATTTGGAGACTTGGGTTTATGTGGCGCTAATCGGATGAAAAATAGGACATGCTTACATAATAGGACTTACTAAAACGAAACGTATACAGCTAGTCTCGAAGATTGTAGTTCGTGGTTGTACGGTGTTAAGTGTTTCAAGGTCTCCTTCATAAAATAATGTAATAAGTACTGTGTGAATTTAATTTCTACAGTACTTACAAAACAGTCGAGAACTAATAGATGTACATATCAAAGATAGAGGGTGACTTCGGCTCGATGACACTCTTCTCTTCAACAGCAAACCGATTCAATTGCACAATTGCACGCGAAAGCGCGTGCGCTCGCTCGTGCAGAGAGGAACAACACGACTTCCTCTGCGCTTATCAAACTGTGTCAAATTACCGAGAAAAAGAGTCGCGATTTTCATCACACATATATCAAACATTTATTATTACAAATAATCTGTACGAATCTGACTGGATCATGGTTGCTATTTTTTGGTGTCTATTTTGATTCCATAAAGATTAGCTTTATAAGTCGATTGTGCTCGAATCGGTTGTTATAAAAATGTATTTAGAGCGGCCACTGCTTGACAAGGAGAAGAACGGTGTGAAATCATTGACTCATTGACTCCGATTCGTTGATTTCAGTCACAGTCGCAACAAGTAAGACGTAATCTGACGTCTCTGGCGCAGGAGCTCGAGGTACGTTCACTATCCTTCATACTACTCAAAACTCTTCGCTCGCGATTAGACAATTGACTATCGAGCGTTGTGATCCCTCTGCGCGGGAAACTTAAATTCGCAGGACGACGACCAGGATGGAAACAGCAGCGAAGAGGATAAGAGCGAAGAAAACAGAAGCTCTGAAGAAAAGAGCGAAGAAGATGAAGGCAGCAATCCAAAAGATGACGCAGTGGAAAATGAAGAGAGCTCAGAAAGCAGCTCAGAAGAGGACGATTACTCTGATGAAGAAGAGGGTGGCTCTGTGAAGGCCCTAATCAGTCTCCTTCAGCTGGCTGGACCTGTTCTCGAAGATCTCAGTGACGTAAGACCAAAGACCTTTCGTGCGTACAGTTAACATTTTCACGTAAAGGAACTGTTAATTCATTTTTATAAAATAATACCTAGAGCTCCAGGAAGTTTAATAATAAACTGGGGATGACTATACCTGATGTTTCTTACAGCCGGAGGCCGACACAAACATCTCCGATGTCTTCGAAGCTGCCATCCCTCTGCTTGAAGATCTGTCGAACGTAATCCTCAATCCTTTCAGTTTCGAAACTTGCACGATGCCCCTCTTGGATTTTGTGCTTGCGAATGTTTTATGCGTTTTAGGGGGACGGAGTGAATCCTGGCGTAGATGTCGCTGGGATCTTGGTGCCAATTTTGCTGCAGATCAGCGGAGTGAGTTCTCCAGCTGCCTTTTGCTTACAGCTACAGCCTAGAGTCTAGAGCGCGGCAGGTAAGAGCAGGTAATCGAGCGAGGAGATTTGTTTCAGGGGCCAGAAGGAATGGGGGACTCTGTCGCCATCTTGACGCCAATTCTACAAGTGCTCGCACCTCTGGTTGGACCATTGTCTGGTCCTCTGCTCGTTCCTCTGAGCAGACAGAGCAGCAATGTGAGTAAACTGAAACTGTCGTAGTTAATTTCTCGCGAACGAGGAGATCATGTCGATTTCAGGCTCCAGGACAAGGTGGATCCAGCTCCGGCAACCTAATAACGAACTTGAGCGGTCCCTTGAGCGAGGTAATAATTGATTCTGTAAACGATTCCGTAGATTATGTTGTCCATGTTGCAATTTATTCTGTGAATGATTTTTGACGTTTCAGACGGGCCCAGGCAAGACGTCGATGATCCAGAGCTTGATCGCAGGAGTCGTCTCTAGTCTTAGCAAAGTACGCATATTGACTTTCTGTTAACGAACCGTTGTCCATCGCTAATAAATTGACCGTTTGCAAACTAAATGAGTGTCGTATATACCATTGTCTTGGATCAACGTTTTTCTGATACGATTTTAGCTATTAAGCTCGACAGTAACGTTAAGATAATCGATTTTAGAGTTGATCGGTATTATACGCGAGTTTCAGGATTGTTGATGAGCCGGGATTAATCGTTGGATTGTTTTTGATGCGTTTCAGAATTCTGGAGGCGGATCCGACATTACGAGTCTTGTTAAGGCGATTGTTGCTGGGTCTGTCGCTGGAACTAGTGGTAGTTCCAGTGGACAGAGGGATTCCTATGGAGCACCTACTAGCTATGGCGGCGATTCTTATAGTTATGGTGGTCAGCCTAGTCGCGTGAGTTGTTTTTTTGTTTATCATACCGTTCATTTTTGGAACCCTTTTCTTTTAATTAACAGATTTAACAGCACGAGTATTTTGTTACAATTATTTTTCTTTCATTGCTCTGCACGTAGAAGATTACATTTTCATTTGGTTTGTGGTTAGTGAATTGGACATTGCACCATTCGATGCACCGCGATGCTGATCATAACTATTCGAATGATGGAACAATATCATGTAATCAACATCTTTCAGCATTTAAATGAGAATTTTTTTAGTAAAGAATACATACACAGCAAAATATTCCATTCAGTAACTATTTTGTGAGTCGTGTATAATGAAAACAAATATCAATTTATGCTTGATGTGTATAACCATTGTTGAAAGAGACACAAAAATAAAAGAACAGTGTTTGTTTTTCGTCTGATAAAATAATGTATATCTCTTCAATATAAAATTCGATGTACCAAACATTGGAAAATCGTTCGAATAATTATGGCCATAAAAAGCACCGCAGTAAGAGTCTAAAAATCATGAAAAGGGGTCAATCTTATAAAAATTGACACGATCGAGAGGCTTATCGGTACTGTGCCCCCTACTACATGCAACTTCTGAACTTTGCAGCCCATGACGCCATTCCAGGGGGAAAATCCAATCGCCCTGCTCGGTTCCTCGGTTAATGACATACTAAACGCGATCTTAAAGATAGTCGCCTCCCTAATTAACGCGATAATGGGTATCCTGGGCGCGTCTTCGTCTTCCGCGGCTGCGCCAGCCCCAGCATCACCCCCTTCTTATGGTGCCCCAAGCCCTTACCAAGCTGCACCATCGCGGTTCACGCCTCCTCCTCCTCCTCGACTAACTCAAAACAACAGTACTCGCGGAACATCGACGCGAGGAGTGCGACTTTTCCGCTGATGTATTCGGTGTGCCAAATTTGGTTAGGGTCTGCAGAATGCGAGAAAGTAGAAAGAGTATCGTGCACCCTAATTTTTCCATTCATATTTTGTTAATCCCCATAAGGTGTTCTAAAGAATGTACAAAGTAGAAAGATAGAAATACGAAAATTACAGGACAACAAGTATGCAACTGCTGCCCGTACACATATTTGTAAAACTCATATAGGTGATGTCGATTCATCTGGTCCTTGAATTTATAATTACGCAATCGTGCTATCCCTACATGAATTAATCATAATGTTATGTTATTGTTCTGTTGACTTTGTTCTATTGAAAGAAATATACACTGTTACCCTCTATATCATCCTGTAAATAATAAAGATGAGTACTGTGACGCTTTCACGATCCTCGTGCCTCGCTCGAAACAATGGTCAGTTAATTGCAAAGCACAGAAAAGACTAACAGTCACTACTTCCAAGAACAAAGAAAATTATTATTGACCATTTTCGTGCAACGTTGTTCTCTTCCTTGCGATACCATGGAAGAAGAATCCTTGAAAGAAATGATCAAACCTAAATCACTGAAAAGTAGACGACCATTAATCAAAGAAAATGATTATTCTCCATTTTCATAGATCTTTATTCTCTCTGTTCAATAATAATAAACGAAATCGATTCATTCATTTCGAAACATTGCGGAACTAGATGATCACACAAATCATAGAACGAAGAACATAATTGTAACAATTTTCAAACATCATTATTTTACTGAATAATAAATGATCCTAATAAGGGATCACGGAACGATTACACAGTTGTCACGCAAGACTCGGCACGAAATGGGCAATCAATTAACTACTTCTTACAAACGGCGCGAGAATCGAAGGATGTAAAACACGTCATCGTACTTTCAACTCGACCCGGATCGATCAATCGCAATTGTAACCTCCTGTTCCGATTTTCACCTTCGTACACCTGTCCACCGGATTTTTAAGTTTGACGTTACTCTGATTCGCACGAGATCACGCGCCCATATCCGGATTAATTATCTTGTTATCTAAAAATTGGGTCACCGAGGAAAAGCGCTCGGTACCTGGACAAAGAGATAGTGTGATCGCCGATTACGTAAAGACTAAACATAAAAGCCGAAACCTTTTAACATGACCAGACTACAAGAGCGCGGAGGCGGTGTTGCATAATGAAGAATTAAGAGCAACAATCGGCCAAATAAATAAAACCGGGCGATGTGCATAATGAATTATATAAAATCGTTTCCCTTTTTGCGGCCCTCAAGTAAAACAACTCACGTTTGTGATCGTTTTAGTCCGAATTAAACATTGTAAATATGCATGGATAAAAGACAAGATATTGTATTACATATATTAACAAATTCAAAGAATCCTTTTACGGTTCCATCAGTACAACCAATGCTTATATCTGTGTAAATGTTCATACCATTATGGTAAATAGTTTACAAACACGACACAAATCTGTCTAATATTTCGAAGTATACGTTCCATAGTGAACAATAAAGCTTGCTATAGAATATAGTCCTGCGAACCCAAAAGATTTGCGAAATTCGTTCATTAATGGATCTTTGCTCCAGAAGAACTAAAAGATCGGTCCCCTCCCCTCTGTGTGTGTGTGTGTGAAGAATGAACTTTCCAAAACACGCTCACTTTCGATCCCCCAAAGCTCTCGATTCCCCACCTTTCCGTTACGGAAGAGATCGGAAATGTTCACAGAAATGCTACGCGGCGAAAATATTCCGCGACACGGTGCGTAAGTGACGGCGCGTGTTCATGAGAGGACGGCCGGTGCGTGACGCGTTATGAGATCGCTGATTACGTGATCCGGGGAAAGGGAAGGGAGGAGATAATGTCGGGCTCCGCTGTCGTTCAACTCCGCGAGCGAGATGCGATTTCGCGCGTGACGTAACGATCGCAACCCGCCCCGAAAAGGAGACGATTGGGTCGTTGATCGACTCTCTCCGCCTACGGAGCTCGCACGATCTGCATTTAATCCCTGGATCAGTGGTTCCGGCGGAATTCATGCAAAAAACCCACGCATTGACGTCATTACGAGAAACCTTCTTCCCATTACCGAGTATAATCGGCTCGATTTTATTGGTGCAAGCATAAACCAGCGAAAGTGATCAGTCTTCCCGCGTGTGAGCATTTTTCAGATCAATATGAAAATTAAGTTATATGTATTATATATTAGGGATTGAGTTTATCATGTCCGAAATGGCTGTTACAGAGGAAAATCGAATTAGTTAAAAGATTATTTAAAATCCAATTCAAATTTTATGGGATTAATTCCTGCTATATCAAGATCGAGTTCTGATTGATGTACCTGGTGTACTGGGTTCTGGATTACCGAATTGGAGTGTATAATAATGCAGTTAGAATTTATGCTAAATCGTCAGTGAATCGTGGGTCGAGTCCGTTTCCGCGAGAATCTTTCTCATTATTGAATCGCGCGGGCTCCCATCATATTTAACGCAGTGTGTAACTGTCTCCGGTATTCGAAGGTGAAAGTACATTTCACCGTTTGACCTATGAATAACCGCGGAAGATCGCGTTCTTCCATTCGAGCAGCACCACCCACACACGCCAGCGCAATGCCCAGCCGGTTCCTTGCCCGTACACTTGGCAATAATCGTTATCGAACCGTGAAAGTCACGGTGGTACCAGCGAATTACCGGTAGCCCCCGCTAATCGGCGATTTACGCGATCGAGGAACTTCAGGATCGATCATTCTGTTTTCCCCGATTTCATTTCTTCAAACGGGTGCAGTGAGCGTGCCAAATTGTCGCGGAAGAGTTTGCGGTTCCCATGAAAAAGCTGGAAAAGTGACAGAACACCGTGAACATTCACAGTCTGTCGACAACAGTACATAAAGTCTATATTTCCACAGAAATTCTCATTTTGACGACTTATTTATTAAAGTAATTAGAAGTTTCCTGATGCTTGGAATGTTAGTTTGGGGTCACAGTACGGTACATGTAGAGAGGAAAATTTTTAACCAACAACTATACTGGAATTAATCTTAGCAAAATCTATACGTTAACTAAATATTTTATATTGCTTTAGATGAGAACTACAAGCCACCAGAATTATCACAGATCATTTTCGTCACCCTACCTCACATCACTAACCTTACATAATCAATCTAATCGCATTAGCTCCGGTGACTTCAACGACGGATAAGGCGCGACTATCGGTGACTTCAATGCACGATCAAAAAACGTCGTTGGAACTATACCTACGGCAAATTGATTTCTTTCGCATAATGTCATATTATCTTATCAAGTTCATCAGCATTGCACACAGTTCGCTTTTTTCCGAATTGTTTGCATTTGAATTGTCCGAATGAAGTTGTTTGTCAAAGATTCCAGTTTAAATGGTAAACCCGAGTGGCCAGCGAGCAGCGCAGCGAATGAGTCGTTCTAAACCGTGCAAGATAACTGGTTAAACGGTATTTTTCATGTTTTTTTTCCAACAATAATGTCGCTCGGCAATCAGGCGCCGGTTTCGAAGGCCATTCACTTTCCATTCGTGAAAGAAAGCCGGCGTTTCTGCAGCGTTTAGACGTTGTTTGACCCTTGGACGGCATTTGCGAAATTTCTAGTCACCTGCTCGCATCTGTATCCTTTCGAACCAGTCAGGCTTCGTCCTGATTCAGTCACCTCACCTTTCGAAAATTCATGCTCGTATTCGTGAAAAGCAATTCCTCGTGCGTTGCGACACGTAGACGTCGATTTTTCATCTGATTTCGCGACCGTTTAACAGTCACCTCGGTGAATATTTATACCCTTTTTTTGCCACTGCACATCGTTTCGCAATGTGGAATAAAAGTAGTCGTAAAGTCGTAAAGTAATCGTAGGATGAAGCGTTTTGAACCGAGCGCCTTGGTTTCGATAAAGTTGAAATCGGAACATCTAGTACATGAGTAATCCTTTGCTTTCGCAATGCTATAGAAACGTGAAGTGTATTCATTTTCCGTTCGTAAACGCAATCGTAGGTCTAGCTGTCGACTCAAAGCGGTAAAACCAATGACATAAATATGAGATGTATCTGTAAATGGTGGATGATTAATTAGCACACTTAGCAGTTCTCTCAGGAACTCGAGTTTTGCGACAACCATTTCGTAACAAAGAACATTTACTTATTCCGAATAAAAATCTGAACTTTCTACGCGAAGCAATAAATTCGTGTTACCAACATGAACAGAAGTATTAAAATCATTTTTAACATGTTTTATTCAGTTACCGTCGCAAGAAGCATTGCTTCTCGTGTCTCTGTGGGTTTTTGGTTCATCGTGATGATTCTCGGAAAGAATGCGGACCTAATCTTGCATATGAATCGTGTCTCTTTAAAATTCAATTATATAAACCTTGTGTAACACGCCAGAAAAAATTTCGAGCATCCAAATGGAGATTGAATTCTTAGATTTACAGTGTAAATAATTCATACTACCACGCCTGTCGTTCTTAGTCAATGGTAAACATCTCACGAGCTCGTCCTTTATATCTATTCTTACTGGGATAAGAAAAAACCATGCAGAATAGGTTTTTCTATCTAGTGCATCGTGTCAGTGAATCATTGAAGAATTGTTAATTATTCAAACCGTGTAATATCATTCATACTCTGTAATTATCTGTGATTTAATGACGGGACTCATTGAATCACGGTGGACATGAATAGTACACGTTTGTGCTTACATTACTGGCGTAGAAATCAACAGACTGCGGATTTTATGCATGTACGACAAAATTGAATAGGTGTAATTCAAAACAGAACCTACATGTTCTTCAATAACTATACATTAACAACACCAAAATAGAATTTCATCTCGGTTGAAAGGAGATTAATAACATACATACATATTTATTAGTCTTTACTAGTCTGACACGATATTGCAGGGCAAGGGGTTAAAACATTAAAAATGGTATAACAATATCCTCAAATTCTTGTCTTTCCTATTTTGTACTTGACTTATGCATTTTTGTCATAGTGAATAAAAAACCGCAATCTCTTCATTACTGTATATTTAAGGATATTTGGTAATTGTTCTCACAGATCAATAATGCTTAAAATTTTGTTCCAGCCTCCCACCAACCAGCGGTTTCAGTTCGGCCGTTAATTATAATCGTCGGACAAACGCGACATTGACGCAACAGATCAAGATAAATAGAGCACGAAGGCTGACGTCTAGATCACGGGACATCAATCGAAGGCAGGTGATCCATCGATCCCGCAAGGAGGCGGCCAGGAATTCACTCAAAAACTTTACTGTTTCGAAACTTCACTATTATTTACCAATAATGGTAGCTAAATAAGCCACCGATTACTTCAAGGAACTACCAATTTCCTAATCACAAGGATATCATCTCAAAAAGCGTGGCTCAAACTGATAATGATTTATCTGATTATACTTGAATCGCGATCGGTTGACATTAAAGTTTAGTCGAGAACCATAACTCCGATAGGAGTCGAATAATTTATAGATCGAGGCAGTGTTATACAAGATAGCAGACTTTGTAAGAATCTAGCGCGCATCGAGTACTTTCAATAATAAACTGTCTCTTTACGACGATCGATAAATTTCCGCAGGATGGTCACACACGAACTTTCGAGACACCGATTCAACAGATCTCTCAAGCGGATTCGAGTGACGTGGATCCCGACGTTTATGCGAGACCCACTCGCTCGTATCCTGTTTCGTTAATTAAGAAAGGCGAGGGGAACTTTACTAATCGTCGCATTAATCACTGGAGAAAGTAATCGTCACGTGTACCTTCGATTCTTAAACACCGCTAGAAGAAGATCCCGCTAATTAGACGTTCGTGACTGTAACCGGGCAATTACGTGTCAGAAACTAATATTCCCACTGTTTTATTTAGTCCACTCGGTGTCTCGAGATAGTGATTAAATGTGGAAATTCCAAACGCAGCCTCATTCCTATTTTTTCCCTGCTAACGGATGCAGTGCATGCGTTGAGCGCTCGATTAAGACGCCTTTCAGAATCTAATGCAATTTTCTTTAGTTTTTGTTCAGTGGAGAATGTTCGAAAAAGCACTTGAAAACTAAAATCAATTTTTTATCATTTCTTTGGGCTAACATTTTTTATAGAAATCTACTTTTCCTCACTTTTATTGAGGCCAGAATCTTACGAAAGCTCTAGGAAGTTAAAATAACGTTTTAAATATACGTAGCTCCTGCAAGTCGAAGTCGCATTTTTAAAATTAAGTTTGGCACAGACAACAGTCTGTACATACACAGAGATTAATTATAGTTTTAGATTTAAGGTTCACTGTTATCATTATTATTCTTCTGTTGCTTTTAGTTTGTTACTTGTTCTGTTGAAAGGTTAATCACACTTCAAGTTAAGTTTTAAGGATTTCAAGTTAAGTTTCCGTGTTTTTCAGTTAAGTTTATGTTACTATTCATATGTTGACTCTTGTTAATTGTTACAATTGCTCACAGTTACTCATGCTTCTGAAAACCCCGGGTTTTTATTATCGATCTTGCAATTCTGGAAAAAGGTGTTTACCCCCTTTAGGATGCTCAGTTTACATACATATAATGAGACCTTCAGTACACAGAAGAGAACGAAAGCTTTCCATATTTGGAAACGTGCATCTAAAACTAGAAATTCGCATGAATGTTTGTGTTTACGCAAACAGTTCATAAAAGACGAAGAGACTCAATAGCCATATTTGTTATTCGAACTGCCTCAATATATTAGGATCGCTATCGGTTGAAATGCATTAACACGTTCGCGGGTGTGAATCGCTGAGTCCACAAAAGATGTTCAGCTGTATATCCGGTAGCCAATCAACTTTCCACATTAGTGGAGATTCCCGTGTGATCGGTGATTCATCTTCCGAGAAGCCTAAGTGGGAACGGCTGCTGCAAAGTTTAAGGTCTTGGACTGTGTACCCTTTCATCCGGAAATTTCACAAGTTCGCGAGTTGCGCAACAGAGCGATCCGAAGGACGCCGACTCCCTCTCACTCCCACGGCTATAGTGATCGCTTTCAAGCCTTGCACAGTCACGCGAGTCCTCGGTATAACGGTAAACAACAAATACCGAACTATAACGTCGTCAAAAAAATTTTAACTAGTTTTTTCTAACCTGAGATAAAAGAAGAATCCATAGAAGCCACGTTTTCGTCTTTAAGAATTTTTCCTGCTTCAACTGTGATAGCTATGCAAGTGTGATTCTTACGTGGAATTATTCTGCAGATTCTCCCAAATACAACGGTATATTTTTTTATAACAATTACGTGATCCTGCTATCGGTTATATAATGAATTAATAAAATTGTTTTCAGTGAAATTGCGTTTGAAAACGTTTTATTGGAACATTACTCTCGAACGATCACATAAGATCTTTCCGGGCTGTCATTGGAAAGTTTTGTAATGAAACGATGTTGATGGAGCATACGATTAGTTAGTAAAAACATTTGTGACACTGTATTTTATGTTATTCGGCAGTGTAATCATTCATTTGGGCATTTTGAATGTCCGTGGTTTTAATACTTCAATGGAAAGTGGATAATTGACGAGAGAATTAATGAAAGATTCATTGCTATTTAATAAATTAGTATTTACTGGACAACATGATTTAACATTTGTTATCATGTGCTTTATAGTTAACAGAATATTGTAAAGGAACAATAATCAAACTCGAAGATTGATTATAGCAATTTAAAACTTCCCAATTGAGCTTCAACAATTTTCTTACAGACGATCGATAAGTAAAATGAATAATGGTTATTACAAACGTGAAAAGAACTTTTTGGGTAACGTTTCCATCGATCTTGTGATCCATCAATTCTTGTTGCGCATGCAAATTAGAATAGTGCAAAAAAGCGAAAACCGAGGGCAGTTTTTCCTGACAGTTTCTTTGCATCGCATTCTGTCAATGAATGGTACCGGAACGCATAATATTCGTAGCCACCAGCAAAACCTACACTTTTACCGGCGCACTTCATGCAAACTCCTAAACGTCGCCATTTTCCTTGCAGGCATTTCAAGTATGCACGGCGGGTTTACCGCAATTCTCGCAAAAGCGAAAAGGTAAAAACCTTGCTGTTTTATCTATCGGCTTACATAATAAGGATATTAGGTATACGCAACTGTATTTATTAAAACGTTAATAAATATGAGGAAGCATGAGAACCGCTGATTTTAATTGACCACCTTCACTCGCCTGTGTCCAATCAATCCAGAGGTATTGCAAGGTGGTAAAAAGTGTTCCACCTGCTCGAGGACGTCATAGATAAGTGTTGAATGTCGTGGGTTAACGTTTAATACAGCAGTTTACACCCAGGTGTCAGATGAGCGATCTCCGGATAGGGAAAACAGTGAACTGCCACCGTTAATCATACTGTTGCGAAATTTGGACAGCTCCGCTCGGTTGCATCCCTCGTGATGCGCATACACGAGGAAGAGTGCACCGCAATCTCTACGTAATCTAGAACGCGTCAAATTGACTCATTCCACCGGTGATTCCACTTCGGCAATCAACGCGGGAAAACATTTTTTGCACAACAACCGTGCGAGCACGGAATCAACGATTCAAGCCTCCTGCAACTTAATTGAGTCAATTAGCCGATTCGATTTTCTGCTGACGACTTGATATGTTGCGTTCACTCTCTTGGCTGTATCATGCTTCGATCGTACTTTATTTTATATTAATACTAATTTATCCTGTGAAATAATAATATGTGTAAGCATTTTATGGAAGAATTATGTGTTCTGAATACAATAAAACTAGTGGCCCTCAAAACCTGATACAACATAAGAAAATATTACAAAATAAAATCGATATCATTTTGTACGTATTACTGCGGACGAAAGAATTCGAAATATATGTGAGCGTAAGGAAACAAAATACGTATCTAGGCATTAATTTAAATAAATCCTGAGCACGGTAACAAATAATGTTTTTATTTATGGTGACATTTTAAGTAATATATATTTACATTTGAGTAATATTTATCGATCAGAAACGTTTCTGTCTGTTTCCATCTAAATTGCACAATTTTTTCAATTCGAAAACAGGATTAACTACCTGCTATAGAATATTATTTCGTCACATTACGCGGGTAATTAACACGATCGTTCAGTTTTTAAACAGGCTTTTGATCACCACTGCATGACATAACGTGTATAGTCGGAATCCACACTTTCATGCAGGGAAATATATTTCGTTTTGTCCGACGGAAAATTACCAAACGTTCTTTTTTATCAGCCGATCCGATCGTTTTCACAAGAGGATCGTTAAGATCGACGACTTTCTCCTGTCGGAAAAAGCTCGCGCCGATGTCGTAACCATTGTCCTTTTGCAAAAATAAAGCACTTTGCGAACGTAACTCGACCACGCGTCGTAGGTATGGCTGTTTATAAACACATGGTCGCCATGGTTCGAACAGATAGCGAGAGTGTCGGAAGTTCCGTGGCCGAGCTAACCGGAGAAAGTAAAGAAGATATATTTATTCGGTCTGCGGACTGGTATGCATACGTTTAGCGATGGAATCGAGCCGGCAAACAGCACAAACAAACAATATTAAAAAACAGAACACATCGAGATATTGATTCAAATCTGCAGAGATTTTTCTGTGAGAAAGAGTCACGATTCACACACAAAGATTGGGATCATGATTGATTAATGGAAATGTAAAGAACTATTTTTCATTTCAAAAGGATCGATAGGAATAATTCCTGAAAATTTTATTTTTCCTCTTGCAAAGGAAACAGTAATTGCATTAGCCAATTGTCGTTCAAATAATAAAGTTCGATGTACAATAATAATAAATTGTGTAAAATGCAAATTTTGATCTTTATTATCATGCAATCATTATAGTACGTTGTTTCAAAATCAGTTCGAAGTAGATTAGTAAGACGGTCTGACTAAAAGATCTTAGTCTACTGATTAGTACATGTATAAAAGCTTCTACGCACTTTGTGGACTGGAGTAACCAGATTTCGTCATCGTCTGTCGACCCTGAGGGCTTGTAGCATTTTCTGGAGATACGAGATCAAGATTAGATTCGGTGAAGCATAATTTCAAGGACGTTTAGGGAAAGCTAGTCAAAGTCCTTCGGGGTTCCTTTGAAGATCCTCCTGGAACCTTAGAGGGAGAATTGAAATTTTTTGAATTCTTGTGTCTATTAGGGAATTTTTGGGGCACCCTTGTGCATCCGTTTAGGTACCTTAAGAATTTATTTTGGATCTCCTGAGGATCCTTATATTAGATTTTGAACCTTTGTGAATCTGTTCAAGGACCATTCGGATCCTGTATAAAATCCATCCAAGAATTTTTGTGGGCCCTTAGAAAATACTTTAAAGAACATTTTTTTGGAGTTCTGTAGAACCTCTGAGGTCCTTTGAATATTCCTCTTCCTGCAGCTTTAGCAGCCTCTCGAATGACTTTCTTTTGATCATTTACAACCCGATGAATTCTTTCTTCTCAGAAAGTTTTCCTTCCCTTCCTACTAATAAATACTAATTCTTCTCCATAAAATATTAAATTGATCGTCGGTCATAGCCATCAGTTGACAAGGAAAGGACACTCTGTTCATTTATAACACTCGGCTTCCAAGTGGGTAAAAGGATACGTGTAACACGTAGGCCCGCGTGCTCGGGACGCTGTTACATAAACGCATTCGGCTCAATCGACGGAGGAAGAAACTTGTTGGCCTTTCTAGGATGAAGCTCGCCGCGGTCTTTGTCGTGACCATGCGATCGTGAAAGCGAAAGTGACAATCCCCGTGGACTCGATCGACCGAACGAATCCCGGATAATACGTTCCACTGTCAATTTCCTCAGAAAATAGTCGACACCTGCTACCGACAGAAAGATACAAGCGACAACATGACGAACGTCAGAACAATGAATCAACACGTTCATCTAAAATGCGTGAAAGCGCGTTACAAAACCGACACGTAATTAATGGAACTGTTACGTGGCCAAAGTGCGGAATGTAATACCGTGGCGACAGTAACGTGAGAAGATGTAATCCACAAGATGTGTACAACGAGTGGAAACACGAGTAATTATTTCTTGCGGCTATAATTATTCGTTTCATTTTCTTCAATATTTTCGTTCATTCGGTGTAAAAAAATATTAAAATGTTCTGCCTGTGTTCGCTGTGAAGATTGGAGTTTCAACTTTCACACTCTTGAACTTATTCTCTGAAAATCCTACTTTTGTTATTACACCGAGTGAAATGTTTCCTTCTTTTCAAAATCGCGCGAATTCAAACGACTCCATTCTTCATTTCAAATGCAATAAAACAGTGACGAAAATTGCAGATCAACTTTTTAAAGGTCACACATGGAAAGCTTAATTAAAATTACTAAAGAGAGAAACAAATAGATTTCCTCGGTTTTAAAAAAATATTATTTTCCATAAAGTCCAGTCTAGTCATTAGAATATTTCGCAACGTTGGAGCGCTGTAGCTGGAGCTGTCAAACGTCATCGACGTTCTCTGATCGGGACCGCGTCTCCCATTAATTAGCTGAGTAACTGGGTTTCCTGATTAGCAGTGCCGTCAATCCGGCGTCGTAGGAAGTGCGGTAGAAAAATGTTGGAGCGGCTCGAGTCACGCGGCGTTGGAATTACGCCATAAATTTCGCCCACCTTCGTCGCGACCGGCAGAGCAGCGTGCGTTTCGTGCGGCCAATTTCCCCGTGACGGCTTTCCTCCTCGTTCGGCAGCGCGGCTCTTCAGCTCTATTCGAGGTGTCGATCGTGTCGATCGCGTCGCTTTCCTCCGGGATCTCCTCGAAACCATAGTGACCCTCGCTTGGTAGCATACAGAAATCAGGACCGTCGATAGAGTCCATTGAGAACCGCTGCTAACGTTATAAGAGGAAACACGCCCAGAGGAGACCAGAGTTCTTCCTCATCAGTGAAAGCCTAACTCATCTTCCGTTGCGCTCAACGACTCCGAACGGACAACCAACGTTCATCTTTTTTCATTTGTTCGTGTCAAGTGCATTAAGAGATTTTTTATTCGTACATGCATCTGTTTCTGTTGTTTCCTCGCGCACGTTCCCGAGGATCATCGATTGTTTTGCTATATCCGAGTGAGAGTGAACTCCGTTGATTTTCGCGGAACATGTTACCAACGGGCATGGTGTGCCGGTGATGCAGAAGTCGATCTGGCCCGACCACCACGTGTCTCGAAAGTTTACGGCACAGTGAACCCCCCACGGTGTTTGCTGATCGTTATTAAAAAGGATCGAGGACGTCGACACGGGGGTAAGTAAACGCGTATGTCGGACGTTTGTTTTACCGTGTTTTCGCAAACTAGAGACGAGGAATTCGCTGTTGGTAGAAAGCTGCTGTTCGGACTTTCTCGATGATGCTCGCTGACATGGCAATCTGCGTGTTGGAAAATTATTGTGAATATTGTGATAGATAGATAGAATGCAAGATGTATGACAAAAGCATGCGATAATATGAGAAAAATGAAAAGGAACTGTGCAAAAATGTCTGTATACGGGATCCTAGAAGTTCCCTGGTTTATGACACTGAAACAGAAAGAGTCTAATTTACGACGTTCTCTTGAGAACATAGTAATATTGCAGTTTATGTAATATTTTAATCCCTTGCACTATATATGATCTAGTTTGTCTATACTTTCTATACACGCATTTCTATCCAAAACCCATGAAATCCGCAGTCTGAACCAATTATTCCAGTGATAAATTTATAAACACCTATATTAGCCGATGAAATATCTTATTTGTTGGTATTGAAATAACTTATCTCGATTAAAGAAATGAAATGAATGCCCCATAAAACGAATAATCGTTCAATTTAACGATCGTAAATTATTCCCAAGAAATAAATTGCAAAGAGATCAAAAGAGAACGATCCAGAAGCTTTTAGGATCAAATTGAACCGCTTCAAAATTAAATATCCGGGGGCCCGAGGCGATTTTCCGAATTCGGTTTCGTGACGCGTTTTCGTTAACCCGGATAAATAATTAATCGTAAAACTGTATCGAATTGCCCGTGTTCGGTCAGCTCGATCGGAATCGGAGGAACCGGAGCATCCACTTTCTTTTTCCGCGCGGTTGCGTAACACCACCTTGCAGTCGCTGGACATGCATTCTCGGTTTCGGGCCGGCCGGCTTCCACTTTTCTTCGGTGGGTCGCCGCGCCGGCTGAAAAACGAGCATTTTATCCACGAAACCATCCTGTTCCTTGAAAGGAAGGCTATCGGCTTTCCTGCCAGCCAATACGATATACCCAACAATCTTTTACATAAGCACCAGCAGTTCCGGCTTCTCCGATGAACTCCATTTTTTGGTCTGGGTTAGGATCGACTGATATTTCGTCGTTCGGTACTTTTCCTCTGTTGGGGTCCTTGATCAGCTCTTTCCACACTCTCCACGCTCTTCCACGCTCTGCCCCTCTCCGCCTTTCTTTCCCCGCCTCTTAGGCGCTATTTCTTTTTTACCTTCTGAATCTTGCTGACTCTCCGCTTCAGGTTTTCCGTTTTTCCACTGTCACTCTATTTTTCTTCCTCTGACTTTCACAATTTCAATCTTCTGTTTCATTTTATTCTCTTTTTCGTTGATAGTGATACTCTTTTCCCTGCTCTTTCACTTTTTTCCACGTGTTACGTCGAGCTCTGGTTTTATCAGTATTCCCGTATTTCAATCTCTATATGTTTTTCTTCCAGTCTTCTGCTCAACTTCCTCATTCTGCGGCTCTATCTGTTTCGTAGGATCTTGTTTCCTCAATCTTTAAAATGTTTGTAATTTATAGACATTTGCCTTCTCCATTTTCTTGTGTTCCACTCTCCCCCCTTCTCTAATTTGTTGACCATTTTTCTGTATGTCTATCTCACACTGTCATTCTAATTTATAGCCTCCATTTTTCTTAATATTTCTTTTCTTCGTTGTGCCGCTCAATTTCTCTAATTCATGCTCTATTTTTCTTAATATTTCTCTAATTTACTCTGTCCCTCTATTTCTCTAATTTATAGGCTCTATTTTTCTTAATATTTCTCTATTTCACTGTGTGTGTGTGTCCTCTATTTCTATAATTTCTAGACTATTTTTCTTAATCTCGTTGTTCATTCTCTCTACCATGCCAGCTCTCTCAGTATTTTATTTTTCTATCTCTTTCTTAGTTTCCCTACATTCTCACTCTGTCTATTGGTAAGTCTCTTTCTTTTTTACACACGCACTCTCCCTCTCTCGATCTCTCTCTCCTTTTGCTTTGAGGTGGAAAGTTACCCGGCGTCGATCCGCCTCGAAAATACCTTTCATGTTTACGCATCCGGTCGTTGTGTGGCACCACACGACGATCCGAGACGAGCGAACGGTCTGACCACATAATAACTGTACTACTTACAGAGCCGACAATACTATCTACTACCTACCTACCGACGTGACGACCGTGGTTTTCTTGGTTCTTTAACGACAATTTGTGTTCATGAATGATTACCATCGCTTGTTGAGATTACTCTATGACCGGTGCATTGTCCCCTATTCTATAGTTAATGAGACTGTGGTTCGCCACTGACGACACACTACCTCCTTTCTAAACAGTGTTCGCACTTTCGAGATGTTGACGATTATCTGATAATGTTACTTCACTTGGTAGAAATCCGTTGAATTGACATTCTAGTCCTTAATGGGAAGATTGGATCAGGAATATTGTAACCAGCTGACGAAATAGTGCAATGAGGACGTTGAGCTCGTTTCTACGTCTTCAAATTATAAAATTACAAGTTTGGAAATGTTGAATTACCCTGTAGAGTCTACCTATGTTTTAAACAATCGATTTCCGAGTGTTAATTTTGTGGGAGAAGTGTGGGAGAATGCTGTGTCTGATCAGTGCGGGCCGTTTCTACTGATTTGAGAAGAGCAACTCTTAAGCTTGAATTTAGCATGAAAATGGTGTTTTATTCGTAGAAATTACAATCGAAATTTACAATTAGCAGCACATGTGTACTATTCAACACAAAAAACCAATTGCCTACATATAAGATAAATGGGAAATTGCAACCCAGTTTATTTCGTTTGATATGGAACTACTTGGAAAATTTAATTTATACATTTTGTGTTGGAGTTAATAATTAAATTACATTATTAGACTAAGTCTGGATTAGGTCTAGTTAGGTTTCATGTTGGATGTACTCCGTCAACGACCATACCTCGCTGCAAAATACCGGTTCTCGTCCGATCACCGAAGTCAAGCAGCGGTGGGCGCAGTTAGTACTTGGATGGGTGACCGCCTGGGAACACCGCGTGTTGTTGACATAATTTTTGTTTTCTTTTCATTTGTGTCCGATTATTTTCTAAGATTAATCTAGATCTTATTTAAATCTATCGATCTTATTTCTAGATCTTATTTATTAATCTAAAATTGATTAATCGATTCAGACACTGTTCCTTCAATTTTTAATCCTGGAAAATGTCTTTTGTAACATTGAAAATTTACTCAATTTATTTCACAACGTAATAAAATCATAGTAAATTCATTCGTTAAACAAAAACCAAAGGATAAAAAGTAATGTCTTACATGTGATATCAAAATAGCAATTTAAAAAATTATTGCCTCAATTTTCTTGTGTCTTTCTAATTCTATATATGGTTGGTGATTACCAATAAATGAATGTACAAGCGATCTCCTTGAGAACAGTCATGTATTTAATTGTATATTTAGATTATATCCATATGAAGCTAGATTAGATCGTGATTGCCATTTTCAACCACTTATAACATTTATCTAAACTAACAATTTGATGCTCACAATTGCTGATACTGCTACAAGAAATAATTAGACATTTATAACGATCCCCAAATAAAGCCATCGATCGCAAAGAAAAATAATTGCACACTCCAGAACAAGCACTTAAACTCTATTTCACCATATCGGCACAAAAGCGCACAGTTTGCAATTACATTTCATAATAACACTCATTAAACCCCCCTCCCATTACAAAGTAACATTCACTCACATTTAATCGGACATAATCTCGTATGTAGATCGTCTCGGAGTCAAGCCTTGACAACTGTAATTAAAAAATAGACTATCACGCTCGCGTTGCGCAAACACAATATTTATTCTAAACCGAGGTTGTTCATGTAAAAAACAAACACCGTTCCCGTCCATGAAGAGCAGCGGCTTTCGCAACGTGTTCCCATAAGATCGACCTCTTCCTCGATACGTGACGCGTATTAATAATAACGAACTCTAAAAACGAGAACCATTGTGCAACAATCTCAGCCAAAAACCCAGACGCACCTGTGCACTTTGCACAATTTCAGTCGCCTTCTTCTTCTTCTTGGTAATCCTCGATCGAGGTGTATCGACTGGTCACCTTGAGGGTTTGAAACACGACGAAATCAGGCGATTCTCGTGATCGTGGTTTTCGTAATTCCTCCCTAAGCCGAGGACTTCCTCGGCTCGTAGCGCATGTAAATCGCGGGGAAACGAATCGTGACCATTGTGCAATTTTATGTGTCCACGACGGAGACGAAAACCGCTGCAAATAAAACAACGCGTGCACGTACCATCCGCAGAGACCACCTGCGATCTAGACCATCGCGATCGGCAATTAACTTTCCAACCGGTACAATAGAAAAACACATAATCGGCCACTATGCGTTAAAACTGTCGCGGAATATAAATTCAGCGCAAGTATCCCACTGGAGCCGCTATTGACATCAAAATGAATCTAGTCTGAAACCATTTTTATTTAGAGTAAAAGCATTTACACAACCAGATTTTAATTATACGATTTATAAATTGACGCACAATGTATTGCACACAATAATTGAATACGCCACCCAAATAAAAAACTGACACTGCCCCTCTCTTTCCCCCTAGAACTCCTCGGTTCTACACTTTTTTAATATCTTTCATGCTTCTCCAGATATTCGGCTGGAAAGTTTTCAAATGAACACCGTGTATGTATTATTTAAGCACTTTCCAAGCTTATACTGTTCAAGCAGTGGATGCAATTATAAATGTTTATAAATGAACCATATATTTAACGAAACATATTACGTGTATCATAAACGAGATGTTCAATTAACGACTGACAAATTTTCCGAACACTGTATCTCGTTCAACCAGATTCACTTCATACATTTTGCCTCTCTCTCATTCTGTTTCTTTCTCATTCTCACCACACATATCCGCACGTATACAAAATACATTCGACGCAGCCGTGGTTGATATTAGATCAATTTTGCTTCCTCCTTCAAAATTTATGGTCCGAGAGAGTTTGTATTAATTTCCGCCGATTGCAATCTACAATACGATGTTCACCGTTGTGATCTTCATCGTTGCATCGCGAAAATTGCAGTTCGATATGCACCATAGCTTGAGCGTTTTTGTGATTCCAAGGTGACCTGAAAATCTACACCACCTCCAAGATTATGGTCAAGGTGAAAGTACGGTTCGTCCCGATTAGCTTCGCGGATCGTTGCCAGCGAGCAGCGATAATTAGCGGCGAATCCCGTTTCAGACTGTAATCGAGGTAGCCGTAAAAATAGTCGAGCGATCTCTGACGGAAACGAAACATTTCAGTGGCCGAGAAAAAGTACCGTTCTCACTATGTAATTGCGGTTTAACATTGGCATCGCTGTCTATCGCTAATCCGTGGCAAATCGCTGGCTTTTAAATGAAAATTGTGACCCTGTTTCTCGAGACCTGCCATGATTTTTGTAACCATAGCATTTATAGAAATAGTTATAGAAAATCCCACGTTTGACGGCAATTGCCTTTTTACATAAGTGTAAGGCGAAGTAAAGGAAAGCAAAATATTTTATCGCGATCGTATTTTGTTCTTTCTTGGATACTGTATAAATAATTGATTTTGTTTTGAATCTTAGGAGATTGAACATATTTGCACACGTTTCCGAGCATAACAGAACACAATGAACCGTGCTCTAGTCAATTTTGTTTTTATTTAATCGATCCCAATTTTATTTTATACACTTATGCAACTATATAATTATAAATCATCGATGAAACAGTTTATTACCTTTGTAACTGTGTTTTTCATGCAGCCATAAATACAGGAAGTGCTAGCAAGTTACGATTAACGTTATATGTAATATATCTCCGATCCACTTTTTAATCAAAATATTACTTTCCTAAAGATCCTGAAAGATCATAAAATTAATTGAATTGAGACGACTTTAGATCGAACCAAATATTTCTTGCGATTTCGGTAGTGTAAATTAGCTACGCGCTGTGAATTGCGCTACCTTCTTTATACGTTTATGGTAGAAATCAATAGGAGAAACAAGACAGTGAAAACGCCGAAAGAAGTATACTGCCGTGTCATTTTCATCTCATTAAAATTGTCGCAGAAGAAATATATCTTTATTCAATCGAA
This sequence comes from Lasioglossum malachurum, assembly GCA_028455605.1. Classification (NCBI taxonomy): domain Eukaryota; kingdom Metazoa; phylum Arthropoda; class Insecta; order Hymenoptera; family Halictidae; genus Lasioglossum; species Lasioglossum malachurum. Next base: position 12,460,970 of record CM052314.1, on the reverse strand, counting down.
AACTTCATGTTGCTGACAATTTTGTATGGTGCACAAAAATATACGACTAATTATAAACCATTAAGTGTACGTAAAAGTTTTAGTCTTTTTCAATCGTTCATGCATAATGTCTCATAATTATAATGGTGATAATCTTTTGCCTTTTTGTGCTATTGCTTATATGGTATCGACATGTATACATAACCAACTTCGTTATCGATTGCTAACATACGTTGCACGTTGTGTATAAATAAAAATGAAATTGTAAAAAAGACATTTGCACACAATTAATAGTTGCGATCTAGCCATGTCCATTGATAAAGATAAATAATATTTCCGTTATTAACGGTAGCATAGAGCGACTAAAAATTATATGTATGCGTTAGCATAGTTATTAGACTGCAACGAAAACTGGAGTGAAATAAAAATTATATCTTCTTTCTTAATATGTTTAATGGGTTGAAAAATAATATAACAGTATTATTAAGTTAGTCTAATGCTTCTACTATCTTCAATTACACTCATTCATTTTGGTCATGAATGCAGGAAATCACTTACACGTGACAAACCATGTCCAGCCCACTCGATTAAAATTAAGCAACTTTCCCTCGCGTTTCCAAAAAGAAAGCAAACTGTCGCATTTCTGGGCCCACGTGTAAACAATTTAATATCTTCCGACAGGAGTAGCTCTCGGATCAATTACAAAACAGGAAATCTGCAAACTGCAGCTTTTCACGGGCCGCGTCCAGTGTTAAAGCGACTCATTAAGCGTAATTGCGCTTAATTGCAATGACAGCGTCCCGGAGCAGTGCCGAGGCTCGTCGCCGTGTTTAATTAGGGCAATTAGGTCGCGAGGATACAGCGGACGGCACCATATGTTTCGTCGCATCCCCGTTAACGAGCCGGTACAGCAAACGCGCGATATGTAAAGAGAGAAAGAGTGTACGGTCCAATTTGGAGAAACTGGCGTTGCGTAATCGCCGTTACGATGGTTCGGCGTCATATGAGATAATGCTATGAGAAAGTGGCTGCACCTCGCCGGACACTCGACGCACATGGTTTTGCAACGATAGTTCGCGATCATAATGGCCGCCCGATACCCTAAAATCGCGGGGACACTGCACGCATTCGAACAGCCCGTCCGTTTTCGTAAGTGCACCTGTGGGCGAACGCGCAGCTTACAAATGCGCCATTATATAATTTATTGCAATTATGTGGCCTCTTGCTTTCCTTATTTGTTGTTAGAGATCTTGGGAATGGGATGCGTGGGATGGGATATCGATGGGCGAAGATCAAATGTGATTGGTATTTGTACATTCTCTGACTTGGAGACATGTCACTTTCTCATTAAAATGTCGTGTAACTTTCTTTTCACCGTATCATTCTTAAAATTAGTTTTATGAGATTGTGCTCCTTCATTCTCCCTTTAAAAGATTGCATAACTTTCTCTATGTCTTCTCCAATTTTGAGTTCTTTGAAAATTTTTAGTGGCAAAATTCTTAATCTTGCAACGAGTAAAACTAATTTTAACAACAGACTATACAAAGTAGTTTATCTTATGGTAGCTGAATAAATGTCTTCCTCAGTTGAATAAAATATTTTGTATATATTTCTAAGGCCATGTGTCATTGGCACATTGTCTCATTGGTGTCCCATGTCCAACTACATCCAGCTGAAGATAAGTATAAATTGTTAAGGAATATAAAAGTTATGCATCTTTTAAATAGGAGAATGACCTGTGGGCTTCCTTGTTCAAGACTAAAAGGAATTGCTTCCTGGATTTCACTGATGTATTAAGACGTACATATATTCTTAATTCCGAAGTGGTACTTGCGACAGCTAGCTGGGGATTTTAAGCGACAACTTTCCATAATGGTTGCAATTAATTATGTTTAGTTGTACACGTGCGTCTATGAAGAAAATACCACTTACGTCACAACACGTGTTTATTTCTCTTTTTGAGTACGTTCGAGATAGTCGTGATATATGGTAAGGTGAAGTAGCATTAGGTGTTATCAACTATGAATGAATTATTGAAGATCAAGAGGCCAAAATGATCATTGGGAATTTTTCCTTAAGAAACTTTGATACTATATACAAAAATTGTTTGGTATCTAAGGTAGCATATTTTAGAGAGTATCTCCCAATTTTTTTTATTTAGAAATTATCGAATTCAAAGTTGTGGCAGATCTGGAGGTTTTGTCATATAAGCCAATGACAATCTCTACTGGTTACTGGTTCATCCGAAATTAAAAATTCGAAGGATTTTATTTCTCGATGCATATGTTCTTTTTATTGATTAAAAACGTCCACCATTTTATTCGATATAAATATTTTAAAAAACCTCACAAATCTAATTGACTTTTTCATTTCGACTGAACCAATATCTAATAGCAATGATCCCCATAAATTGTGTTCTTATACAGGACCTGCAGAAAATCAGCCATAACTCTATAACTAATAAACATTTTTAAAGAAAAAAGCGACGTGATACTCTCCAAACTCAACCACTACAAGCCCAAAAACATTTTCTGAACAAACCCTCACAGTTTCCTTGCCCTACCCTCCGCCCACCAAAATCCTCAAGATCCAGATAATTCACAAACTAACACTTTGTGTTTGGAAAAGCCATCACCTGAATCCACCACCCATCATTCAAACCAACCCACATTTCCCACAGCCCACATTGCTCCACATATCTTGCCTCACAATTAGCAAAAACAGAAACTCCATTAATCCAACTGATGATGAAACGATATTAACATTTCTAGGCAGGGACAAACCAGTCAGACCGACATCCACTCCGCCACTCCGCAAGTGCACCAATGTATGCACGCTATCAGTGTCACTTTCGGTTCAACATGTTCCCCACCATAAAGTGTCGATGGGCGTGAAGATTTGCTCCTGAAAGAACCGCCTTTCCCGTCGCGGTCGCATCCGCGTCCAGTTTGTGTCATCTTCCCCCGAGTATCTTCGTACTGTTCGATTGCATAATGCCCGCGAGTACTGGGCCCTTGCGGGGGGTATGGGAATTTCGAGAGCCGAGAGAACGAGGCTGCGCGGGATTCGCGGAGGAAATCGGAACCCGCCCCACCTAAGGGGCCGCTGGCGAGGCAGGTGAGGCCTGCTGCGATTCTCGAAGCTCGATCCTCGATTCTCGAAGGGGCACACATGCTCGCCTTCGTTCCCCTTCGGCTCTCTAAAGACATCGGGATCTCCTTCACCGTGGTCCTCAAACGAGGCTCGCGCTCCGTCAGGCACACATCTCTCACGCACTCGACCGGCTCACGCTCTGAGTAAGTTTACCGATCGCATCGTCGTCGTCGCGCACACCTCCTTTTTTCGATCGCCGGCACCACGTGGCCAACTCTGACAGTTGGCCGGATGCAGACACTTCTTTTCGAATTCTCGAGTTATCGTAGCCTGACGCTGTTGTGAATTAGAAGATTTAGACTCGCGCGGTTTATATTACTCTGTGGAGATTTTAAGTGGACTTTGAAAGTGGATTTGTTTCAGGCTGATTCTTATCTATTGGCAAGTGAAAGTCGATTTGAATTTGGTAGATTGGATATGCGGTGGGGTAATCGAGGGCCTGGCTGGGTAGCTGTTTCATCCTTTTCGTGTGTAGTTGAAGGAATACGTACTTTTGTGGTACTCGTATGGCTTTCAAAAATTATATTATAGTGGATTGATCATTCGGATTATATTTTATTTTTATATACATTCATGTTGTAAATGATACAAAGATACATCAAATCTTACATACACGTCACAAATTAAATACTGTGGCTCTTGTCCTGAAAGGATCCAGATCAAATGTCATACATATTTGGCTGATATAATTGTTGGTTGTATAACCTTTTATTTTTGTGGTCGCTGAGTCGTCAATCATCATGTTCGAGGTGTACAGGCCTCAATAGTTCACTTAGGGGTTTAATAACAAAATATGAAAATTATGTGACAACTCCTCAATCATTTCTGTCATCACTTGTTTCAACACTTTCCTCAACTTTCATACGAGTCAATGCATTAGCTTCTCTCTACATACATTCACAGTGGTATACAAACTCGCAGTGTCAATGAATTACAACATAGATTGTTGAATATTATCCACAAAGTACACGCATTTATCAATTATTATAACACCGAAACAAAAGATTTTACAAAAACAGAAAATTAATTTTTAGCTTGAGGAGCATATGGCCGATCCAGTAGCAGACTCAGTCTCGTTTTTAATTGCTCTGTATAATAGCCAAGAGTTAGGTTCAATTGAGAAACATAGCAGGGTCAAAATAGAAAGCTCATTCTAATTTTAAATTGCTCGGAACAAAATGCCCAATTCTCAGTCTGCATTCTACTATGTATCACGAAACTTTCTCCACGCTGGTTATCACTGTTCCCAAAGCATCGCCACGTGATTTTGGGATTTTCCCGGTCACGTTCGACTCAGCAGCGTCATCTGTTCCGTCGATCATGTTCCCTGAATCGTACCGCCGTCTATCTATACGATTCCGAATCCGGCAGACTTTTACTTTTGCTATTTGAAAGGGTAGCACACGCGTTGATTGGCGGCGTGTCGCCTGGTCCTTGTGCTCGGGCTCAGTACAAAGGCGCGCTCGGCGCGGTTGTTCAAACACGAATTTTCATTAATCCCCATCGGCCATCCTTTCACTTGACATTTCGGTTCGCGGGTTCTCGCGTGTGCGCGCGGGGCTCTTGTATTTACATCGGTAGACCGAGAATGGTACCGCTTGCTCAACGACACATTGATTTCCCCAGAGCAAACAAACTGAATCGCAGGAAGCGGAATAGGAAGAGGCAAAATGAGAATCAGTTGCGTGCTGCTCGGCTGCGGGTTGCTGGCTACGATCGCTGTCGCCAGCCCGATTGTCAAAAGGGAAGCGGAGTCCGAGGACCTCAGCCCCCTGAACGAGGTAAGCATGACGCGGTTAGGTCGCGAGACCACCTCGGTCGATCGTCGATATCGACGCGACCTTGGCCAGCTCCTTAGAAAGCGGCCCGGCCCGGCGAAATCGAAAGTGTAATCAAGTTTAGAAGCTCCTGTGACGTAATCGCGCCGGTAATGGATTCTTCGGATGGCTCGCATTTGTGAAACCACAACTATCTGATGCGTGTAGCCTTTTATCCGCAGTCTATCATGGTTTGAAGTTGAAGTCGTTGTCCTTTGTAACTCGTTCTGTCGTAATTCGTGAAATTGTCTGCTAACAGTGTCGTTGATGTAGCTTCCGTCCTCTTGTCTCTAAATTTGTGCATATCTCCGTAGTAAATAAACATTAGAGAATGAGATAGACTGTACAGGAACTCTATGTGTGTGTGTGTAAAGTGACAGTTGTGCAAGGAGCAAGGTGCAGCTCGTCCAATGTATAAATGTCTAACCTACTTGACGAGATAAGATTCCTTCTGTTTGTGTGTATCATTAACTTTTATGGGTTGTGGTTGGAAACTGAAGTCGATGCAAGTTCCTACAGACTGAAATCAAATTATAATCAACTCGACGTTCTCATTCATAAAATATTATTTGCAGGACAACGCACGTGCGAGTAGATCAAAGCTGTCCGCTATAAGGTTTCGGAACGACTGCCCTCGGGCCCCGTGAACGTTAATGGCGCCGTACAGAACGAAATATTGATTAAAATCACCGGTTACATCGCGAGGTAATCGTTACGCGTAACGAAGACGCCGAGCGTCGACGAAATCGAAATGTAACTCATAAACAGAACGTGTCGGGAATGGTGAAAGTGAAAGCGCCTATTTCAAAGTTTTATTATCTTGTCGCCACCTGCGTGCGAAGACGAAGAGGGAAACAGGAGAACGCGTCTAAAACAATCAATTGTTCCGACGTTGTTCGTTTTTGGTACGGGGCGATATCGTATCGATGGCGGAGAAAGACGAGCCGATGTTGAACAGAGAAAAAGAGAATCGCGACCACGAGGAACGAGCGGAGAGAGAAAGTGGTTGACTAACTCGAAGTTTGTTACTTCGTGGACGCGTGGCCACTCGTCGACAGTTGTGGAGCCTTCTCGGCTCTACCTCCGGCTCTACCTCCGGCTCTGTCCTACCAATTTTCCAGTTTTCTGTGATCTTATTCTATTTTTCTACTTCTCGATTTCTTCAGTCCTCTGTCTCCCTCGTACCCCACTTCTCAGTTTGTCCAGTTATCTACTTTTCAAATTCTCTATCTCTCTAGTATTCTACCATTTTAGTACCCTATGTCTCTAGCACTCTACTTTCCCAGTTCTCTAATATTCTAGTTCTATAATACTATTCTATGGTTCTCTAATACTTTAGAGTTCTCTAGTTCTTTATTTTTCCAGTTCTCTAGATCTTTTAATTCTCTAATCCTCCAGCCTGTCAGTCCTCTAGTTTTCTAGCGCTTTGTCTATTTATTATTCTAGCTCTTTCCCTCCTAAGCTATATGTTTCTCTCTGTATCTAGCTCTCTATTTTCAAAGTCCCCTACTCCACTTCCAGGTCCAACTATATCTTCGTATAAACATACAAGCAATTTATTTCTCTAGATTTCTTTCGTGTCTGCCCACACACTCGAACCCTTCCTCCTCCTGTCACTTACCTATCTATCACTTATAAATAAAATCACTTACCCAAACGTCTTGACGAATGCGTACATACATATATATGTAATCGTCTCCAACTCGACCGCAGGATTTCTCGCGCGCAATAATTATAATCGATCATTTCCTCCTCCTACAGCCACCAATTCCACACATTTCTACCTACGGTGATATCGACTCAACATTTCAAAATAATCACGGAAGTCGTCGCACGGCTCCGAGACACACTGCCTCTATCTCCCCCTTTCTCTCCTTTCTCCGGTTACTCAATCCTCGAGACAATCTTCCCGCCGGAGCAAAATCCTCCGTGTGTATCTTATTTCAATTAATCAAACCACCTGTCAGGTATACATCGTGGAAACTGACAGCGACCAGGCAGCAGACGATGAGAGGACCGACAGGGACAAACGAAAAATCGGAGTGGTGAAGCTGGGAGTCTCGAACGGGATCCTGAATTTCGTCTTCGGCGTAAGAAACACCCTAATCGCATCAACTAACTCAAACAGACTCGTTCCTTCATCTGGAGGTCCCGTTTTTAGAAGCTGGATACCTTCATCGACTCGAAGACCAAAGCACTGGCGGTTTTGGACGAGTCGAATAAAGCGAAGAACGCTGCCTTCGGAATCGATCCTCATCAATCTGCTACCAGCAAGTTTATCAGTGAACTGATAGCCTCGAAGATCCAGGCTGCCAGTGGTAGCATCGGACCAGTGGTCAATAGTGCGTCCACGTTCCTCACGAGTGCTAAGACTGGATTGGCTGGAGCTTTCGTTTCGAAATTGGCGCCTCTCAGTTCGATCGCGTCTGGAGTCGCAGCTGGAACCGCGGGGAAACTTGACGGATCATTGGCCGTTGGTCCAGGTACTGTTCACAAACCTAATTAAATAAGCTTCTTAACGAAGCTAGAAGTGCGGACGGAATGAAAGAGTACTGTGTCTTGGTGGCTATAATGTGTCTCAGGATCCGACTATAGTTCAACAATTTGTCTTGAAAAACTTGTCTATCCAAAAGTTTGTTTTAATCTCTACAATAATGGTTATTAGACAACGGATTTTACGCATTTCTCACATAAGTGAGTGGGTGCTATTTGAAACAGGAAAACACGTTGTTTAAAACTTAGTAAAATTGTAAAGGAAAGGGTAGTAGAGGCTTGTAGAGTTTACTACAATGAACATTGGATCACTCTGTAGTCTTCAAGAATGAAGGTCAAATAAGAATACTAAATGCTCTGACAATGATCTGGAATTGCAACAGGCAAGCCTTATCCTGCTGTAAAATAATAAAATAATTTTTTGTTAGAAACCTAAACTGAATTCTAAACTCGACAAAGTGAGTCACGGAATATTCACGAAAGATCCGCAGTCTAATGATCACAATTTTGAATGAAGTTCAAACTCGCTTTACGTAACTGTAGGTTCTAACACAAGAACTAACTGCTAATGTATGAATATCTGTCTAGATTATAAAAGTGCATTTAATTTGTCGAATTTGGGAGTTACAGACAGCGGCCACGGAGGAGGCAATTCCGCAGGTCTCCTAGGAAGCATCCTTAGCTCGAAACTCAGCAGCCTGTCCTCTCTGAGTCAAAGTTCCGGCGGAGGACATAGTGATTCGGGCACGAAAGATGCCAGCGCTGGAATAAACCTTGGAGCGTTTGCGAATCTAGGCGGAGGGGTAGGATCACATTAAAACTGTTTCTTCTCTCTTCTCACGTTTCTCTATCGACCTGATTGTCGCTACTGCTTGAGACCTGATCATCCGTGAATGTTCTTCTTCTGGCCGGGGCTGGCCTTGGAAAGACTAGGGGTGGCTCCCGGTGCCCGTTAATTATACGATATTAACACTAGAAGTGCTCGATCAAGAACACCATTATTGATGTATATTTTCCTTTGTGGATTACTCTCATTATAAATACCAAATTAATCTATTCATTCTTCGCTTTGTGATTACTGAAGTTGCAAACACCAAATACCTTGCTCTTCTTGTTCTACTTTACATTATAAAGGTATTGTCGCGTCAAAATTAGAATAATATTCCAATAAAAGCTCTTATACCATTTTTAAAGAATCGATTTTAACGCTCGGTGCTTCTAGTGTTAAAAATCCATCGTTTTCATCGCCTAAAATACGAACATTAAACCTACCACCAAGAATTATTAAAATTATAAAGACTTTCCATGAGAAATTATTGAATAAATCAATTTCTTTTTGCCATTTTTATACAACAACATATGTTACTATCATTTTCATTGCTCGGTAGGTTTACTGTTGAAAAGATCATCCATTATCGCGAGCATCTTCAACGTCGAACCAGATGACTCATTTTTTCGTTCACCGAATGCACCACTTTTCAGAAATAACTATTTCAGCATGCGAAATATAATAAATGGTTACGGATCCGGATAAATCGTTCAACAGCAAGATACCTAGTCTTTCTACGATCGATTGTTCTTTCTTTTTAATTTATTAACTTGCACACGAGTTTGAAACGAGTCTCTCTTCTACCCTTCCGCTTTCTATCCTCCCGGTGCCCGAGAGAGGTGTTCTCCGCGCGAATGAATTTCAATTGTACATTGTAGTATAGTTTCTCTGAACAGTTTTCTCGTAACGGCGCGGCGCGGACTGTCCGGTCTACAGTAGCATACAGTGGTAGCTGCATCTGGTTGCATGCAGTGTAACCGCATTCCGTTTGTATGGAAGATAAGCTCGAGAACGGACAGCATGGCCTCCTTTAACACGGCGCTCGCGTTGCCCAATGCATCCGTAATTAATGGACTGCGGATTTTATGCATCTGGAACAGAAATAATCCAGTACAATTTAATCCTCGGACGCGACGCTATATAATTTAGGATTATTAGCTACTTTATATATGTCAATGTTTTAATGACGATTTTTACGCACTGGGTCAGAAAATACCTGGCCAGCGCCGTCATCAGAGGGTTAAAACAACAGACAGATCAAGAGAATTGCACAGTATTGATACACTAGCTTTAACCTGTTAAAATTATTGAGGACATCAAGAAATTTCTAAGTGGTTCCAGTTCTTTGCAACGGATGCAGACAATTTTTATTTTGCACATATATCCGCAGTCTAAGCAATGTTTTCTGGCAGCGCCGCATTGTGAATACATCTGAGAGTATGCTTATGTTAGGGCTGCAGTAAATGATTGGCAACATAAGCACACTCTAAAAATCATCGTCCCTCTAATAGCATAAACTGAAACCAACAGACCGCATTTGACACCGGGTGGCAATCAAAGTGTTATTAGAAAAGTATGTCCACTTAAACGACAACTGATCGATACTTTTACAATGTATTTTAAATTAAGTGAAAAAATATTCAGTAGAACAAATGAAGCATCTAATATTTTATTCATAGTAAATGAAAGTACGGTATTATTCGTTTAGAAAGGGACTTGGGAGGCCAAGCGACATGCTACTGACCAGTGTTCAAGATTAATGATAATAGCACAGCATCGATCCTCCAATTTTTTTATGCGAAATAAATATGATCTGTCTGAAGTGCTAGAGGCAGGAGCAAGATAAAAATGCCTTTCTCTTTTTCATAATTTGGATAATATTGAGATGAATGCTTTTCTGAATACTTATCTTGTTACTGTTATAAATTGAACCTATATACTTACGTTTCTCGCAAATGCATAAAATCCGCAATAATAAATTTATCGTTGCTGGTCTGACGTAGTTCAATGATTGTGCTGTTGGATGACGACCATAATTCGCCAAATGACCGTTCCTCGGCCGTGTCTCGCGGTTCGCGAAATAACCTAACGACGTAGGTCCTCTCTGGTTCGCCACTAATCGCTCGATGCACAGCTTGTCGTAGAAGCTTAGACGAGGGTCTGGGACCCTCGTCCAAGTGTCCTAACCGACTTAGATCCGCCGATTAAAGTCAGTATTATGTACGCAAACAGTACGAATACGAACCACCGCAAGCGGCATATTATACGGCTTAAATGGCGACTGTTGGACCTTGGACTGTGGACACGTCCAAAAGGGCCACCGAGCAGCACCGCTTGACGGAGGATCACAAAACGCCAAAGCAAAGCATCAAAAGCAAGTCATCAAATTACACGACCAATTTGCACAAAAATAAATCCGCTCACGAATCCGCAACAGCAGCTTCCCAGCAGTGACTACTAAACAGTGCAAACTTGACGACATGGATTTTTCTTTCTAGCTCGGCCGATAAATTGCCAGGACACTACCACTAATCCCTTCCACCCTCTGTTACAAGCCCGCCCCTCAAGATTGTCTATTGTTCAACATTGTTTTTATCACCCTTTCCCACCTGTATACCCACCCCCCTCCCCCGTCTTACCTGTACAGCGCTGGCAATCAACGTGAATCCGCCAACGATGAGCAAAAATGTGTAAATAGGATTAGGAAGTAGTCGACGAACGAGCATTGCGAATGTTCCCTCGCTCGAATTACCTCGACGCTGTGTCATCGATGTAAATACAGTATCTATACAAGCTCTAAGTATTAACGACGACGAGAAAAGGATGATTGTGGATGACCACGATATGGTGATGATGTTGTCAAATAAACGCATGATCATGTTTTCTATGTACGAGCCGTGTACTCCAAACCCTTTAGCGAACGTCGTCTGATCCTTTCCTGTATCGATCCTTTTCGATGTTTTTTGGGACGTCGATCTTAACCATTCAGTGTTCGGGAGCTTATTAATTGGCATGATCAATGTCTGTGAGATGTTCAACAGCAGCTTCATGATCTCTATTTGAATTTGTTCCGAAGATTTGATTAGCGAAGATAATTTAAGGAAATAAACTCGGCACACTTGATCGTTGATTACTTTTTGGAAGCGGTACACTCGTGATCAAATGTTCGTTTAGCTATTGTGGTCTGTATCTGATGAAATTCTAGAATCATTAGAGGAAGCTGGACAAGTGTGTAATGATCTTCAGTGTACCTCGAATTTGTTTTTTTTTTTAGTCTGGATAAAATGTCGTGACTAGATTGTGGATCTCTATGCACTTGTAGCATACATACATTTGAAAATTACAAAGGGAACGTGTACGTTAACAACAATTAGTAGTAATTTTACTTTACTCTTGAATCATAAGGAATCTCGTAGAAATGCTTATTATTTCGTTCTTAAACTAGTTCTTCTAAACAGACGTTCACCCTTGTTATACCTCTCCAGTATAATGATTAATAGTAAGGAATGCGAGGAATGTATTCGCAGTTTAATGAGATTAATTGCAGTTAGGGGCGTTTAATATAACAGCATCAAAGTTAATGATAGAGACAGTATATTTTTGTTTAGCTTTAGTCTTTGTAACTTGTGTCCAGATAATTTAATTTTGCATAGATCCACTTTTATCATCTGTGTATGAAACAGTGCTGTGCTCAGACTTAGAATTTAATTTTTCTATACTCGAACTTCAACTATTCGTTCCGGTTTTATCTAATTCATTATGGTAATTGTGTGGGAGTTTTCAAGGCGGTGAAAGTGTTAAATAATTATACAATGTTACTTTCAAAACTCTTTGTCGATTCATCACCGCAATTACCGACGTTAAAAAGTTTCTTAAGAAGTCTTTGGTTAATCTTGAAAGACATCAAACTTCCAAATGACTATTAAATAACCATCGATAGATGGAGTGTTAATTGAAAAAAGCATACTATGTCATGCTAGAGTGATTTACCTATTGAATACACAAGGTTCGGTGAACCTTCTCTTGAATTAAAATCGTTTTTACTTCGAATGGCTAAACGGGGCAATGAGAAACAGATTTACAGGAAAATGTACAGTGTGTCGAAGAAATAGGTGACCGAATTGGTACCGTCACTGGTACCATTTATCTGTTATAGCGTTTTCTTTTGCTATCACTGATTTTTCGTGAAATTCATTTTTGAATACGTTTTGGTGCCGTCTATAATAAAAATGACTAGATTAAACGCAAACCAATAAAAACATTTGAAGAATTTAAAAATGGTTGTTCCATTATTTGCAACTCATAAAAATTATAAAGAGAAAAAATAAATGATTATAATTATGTACCTCCTGTATCTTGCAATCAAATCAGACAATTTTTATTTTGCATAAATTTCCATCTAGTCCAGCTGCAATTAACATAATGAAAACCTGTGCTAACGTTCTTACTCGTGATTGTATGTTTCTGTGATTGTGTATAGTGTGTCCTACCTTTTCCTATCTCCAACAGCCGAAAGTAATTCTACCACACTACCAAAGTTTGGCTACCGATTTTCTCAACACCTTGTACACTCGGTTGCCGAAGTTAGCGAGATCGTGGTCGCATAAAAATCGATTGCGTCAACGCGTAGGCTATGCAGCCGCGATCTCGGGCGAACCCGTTCTCGATCGAGGGAAAAAAATCTAGATCGGTGTTCGCAAGCAATAAGCCGCTACCACTGTCCAAGGAAATCTCTCATTGGCTGTGATTTTATTTGTATTCAGGAAAAGATCGTGAGCACCACGGAGGACATCCCTGAGTTTGACAGGACGCGAGTATCCTTGGACGTGCCATCAACGGCGTTTGGCACTGGCTTCAGCCTAGTCACGAATGTCAGCAAAATCTTGAGCAGCTTGATACTTGTAAGTTGAAAAAAATATTACACCACTACAAAAATCGGGTCCTTCATTTTCATTGAATTTATAAAACAAATTAATATCATTCGATTTTTGGTATGGCCTAATATTGTCAGATTGACAAGAGAGCCAATCAATCATTGTGAAATCAATCGTGCTACTTCGAGACTCGTTCTTTGGATTTGATTAGTTCGGCCGCGATCTTATTGTAGAACCCGATCCACATCAGCATCGCTATTCCCGTTCGAAAGTTTCGCGGACCGTCAAAGGGGTTTCCGGCGACACCTTACTTGAGAATCTGTCAGCGAGTTTTTTGTGGCTAGATTATCGATCGACTTATTGGCGGAAACGTGTTACCCTTCACTCGACATAGTTGCAAAATTTTCAAGCGTTTCTGTGCATGCTAATCTACTGGAGACCGCCTCGGCAAGTGAACTATATCGTTTGGTAGTGGTGCGTTAATACATATTTAACGAGGCGACTGCCAAACCAGCCATCTAAAAAAATTGTTAAGATGGGGGTAATTGATTTAATGAAGTGACAGTTTTACTAATGTAAAAATGAGTTTTTTACTGCCCTTTGGAGACCTTTTGATGGCATCAGCGGTACACCACAAAAATTCATTTCATTCGTGCACAATGTTGGGCAAGTGTTTCTAGTCAAATAGATTTTTTTATTTGTTGGAAACACTGGAATGTTTCTGAGGTGTACAGAATCTTTGAATCCTCTTGTATTTCGTAGAAACTTTGGTGCATACAATGCATCCCAAAATTTAATTTCTAAATTTAAATTACTACTTTCGAGTTAAATCAATTCTTCACTGTCTAAATTCATTTTTAAGAGAATGAAAACCAATTTCAAAATTGTTCCATATTTCCTACACATTCGATGAACAATCTTTTGTACCTCACTTTTGAAATGTAAAAATGAAAAATCTATTTCACTGTTCATTTTTATGGGTCACTGTCTGCGTGACACAGCAATGGTGTCATTTAGCACGCACTTTAAACGCTCAATTACCCGCAACTTCGCGTGTCGAATTTCCACGGCTGATTTGCTGGATCAGTGTAGCGTAAAACCGATTCAGCAACGAAGACCGATCTTTCTTGACGATTTTCAGAACTCAGCCCGCCGAACACAGACAGTCCTAGAGATCTTCAAGCCGTTCTTCCGTGGAGCGTTCGCTATCAAGGGTCTACCGTCCGACAATCCTCATTAGAAGAATCTGCTGAAGGATCCACGGTGGAAAATAGCTCAACGAATCATTCAGGGATTATTAAAGTAGACTCTGATCGAAACGGGATCGATTGAGATCGTAGTGAACATTCCAAAGACCCGTGAACATAGTCTACGGTACAAAGATATAGAAACTTTAGTATGTGTTAACTAGTGGGGAAGATTGTAAGTAGGATAGATCCAAGGTAGCGATATTTATTAAGACATTTGTTACAGACTTTGATTTTCTATGTAAGATAGTTCGGAAAACCCTTGTGGTGTTGCTCTCATTGATACTTCAATTATATGATTAAGTACACTTTCATTTAATGAAACGGATGCACTGCTCTTCATAATTGCATCAGCGAAGCACTTCAGTGCATAATGAGATTTGGTATAATGTTCAGGAGAAAAATCGATGAGTGATGAAATTGTATCATAATTGTTTAAAATACGAGTGATGGGGCTGTTCTGCCTGCATAAGCAAACTATTGTGCAGTTGAGTAGCATAATTTAATCTGGGAGACTTCAATACGTAATGAAATAGTGCCAGAATATTTAGGAGACTTCAATGGATGGTACAGAAGCGTCAGAAAATTTGAGAAAGTTCAATTCATTGACAGAGTAATGTCAGAAGATTTAGGAGATTTCAATGCGTGATCAAATGACGTCGCAAAATTCAAGATACTTGAGCATGCTGTAAAATAGTGCCAGAAGATCCAAGAAGCTGTAAATTAAATACTAGAATAGCGCTGAGTAGTTCAGGGATTTTTAATAGATTTTTATTTTGTAATAGAATCGCATCGGAAGATTCTGGAGACTTCAATGCATGGTAGAGCGGTATCAATGAGCTCAGGAGATTTCAACGCGTGATAGAGCAGGTATATTGAACGAATGATAGAACAATGCTGTAGACTACAGAAAATTGCATTGCATAGTTAAATAGCGTCCTGAAATTCGGGAAACCTCAGTGCACAGTAGATTTGCACCACGAAGACTTCAATGCGTGGTAAAGCAGCGTCTTAGGACTTAAAAGACTTTAATATTTAAAATAGTAATTTTACACGATTCTTGAGACCCTCAAATTCCAAAAACCATCTTGTAAAATTGAAAATACATTTAAAAAATTCGAGAAACACCAGTATCCTAAGCTCCGAGTAACTTCAATGAATGCTCAACAAGTAACCTACAATCGAGATGGTCTCAAAGCGCACGAGCAACTTCTGAATCTCTCAATGTAATAAATTCTGATACAATTTTCGAATCAAACCGCTCGAGTCTATAATTAAACAAGAAATTGATGAGAGCAACTGCATGTAAAGCGAATAAGACAGCCCAACGAAGAAATTAAATGCTCAACGATATCAATCGAGTACATTTTCATGGGCTGCTAGAATCGCTCATTAACTACCTGAACTATCGTTCCGTTCGCTCGACGCGCAGCCATAAATATACGCGTTTACGAGAGTTATAGTTCAGGAGTCGCGTGATGGTATAGAACTCCTGTAATATTTGACTATACATGCCTACTTTATAAGAAAAAGCCAGATAAGCGTCCCAGATACACGCAGGAAGAACCAACAGGTGCTCAATACAAATTAGAAACCGCCACTTGTGTTAGACAAGCGCGTTAACAATTTTCCCAAAGCCAGTTTTGTTGCCTCGTAAAAACCGAACGATGCAATTCGTCTTGTTACCGAAACGATTTTGCTCACGAGCACTTTCTAGACAAAATGCGTCTCGCGTTTTAATTTCGGAGGCTTCGCGTGTCGATTAGGTGCGTTAGTTGAGATCACAGAATCCTAGAATCGTTGCTTCTTTGCCGATTATTTCGGGTTGCTCAATGTCCGATACTTATCGGGCCTGTCTTGCAATTACCATGCAACACTGTGTACAGCAATTTTTTGTCGCTCCTGTGATTAGCGACAGTTTTTGTGAACTTTCAAAACGGTCTGCCTGGACCGTAGAATAAAGTGAATGGAATTTTTTAAATACTACCTCCTTACTCCGAGAATGATCCTTTATCTGCATCCTGTTTTAATCTAGAGTTACTATTTTTGTAGATTCGTTCAATAACTTGTTTTCTAATGGTTCTATTGGGTTTCAACTGGTCCGGTAAAAGTAATCAAATGTTTTTCGAATGATGCATTAGCTGTCTTTATTTTTGTTAGATCGTTCAATAATTTGCTTTGTAATGCTTTCGGTTTCCATGAGCTTCTGTCCGGTAAAAATTATCAAATGTTTTTCGCAGAACTTTCGACGATTACTAATGTGCACAGAATGATCCTATTATCTGTATCCTGTTTTTAATCGCGAGTTATTTTTATTGGATAACTTGTTTTGTAATGTTTCTATGGGTCTCGATGCTGTCCGGTTATATTTGTCGAATGTTTTTGACGCACAACTTTCGACGATTATTAATTCGAACTCGTAACTGCAAAAGCGTCCCGAGGAAATCGTTCTTAATCAGTCCCCGCAGACTTCCGTGTCCGGTGAAAGGAATATTTGAACATTCGATTAAAAGGAAAAGCACGGGGTGCAGGGAGAGGAACGCTATCAAGCATCGATGCGAACTTCCTACAGTATAGTTTCTATATTATTTATACCTCGAGGAAACGTCACGATTATGCAACCGATCTTGCATAAAGTCCGAGTGCATAGGTCTGACACCCCGTGAGTGTCGTAACGCGGAATTCAGGTTCTCGATGCTGTCGCCGAAGAAATTCTACCTGTTCTTCGCTGGATAAATAGAAAACAAAGCCGTTATAAAAATGCCACAAAGGCATTCAATATCATTCTGAAAGGCCTTCTCAGATTCCGCAAATTCTTCGAACACATGTTCGTCAAGGAATATGTGTATCTATGATAAAGCAACAAAGGTTTCGTTCACACTCAGCAGATCTTTAACAGACAGTTTTATGAGGCAATACAACATGCAAATTATCGTAATTAGACTGCACAATTCACGCATTTAATGCAAAAACGAACGGCTGAAGCACAAAACAGTAAAAAATCAGAACAACTTTCAAATACAGTTGTATTACTTTCAAGCAATTAAATCTATTTATATTCCACACGAGTCTGCTACAATCAAACTAGAAAATTTTTACTCAGGATATAAATTTCCTTGATAAAATAATCTCTTGCCCAAACGGCGCCAACTGCAAGTCTGTCGCAGGTGCAACAGGTAAGTAATACAAGTGGCAATTAAAAACCGGTAAATTCGACCGATATTTCGTGCAACTCCTATCGAATCAATCAAGTATCACCGGCGATCAATTTCCTGCAATCTAATCTCATCTCGATCGGTCATTTTTTCCACTGAACGATTTAGAAAGTGCACGATCTGTAATCTAAAAAATTGGTTGCAGATTAACACGTTTGCACAATTATGGGTTTTCAAGGAGCTGACAAAAAGTCTGGAATAGATTAGTGCATCGCGACCTTCTCGAGAATCTAGGCGGAAAAATTCGACGAACTTTGCACCGTTTGGTCCGCGATAGAAATGCAAATGGGGGGATTATGCAAGTGGAGGTCGTTGGATGTTATGTCGGACGTCGCGACGCCTTTGAAGAGAAGAAAACGATACGTCCGACCTAGTTCTACATTTATCGTGGCATCGATGGACTAGATGAATTGCGATAATTATGAATCGAGGCATGTTCCACTTAACTGCCAGGCGTATCGTTTCTGCTCGCCACGGGGCAAGGTGCTCTGCATTATTGTTGTTGATTTTTATAGTTGTAATCAGGACGAGATGGTTCTTTACTGAAAAAAGTCGCATAAATCTTCAAGTTTCGTAATGTGTGGAGTCACGAGTTTGCTCGTTGCTTCATCTCTGTCTTAATTTTCTGAAGGCACGGGTAATAATTATTGAACAGGAGCCTGTAGCAGTTTCATAGACCCCTAAGAAACTGTTTCACGCTGTACAGAAGTGTTGAATGGTTTGCCATTCGTCAGGCGTTGAATTTCATTCATGTATTATACAAACCGTGTGCATCCAATTTTGTTCATCTTTTCCTTTACAAACGTAATTTTTTAGTAATTCATATAGACTTGCGGACATAACATAGACGTATTACGGAGTAATTTAATTCTCGATTATAGTAATGAGTAAACTGCGAGAATCTGTGCAGCAAAAATATTTACTGCGTCATCTGCATGGAGCAAAAGTCGAATGGAAATTGTTTCTCTTAATGAATTCAACTGAAGAGAAGAATAACACACTCATTACTCGACTTTAAAAATGCTATACATTCTAGAATTTCTCAGACGACTTTATTATTTAATATTCAGTCTATTCATTTCATCGTGAATGCAAAAAACCTGAAATTTAATAATCGTTCATCCCTTCCACCAGATAAACCAAAAAATAAATAGCACACACGGATATAGACATCATTTAATAAACTTCAACGAATGACGAGCCAACTGATGAATCAATGGTGCCACCGCAAACATCAAGCTAGCACCTCACACCACCATTGTTACAAAATCAGTTCTCCATAATAGTTGCTCAATTTTCCAAGTAAAGTGATCATAAAGCCACAGGAGAGATTCATGTCACACCATGGATTTTCTAGCGCACGGTGATTCAGAGGCCACAGACAAGACCCCTAAGGGAAGAGGGGCTAGGAGACGAAAATTTCGTAAAATTTGTTCGGTGTCCCCGGTGCGTAAGGTCTTTCGTAAAAATACGAACGACCTTCGAGGCTGATTCGAGGCATCGGGAGGCGGAGAAACTCATCTCGTTAGTGTCGGCCCCGCCGTCCAGCAAGATGCACTTGTTCTTGCGGGTTTGTCTGGCATGCGTGTGTCGTCCGTTGCGCTGCAGAGGCTGGTCTGTGAGGTAGAACCTGAAGAAAGTGATCCTCGGTATCCAGGGTGGAACTTTGAAGCTGTTAGACGCGAGGTACGAGTCATTTTGCAGTCTAATTTTCAATCTTGAACTCTCCCGAACTTGTTAAACGATTAATCATTTGTTTTGGCTGGAGAGATTGATGATTGAATTTTATGCGTGAAGTAGAGCCTGAAGAGACCTGAAGAGAGTGATCATTGACGTCTCGTTTAGGTTCTAGAGCTGTTGGACGTGAATTTTTCAACGTCAATCGTTCGTAATATCGCCAAAAGATTTCTAAGTATTTCTTTTCTCATAGAATAGTTTGATGTCTGCAATTTGTATGCGAGATACCAGTCATTTTCCTATGAATTATTCAGCTTTAATATTTTCTAAGATCACAAAGAGATCTCCAAGTCCTCTGTCCAATAGAAACATTTGTTTCCTGCAATTTGTATGCAAAATAGACTTTGAAGATAGTAATCCTCGGCGGCCTACTTAGACTCTCAAGCCACCGAATTCTCGCCACGAGCAATTTTCCAGTAGCCTGTTCAGCATCGAACTTTTCAAAAATAACTAAACAATTGGTAAGTATTTTTACCAATGAAGAAGACGGATATCCGTATTTAAATGCACAGGATAGTGCTGATAAGACGTAAGTGCCTTGTACAAGAGTTTCACGAGACTCGGTGCGTCAATACTGTCGATAACCGATTGCTTATCTGTGAATAATTACTAATTATCCATTTACGGTTGACAATCGAACTGTCTCTATCGTCACTTGCTTATAATTAAAATAAATCTCCATGGTCACTAAAATAGTAGACAAGCCTCGAATCAATTTCTATTTTACTTCGAACGATGCTGATTAATTTTCCATTCGATCTACTGAATGTAGCTCAAGGATCACTAACCGAGATCCAAAATTCTTATCGAGGCCGAGAAACTGCCGGTCACTATTTCATAATCTGTTACGAAGCGCTGACGTAACAGGACACGTTTTATTATACAATCCAGCGCCGAAATTTTGTAGATTTGCATCGTGGATTCTAGATTTCCTCTGGAAACAGTAGACAGATGATGCAAGAGAATCTATGAATAGTGCGGTTTGTTGATCGTTAGAAAAACGCACGGCTTCATTGCCGTGTGAGTGACACCGTAAATTGCATCCTTCGAGTTCCCTTTTTTCTCCTGCACCTTCGAGAACGCGAATGCGTTTTGCTGGTCGCAGTTCGTGTTTCGAGGTCCATGAGTTACAACAAAAATTAATTTCCTTCGTACTGTATACGCTGGTGAATATTCCATGACTTATTGTGTCGAAAAACGACCTCAAAAGTGTCTGTAAAAACGTTGCTCAATTTAGAAAATTATTTTATCATTTTAAAGCAGGATGTGGCTTGAGTGTTACAATTCCAGACTGTATTATCAGTTCATCAGGAAATTGATTAGTTTGATTAATTGTCAGAGCACTTGGTGTTCTTATTTGATCTTCATTCATGAAGACTATCGAGTGATCCAATGTGTAAAATAAAAATTGTCTGCATCAATTATAAGAAATGGGAGTCACATAAAAATGTATTTCCTCTCTTAATAATTTTAATAGGTTGTAAATAATATACGAGTAATATTAAATTCGTCTAATGTTTCTTTTGTTTCGTGTTCCTTTTCCAAATATTGTATCGTCGTTCTGAGATTCTTTTGGTCTTTTCACTGTTCTAAATTTCATCCCCCAAGTTTTGTTACAAGTACAAAAACCTGCAGTCTAACAATCGTAACGAATAGTTCCATTTAACTTGATGTTTCAGAATTTCGTAAAATTTTACGGACTCCGTAAATCGGTCCAGGACGTTTCCAATTTGCCAGAGACTGCCTGCACGATTCCAGTAGCTCTCCAGATTCGATTCTCCGCGACAGGATAATAGGGAGGAATTGCATAAGGTTTCGTAGTAGAAGTCAACAAGGATTGCGCAACAGGTGTTTGCGGAGAACAAGCAAAAGTGAGTACACTGTGAACTGACACGTTCATATCAGCCGAACAGTATCGCATTATGCCTATGCTTTTGTGGCATAATATTAGCTTGAATGGTGACGAAAACAGTGACGAATCCTCATTGGGTTCTTCAGAGAGAGAAAGAATTTTTTGAACGTCATTCCGGTGAGGTCGATACACCCGAAAGGGGGCCGAGTAGGTTCTAAATTGGTTTCTATAGTCATTAGGCGGAACACTGTTCCAAATCGTGGTGTTTTTATTCTGGGACTCGAATACTTTCAAGATTCAACTATTTTTCTGAGTATCTATCTGCTGTTGCAATCATTGATAACCTTTGTTGAAAGTTATGGCATCTTTAAAGTCAGAGATTTATGTTAACAAAGATTAAGCATGCTTCTATCCAAATTTTACCGTAAACAATTTTCTGGATTGGAATATACGGTGACTTTAATCTTGCTAACTCTATAGCGCTTGTGAAATTGTAAAACGCAAGAGAAAGGTCTATGTTATCAAAGATTGAGGATGTTTTTCTGTATTATTACTACCTTCGATAACGTTCCAGCCTCGGAAATAAATTCTTCTCTCTTTCCCGTCGGTTTAAAATGATCATTCGTATCATTCTGTAAACGATTGCACAAAGTTGCTCTTAGCTTATTTCTAAAATGAATATTTTATATTCTAAAATTGATTTTACGAGTCACGAGTTAATTTTATCCATGTTCATTTTCAAGTTTCTACTTGAATCCAGTTTCAATAAATAAATTCATTAAAATTCTAGAAGTGATTTCCTCGAACAAAATATCGATCGGGATTCCCGTTGATTCAGTTTTTCCCATGAGACTTTTTACTATGCACCGCGTAGTTTCCGATGCAATAGTAATTGCAAATGCATCGGGTTCGATCGAAGCGTCCTTGATACTTGATCGCATTTCACCTTTCCTCTACACGAGTCTCCTCCGGTTTATCTATTCTACTTTGTGCGCTTCCCATTGTGCCAAAAATTGATGCTATTTAATTCGGTCGATTCATTTGAATGTTTAATTCAAGATGAGGCGTAAACGCGTCGCGCGAAACGAAGAATCGCTCATGTTTAATGAACGATCGAGCACTGAACATAATTGATCGGTTGTTTAAAAATCGGTTTTGTAAAAATACTGGAGTTCAAATATCAACTTTTATGCAAACCTTAATAAAAATCGGTTAAAATTGGACACTTCAGAAACGCAAACAACAATACACCGATTAGCATAACGAGTCAAGAAACGCGTTACCCTAATTTCGCCTAACTTCCCACGCGATGAGAATCACTGACCCGCAACAGGTGGACGCCCGCGTTGCACAACGATCATACGTAAACGTTCCTCACGATCGTAAACGATTTTAAATGGACGTCCTGGAATTTCGAGTGAATCACAATATATATCTGAAAGCATCGCGTGACATTTTTTGATTGCTCCGTGCGCGCCGAAGTTGCGTGACCGAAAACGTACCTTATAATAAGCAATTAGAGTGGACGCGGTATTTCTGCGTCAAATATTTGCCTTCTTCGCAATAGAGAAATTTGTGGTCGATGCACGATGGAAACGAGGTTTTTCGTCTTTTTAATGTTGCGCACACTAGGCTTGTTACTTCACGAAATTGATGTAAGGATTGTGGGGAAATAGAGCGTGTTATGTTTTGCAGGAAAAGTGTTTGCAATTGTGTGATATGGTTAAAAGTAAATTACTTATAAAAGGTACCTTTCTAAAAAAATTGAAGTACTGGAAGACTACACTGATTTTGTACAATTTTATTGAGCAGTGTTAGCTAAAATGCGTTTTAATTTAAAATGTGACCATTCGATTTAATATTGTAGAAATGTATTGTATTTCGTTGGTTAGCAATTTGCGAATGTGCTTCAAATTGTGGCAGTGCAGTGAGATTGTAATTTCTTGTTACTTGTGATCTTGCTCTGGTTGAAAAAGGAAAATTATGTTTCATTGTAGAATCTGACGTTTACTTAATGCAATGATAAAGATTCTCGCCGATAATTTTTTACTTCTGCAATCATTTTACTTCGATACGATCGAAGAGAACAACTTACTCTGATATTCAGAACTTAGTGTTCAGAATGGATTTGCAGAACGTGGCACAATTTTGTTAATGTTGATCGGAGCTGGTTCAAGGAAGTAGATCATGATCGAAATGAAGTAGCACGGAGTGGCGTGCACACTTTTGGTTTACCTTCGAGGAAGCACGTGGTCGCGGCCGGGAGTGAAAGTGAAAGATGGCTGTATACTGGTCCACGTGGTGTTGCTTTTCACAGGAACGTGGCTAAGTATCGACTCCGCTGAACTCCGGGCAACACGTTTGCCCGACGGGTCGGTCGATCGATCGAGTGCCCGTAACGAGGTTTCGTAATTGCTGCCGAAAAATCCCCGCGAAAACGAGTGTTTGAGTGTCGTTGCCGAAAAGACGGTTGGCATAATCGTTGCCCATCTGTGCGACTCACATCGACGTCCAGAACACTAGTTAAGCTTGACTTTTTTTTTAAAATTTCTACATCCTCTTCGTTGAAAGCTCGATAATTATAATTATTAGGTGTGCAAATAAGTTCTTTCCCATTTTTTTCCAAATTTAAGATTTTGTCTGGTGATCCCCAATCTTTCTGCCAATTCTTCTTGCATCTGGATCGGATTTTCGTTGAGCAATTCCTCTAACTCCCCGTCATCAAACTTTCTCGGCGCACCTGAACGATCGTCGTCTTCCAAATTACCGGCTTTAAATCTTTGATACCACTTTCTGCATGTTCTGTAAGATACAGCGTTCTCTCCCAGTGCCGCACAAACCCTTTCAGTAGCTTCAACAGCTGATTTCCTAAGCTGGAATGCAAAGAAATTGTTGCATAGGACTCGAAACTTTTAGAGTGCTCATCATGACTCTTCATAGAACTGAAAGAACGCTCTTTCAGATGGCACCAAAATCGGGAAATAAAAAAAGAGGAAGGAACTTATTTGCAAACCTAATATTTTATGAGAAATTAATTCCCGCGCTAGAAAAATGATGAATATTAGAAAATTGTTAGAGAAATACAATTTACAATTGGAAGCTTCTAACTGGTACTAATTTTAATTTTTACAGACAAGATCAATTTTCAGTTGGCAGCTTTTCTGTTATAAATTAACCTTGATGTCGAAGCTTCAATTTCTTTCACGATAATTCAATTCCTCCTTCGGCTAGAAATCAACTTCTGGTTTTATAAAAAATTTATTTTATCATCGTGATGTCAGAAAAGTGCAAGTTTCCAAGATAAAATCAATACAATAAACACCATAGTGAGAATCTGTTAATGCAACGCCCAGTGCAACAATTAAGAAACACCATCAATAAATTAATTCTTCGACGATTCAATTCTCCAAGTAGATGAAATCAAGCAGAGACAGCAGTATCGTCATGCAGCAGCCGCAACGTAAGCGTCCGTGAATTGTTCCTCTAGCATGATCGCGTAATCGAGACACGCTTCCGTAGAAAGTGTCGTTCCTTGTCAGTTTATTCAGTATCCTACAAACAAATGGTGAAGACAATAATCTTGCATCTCTAATGGTGTAAACCGTTTAACTCTGCTTTTAATTTATAGACAGATCCCGGGGGCGGGCGCAATAATCTTTCGCTTGCATTGACAATGCACGCGGAAGGCGATCGTTCATTGCACTTGGAAAGTGCATCGACGATCTACTTGGGTGGTTGCGTAATTCTGTACCAGGGACGTTCACGTTTCATAAGATGGCAATTGCCGTGTGTATCAGTTCTTGAGGCAGCTCTGATTTCACTTCATTTGGCAGTGTTACGCGATGATTGTTGGTTATGTAACTCGTTTATAGGGTCCATTTATGGAGTACAAAAAATTGATAAAGCAATGTTTCGGCCGAATTAAAAATGAATCCTGATCGTATATATAAGGTAGTATAACTTTTCGTAGAAATGAGATAGAGCGATGGAATTTATTTTATATTAAAGTTAAAACATTGTAGGATAAGGGAAAATAGGGAGAACGAGTGACGGATATGTTATTATCTTGAAAATATTTATCGAAGTTGATCTTTCATGGTAGAAACTTTTTCCAAGAAAGATCACCTTCAACAATTTTCAAGGTCAAACATTTTTCTTCATTTTTTCTGTTTGGCCCGTATTCTACTTT
Organism: Lasioglossum malachurum; assembly: GCA_028455605.1. NCBI lineage: Eukaryota > Metazoa > Arthropoda > Insecta > Hymenoptera > Halictidae > Lasioglossum > Lasioglossum malachurum. The sequence goes on along the minus strand of CM052314.1, from coordinate 12,435,585 downwards.
GGCCCGCTCTATCTTAATTGTATAAAAAGTTCCACAATTTTGCTAGAAAAATGTTTCCAGCGTGCAATGCTAAAAAAGTGGATTGCCTCGAGTCTCCAAGTTGACAAGAATGTTGACGCTCACTTTATTACACCTTGGGCAGAATGCCTAGTAAAGGAGTCTGTAATAGTTTCAAAATACATATGGAATTTGTTATTTTAATCTCTTATTTGAAACAAACTTCCTTCCTAGAGATGTATCTAATTTCTGTTTTTGGAACTCTCAGTTTCTCAGTGGAAAATAGAAATTAATACTACTTCCATGGGAAATGTTTCACTAAATTTCTTTATTCCAGCACATACTATAATAAAAACGGTACACAATCCGAGTAAATACAGCTTTGTCATTTTTGTAAGGGAAAACACTTTAATCGATTTTAGTGCTTAGCAGGCTTAGGGTTAATAGGAAGCTTGAAGATTAATATAGTATGAAAAATATGATTCCGGAATATATGTAGAAATAAGAAATGTCTATTCCTTGAACTTTACTCAAAGAATGAATAAACGAAATTCTTACACTAAATAGTCTCCGACGCTAGTTTTTGTCTTTTGACAGTAACTATACTTCACTCAGGCCGTCCATGAACAAAGAATTCGTTTCCTAAAAAACCCAGAAAACATCATTTTTATGCAGCGATCGTCGCGCCAGGCCCTAAACTCGTCGTCCGATGGATCGATTTCGCCACAGTCGAAATAAGTCGCTATCGAATTCGCATCACGCGTAATCTCGAGGTCGTATGCAGGTGAAAATGGAGCACGAGGCAAGGTGTCCAACCGATGTCCACTGAAAAGGCGAAATTCGATCGCGTTCGGACAGTCACGCTGCTCCTATCAGAAAGGTTAGATCACTTCGAACCCTTCAACGCTATAATTCCACCGAGTGGTAGACTGTAATTCTAACGAGGACCAACTTCCGCGGATAGACCGATATTTCCATAAGTGCAGGAAAGTGCAACGAGTGAAAGCGCGACGAAGTTCCACGGGCAAACGGTGTTTCTGAAATTCAGTGCCAGGCGAGTTATAGTCTTCGCGATGCATGCGTGATTCACGGAGCATGATACCGTGGGTGTGACGAGGTTGCCAGGGTTTTCCGCGTTCCCGTATATGCAAACCGGCCATTGGCTAATCGATCAGTACCGTTTAAATCGAAGAAGCTCTCCCGGAGAATACAAATCGTCTCGTTAGTCGCGTTTTTTCCATTTTCCTGGCCGGACCATCGCTAGCTGCATACGCGACGGGAATATGAAACGAAGATACGAGTGTTTTACTTAATACTTTCTTGTCGAGCGGGTGGTAAATTGAGGCCAGGTAAATAAGCCTTTTTCTTACTCCGATTCTCATTCTTATCTGAGACTGCTCGCTTTGGACTCGGTTCTGCTGGAATTTGTTTCAAAAGCAAGTATCAATCATTTTGTTTTAATTTTTTGGGAATTGTCGTGTGGTATTCACTGTTGATGTGTACTTGTTTCGCTGTAAATGAGTTTGTTGGGTACTAAAATTGAAACCTGGTGGAAAATCATTATTCTTTAGAAATGCTCTAAAATGACGCATCGCTGGTCAGTACAGCTTACAGAACGACATGAAAATAAAATCGTACTCTGGTGTGCGCTATTATTCTCTCTCTAATGAATTTTACTCTTGACATCCAACAATAATAGAATGTTTGAAACTAAAAATATATTGATACTAGTGCATACCTAATTTCAGATGAAGATGTCACCGCTCTGTTCACTGTCAAGTGGCCTATTCCTTCTATTCTTCGTTAGTCCCTTGCAAAGCGACCCTCAACAAATGCACTGGACAAATTACCCACTGGCCCGACCCGCAGATCATGGATCGCAACCACTAGAAGTATTTCCAGATCACTATGCCGCGCCAAGTATTGAGACGTCGCAGGCATACGCAACTCACTACGTCCCCCAAGCTCTTCCAATTTATAAATCAAGTCAATTTCGGAGCGATTCTTCTAGATACCCTGTGAAAGTGCCTGAGACTTACCAGGAACGCGCGCGCGCATATTATGAATATGAAACTTATGGATTAAATAATGAGGAGAAAGAAGTGGATGATACAGAGATCAGTTCGAGGGAGAAGGGGATAGTGGAGAATATGATGATCCTTGATAGATTGTTGTCGGAGGATTCGGATGAGATGGTTGATAATTCGTTGGATGAGAAAATCATGTCTGAGGAGACGAAGAGGGTTGCTAGACAGATTCGCAAGCAGAGGCCAGGGTTCTTTTGGACTCTTGCTAGAGTTACCTTCGAAGTAAGTAAAGCTATAGCAACTTCCAATCAATTCTAGAGCGTCCTCTGTATAATAGATAATTTATAATTAATTACTCTCGCGAGATTCTCTATTCTTTCTAGATAATCTTTTATGAATGATCCTTCGAAATTCACATTATTCCAGACTATCAACGACACAAGATCAGCATTTCAGCAGATCAGTGACATGATCAACAACAACATAGCACCCGATTCAGCCACTCAGGGTTCAATGCCTAGGGGTTCTTTGACAGCTACTGCTGCATCAACATCTTCGAAGAATACGAGTTCCACAAATGAGACAGAAACAGCAACCACAGAGCCAACATCGACCACAGCGGCGCCCTTCGTGCTGACGAGAAGCAGTATACAAAGCTTGATCAGGAGGAACGTCTTGGGTCTGGTTAAACTGTTCAATCTCGAGTGGAACGAAGCTTTAAACGTAAGCCAATTCTTTCTTCCTTCGCGAGACTAAGCTAGACTTTCACGAACTTTAAAAACCTAAGAAAAATCCGAAGCTTCTAACTAGACAGGACGCTATCTCAATCACCCTTGTTGGGTGAAGCTTGTTAGAAGATAGGAGAACTTAAAGCGTTCTACGTATAGTTCTGGGATTATAGCCTAACCTGTAGTTTTTTGGATCTATTTTAAACATGTAGAGATCGTCTATTTCTAAAATTTATTTTAAGTGGACTTATGGTTCTGGGGTTGATGTTCATTTATTTGGATTCATAATACCCATATCAGGGGGCTTGCAAGAGCCAGGGCCTTCGAGTTAGGCTGCTAAGGTGCCATCTCGATCATCTTCTTTCTAAATTTGATTTTAATCGCATTGAAAGATCAAGAAAGGTTACAAGGCTCTAGGATTCTATTCGTGTTAGGAGACTGGCAACAACCATAAGGTTGTAGCCAGAATTCCAAAACTCTGCTCCCGATCCTCTTCTCTGTAGAATCTATTCTTCAAGAACCCAGCTGTTCCTCAGAATCCTCGAACGACTGAAGAATCGTATCTTTTCCAGCAATCTGAGATCAACGTGAGACAATTCCAGAAGGATCTAGGCAAGCAGGTAGGTACCTACCTGCGGGACAACCCCAACGCATACCGGTGAACCTCAGGAACCCCTGGATCTCGTCGACGTCTTCCTTTGCGATCCTTCAGTGCAAATCCCGTTAGAGCTAACGCTGAGTAGCCAAAGACTGAATGAATCTATTATTTATAAACACAACTGAGAATGTACAATCCTATTTTACCCAATTAAAAGTTACCGAAACAGACACGCGAGCCACAAACTTGTCTTTCGAAGGCCACGTTAAATAGGTCGTTGCAAAACGCGGGACAGCCGGAGAGGTTCGCTGTTGTTACATCATCGGCGCAGATCATCGTCCGATATTTATGTAACTTAGCCCCCGAGTCGACCCACATGCCGGCAACACCTGCGGGCGAGAATAATCAGCGAAAGAGGACGGGACGGGATCGCGGTACGCGCAAATTCGAGGAGACCGACTGCGGTAAGTAGAAAGCACCTTGCCGGTTTTGATTGGTCGAATGTCGGCGTGGGATCTACGGACCCGGGTCTTTATATGTGGATCACTCCGAGTCCCATGGATCGTCGGTGAACGCTGTCGAGACGTGTCGAACGACCGATTTTTACTTTCTTCGGCCGAGCGCCTTTTCTGGTGAGTGTCACGTCGCTGGTGATCAATCGTGTCACTGCAAACAGCTTTTCAGGCTTCAAGGTGTGCCTGACAGAGTTAGATCAATTGGGGTTTGTAGGGTCTTAAACTGGATTGAATCGCTGTGCTCGGTTTTTTGATTTGTTTGGAGAGATCTAGTTAGGTTGCGTTTGGTCGTGTTGCTGATGATATAAGGTAGTGTGATTGTTTCGTTAGAGAGTTGTTAGATAATGTATGTAGATTGTGTGGTAGCGATGTACTTGTGGAGTTGGATATAGTTAGGTACTTCATACAAAATGTACACTTAGGAACTTCAAATGAAATTTACGCACAGGAAATTCACATAAAATGTGCACTTAGGAACTTCAGATGAAAGGTACACTTAGGAACTCCAGACAAAATATACAAACAGGAACTTCAGGCAAAATATAGAATCGGGAGCTTCATATAAGGTGTACATTTAGTAAGTTGATATATGAAATGTACAGGTAGGATCTTCACACAAAATGTACTCTTAGGATCGTCACTGTTGATGCACGAGCAGTGATAAAATAGTTCTGATGCGCCGATCGCATTTTTCCACCGCCCACCTGTGTGCAGCATGAGACGGTGACCACCTACGCCATCGTATAAATGTAAAAAGTGACGCGAACACATGTTTAGTTGGCGAGAGAGGACAAAGAAGGGGCCGGGTCGTGCGTACGAAGATTATGTGAAATAGAAAGGACCACTGGTCAAAAGGAGATCCGCGGGGATCTGATTGGTCGATGCTCGGCGTGGGATCTTGCAGCCACCCTTATAGATCCGTGGATCGTCGACCTGTTCTGCAGTCCGTCGATCACGAAGATCGCTCGTTACAATCGTGATTGGATCGTCGGAGAGAAGTGAACATGTTCGGGAGAAGTTTCGTCGTTGTCGGTGCTCTATGCTTTATTGTTTCTGTTGGGGTAAGTGTTTTTACATTCATACTAATCTCTATTGTTCCTTTTACGTCTTTAGGTGAACTTTTTTTATGTGCAAATATTTTTGCATGATTGAAGCAGTTGAGTGAACGTTCTACAGCAAGTGACATCGCAAAAATTTTATTTTATAGTTCGATTAAAAATAAATTTTCACTTAATAGTAGTTCTATAGTGTCTGAAAATTTAATAAAAACAGGTAACTTGTGCCATAATTACTCTAATAAAAATAGTACTACTGCATATGAGGTCTCAACGTTTGATTAAAAATAGTAATACTGCAAAACTATTACACTAATTTAAAAATATTTTCTGTTTCCTATTTTTGAAGATATTGCAACAAAAAAGTTCTTATACGTGTTATAATATATAATATATATTATATATAAATTAAAAAGTAAATTAAAAAGGCAAAACCATTAATTTTTCAGAAAAAATTCCTAAAATGTTTGGACACGTCCCTTTAAAATAACCTACTTGATCTCGAAGATTCAGCAACTAATTTAGTATTTTTTTAAATGGTAATTTTCAGTCAAAAAGTTGGAAAATGTTTACAAAACACGTAAGATAAACAGAACACAAACAGCTTAAAAGAAGGAATGACGCGAACCAAGAAGGCACGCTGACCTTTCGGATAATGAGGCACACAGAAAATCGTTTGACGCTCTTTATATGTAGAAAAGTGAAAGCTGCGAGGAACATGTCCACAGAAACTGATCGCGAACCATCGTATCCATCGTCTTAAACGAATGTCTACCGAATTTACAATAACAGGTTTGCTGGACTGCGTGGGTGGAGTTTACCGCGACCTGTTTCTATGAAAAGATGTCCTCGCGGATTACACTGAGCGCGATGATTTAACTGACTTGTAAGCACCAATAGAACATTGACACAGATACGCTTCTGTTGCAGACGTGCCTCAGGATAAGGCGCCAGAGTGACTCAGAAGAGGGTGGACAGGTTATTGACAATATCTTCAATGTGAGTATTTCATAGGTTCTTTCGTTCACTCTATTTTTGGGCATAAATATTAAATAATTAAAAGAGTTTAACTCACAAGCAGACAACAGTAATCAGTGTTAACAGACAAAGGTAAAATACTGCAATTTCCCCGATGGAAAATCAATATTTATTTACGTTCCAACACCGTAGGCTTGTTAGAAAATTTATAGATTGCATAAACATCATTCAATTTAGTTAATAGCCAGACTATTTCGTACATCACTCCTTGAACATAGATATTAAATAATTGGACTGTTTTAAAATCAAAATACACAGATCTTTTGCCATGGAAAATCAATGTTTACGTAATTCGAAGCACACCAGCCTCGTTCAGGGGAAGGAGGAAATTACATAAACATCTCTAAATTTAGTTACAAATACTTTTATAGTAAACACACACTGAGGTTGTATGTTATTTAGTTTGAACACAATTCTTCATGAAAAACGAATTAATATGGAGCGCAATTTCCAGTATAATAATTAAAATTGTGTCTCATCTTCTAGATCCCGATCACAGCGATCAGGCAAACATCGGCAGCAGCGCAGTCGTTTAGCCCGGAGAACTCGCAGACCATTGACAATGTGTTGCAGGTACTAACGAATTGTTAAGAGTTCATTTAGATTTACGAAATTGGTGGTAATTTTGTTGAATTACTTTTCCAGATTCCGATATCGACGCTACAGGCTGTCGGAAACCTGGTTAAATCGACAACAGGTCAAAGATCTCAGAATGCAGAAGAATATCAAAGGATCAGACAGGAAAGGAGGGAGAGGTTGGCGGCACAGAGGGAAAGACAGAGACAGCAGAGGGAACAGTTACAACAACAACGCTTGAAACAACAGCAGATTAAAAGGACCATCAAGTTGCAAAATAAAGACCCGTTCGGGTTGAATGCGCTGTCGAACCTGCTGGTTGGTAATCATGGTTTATTCGGTAGTTATGGTGGCCACGGTGGTCATGGAGGGCACATGAGTCTTGGTGGGCATGGTGGTCATGGTGGTAATGGAAATCATGGTAACTATTCCATCTATTTGCCTATAAGTATATTGCCTAAATACTTGTGCGAAAATCCCACCGCGGATAAATCACGAGCCCCGGAAAGACAACGCAATTTTTCATTACTGCACTCTTCGTTTGTAATAATTAGACACACTGTGCATTTACTGTGTGCATTGGTATCTTCATATCTTAAATGTAAATATCACTAAAATTCAATAGAGTCGCACTTTGTTCCTCGCGATTTTGTAATACTTATCAATAAGATTATGCACTTGCACGACGTTCTACAATGTAGGAAAAATCGTTATCACCTTTCTATTGCACAAGCGGATTTAAATTATTCCACTCACAGTGTCTGCTGGTATGTTACAATTTGCAAGTTCAGCAGAATGCCAAGTTTTATCTGAGGATAATTGTAAATATTATAAGTTGCAGCGTATCTGTCATATAACATTAGTTTTCGTACACATTTATAATTAAGTGAACAACTCGAACAAAATTAATTTGATACGAAAGTCATATAGACATCGTGGTGAAAGATAAATCATAGTATTCTCGTAAGCAATCACACTCTTTGCTCAGCAATCAAATTCTAAATGTCGAAGTTTCCCATCCAATTTTTGAATTTCGTTTGGATAAGCGATTTCGCAACGCGAAGAAATTGTTGCGTAGTTTCCCTCGCCTTGAGCCGGCTTCATTTAAATAAATACGAATGCACACGATTCTGATACTGAAGAAATTGTGACAGTCTCGAGGATGTCTAGTAAACAGAAATAACATATAAAAAATATTTTCAGGCATCCACGGAGGCCACGGAAACCCAGCAAACAATGGTCAGCATACTTATGAAGTCCACGAGACCATAGAAGAAGACACGGCTTATACTTGGCACGGACTCACTGCTGGAATTGGAAGTTACTATGGATCCAGGCCCACCAGCACTGTCACAACGATACAGAACAAAATAGCTCCCAAAGACAGAAAGCCAATCACCTACAACTACGAGAATAGTCTATACAATAAAGTTGCATCGAATACTGCACAGAACGGGAAGCAATCCGAGGAGGATGGTCCTATACAAAACAAAATTGCACCGAAAAGCAACAGAATAACATTCAAGTCGTGAAACAAGAAGATAATATAAAAAGAATTGATTTTTAACTTCACCGTGTTTCGTAAAAGACTGTGTATGATTTACGAAAGCAGTATTACAAATTTTGTACAGGATGACTCCAGCAGTCATGGTAGAATTAAGAAGATTTTTGTATGAGAGAACAAGTTACAGGTGCGCAATAAAATTTGTAATTATTTTCTTTCCGAGAAAATCGACTTAAACGTTTATTTGAATACTTGCTTTATTGGTTTCGAGAAGTAGAAACCGTGAGTCATGAAAGGACTTGTTAATAGACCTGGGAAGCAAAATGTCGAATAAGTAAAATTCTGTTTTGTTGTAAATTCTCATTCCATAGTATCATTTTAAACATTTTATTGAAACTCTTCGCTTGAGGGGAGAATCTCGTTTACTGGAAAATAGAATTTTTAGTATTGTTTGTGATGGAAATAAATAGATTATGCCAGCCTTGGACAGACTTGTTTAATGGCGTGTCTTATTCAATTATTAAATTGGTTTCTTGAGAAATGAGGAATTGATGACAATTGACATTTGCGATTATTTTAGGATTAAACACAGAATATTATGAAGAAGTATTTGAGCCTGAACCTGCAATTGTAATTTGTAGACTGCGGATCTGTATGCATTTATGAAAAATTGGCTGGGTGAAACAGTCACAATCAATGCAGAACATTTTTATCTTGCATAAAGATCCGCAGTCTAGTAATCAGCATAATCAGTAAGACGTGGTCAAACGACTCGAATGCAATTTAACTATTGTAGTTACACTATAATTTGAAGGTTTTACCTTTACTGTGGAGCAGATTTGGGCAAAATTTTTATTTGAATAAAAATTTCGAGTAACGAATAAAAGATAAAAAATTTTTATTCGTTATTCGACGGTTCGAAAAAAAATTATCGACTAGTTATTTAAGTCATATTTAATTCGCCAAGAATTTAATAATAGATAACTTTTTTATTCAAAGCGGATTTATTCGAAGCTTCGAATAAAATTTTCATCTCTATTATTTTTATTAATTATTCGAAAACTTCGAACATCTTTCGAATCATTTCGGCCAGTTCGAGGCTCGAATGAACACATACCGAAGTACCGAGGCAGAAGGGCCGATCCCCGAAGCCTGAGCGCAGGACACAATAATAGTATGTACAATAAACACGGCCGGGCAACCTAACGGCCAGCCAGGTCTATCGGTATTGTGAAATTCCTCATGACCCCAAAAGATTCTCTAGACATCAGTTTAGGCTGCTGTACTGAAATATTGTTATAACATTTCTTGAATAGTTGAATTTTGTAATTTTAAATTACATGGTTGAAAGTATTTCAGTAAATTTGTACAACAGTTTTAGGAACCTTCCAGTGTGATATTTTACAGTCCAGGGAACCGTATATCATTCCAGGTCATTCTGAATTTATGACTGCGGGATGTGGAAACGATAAGTCACGAACAGACACATTGTTGTGCCCATTTGACAGGAAACATTCAGGTAACTGTCTATTTTCGACGTCCATTTTTTTATACGAACGACATGTCCATGCCACGATTGCTGTGTCATCCTGTATGTATATGTATAGCATTCGTGCAACAATCCATACGAATTAATAAAACCATCAGAATGAATGATTACGTTACGCAATCGATAAAAATGGCCATTGTGTGTGAAGGAAGCAAACCGTCCTAAGACCGCAACCTCAACTAAAACTTGTTCTACAGAGAAATCGGTCTATTGTTGTAACAAACAGCGAGCCGCGATGGAGAGTAATGATAGCAATGTTCTGACTCATTCGAACCCGCAAGTACTCGTTCGGAACACATTTGAACACGTAAGCGCGAATACGTCACGATAGATAACGCGAACTCGCCGACAGGTAATCGATATGCGCGTTCGTACTTCCGTTTCGGTAAACACTCTAATTTTAATATTCAAATATACTTGGACACAGAATGGTATGTACGTAGTATTATTAGCAAAGAACAGGTGTGGTTTGGCTGTTTCCGCCCTCCATAGTATGCGAATAGCGGGTCGGGAGGGTTGGGACAGTGGCGAGAGTGGAAGGAAAGGACCCAGAGAATTCTGGAATCCTTGGGTGTGGAGGTTTACGGTATCTTGGGGGCCCTCGTGGCGGCACTTGCAGGACGGGGTGCCGCCGGGGTCTCTGGGCGCTGCCGGTTCCTCCACATCCTAAAAAAAATAGGTATGTACGTAGCATTTCTATTTACCCAAGTTATTAATTCTTGCAACCCATGCAAGCGATGGCTTTCAATCTCTTGTCAGTATTATATCAACAATTAATCAAATGGAAAACAGTTAAATCGTCTAAGAAATTCAAATATACTTGCATTGTAATGTTGCATTGTTTCCAATTTTTTACTATTATTAAGATTGGAGTAAATGTTTATGTATCCGTAGCCTACTTATCAGTTTCTTTATTATTGGATTACTGAATTTCTTGATTTAAGTGTTTACGTAAGAAAATAGACCAGGGCTGAGCTACTTGCGGCTCGCGAGCCGCCGACCACTCCTCTCCCTACTCCTGGGACCTCCCCACCAAACTCCTGTGGAGTAGAGGAGGAGGTTGGGGAGAGATTAGTCTCGCTCTCGCAGTCACGCGAGGCAAAGCACGGTAGGGGCAATATGAAATAGTTGATAGTGGGGAACCGGTGCACTGGCTGTGGGGGTTGTGAAGCGACAGCGGGGAAGAAGTTGCACGGACTTGAGGTGGACACTAAATCTTTCAAAATTCTGAATCCACAATGTTATTAGAAAAATTGTTACACACACACACACACACACACACACACACACACAACACTTTAAAAAATATATAAACCATAAAGATTGCAGGTGGAATACGCTAGATAGGATTGTCAAATAACCCACATCTTCAATTATTAATCCTCTCTTTCCGTCAACAATCAATTAGATGACGAATCAATGTTTTCTAACCATCGCAAAGCTCGGAGTTCTCTAACGAATGTCACATTATCTTTTTCTCCTCGCTTTAACGTCACAGGTACACGGATGTCCACTGCCAATTTGTGAGAAGTTAATTAGATGGAAAATTATCCAGGTTATCGTAACGTCTTGGCGCTCGTATGGAAAATACCAGGTTAGCAAGGTTGAATGAATCATGTTCGCCGTTCTTTCAACGAACGGTAGCTTCAAAGGAAACGTAAGCACGCTTTTAAATTTCCTATTTCGACGTATAACCGACCAGGACCTGTACATAAAAATGCTAGAGAGTTCGATGATCCCTAAGCTGATGATATTTGTCGGACCCTATCGAGATTAGGGAAAGAATGGTTGTAAATACTAACGGTACATTTTCGGGCCATTTGCTGGGCCCAAAATAATTTCGACTCGGGACACTTGTACGAAAGGTCTGAAACGTTAGTTCCTAAATTCCGAAGTTGGAAACGATATTTAATTCACCTTTGATCCCGGAGTATTGCGTACGCTCGATTGGAGGACTTCGTCCCTCGAGATCGAGAGCAAAAAATTGATCGTTTCCTACGACACTAAAAACCGGTGTCTCTTGCTGGAATTTTATTATGATCGGCTCCTTGGAACTGGAGGCGATTAATGCAGAGTTTTAGGCTTCGCGAGTATGACATCGTCATGCCAAATTGACGAGTTGATAGGTGACTGTGCAGGTTGCGGCTATTGTGCATTGTTTGTGTTTGGAGAGTCACGTGGCGGCAGCCGGAAGCTTAATGTCAACGCTTTAGCTATTGAAAGAGAGTTAGTAGCGTTGTTAATGGCTCAGACAAAGTAATTCATTGGGTCGGACAATTATATGAAAAAATTCTAGATCATTTGTTTTGGATTTTTGTGTGTGTGTGTGTGAAGTGCAGTCAATTAACTATCAGTAAATCAAATGTAAAATTAATAATGATGTGAAATTTATTATTTCTTGGCAAATGTTGCGAGATGGATTTAACAGAATTTTTAATTGGTCCAACTTAATCCAATACACAGATTGATATCAAATTAAAAATCTATTTCTAATCAAACTGAGCAATGCATAAATTCTTTTATTAGCAAAAAGATGATTTATTATTAATGATGTCATTAGTATAACATGAAGAGGACTGACGTTGACGTTTTTATCTTGTTTTTCTCTGTAGATTCTTGTAAGTTACTAGTACATAATGATAGACTATAGATAAAAAGTAGACGTCGTGTTACTGGTCTGCGTGTCAGTCGCGATTAAATAACACATTTCGAAGAACCAAATGCAATCAAATGAATCATTCCGTCGGGTCAAAGAATTCTTTCAGCGTCCATTTTGTTTAAAAGAGAATTTTACCCACGTCGGAATTTTTATGGGTGCAATGTGACTAGCATCTCAAGGAGAGCAAGTTGTAAACAGTTACTGTGGAATTCGCGGTTCTTCCGCAATAGAAACACGTTTTAAACTAACCTGTTGAATTTTCTTCTCTTCTATATACACGTTTATCTTTATTTAAATAATAGAATCCATTAAATTTTTAATGGACTCTATGATATAAGGAAATTTATGCTTCTGTACTTCTATACTTTTAACTACACTATGAAATATTTACTTGTACATTTACTGTGAGACTTTCATTAATTATTAGGATCTTTACAGAATTATGAACTTTCATGGAATAATTTTGTTTTGGATTTCTTCAAACTTTAAATCTTATTACAATTTTGCAATACTTTACAACTCTCTGGAAATTCCCAAACAGAAGTAAATAAAATGCGCAGTTCAACTCGGACAAATGATACAAAGTCACTTAGGTAAAAAGTGATTATTTCTTTAACCGCGCAGCATTATTAACACTTGTAATATCGATAAATACTTAATATGCAATTACGTACCAATTGACTTATATGAATACGTACAGTCAACCACAAAAATCTACGAATCACCATTCAAATTGCCACTTGACAAATTCTTGAACAGCAAAAAAATCGTAGATCAAGCTTCGAAAATCTATTGCTTCAATCTCCGGATCCATGTAAGAATCGATCAAAAAGACATTTCTAACAGTTTTACATAATTAAATTATTAGAACTACTGCTACATGTACTTAATGACCTAATGTAGGTTAGATGTAAACAAATTCAGTTACAATTCGTCGAAACCACTGTGTACGTATTACGTATGAAAGATGCATCAGAGACTGCAGTGAAAATCAAGATTATTCGCTTTACGGAGGACGCTACTCTTCAGACAAACTTTTGCGAAGAACTGTATGCATATAGTGATCATTTCAATTTTCGCGCGACCACGTGTTGCTGTTCTTGCGATTTGCAGGAGCTTCGTGGATGTATAACACGGATCGGATCGATGCAACTTCACTCGACCTGCAGTCGTTATTGCACGTGGCATAACTTGCCGTGAAAGTTGCACGTTTTCATGAATGTGAAGCTGATAAAGGAAACGTGTGGATCAAGTTATAATTTGTCAGCGTGCGGCATATAGCGGCTTGTCCTTGAACTCCGTAATCACGGTGCGTTCGGTATAAGCGATTACCGTGTAATCCGCCTACAAACGACTCGTGCTAGTTAGCGCGAAGTTTCATGCATCGGTAGTCGGCGAGCGTCGGGCAACCATAAACTGCATAAACTTAATTCTCCCCGACTGTTAGTCAGACCTTCTCCCTTCCCGACCGGTGAGTACGAGATGCCTTCGAGGCCTATTTAGAAAACGCCAGGATACTTTCGGTTCGCAGCCGGTGGCGCTACTCAGTTGACAGAAAGATGCTGCGCGGAAAGGTAGTCACGGTCTTTGCTCTTTGTTTGGCAGCTCTCGCCAGCGGGATGCCCCAAAACAACGCCGTCACCGAGCAACAGTCGTCCACCTCGGTGAGTGATCCATGATTTAACACCCCGTCGAGGCATCGATCTGATTTAGCTCACCATTCGATCAGGAAGGTTGCGATTGTTCGTTCATTAATACTGCTGTTCTTTCAATGATCTAAAACAGAATTTTTATTGTGATTACTGGTGATTTTTACCCAAGGTAACTAGGCTATCATGCGTAGTAATGACGACATACATTATAAGTGTAATTGTAATTGAACTCGTTTTATTGTAGTATATTTTATTTAATTATATTTCATTTTATAGAAGAGCAGGATACACGAAGTGAAATAATTATATTTGATATCAACCCTTATATCAATATCCGGGTACCTGAGCACCCATTTTCAATTTCTTTTTGGAACTTTGTTTTTATTAACCACTAGCAAGATTATTAATTCACATTTGAGGTATAAAAATTTGCGTCGAAACTATAAAGTGCAACCGCGTTGAATATCGTAGAAAATTTTACTTATCGACATAAGGGTTAAGCAGTAGGGATGGATCAGCTGATCATCGCAATATGCAAATATTATTATCATCATCTTTACGAGAGATCAATTATCCAGAGTTAAATAGTATTAACACTAAACGTACCTCCAACATCAATCAAATGGTAAGATATTATTATTAAAATTGTGAAGCTATTGTATCAGTGAATTCAATCTTGTACTTTTTATAAGGGAATAGATGCAGGCTATTTTTACCACATTTTTATTAGCTCGTTTTCTTGTTTGTCTGTTTGTCTGTTTAGTGTTCGGTACACGTTTAAGTAAATTCAATATTGTCATTTTTATGAGAGAATATGTGCAGGTCACGTTAATAGTCGGTACATTTAAGTAAATTCAACCTTGTAATTTTTATGGGGTAACATTTGCATTTTACTGCTTGGTACGTCTAGTAAATATTGTTAATAGTTCATTTACTGGTGGTTGCTTACCAGTCTTTTGAAAGTCAGTAATCGCCAGCAATCTTTCCAGTTTCTCAATCAATTCTTCTGGAATTATTAATCGAGGAAATTTCACTAGTTTTAATAGAATATTTCTTTGGGATCGTTAATGAAAGGAAAATTATTGTGAGAAAAGTGTTAATTAGAAAACATAGACATCTGAGGTAATTGAGGAGAACAGCAGTGTTAATGATTAGTGATATTTTTAATACATACTGTTAGATCTAGAGTATAAAAATGTATTATTTTTCTCGTTCAGAATATTAAAAACAAATTACTCATAGTTCCTTGTACATTCAAAATGAACAATTGGAAGATCTTTTTCAATTCAATACAGAACCATCCGATTTACTTTGACTTGGAGTGTTATATTCCCACTTTAATTGAATGATTCTTTTGTTAAAACAAAGTTGTACATAAAAATATCCATGGCTAATTTACATATTATCTATACAGTCTGAAAATAAATATACAAAATAAAGTCAGCTATAATGAACAAAAATGACTTTATTTACGTGTATTCGCTTTTAAACTACCTACACAACACGCAACAGAAGCGCGAATATTTTTAATCTATACAACAGTAGCGCAAAAGTAGTAGTAACATACTTCACAGTGCAAAGGTTCACCGTGTCTAATTTTATCCAATCATGAAGCAGCAGTTTGCAAATTTCGCTCGCCGCTTCGGGCGATAATGACGCGGAAGAGACTTACGCATAATTGCTATATTTAGAATATTTCGGGGTAACCGAATATATGCAAATTGACCACTCACAGGATCACATTAAACAAAAAAGCCTGTATAGGTGCCAAAAAAATTCCAGTTTCATCTCAGATGAACCACGAGTTTTCTCGAGTTGCGCCGGAGAACCTAATCGCTTCGCCGACAATAATTATACGATGACTGCTGTATATTCTCACGGCCGTATCAATACAACGACAAACTGAGCGAACAGATAAACTGGTTCGCGAGGAAACAACCGAAAGGAAAAGTTAGGCGAACGAGCAGCGTTAGATAATCTGGAAACGCGGCCGCGGCTGGAGAAAGGATTGCGGAAGCGTCTGGCTCGTCGATCGTGATCGTTATGTTTACTACCTAGGCAACAATTAAATTGTACGCACGGTGTACGTCATCGAAAAGTGATCGTTCCTCGAAAGAAACCATATAGAAGTTATGTGCTTTACCATTTAGCGGCATTATCACGGAGTGGTTCTTCCAATGTTTTACTGACGGCGACGCCATTTTGTATTTTTGTTTGCTCATCTCGTGCTGACTACCCAGTGTTTGTGTTAATAATAATCATTTCTTACTAAAATATTGTTTATGTTACTCCTAGACAATTGTTGCTGTTGACATGTACTAGTGTTTGGATAATTTTGCAGTAATTTATTTTCATTTTTGAAGGACTTTTTGATCATCTCTAAATCGGCAAATTAAAATTAGAGTTATAAATTTGCGTAATAAGATCGAGATCTTCGAATCTAATTACGCAATTTTAAAACAATTTCTGTTCAGCTTCTCATTCTAATAATATTCTAATGATACCATAAAAATTTCCACATGTCATTGTGCCAAGTTTGAATCTCAGCAAATTAGAACGAAAAATAGTATAATGATTAGAAACAGAGGTTTTAAGTGTTAGTAGTGGATAATACTCATAGAAAACATGTACTAAATTGATGGATCATGCTCTAACTCACCTCATTTCGACTCCTATAACAGCCACCATTGATTCAGTTCACCGATGGGGGCATCAGACTGAATTTCGCCGGCTTCCACGCTCAAGCTGGATTAGGTGGACTCCTAGGTGGATCACAAACAGGTGGTGGACTTCATGCGAGCGCAGGAACACCATGGGGAGCTAGTGCAGCAGCTGGTTTGGGTGGAGCCTTGGATGGCAATAATCCAACTGCCCGTTAGTACCGTGTATTCTTTCCTAACCTTGCAGTTGGGTAACCGAAACAATTACATGGACAGTTAGCGCTGGATGGGGACAACTTACCGCATCTTGCAACAAACATGAGCAGATATCAAAGAAAGCATTCGTACACTCTGTAAAATCCTTCTTATAAACCTGCTTAACTGTGATCTTGAATTTTAGAGTGCCTCACTTGAGTCTACATTGCGGAAAAAACTGAAAAATAAATTACATGGAAGTTTTGTATAAAGAAAGTATTTTTGCAATTTCTAAAAATTGTTTTTCACACGTGTCTAGAATGTGATCTATAAAATTCTTTATTGAGGAACTTCCAATTTTCTTGGATTTCCACAATGTAGACAAAATTGTTTAGTGAAACTGCCAATAAATTTTGTTTATTCGATTTGTACAGTAGTGAAGTACAAACATCATTGTTTAGCGAAATTGATTTATTTTTTCAATCAATCTTTTCAAGAAATCACAATCCACAAGTTTGTAAAACAACATTTAAACAATGTATAAATGCTTCCTACAAACAAGTTAAAGAATAAGTTGTAGGATTAAAGAATAACTTAGAAATTTCACATATATTTTTGAGAGTACATTTTTAAGACACGACAGACTACTATCCTAATGCAATTCTATTGGGTTGGGACGAAAGTTCGCAGCGTTGCCCAATTAAAATTCAAAGATAAAATTAAGACATTCATTCATAGGTTTGTTCAGTAACTCTAACTGGTTCATGGGTTTTGGTACTCGATCAGAGGGTTAAGAATGAAATGGCAATGATTTTAATGCGAACAAATGTGTAGGGGGAGGTTTATACGCAAGAGCGAGGTTCAGCGAAGGAGGACCGTCTGCTGCAGCCGGATTGGGCGGCGTTTTGGGCGGAAATGGAACAGAACCGATTAGGGGTGGTCTTTATGCGGGTGCATCGACGGGTTCGCAATCTGCGAACACAGAGCCACCGACAAACGCAGGATCTGGCCCCGCGAACCCTAACCCGACAAGAGGTCGATCGAACATTCAGATTATCACGCGAAAGAAGGTTACATCACAGCAACAGGTCGATAATAAATAGAATACTGCCTGTCAACACCTAGCTACCTGCATGCAGTACCCTTTTCCAATATTTCTCGACATAAACTTGCCATTTTGCATAAGTCCGAACGAGAATAGCTCTTGCGTTCGAACCAAAGTAATCTGCATGACCTGCCTGACTGCATGTTTTGCCATTCAATATGTAACTTATGCGCGTCTGTCTGTCAAGCCATCGCATAAATTCGTGAGCTGTCTGTGGTAGCTAAAAAATTCTGTATCGCAACGCCTGCGTTGAAACATCCACTTCCCCTTGTTTTTCTTTCGCATGAATCGGCAAGATCGTGTACGAAATTAATGTACCCGGAACCTTCCGGCGTAGAATTCAAGGTTGAACTTTTTCAACAGTCCCGTGAGTTGACTGGAAAGGCAGTTTCGTCGACAGAAAAGGACCCGCCGACGGTCCAGATGGTAAGGCCATTGAACTCGTGACGGTAAGCTGGAGGACTGTCGAAGACGATTTAGGACTTTAGGAGGCTGGACGATCAAAATTATTGTATTACACTGCGACCTATTTAGTATAATTAAGCGGAATGAACGCTTATATCTTCTTGTAATCCACGGAAATAATCGAAATTGACAAGGAGAAATATATATTCTGGTGACACGAAGTTATATTGTGTATTTTCTTATCGTTCATACGTCACGGTTGCAATCATCAGAGTTTCATGTGTACGTTCAAATCCGACGTCCATCTGTCACTGTACATTTTCATTTATATTTTGCACTGTAAAATATGCTGTAAATGTACAAAATCGTTCGCAGTTCATTCATCTTTTAAAACAGTCGACTGAACACTGGGTTGTTTCTTTATTCACGTGTAATATTTGCGCTAGACACACGTTAAGCATAGTGTTCTAACATAAAATATTGTCTAAGGACGTTTCTAATTAGACTGCGGAGTTCACGCAATCATGACAGAAATGAATTAAAATAGTGAAAATGTTCCAAGAAATACTATTTTATTTTATTTTAGACTTATTAAATTGATTAACAAAGGAAATAAATGTAAATCCGCAGGCTACTTACATATAATATAAAGAAGAAAGAGAGGAATGCATACAATTGCAATTACTTTGCAAACATACCTGTTACACATACATACATATATATTTTTTAGTCAATTTTGCAAGACGTGAGTTAGGAGCAACCCTGTATTAATGACTTAATAATAATCAATAATTATTTAATATAATTGCATCAGGTTCAAAATACAAATAAACCAGACCCAGCACCAGCTAGTGCAGTAGGTGCAGCTCTACCAGACCCTCTAGCTGCAGTGTCTGATGTAGCTGGAAAAGTGACGACGATCAGCAAAACTCTGCTCGAACCAGTCCCTATTGTACCTGCCTTACCAGATCAAGTGAAAAACGTTCCAGCTGGTGAGTCACTAACAATTGAATGATTGTCTATTTAATAAAAACAATTCCTTGTCCCATGTAGCAATGGAAACAAATATACCATTCGATAATATAGAACCTCTATATTATCGAATAGAAAAGTCCATTTCAGAAAATTTCTAACATGCAATATCTAATTGAATCCTCTCTTTTCAGTTTTCACTAAAGAAGTGACAGTCCTACATCCAAAGCGAGTGTTCAGAAAAAGGCTCTGGGCACCCAGGAAACAAATTATCTACAATATTCCAGCAGAGGTTCAAGAACCGGAAACCGCACATTCTCAAAACATAGCTCGTAGACAGACTGTCTTCAGCTCATACTTGCCTGGAGCGAGACAACAAGAGCAGAAACCGAATCAGAATGATGGATACTACGACGACATTTTTAATGTAAACTTTTTATAATTCTTTTGGTAGGAAGACTGCGAATTTTTGTGCATATGTTGATTTTTCTGGTTTGAGTTATTAGTTCAGTAGTTAATACTTCAAAACACCAAACCAAAGTAGCAGAAAAATATTGATATTTAGTATGGGTTCGCAACTGATTTAATGAAAAGGCACTGAATTCTCATTTTCGTATTGGGTATGGGAATTTTGATAGATTTCGTTGTACTTAAGTACCGATCGCGTGTTTAATGGAACGTAGTACATGTTTTTGAAAGGTATGCGTCTATGCTTAGAAACACAGTTAGTGGCAATTGTTTGGAGCGTGAGCAACAGTCAATTTTTCACGTCAAAAATAAGCAGCATTTGCGGGAAGTTATGTTGCATTATTTTGTTTTAAAGATAGGTGCCGCGGAAACGCATCGTTTGCTCGTGAATATTTACGGAGACGATGCTCCATCAAATACAAGTTATAAAGAATGGTTTCGGCGGTTTAAAACCCATGATTTCGACGTAAGGGACAAAGATCGCGATAGTGCGCCAAACAATTCGAAGATACAGATTTGCTGTTGGCAAACGTTTACACGCTTTTTCTCAACAAAAAAAGGGCGGAAACTTATTCCCATACCCAATAGATTGTAAAAAATATATATTGAAATTTAAATGAAATATTACAAACACTATAAAGAATATAATAAGTATTAAGAAGAATATACTGAGAAAAAATTGTTTCGTTGAGTAAATGATCGTCTATAGCAAAAATAATGTGTTAACATCTTTGCATAAAGATCAACGAATATAGTGCTAATTATAGAGAAATCAAGAGGAAGGCTTTTACAGACCATTAGTGAAAAAATATACATATAAATGGTTCAATTCATAACTTTCGTTTGAGCAAACTGTAAAATATTATTTCTCAAGAACTACTACTTCTCAACTACACTATTTCTCAAAAAAGTGTAAAATGAAATAGTTTCATCTTTCTAGAATTTTAAAAGCTCAGAAATTTAAACATTAGAAAATATGTACATAAAATTCGCAGTCTAAGTATAAACACGTACGTCGTGTGACTCACTGAACAACAAATACTTTTACTGAGTAATTTTCAATAAAAGTTTACGATTACAAATGAAAGTGTTCAGCGAATTGTCACACAATAATTACCGTTACTGTTACGTATTTCAGATACCGGTATCGACGCTGAACGCTGTCAATCGATTGTTAAATAATAATGCTGGTTGACCGACGGTATTGCGTGAACTTGGAACATTTCGCGGTCAACCTGTGCATTATGCGTAGCTTTGTGGTAAAGGAAGATAGTAGTCGTAGGTGGAATTTTGTATACATTTTTACAGGAAGTGTGTTAATATAAATTATCTAATTTAATATACCGTCTTATTATTTTCCTTATGGTTTAGGCATAATAATAAAGATATCGACATCTATACTACGCAATGACTTGAAAATTCCTTTCATTTACCTTTTGTCAATGCTTGAAAACTCGTCATATTTTATATAAATTCGAGCTGTGATGTATCCTATCCCTAAAGTTGCAAACAATCATATAGTTACTCAACTATCAGAGCATCAGTCAGTATTTTAGGCTTTGATACATAGTTTACTTCTCGGAGGAAAATATTTCCAATATTATTAATTAAATAAAATTGTGCAACTTTCTCGAGTGATTTCATTGAATAGTCAGTCAATAAAAAGTGATACGTAAATCTTTATACAAGATAAAATTTTCTAATTAATTTTAAGGAGCAGTAGCCAAACAAAAATATTTTCCTTTCTTCAACAATTTCTTTAAACCTCTCTGCCATTTTTAAATTGTACCTGCTCGTTGTTAATAAAAATGCTTAAAGTCCACGGTCCGATAACTTGATAAACGCGAAATACAAGCAATAAAAATGACAAAATAATATATACATGGTAAATAAACGTATAATGCATAATTCCGAATGAAAATTTGTACTTGCCAGGAACGAGCACCCAATATTTCCTCATTTTCCACTAATAATTAATGCAATGTTTCAAATAAACTTGCTTATCACTAAACTGCAAAGATCATTGATATGTTATTGTCAATTTCAAAACATCATTAAAAAAGGAAGGTAATTTCTATTTTTCATAAAGACCCGCAGTGTAGTCACCATAGTTGATAAGAGTGCCTTTATAAATTCAAATGCGACGATTAGAAAAAACGAGTGACGTTCAAGTTGAAACTTTTGACAGAAGACTTTCGGCAATAATCGTCCTTGACTACTCATCATGGCTTTCTATGAGATACTACAAACTATGTATTACCCTATTACCCTAATTTTTCAGCCGTAAATGCATTACACCCCTGGTCAACGTCGAAGCTCGTGTTTGCATAATCAGCTGATATGCGTATCCGTCGTTAATCACAGGTTCGCGGTGTATTCAAATTAGACCAGAACTACCTATTCGGCAGGAGCCAAGGACATTGTGAACATTTCTAATTGGTTCAACGTAAACGAACATATCATAGCGTTTATTATAAACGTCATATCGCTATCGCATTATTCGCCAGTGACCTATATAAATGGAAACGAGCTTGCAAAAAGCGGCATAATATACTAGTGGCTTCGGGCAGGTGTGTTCACAAAACCAACGACAGTTTTTCCCCTTCCATTTCCTCTTTGTATAGACGTTGCAACCGGAAAAATGAAATTTGCAATTCTTTTGCTGTTCTGCTGTTGTGCGGTGGCTCTTGCCAGACCCGACGGATCGAAGGTGAGTAACAATTAGACAGGAAATCGCGAGAAACCGCAGAATTTTGAAGAGTGGATCGCTGAAGTTTTCATTCGATCTAAAAAGTGTGTTTTCCGGGCATAAATAAATTTTTAAAATTTTTTGTATTTTGAGAATTGATTTTTTCTGTAAAGTAACAACCCTCTGAAGCTTTGAAATCAAAAGATACAGTCCATTTTAGGTAATTACGTGGCCAGATATAATTTTCTGAAGACAAAATTGCAAAGGTCAAAGTGACGAAATGTTTCGAACACCTGTAAAATGCATTTCGCCTTCGAATCATTTTGGTCAGTCATAAAGAATGAAACAGTGTTTTCGAATTCTTTTTAACTATTCAATTTTGTAGTTCGTTCATTCATTTCTGTCATAAAAGTCAGCAGCAATATCTGTCAGCAGGTACATTTTATCTATTTAATCCTGCTATAAACATTTTTTAATCAACACTGAAACAATACAGTGGTCACAACAATGTAGACTTCGCGAGAAGAATTTTTATAAAATGTTGAAAAAGAACAAACAAGGATTGAGTGTTACATTCTGCTGCTTCTAATTCTATTATATTAAAAAGTGTTGTGGCTACCAAGTTTAAAAAACGTCAAGTGAAATCTCGATTTTTGGCTTAAAACTCCACTTTTTTTACCATTATAATTTGTTTTGTTCAACTTTTAGGAAGTGGCAAAACCGCCGAAGCCTAGCTCCACGGAGGTGAAGCACTCAGGTAGTGGTTAGTATATTTATGCGCGCGCGCGCGTTTGTAACTTTTAAAAGTTCACTAAAATATCGTAAAATTTTTGTGTAGAATTCTATTCTTTTGTACAATTTTCCTCAATAAGATATAAAGGTGTAACAAAGTGTTTATTATTTCATGGGAGGATACAAAAGGTGATTTTTCAAATTCTTAATTGTTGTAAACATTTTACTTGAATTGGGTGAGTGACCAATCACAGGTGCAATTGCCAGTGCAACAATAAACTCAACTGGCAGCGAAAGAAATAGTTTGGCTTCCCAATGTATTCCCATAACCGCTTCAGAACGTACAAAACTAAAATTTAAAGTATTAGATTTCATTGATTACCACGTTTTCATTTTTTTAATCTAACGTTTTGGAATTGAAAACGATTGTACTCCTTAGAATATTTTTATAATAGAGACAGTCTTCCTGGAAGGTTTACTAAAAAACTCTCCCTCCCCGTGGCGGCCGGCCCAGTGCCCGGAAATGAGGTACTATTGTTAATGCTTTTTTTTGCCAATGGTATCCCCTGTAGGCCTGTTCCACTATGTCGTACGATAATTTCGGACGACACACGTAGAAAATAAATTTTAAAAATAAATTCGGGGGGGGGAAGATAAATGTTGAAAATAGTTTTTAATTGTATTGTCAAAATTTTATTCACATCTGAGATAACTAGATTTTTGCACACGTTTAGACGTGCTTGGCAAGTTGGTAAGATCTACGGAACGGTTGGACTGGTCTGTTCTGACGCAAACTAGTGATTCCAAATGTGAATAAAATTGTGACAATAGAATTAAAATCTATTTTCAAAATTTCTTTTCTGCATATATTTTCCAAATCCATTTTCTGCATCTATTGTCCAAAATTATCGTGCGACATAGTGCTTGCAGGGGATACCATTTACAAAAAAACGCATTAATGTAACGAAGTCATTAAGGGGTGAAATCAATTTTTATTTGATTCCAGCTTCCCACAATAAATGCAGAACACTTTTATTTCACATAAAGATCCGCAGTCTACCAGTAACACTTTGTCCCTTTAACTCTAACATCAGACTATACTAATCTTCCAACTTCTTCCGACACGATAACACTAATCATTTCTGTCGATTTAGGCTCAGATGAATCGAAAGATTCAAGCGATGAGTCAGGCGATAAATCAAGCAACGAATCCGGCAAGAAAGATGACGGAGGTGTGGTGATCGGAATTCCGGGACTCGTTCTTCCGCAACCCAGTATGTGTGCACTTCAAAACAATAATATTTCAACAAGAATATTTCATAACTTTCCTAGTAGTTTTAAACAATTTTTTTGAGGATACTACGGGAGCGCAATTAAATTTAAATATATTAATAAATAGCAACCATCGAGGTTCTACTACCGTCGTGATTATTCAAATGTGCCGCTCGCATGATAAATTGCGCTTGTTAATTTTTTGTCCCGTGTTCACTTTTCTTGAATTTCAGATATCCAGCTAGTGGAATTATTATTGGACCGCGGTGTGGATATCGTCGCGAGCCTGTTGGGGCTAGATAACATTCATGGTTTTCAAGATCTAATTCATTTAATCGAGAGTAACCCTATAGGCAATATCATTTGGACCATAGTAATCCATCCGTTCCTACGGAATATTGTACAATACCAGCAGACCATAATTTCTTTCCTGTCGTCCGTGCAGTCCACGGTTCTCAATTACTTTCCAATTTCTCAACTTTTCGTAAGTATTAATTTTCAGTGGTCCAATTTATTTTTTAAAAACTAAAGTAAAATGCGTTCAAATGACTTGATCGCAAATAGGAAAACTGACTTCTACTGTTTTAGATAGTAAAATTTGGAAATATTAAATGCAATATGACTGAACGTCAAAACAAAGAGTACTGACATATTTAGCTTGACTTATTAAAATTGTTAAAGAAAGACAGAAATTTCTTACAATTAATGCAAAAAATTCCAATTTTTTGGAAGAATCCACAGTCTATGAATTACTATTCTCCACTAATCATATTTTTATCATGTTGCAGTTACCATTGCAATTGCCGCAAGCAATAATCCAGTTTGTTTTTCGGATACTTCAAAGCATTGCTCAAATCTTCAGTAGATTTTAATTGTAAAAAATATGTAATGCGATCACCTAATATTCTCGATTATATGAAAACAGCAATTATTGTGAACGAATAAAAGAATTTTTTCCAACTGGGTATCTTTGTCAGTCTTCATTCTTCTTCCACACTTTTCATCATCGAAATTCGTAAATAAATAATATAATCTAAATATAAGTAATTTGGATTGTCCTATTTCTTGTTCTATAATAATGGTAAAAATGCATGAGCAGTGTACAAAAACAAAAGACAACGAGACATGTTGTACTGTAATTTATCCGTTCACGTTATCGTTAACCTTCACCGTATAAACCTTCATAGCGCGTTTTACTAGAAAAACTATTATTCATGCAATAACCTCTGAAATATCCATTTAAATTTTGAAAATTTAACCTGAACATAGTTCCACATTTTAGATCTTTCATTCATACTAAAGTAAGACCTCGATTAATCGGATCCCGATTATAAACAAATAGCGTTTAAGCAAATAGCGGAAATAAATTTTCAAAAATGTAAAATTTATTTTGGAATATAATGTACATTTTAATTATTTCCTCGGGTCTCGATTATCCATCGGGCCTTAATTTATCCGGGCTGTTTGGCTCCCGATCAAGCCAAATTTTGAAGAATTACCATAAAATTTTCAGTTTGTAGTGACTTCATGTTGTCTTGATGCATTGAAAAGATTAACAATGAAAAAACTATGTCTTTCGAGGACTGAAACATGACTCGACTAACACACTATTTAACAATGCGACAATTGACAGTATGAAAAAATTAATTAATTATCATATACCATTGAAATTGTCGCACATGAGCGACGCCGGTGGAAGCTAGGCGACGCGACGTCGAAAGTGAAAAATCGTGGATCTCGGTGATCGAGCAGCGTAAAATTAAAAAAAAAACAGCAATCAGCTCTTGCTGCCAAAGGCGCGGAACTATTTCCCAATAATTTATGACATTTGTGATCACGAACGGACTTCCGAGGGAGGACGTAACTATCGAGGCAAGCCTCGCCGGTCTCGTACGTGACATTACTAACATCTAGAAGTAAATCGAAAGAGAAAGTAACAGCGTGTCGTAAGATATCACGGTGAGATTGTAGCGGGGCAGAATGGAATCTGTTAGTCGTGAATTGACTGCGAAACGTGGTACATCGTTCGCAGATCGTCGCAATATTATTTAAACATTGCCGAGCGGAGTACGCATTGATAAAGTCGGTCGAGCGAAGGTGAGTCAATATTCCTTGCAAATATGTACACGAATGCTAGAACGACAATTATCATAATTTAACAGAACCAATAACTATTCACAAACAATTTCTGGATTGTAGTTACTACAAGCAAATCGATTCGTCCAGGATCAATAAAATGGGGGAAGCAGGAAACGTGAGGATCATTCTAAGGATAAGCGCGATCGTCCTGGTGTGCTGTTTGGATCTATCGATCGGTTTTCCCACGGAGCAGCCAACGAAATTTTCGTTGAACACCGATGACGCAGGAACGACGACGAATCGTCCTTCTCAGGCAACGTCGAGACTGGATCAAGGACGAGTGAGTGACTTTCCAGATTTCTGTAACATCGCTTTCGCTAGCTGAAATTGCAGAGAGCTCTCGCGTTTGTGAGGCAGTTTTCACTTAAATAGACTGCAACGTAAATGGTACAGCAATTTGTTCGAAAAGGATCGAGGCCGTGAATAATCGACAGGAGGAGGATTATCGAAACTTTAGGATTCAGAACCAAATTGATTCGCAGGAAAATTACAATTTCGGTTTTTGTAGGAATTGTTAGGCCGCGCAGCCGACGCGATAAGAATCGGCGCGGGAAGATTTATCAATTCAGTCACGTTGGCGAGAAACATCCTAGTCGATCAGGCGGAGGTAATTGGCGCACTAATCTGGCACACATTCTATGTTTCATTCTGTTCAATAGCTTCATCTCGTTCAATCAACTAATTATGGGAAAAAATCAGTGGTCCGAAGGACTCAGGGAATGATCCTCCGAACCGTGTTTCACAATAATCTGTTACAAGGCTAACCCTTTTTGTTGTCGCATGTGGTAATACTGCATAAAGATCAATCCTGTCACCATATTAACGCCGGGTCCGACCAGTTCACCTATCGACTTGCAAAAAGTGAGCAACGCAATAAATGTACCGGCACGGCCGTTCACCCGAAACGAAAATATTCATGTTGAACGCCAATTTGTAATACTAACGCAACATTGTAACATGAACTTCCAAGGGTCCTAAAGCCTCCAAGGGACCTGAGATTCTTCTAAGGACTCCAGAGTTCCTAGAGCTCATCCTCCAAAGCACCCTACAGCCTCTAAAGCATCCAAGATCCTTCATAATTCCTGAAGCAGATCCTCAAAAGGACGTTACTAGAATCCTATAACGTTACTAGACTTCCTATAAAGGAAGCTCGCCAAGTACTCTCGGCGTCTCCAAGGGCCTCCAGAGCCCCCTGAAGTCCCGTGGAGTAGACTCTTCAAGTGAACCTAGGAACCCCAGAACCCTCTAGGGAAAATTCTCCAAAGGTATCCATAATCCTTACGGGGAGCCCTCGATCAAACCTTCAGGCCTGATCTCCTGGTGACTCCAAGAGATCCTGTGAGCTCGACAGGGAATTACATATCTTCGATACAGCCTGTCCATAATCCGTGGAACTTATATTAATCGCACAGATTCAAATTTTCTCTCGTAGAAATTTTGTCATTTTATTACACCTTTTTATTACCCATAAAATGATCATTTTTCAGTATTTCTCTAATCCACTATTTCGTACCCCTGGCTGTAATCTTGAAGCTTTTTTGACAGTGCCCTTATACATCTTTTTCGATTCTACACTATAAGTATATCTGATACATTTGTTTCATATGTTACAAATGACAAATCGGAATCATTTCGAATTATTTCAACGTTTAACTGAATCCATCCTTCATTTATTTTATGCACTGCTTTCTTGTTTTTCTTATTTTTCGTATAATCAACATAGCTGTCTCTGTTCCTTTACTTCTACAGTGTTTAAAAAATGTATCAAATGAATGACTAGACTGCGGATCTTTGTGTAGAGCAAAAAGCTTGTGCACCAATTGCAAGATGCAGGAGCTAAATACAAATGTGAATAATGTTAATATATTGAAAATAATATATTAATACCTTCAGTCTTTCTACTGTTTCAAGTTCCATATAGACATTTTTGTCGTAAATGCGTAAAATTCGCAGTCTATTCGCAAACTAATAACCTGTTTCTAAAAAATATACTGCAGGGGATTTCAAGTTCTAATCATTATGAGATAATAAAATTTACCAGCAACTTAATAAATTAGTCCTCGAACCCGTATCCTCATTTACCGTTTCTATTGTCTACTCAGACACTAGACAGCGAGTCGCAAAATCAGTTCACGACCATACTTTCTACCAAATTGGAAGCCTCCAACAACACCAGAAGGTCTCTCGAATTGGCCACCAATCCGCCAATAATCGGAACCGCGCCAAATTCTCGGGACACCGTGAAATTGTACACAGAAGGTGGACAAGGTCTCCTAGAGAGACCCATCGCCAAGCCGTTTATGGAAATGTTGGAAGCCTTCTTCAGGCCCACGCCATTGGTAGATAATATCAAAGAGCGCGAGAAGTATGGCAATAACGGAGACAAGTTCATTGGAATCGGCAGAGCTCTCGTCTCCAGTCTAGAAGGTTTCAGCAATTTCCTGAACTCTGTGATCGAAGTGAGCACTTTCTACTTTTTCTTCATCTTTCTATAAATATTGAAATGCTCTTACGCTAATCTCTTTAAACATTCTCTTCAGGTACCCAGAAACACTGCCAGGAAGGCTTCCAGAGGTTTAACAGAGGCGTTGAATCATGTTGGAGCACGTATAGTAGGACTCGAATGACGAATATACCCTAATTCGATAAATTGTTACACTTTCTGTTTGTTTAATAAATTGTTTGTTTTCGACAAAAGCAAGTACTCACTCGTGTATAATCCTTGCCAGTCTGGCAAATGAAAACCTCTGAACGGTCGCATAAATATATTATTTATTATTCGATCAATATACGTACAACGTAACGAGCTTCGCGTCGCGCAAACGGCACTTTGACAACTTTGTGAACTGTTCCTCGCAAGACAACGCTTCTATACTCGCTTTGATGGTCAGCAACTTCTATCAGACGGTACTCGAGTTATAGTTTTGTTGCTAAATTATCAACTACAGTATGATGGTGTACAGGATCAAATAAATACGCTAGGAGACCGACTGATCGACGCGTCCGTGGCTTTAAAGCTAGGCGAATGATCGATTTCGACGACTGTGGATCCCACGGGTGCGTCGACGCGATCCTAAACGATAAACATACTTGCTCGATAAACATACTTCGCGATCGCCACGACCCGACGTGCCAACGAAACGGGAAAAGACCGTTGCACGGCGGGTCGGTCGAAAAGCAATTTTGGTATACGCAGTGCTTGATAAACAGACTGCTGATGTTCCTGCTGTGGTCATTTTACTTAGAAAACATCAAAATTTTTTTTTGTTCGTAGAGGGCACAACTTTTTAATATCTTTGTTACACGTTCGTTTTATTTCATATACGCTCCTCTCAGAAATTATTGGCATGTTTTATTTGTCAGTCCGTGTGATTTGAACAACTGTGTTTTGTTATTAACACTAGGTTCACGGAGCACTAGAAGTGACCACGTCGCTTTATAAAAATAGCAAGAGTGTGTCTATTTTCAAATTTCCAGCCACTTTTTTTGTACAATATACCCGAAGAAATAAATTTCTTGAATAATTCCTGAAGCATACTTTAAATTGAAAAAGTAAACCTAGTATTAATAATGTTTTATATGATAACATAGTATACATATACACACAGTAACAAAAATTGCAATGATGCTAGAATAACACACGCGGACCCACATTGAAGAACGTAGAAGGACTAAACGATGTAATTTCCTGAACGACATGAACATTCGCAGTCTTGATAACGTAACGCAGTAGATAAAACATGCATGATAACATAAAAGATCGCAGCCTACAGAACAATTTCGTTTGATCGCTTTTTCCCAACGGTCGAGATAATGGCTCCGTGACGACGGCCACTTCCGTTTCGCGCGAACCTTTTTCTCTGAAAGAGGTCTTCGTGACTACGATTTCAGGGAGTCAGTGTTCCTCGAGAGGCTGTTCGTGCTGGCTAGTCGAGGAGGAATCATTTATCAAAACTAACGAGCCGTCGAACTAATGGGCCGGCTCGCAGTATAGTTCGAGCTGCACTCGTCGATCACTTCAAGCCGCTTCCTGGTTGATAATCTCAGCGATGCCGGGGTCCGCGAGGACCGAGACAACGATCGTCTTGTTCACTGGCTGTCCAATCGAATGTCCCTAACGGCAGGGCCGCGGTCTGGCCTTCTTATGCACTTCTAGAAACGCACCGATACGTCGGAAATGGTCTTTCCTGAGCTGCCAAATGTTTGCAGAGGGTGGTACTCTTTGGGGAAAATCTCTGATTCCCTCCGACAAAGCTTCACACAATCGCACAAAATAGGCATAGTCATGTAGTTGGGTTTTTCTAGCTGGTAGAATTTTTGCAGGACCTAGGCACTTTTTAGGCTTCTCAATCATCTGCCTCAGTCTAATAAAGAACGATCAATCATACAAAGTAGGCTGCACGATGCAATTGGATTTTTCTGAGTGGTTCAATATTTTCTAGCTCTCTTTTAGGCAGTCCTCTGTTTAACTCTAATACAGGATACACAGACATACAAAACAGACTCGACGATGCATAATTTTTGCAATTCCTAGGCAATTCTCTATCTTATTCTTGGACAATCCTCTAGTTTTCCTGGATAAGGGACAAACAAAGTGTTTTAGGCACTTTCTGCCTAGTTCTTTCTGCAAAGTAATCCTAATGACACTTTACAGGATCTATAATCTTCGTGGTCTTCAGTCAATCTCAAATTCA
The DNA here is from genome assembly GCA_028455605.1 of Lasioglossum malachurum. NCBI lineage: Eukaryota > Metazoa > Arthropoda > Insecta > Hymenoptera > Halictidae > Lasioglossum > Lasioglossum malachurum. The sequence continues at coordinate 12,404,356 of CM052314.1, read as the reverse complement.
ATTGTCTAGTCAATTTTATACTCAATTCTGTGTTTCTCTTTGAAATATCACAAGGGGCAGACAGACAAGAAAAATAAATGTGATGTTCCCTCCCGATATTCTTATCCAATCTTCGTCCTGAAGTAACACGAAAAACAAACACACAAAAGCAATAGTGCTAATGTATTTTACTTAATGTTCATAGCTCTTAATTAATCTCGAGTTTGAATGTTTGCTGCTCTTTGAAGGACAACAAAGGGAAACAAAGGGAAAACAAGTAAAACATGGAATCCAAAATAGTTACGATAAACTCACTGGATCTTGTTAGGTTCTAGCGAATCTAGTGTGTTGAATTCTTTGTTTCTCTTCAAGAATGGCCCTAATGGTCCTATATTCCACAGGACATCTATAGTTAGATGTCCCAATCTTGTGTCCCTACCATTGCTTCTTTGTAAAATACTGTAAAGTATAGACAGACAAGGAAAATAAGCCTAGTGCCATCTAAACAATCTTGAATTCAATTGTTTGCTCCTTTCCCAAACATCATAAAGGACACAGAGACACTCGAAGATACGCCAGTACAAACTTCCCCGCCTCATCCAGAAGGCACCGGCGATCTAAAAACAATCCTAATCATCTCTACAGACCTTCTACGCCCTAATCTTCCAAATAAGGCGGCCCTGCCCATAGAGCAAACCGATCCGCGAACTCAAGATCGTTTGACGAAGAAGAGTCTCGTCAGGGTAAACGGAGAAACTTTACAAGGGTTCAGCTCTCGTTGGAACGATCGGAATCTCCTTCGTCGTGGAAGAAGATCGTGATCGTTCCGAGTAGCGTACCCGAATGGACCCTAGACGCCGGTTTCGTCTAAGATCCATCGGAAATTCTAGGTGTTCGTGGTGTCGTAGCTCTTGTACGTGTAGGAGGACCTCTTGTGTCTGACCGTGCAGAACAGTATCATGCTCGCCACCTGACCAAATAGCTGAAGGAACGCGACTACCAGGCCAACGGTACCGACCACGTGGAGCCTGGTCACCAACCACATCTGAATGGCGGACACGCAGCCTTCTTTGTACCAGTTCTCTTTGTTGAGGCCCTCAGGGTCCGCCCGACCACAGTATCGTTTTCTTTGCATGCAACAGGAGTCGGGAACGCGATCCTCTTTAGGCCATGCGTCGATTTGGAACCAGTCCGTGTAGTCTCGCACGCCGCAGCAGTGGAACTGAAACAATTATTAAAGAATAAACATTTTGTTCCCGTGCGGAAACTATTCAGTTGAACAAACAAAATGTTAAGTCATCCCACATGTATATACCCCGTCACCAATGACATATCCAAATATGGAAAACATTTTTGTATTATGCACATGATAACTTCGACGTTGCGTCAATCGTTCCACGGTTTTGAATTTTGACCCATTTTAGCTTATTATTTAAATACATTGTATTGTCAGATACGACTGTTTGTTCGGTCATTACTCATTCTTTTAGTCATGAGGGTATATAATTACGGTAGAATATTATTCTAAATATGCACACGGTGAATAAACTACAGGAATTTACAAACTAATATTTGAAAATTATATTGGCCGGAAGACAAAAAAAAAAAAATGAATATTAAAACGATGATAACAAAGTCTGATATTTCAATACAGCGGGCTAGCCCATTGGTCGGCAAACTCATTAGTCGAAAGAGCCAAATATCAGTAGTACAACGATTTAGATTTCTTTTGAGCGCCAAATGTCTTTACAAGAACCCTGCTCTTTTAGTAATTAAAATTGTATTAAAATATGCTATTCAATTAAAATAAAATAAATATATTTGACACACGTCATTCGTGGATGAGCCGCGCACAAGAAGTCAAAGTTTGCCGACCACTGGGCTAGCCGAAAGAGAATATGAATAACTGAAATGAATATATTCCATACTATAAACAATTGGTGTATTTATTATTCATAGTACCTACGGATATTTCTATTTTAGAATGATTAAAGAGAATGAACACACATGAGTAACAATAAAACAATATTTTTAATGTATAAGACAAATATCTATAAATACTCTAATTATATCTCGAGACTGATATTTCTATTTTATAATGAGTAAAGAGAACGAATATACAGAGAGAATAATAAAACAATGCTACATTGTCGTATACGATAAGTGTCTGTAAATGTTCCGATTGTGCTCAACGATGACTACATTTGTTGTAGAATGCAATGCGATATTTTCTCGATCATTCATCACTGAGACACAGTGTGAGGAAGCAATGAATGACACTCGTAGTCCGATTCACGTCGCACACAGCAGAATGCCCCCTGCCGGATTAAATGCACTTGTGCAGCCGGTGAACGAGTGAATGCACAGTTCCTCCAATTACGCAAGCATCTCGATTTAATGCTGGCCATGCATCTGTAATTTATTGTCGCGTGTGCTTTCGTTTACCGCCATTTCCAGTTATGACCACATTGTTCAGGATGTAACGCAATATTGTCGATAAACCGGCTGTGCATTTTTCCATCGAATCGATGCTGCAGATTCGTTTGATGGATACCCTCGGAACGAAGGTATCCATTATAGTCGGTGGGAACCTTGAAAGAGAACTATGCAAACGACACGAAAGTACAGAGTAGGAGAAACTAAACCCTTGTTCTTCATTCGCACTATCCGACACACGGCAAAGTATAATTCGCTACATCCGATTACTCTCTCGGAACGCGATACTTAAGCTGTTTAATACTTTAACTGGCTGATGGAAGAAACCGAACACTTCAACCAACTCTTGTCTCTAAAATTCTTTTGCACACCGGATCCTATTAACTTTACTTTATTCGACTCTAAATAAATTGAATCCGTGCAGTCGCAATTTCAGTCACTGTACCTTTTCTAGGAATGTCTTATGCCAGTTCCCATCTTTATAGGTCACTTATTGACAGATCAGGCACCAATTGACAGCCATAAATTGCTCACCTCCGTGTGTATGTGGTCCCAAATGACAGGGATGGTTCCCGGCTCCTTTGTTGTGTTATAGCTGACGTTATAGTGCTTCTCAATGCCGAATAACAGCTCCTGCTTCAAGCTTCTAGACAGGTGTGCCCTGAAGGTGAAGGCTAAAGTGCCGAGCATGAACTCAGCGAGGAACATCAGCATCACCAGGCCGAAATACTGTGGCACAGGAAAAGTGGAATGGGTTGATGCGCAAGAAGATTATTAATCATAATCTTGAAAAATTATTATCAATAAAATTATTATTATTATATTAATAACAATCTTCAAAGTCTTACAGTAGTAGTTCCACCTCGTTAACCCCTTGCACTATAATATCGTGTCAGACTCGTGATGAAAACTTCGGACACTATCTACTAAATATAAAAATGATTATCTTCCTTTAGATCGAAATAAAAGTCTATTCTGTTGTTGTCAATATATAGTTATTAGGTAACATATAGACATACAATAGACACAGATTTTCTTCTTTTTTTAGGAAATCGTTTTCCTCAATTTTTAGTCTTATTTTTAATATAACAGCTGTAATATTCGAGCACAAACTGTGGCTTGTAGGAGGAAAATTATGATCGATAAAGAATGTTCGCGGGCTCGAGTTCTAATCACAGTCACCGTAGACTAAATTGTAGTGCAAGGGGTTAACATGATTAGAAAAAGAAATAAATGTCTATTTAGTTCCTGTGTGCCTTGGAATTAATACAAACAATTTTAATTTTGCAGAAAAATCCACATTGATTGAGCATTGACATGTCAGGCACGCCAATGATCATCGATACCAGAGAATCTGAATCCGGAGCGAAGGTGAACCTGCCACGGCAACGGAAGGGAACATAACTCTACGAACCGTGATCAGCATGCATCTGGATTGAAACCAGGCACCGCAGCAGCCGAAGAAGGCGATCACGAAGGTCAGGCAACCGGCGGCCAACAGTAAAGAGTCAGCTGACGCGAAACTGTAATACGGCATCAGGGTCATGTAGCCGGAGTACGCCAATCGGAGCCAGAGGCCCGCACCCAAAATTCCGCAAGCGCATAGCTGCAACAGAAGAATTGCACGGGTCAGGAAACGTCGCGGTCTGGAACCGGTCGACCTCGCTGTGCGATTTTGCGTGACGGTCGCCGATGATCGACAGTATTTATACTGTCGTTTTTAACTGCTTCATCATTACCGAACGTACGTCAAACCTTCAGGTTTTCTGTCGCTTGCGAAAGCAGTTAAATGACAATGATTGCAATTTGTTACTGGTGAAATATGACTTAATTTTAAATGAAATGTGTAAAGCGATCAGCTAAGATTGTATCAGAGAAAGGAGAAGTTGTGATGTGCTGGTCGTCGAGTTGTTTTTTAATTCATTTAATACACTCTGAAAATTTTAGACATTTCTTATTGATGATTAGACTCTGCGGATCTTTATATGTATGAAAAACAAATTGTCTGAGAGCCTATTGTAAGAGACAGAAATTGAACGAAAATCAATTTTTTTCGTTTGACAATTTTAATAAGTAAGAAATTCATAGAATCCGCAGCCTATTGATGATTTTCACAAAATTGGAAAATATGCTGTGTAAGTCGTTCGATTATTTTTTAATTCTACATAAATAATCTTGAGATTTCAAGGTATTTATTGTCATTTATTTTATATACTTCAGTGCATATACATACATTGTTCATATTTTGTCAGAAAACATGCACTTCTCTTGTGACCTTGAAGTGACCTTAAAGATTAAAGAAAATTATCATGAAAGAATTTCTTTTACCTCCTTACTATATCTACATTTTTTAAAATAAATGCCCCACAATGCTGAGTCCTCGTCACTTATCACAATTTCTAACAAAAATGAATTACTGTGACTGTTCTAATCAACTCTGAAGCACGTAATTAACTTGGTAAGTAGGGTCCACTTCTAGCTATCGCTAGTCAAGAGTCTCGGAATCAGGTCAAAGCCAGAAATCAAGCACAAAGGAACGGTAGAAATCGCAAACAGCTTCTCTCGCTCGGTTCAATGATTGCTTTAATCTGCTGTCGTCTCGTACTATCTGATGGCAAATTGCTAAACCGCAGATCTCCTGGAGAGGTCAATATCCCTTCTAATCTCTCTGTCAACTGAGATGTCTCAGGTTCTCCTGGACAGAGCCACAGTGTTCCATTGATCACGATAGTTTCCCCTGAAACTGTAGCCAGCGACCGCGAGAAACGAAAAGACTCGGAAACGCGTAAATCGAGCCTTCATTTCTTGCAACTGGAAAATATCAACGTATATCAGTCACGTAATTGATGACACACACTTTAACTAAACGACTTCAGTTTTTCGGTCAGAACAGATTAGTTTATGAATTACGAAAAAAATAGTAAAAACAGTTGTAAAAAGCGACTTGTACTATTAACGCACTGGCTGATAGCAAATTGTGGAACTGCAGATCCCCTGCAAAGGTCAACGACCCTTGAAAATAGCAAAAGTTGCTTTTTACAACGTATTTACTATTTTTTTCGTAATTCATAACAAAAAACTGAGGTCGTTTGGTCCATTTACCTCCACGTTCCAGTTTAAAAAATGGACGCCCATTGGTCTCGCGTTGACTCGATTTTATGTTTCAGTGTTTGACAACGTGGTTCCCGCGTTGACGACCCACTTTTTACCGATTACACAGTCGCTGAACAATCGAGATTCCCAACGCACGCGGAAACCGTCGAACACATTGGTAAATACACAATCATTTCTTTTGACCATCGTCCATTGCATTATTCAACGAACGTGCTAGACTGTTGCTCTGGACATGGAGACCAATTGCTGCAGTGGAAAACTAACGGAAAAGTAACCGGATAATTATTTTGGTGAACGAAAGGTCTTCTTTTGTTCCATAAGTGTGTTCAAAGTCAAGTGCTACTTAATCTTTTGTAGACGAGGAAGAAACAAATTTTTCTTTGGTTCTAGTACCTTGTATTTGATGTAGAAAATTTCTATTTTTCATAAAGATCCGCAGTCTAATTATATTACACCATTTAAAGTCATACATTTTTCTCTAACAATCTTTAGCTTCACCTATACCTTCTAATCATTGTGTCATCTGTACCACATTTCTATCGACTATGTCACCAAGCAATAAAGCTAGCATCTCTCTATCAACTCTATTACCAATCAATAAAGCTGCTTCTTTCCTATCAATTCTTTCACGAAGCAACTCCACAAAACAATCCGCTAACAAAAGCCAAAGAAACTACAACACCAGGTACATGGGTGGTTCACGATCAACTTTGTCAACCCGATGGCGGTGCAAAGCGCCTCAAGACCTCACCAGCACAGTCGCTAGCAGATAAGACAGCGGGTAATCAACTGTCAGGCGCAAAGAGGCCGCCGCGAGGAATATTGACCCTAGACAAGCGGACACTGTTACACACCTAGTGTAAATTAGCATCTTTGTGGTGTAACGGCGGGTTATCCGATCCGGTCGGACTAGTTCGAACCCAATATATGCGTCGACAACGGAATCACCTGGAAGCACGGTGCTCGACCGACCCAATAGCGATTGCTACGCTGCTGGTGCACCGGTTTTATCAACGAGCACAATCGGCCGAACTCTGAATGAACGTCGATCGACTGATCAAATGTTGCTCGATTTACGCCGCTCGTGAAACGAGTACCGTTAAGGATCTCGACGGGATAACGGCCGGAAACACGACGTTGACTACCTTTGATTAGTGGCTGGTCCCGTGTCGCGTGAAATTGCATACACGTAATCGCCATCGATCATGGTCGCCACCGTGTAATTAAGGGCGTGTGGTGTTTAGCGAGGAATTTGGGAAATTATATGGAAGAGTAATGGCGGACCGGTTTGAGGTGGAGCGAGTGGCCCTACTGAGATGGATACTTGAGATTCAATGTTCAGACTGAATATAATTTTGAATATACCGTTAGATCGTTGTATACGAAATGTCCGATTGTTGAAAGTGACATTAAATAAGCATAACTTTTTGAAAATTAGACTTTTCGGATGCACCAACCTAACAGAAACATGGTTTACAGGCAAACTACTATAAAAATACAGCATAAAAATAATTTGTAATTCCTGGCATACGTTAAAAGTATTCGCAAAAATTGATATTCTTCCTCAGAGGTTGGAACATGTTACATCTCATTATCATCGAAGCAAAACACAATTAAAGCAGTTGGTAGCTATGAATGTTAACTAATGTTACAAAACGTAATTACACAACCACGATAAGGGAAACTGTGCATCTAATCAGCATGCTCTAACACTGAAAGAACAATTCATTATACTTCGACACTTCTTGTAGTCTCCAAGTAACCAAATAAACGAGTCCTTCAGAAACGAGTGCCAATAAATTGCAAGATACAGAGCGAAGAAACTAATAAAAGAATCGAGTCCTCTCGACGATTTTGTCAGCTATAATCCCTCGGTTTCAAGATGCAAACGAGTGTCGATAAATTGTAAGACATATAGTGCAAGAAATTCAGCCTAAAGGCTAAAGCACGAATCTTTTGGACTATTTTGTCTGCAATCCTCCATTCTCAAACGAGTGCCAATAAATTGTAAGACACTCAGCGAAGAAAGTAACAAAAGAATCGAGACTGTTCGACCATTTTGTCAGGTATAATCCCTCGTTCTCAAAATGCAAACGAGTGTCGATAAATTATAAGACATAGTAGGAGAAATTCAACCTAAAACCCGAGTCTTTTGGACTATTTTGTCTACAATCCTCCTCCTACAATAAATCGCGAGACAGGGTACGAAAAAAGGCAATCAGAAATGAGTCTTCTACGAGTGCCAAAAAATCGCACGTCCCACAACGAAGAAAATAGCCGAAGAAACGAGTCTTTCGGGCGATTTTATCCGCGATTCCTCGTCTTCGAAACACAGAGAGGCGATAAATCGCGCGAAGAAAGGCACCAGGCGAGGACAAGTGTACCTGTTGAAGGCTGGACAAGGAAAAGTCACTTTGTAATCGTGTAGGAGCGTTCGCGAACATGTACGAGTCGCGTCTTCGCCGGTACCGTAAGTTCGTAGCTCATAGAGCACGGTTCAACGTCCTATTTAAGCGTTGCACGCGGCGGGGACGGTCGATTTCAAGTGGAACAATAAATTCGAGAAGAGAGACGCTGGAATGCGTCGGGAATGACAATATGCTCGTCGATTTAAATCGCGCGTGCGTGGGCTCCGTTCGTGCTGATCGACGTCTTCTTCTCTCGTACGAGACCGAGATTGCTAGCTCGACAAGAAGAAGAAGAAAAGATCAACTCGATTGTTCCGTGCAATCGGTCTTCGAGAGACCGTGACTGTTTTATGAGCCACGGAGCGCGTGTTTTCGATCCGCGTGCACCGCGTCAGCAGAATCCCGAGTATACCTATTTATTTTTAACCGGTTAGAAAGACGCTTTTATGGACGATGATAGTATTAACGGTAACGCGCGCTACCACTACGGAAAAAACTCGCTTCGAACTAGCTAATGGTCTTACAAACGTAGCTATTCATAAGTGGTGATCGCAACAGGTTCCAAGGAAACATTGCGCGTTTATGAACCGTGCAGAAAATACGGCTTTATGCTGTCCTGGAGAGAAGATATGCGAGAGATGCTGTAACGAACGCGAAACCGTAAAAATGTAACTGTAGACGCTTATCTTACGCTTTATGGAATCGGGGATTAGGCGTGCGGGCTGCGGGCGAAGACGCCATCTTTACGCTACGCTGGTTAATTTGATTTTACTGCGTTTGAACGTTCATTCCTTCATTTTCTGCACGTAAAGCGGTGAATTTGTTTTGTTATTATTGTAGGTGTGCCGGGACACATTTACATGCGTAAATATTAGGGCTGCAGCTAATAATAAAAAGCAAAATTGTTTCTAAACTATCTGGATATAAAATAGAAACGTTACAAGTCAAAGCGATTTTTATAGCTGAATGTCCAAGAATGAGGATTACACACCACACACACAGTTTTTTCCTGATCGTGCAATAAAATGAAGACTTCGTGAGGTGTTCGTATAATTTTCATTCGCACATGTTTTGATGACACTTCAGACGATATTGTGTAAAATGCTAGCAGGTGGAAATTACGTTACGCATGCTGAAATTATTGCTTTTAAAAGCCAACGAAATCATAAAATATTCCATACCGAATTGTCCCAAAGGATTACAGGTCGACTGAGCATTGTTTAAAGTCTCTAATATACATATTTTCTGTGAACTTCCAAGTAATTATGAATACAAAGAGGAATGGAAAAGAAAGCTAAGACGAGGAAAATGTTCAGCATATCAATTACTATGTCATGCCATGCATGTTCTCATGCATTTAAAAAGTGTATAAATACCATAAATGCATAAAGGTCCAGAGTCTACTAATAAATAGGTAGCACTGCAGTGTTTCCAAGCAAATTGCGAATGTAACATACCCAAATGAGAACGTTGAGGGAGCAGAAGACGTGCCTGATGCACGTGTATCCTGTGCGGCCCATGGCTCGTTCCTTCGGCCGATCCTCGCAGCAAAGGGATTGGCAGTGTTTCCTGGAACCACCGGAAGTGCAACATTGTAATTCCCTTCTTGCAACCATACTTTCAAAGCAATTTTCCACCGCGTCCACCCGCGGCGATTATAATTGTCCATCACGTTACCAATTATTTCAGCTCGTTACGCATGGTACGCGTCAAGAAAATGACCTAACGTGATCTAAACTTTATTTCTAACTATCAATCAACTCTTGAAGAGCGTGATAGATTATACAAGAAGATCTTGACTTGGCCGACGCAGTCAAGGAGAAAGAAAATCGCGTGCGAACTGCGCATCGCGCCAAATTACCAAGAAACGCGTTGGCCACCGACGAAATTGAACAGAGTAAGATGAACAGAGGCAGAAGGAGAAGTAGTAGAAGATGAAAAGAAGAAGAGAGATGAGCCAGAAGAAGATGAAGATTAAGCGGCACGGAACCGACGACGGGCACGCGACGATTACGTATTCCGCTCGAGCGTGCTGCCTTGAGCGAGCGGAGCCCGCGATTATTTCATTCCGACTTCGTCTCGTTACCGATTCACGGAACCACGGTAAACATAACTATGATCACAGGTGTGCGGATGAATGTTAACGCGGTGGCAAACGGTGACGGATTGGCTGACAAACCTATTTATGGGACAACGCGTGGCCACCCGCGCGCTGCTCACTTCGGAAGAAGATGAAATTTATTGGCAACGCATCAGAATCTATAAAAATCGTTATTTAAATTTATAGACTGCAATTATGTACGGATAAACATCGTGTGAGATCACTAGACTGCGCATCTCTATGCAGAACAAAACTGTTCGAAATCAATTGTGTGACACAGAAGATAGACGAAAATTGTTCTGATGTCTTCATAGTTTTTATTTCATCTATTCACGTTTGTCTAGAGGTCCAGGGACCTCTGATTTGACTTTTCAAAAAGAAAATTTTTAAGTGAGACACATGATGTAGGTATCTCCTTTGGAAAAATAGTCTTTTTTGTAAACTGAAAATTCAAAAACAACGAGAACATTGAAAAAATTAGAGGATACCGCACTTCTTCGAGTTACTAAAATCGTTGAGTGAAGCAGTATGAACATGCTTATCAGATTCGTACCTTCCGTAATTAATGCAGACAATTTTTATCTTGCAGGAAAATCTGCAGTGTAGTAATTAGAGAATTGTAAAGCGACGTCTGATACAACGTGGTGAGTAGAAAAATATATGAAAATCGCTGAAAAGACGTACAGAATATAATGACTGATTACGTACACATAATTCTTGTATAACACTCCATCTTTATACTAATTGTAAAACTTATTGTTAGTTGTGTCATAGTTGGAGAATTGAAGAAGAATCTGCTGAAAGTGATGCATAGTCCGAATGTGTATTTTTTAATGTTGCCAAACTAACTTTAATAAACCAAACTATCCATAGCATGAATATTATTCGTACAAACCTTGCCAAAAAATAACAACTTCTACTACTTTTTTAAAAAGGAACCTAGCTAAATATAGAATGAACATTCTTCTTGCAACCTTCACCCAAAAATAGCAAACTTTCTTTTAAAGAAGGACTAAAATAAACATTCTTCTAGAGCCTTCATCCAAGAAAATAGTAAATTTCGATTACAGTTTTTAAAACACAAATGAAACAAACATAACACAATCGTGTTTTTTACAATCACCACAGGAAAATGCCAAACTCTTGTTCCTCCATATCCCTGTATCACAAACAGGAAATAAGACCCACTCATCACAGAAGAAGAACACTACATGTTTTTAATCACAACTACAGCTTATAATGAACGAAGCTTAATCACCTGCATTTAATTAATTAAACCAAACCAACGCGATCGTCATAGAACTTGATTTCTCCGTTGATTTTCCGATTTCTTAGGAACTTACTGATCAACTTTTCAGCCAGATGGCTCCCATTTTGGTAGGAAAAGAGTAGTGGCGCGAGGCTCAGCTTTCCGGCGCGCAAACTCGTCGATCCGCTCGTACCGGTTGACTGATCGAGCGATCGAGCGATCCTCGCCGGTCGAGGATCCGTTCCGGTGTGCTCGGAAACCGGGTCGACGCGATTGGCTCCCTGGCCCCATCTGGGCCTTCTAGGTCCCCTAACGGGACACGCAGGCTGACAGAGGGGCCTCTCACCTATACGAGATCCCGATCACGATCATGATCGCGTGGGTCCCCGCTTCAAGGTGGAGGAGAATCGCCGACAGGACTATTCGCTAACTCGTCACTTTCCTACGAACGCATGCTGAGACCTGAGAGAGGCCTCAAGGCCGCCGGAAATCTCGAAGCGTGTTTTCCTCTCGAAAGAATTGCATTTTATCTGACATCGCGATTCACAATGACCCCCAATGGTCCGCAATAGTAATTTAACGCCGAGTTGAATTTTAGCGAGAGTGCTAAATGACTGGTTTCAAAATTTTTATTTTGTGATTTTGTAACACTTTGGGTCACAACGTACCAATTCTTTTACCAAACTCGAATATTTTTTTTTGACTGAATCATTTTCTAATGGTTTATTATTCATCCCGCGAAATCCTAATTTAGGATCACTGTCCGATGACTCTCTGGCCGTTCTTTCGAGATCGACGCGTATTTTTAATTCGCCAACTGATCTATCGAGCACTCGAGAGGTTTCCGATGATCTCTGGATCCTCCTGGACATCACTGTTGCTTTTCTATTTTTAACATGCCAGACCAGTTCTCTCACTTCTCTTATTATAGTAAATAATATAATAAGCATAAATAAAGTAGGACTACAATTTCCGAAGAAGTAGATCTACCATAATTCCTAGGAAATGGAGTAATGGTCTGTTGTGTCAGAGCACACTAGAAGTGTCTACTCCGTCAGTTTGCACATATGAAAAATTGAATCCATTCCTTTCGATTTTATTACACGGTATCGTTCCTGTATGATTAGCTGCGCGTTTCAAAACCGCGGAAAATGACGGCTCTCTGAACCGTCAAAAGTCATCGTTACAGTCGACTGATCACGATAATCGCGTCACGTTTCTTAGTTCGTGTCGACGTCGTCTCACCTGTGCAAAGAAGTTCGTCCTCGTGACGCCATTAAACCCGCAATTCGCGCCTTCTGCTGCCTGGAGTGAAAAACTCCATGCATTTTTACAATATCTGCGAATTCGTGAAATGAAGAAAATTGCTCTCCTGTTAATACTTTCTAGAATATTTCACGATTTCTTGAAAAAGGTAGATATAGCTGTTCGCAGCACTGCTGTGATTTCGTGAGTGTTTTTACGAGAAACAAATAATTAAAAAATTACTGGTTTTTAATCTTGTAATCGATAGAACAACACTATATTTATTAAACAGAAGAAACCATTACATTGTAATAGATCTAGAGACAAAAGATGGAGTCTGTACACTCTTCTCGCACACTGCACAGTAAACAAAAATGGATCGTTTATTCATATTTGATTCTATTGGATAGAGCAACCGCTTATTTTCTAAACAGAAGAAACCAGCACTTTTTATTAAATCCATAGGTTGAAGATGGAGTCTGTGAACTCTTCGCACGCTACGCTCCACAAAACTTAATGAACCTTTTTATCCATCTTTTATTCAAATCGTTCCTTTCTCCGCCTTTCGTAAAATAATCAGTGAAAATAAAAATTAGCATAATGAAATCCACAGTCTATTGATGACATCTGGTTCAAGCAAAAAGCTTTGAATAAATTAGTTTAGTTTCACGCGACGAATGCACTTCGTTCCCGAGATTAGAGGGTACGATAGTATCTGAACAGTGAGGCTAGAAGTTCTCAGAGGCTGGTTGACAATTCAGTGAAACCGTTGATCCTAATTACGTGGGATCCTCGCGCGATCTAACAGCGAGTGTAGTCCACTAAAAGGAAGATGGAGGTCCGGATTCTAATGAGAACGAGCCACGATGCACCGAGAGTAAAATCGCGGCGGGGATCTTTTATTCAGAGGATCGACCAGCGCCAACCGATCCATTATTTACACGTGCGCATGATGTTTAATGCATGAAAAAAGTGTGTCGAACATGCCGACACTGTTTACAGAGATCCCCATTGAAGATACCATGACCGTGCACCATGGATTCCATCGCCGGGCCTTTACAATTCTAAAAAGACACGCCGCGTTATCCCTGAAACACACTGCTTTTCTTAACGCTGTCACGTGGAGCTTATAGATTGCAGTTTGACAGTGTTTTATATCTCTTCCAATCACACAGGATAAATAAAAGATTAATGAAACAAATTTTTTTAACAGATCTTTTTTCCATTGAGAACACCCTTCAACAAAATTTATTTTCTCTTTTGCGTTTCGGTATCCATTTCTATAGAGTTTTCTATGATATCTCATATAATGCTATAGTAAAATACATCATTTTGTGTGGGAAAGTCTACTGAATCATGCTAAGAGAGAATCATAATAAAATTTCTCAAACCCTGACGATGACGAAGAAGAACGATTTTCGGATTTTCTGAACTGTATAATAAGTAGTTACACACACATTTCATTTAATGTTATCATATTATTATTGGATAAAACGATAAATTTATTCCATTTTTATCAATATTTTTTGCCTTACACGATGCACAAATATGCACTCCGAGTATTTTAATCAAAACGAACACAGCATAGAAGTATAAAACTATACTGTATCAAGAATGAAGTCTTCTTGGAGATTCCTCAGCGTCTCATCTCGATCCAACCGTTATCAGGCCAATATTGATTCGCCTTATCACAGCACCGAATACAATTTTTCGCTGAACGAAATCATACTCGTGAGTCGCGGGAAATTATCAATCTCTGGGATAAGTATTGGATTGGAATGAAAGTTCGTAGCGTTTATTCTTCCATTATGTTCTATTACTTTTTGTCATTTTCGAGGTAAGTTCTTGTGTTATTGAATAAACATATGAATAAATACCTTAACTTAACAATCCAATAAGGTAACATCACGCCGTTCATCGACCACAATAATGTCCACAGACGTTCCACTATAACGAACCAAGAGTTATATCAGCTTCTTGACTTGACCTTTCCTCCCTCGCGAAATAAGCGCGTCGAATCTAATTTTTACAAGACAATCAGGCCTTCAATTACTAGGTCGATAGCTTACGCGTTAGATTAAGCTAATATTATTCTTTGAATTACAATATTGGATGTGTGTGCGTGTGTACGGTTGGAGAGTGCGACATTCTTTATATAGAGTGAAAGAGTCAATGCTAGAAAACCCAAATCCGAACTGGAAAACATTTCAAAATTCACAACAAAAACACCATTGAAAAAGCTCCGACCATGCAACACCAATATTTTTGCCAGAATGAGCATTGATGAGAATATTTATGCATATTGATGCGCTGACAATATTATTGATCGTGTAGGGGCCCCTTAATATGGTACTAGATGCTCGACAAATTTAAAATTGACAGCTGCTGGCGAGGTCAAAAATGGCCACTGCCTCAACCCATCTCTCTGTCCCAGTTTTTCCCGGCCTGTTTCCACAGAGAAATTCTGTTAGGTCCATAAAGAATGAACAATTTGTAGATCGCTCTTCGCGAAGAGGAAGTGTCATCTGTTCCGGTATTGATTAGACGATCAGATTCCGGTACAGGTGGCCGACAAGTCGCGCGAGATTCTCGTCAGGGATTCGCGTAGCAGGGTTAATCGTACTTGAAATCAATTCGGTAGAGGCGAGCGAAATGGAACCGCAAACGCGGCGGCTAATGAACGGCGAAAAGAGTGCGAGGGGGCGTAGACACGGTCCCCCTTGCCACGACTTCCTGCCAATTGCGGACAATTTGCGATCATCTATGATCTCCCCGCTCGTCTCGCCACGGTGTGGACGTGGCTTAAACGTAAGAGTTTAACGCGGCACACTTCTTTTTCTCTTTCTCCCCCTATCTATGTGTCTCTATCTCTATATCTATCTCTTTTTCTCACTTTACGCGTTGCTCTTTCTAGCTTTATTTGTACGTGTCATCGGCAGCCGTGCATTAACGCGTCCTATGCGCCTAACTTCCCACGTGACGTAACCGAGGAAAGGAACAACCATAAGCACCGGGTTTATAGCTCGTCTCTCTCTGTACTGTTACTCTTTCCAAGGCAATTTCAACGATCGTGATCCAGTCGCTTGCATGAAAATCTGCAGATTTCACTTGGAAACTGATCGGTGAAAGCCTTTTCTTTTCGAACTTTGCGGTTCGACTGGCGCTATTATGATCTTTCAGTTTGCAGAATGTAAGTCGATTGTGTTTAGGATACGTTATTCATTTATAGTACGAACTGTACCGAAATTAATTTATTGTATGAGCTTGCCGGTTCGCCTTCATGGTGTTTGAGCTCGCAGAGAGAGTAACACACTTATGTCATTTTCATGAACGAACACGTTTCATTTTGGCTCGTTTAACAGCGTGCATTTATTAGTACACGATTCAATTAGTTGAATAGCAGAACGTACCAAAAAATGCACACAAGTTTCGGCACAGATTGTTACAGTACAATTGTTCACTTGCCTCGTCAAACACAATTCGAAAAGGTTACCATCCATTCCACCATAAACTAGGCTAGACCAACTCTTATTAACACCTCGACAGAATCGGTCCGAGAATGCCCAATTAAACCGCGCAGAAACTTTTCCCAATTCAGTGCAGATGCTCGTTAAAGCACAGCCTACACAATGCGAGCTCTTCCATAATACATAAGAGAACCGATAGCGTGGGTAAACATGTCAATAAACGTGATTACCCACATTTCAGAACGAGACTACGGTTAATCATCTCCGCAAATCCAATTGTTCCGCGATGAGCCTTCTGCATAAATATTCACGCTTTTTATGGCTCGTAGTACAACAATGAAATTGTATCAGGTTGTTAACTTAATTTTAATATAGTGCTGAAACTTTAACGATGTGTGGTGAACGCTGTTGATCAATTATGATTAGACTGCGGATTTCTATGCTGAATAAAAATCATCTGCATTGATTACAGGACACAGGCGCTGCACAGATATTCATTTATGAATGAGGATGTGACAAGATCTTTAAATTCTTTAACATTAAACCTACCACTGTCGGTCAACTATTCGGTGTTATATTTTTAATTTCACAGTTATTGAAATTATGAAGTGATATAATGAAGAAGTTCTTTATCCATGCACATATTGCGATCAAAATTGCACGAAATCAGAATAAAAAGAGCCTTTTTATCAGCTAAAACATTTCAATTGTTTTTATATAATAATAAAATCCGCAATCTGCATGTAATGTAAATGTTCGTGGTTGTTAAGGATGAACTTGTTGAGTTGGCAAAAGAAGATCGTCCACGGATCTTGGTGAGTTCCGAATCCTTCGTGCGCAATTATCCATCACGAAGCGTAATCATCGAATTGTCGATGGCAAAGAGGGTCGCCGTAGGAAAACGCAGCGCGTCAATTGCACCAGGGCGAAAGGATCTGAGGGCAAAGAGGGAGAGAGCACAGCGTCATAATTCCTAATTTATTACAATGTGCTCGTTAATCGTGAGACGATATGCGGCAGCGTGTGCTCATACTCCCACGTGACGGAAAAGATGATCGAACAAAGGGCCATGTATGCACATTGGCGTCGTGGTTTCGTATCTCTCAATATCAGGCAACCTGCGCGTGATTTGACTCTCTTATACCAGATTATGACCGATCCACAGATTTTTATCTACTCAGCCTATTGCCTTATACTGTACTTTGCGATTTTCGTATTGTCAGTCATTATTTCATTGTTAAAGGACTTGTTAAAGACGTCAGACTCAGCTGCAATATCATTTAAAATTTCTTTACAATTTGTATTAATGATGTCCATATGAAAGTTTTTATACTTTGTGTATGGAAAGTACACGAATTTGCTGCAGCTCAAAGTTGAATTAATTTTGTAGATGGGAAAGGATTGGGTCTTGCACATGTCGTTCATTATAATACTGTAGATTTTTAAACAGTGTAAATTTCGAAGCTAACATTTTTATGATTTTACCAACACATTTTTGAATGATCGAAAAATGGATGAATGTACAGTTATATAAACAAGTTGACTTTTTCTTGTGAACAGTAATGGATTCTTCTATATCGTTCATTATTATTTTGTAATTTTTTAAAAATCGTTTCGCACCTAATATTTTTACTATTTTACTAATATAAATGGACGAAAAATGAATGCATTTGTGATTACTAGACTGCGGATCTTTATGCAATTATGGCTTTCGAAAATTTTCAAAAACTTCTGATTTTCATTTATTTCAGATCTACAAAGGGTACTGCCACGGAAAATAAGATTTTATTTCATTCAGGTTTCTTAAAATACGTCTAGTGATTACTTAAATTTATTGACTTGATGCAACTCAAACAGTAAGAGATTCTTGCACGAGGTTCGCTACTATACTACGGCTGTTTGAACTGCATAGATTATGTTCAATTATGTTCAATAGTATGTACGGAAATGCATGATTGAACTTGAATATGTTTTTTGAGGTACGAAATATTCGAAATGAACGAAACAATTGTCTACCACAACGGATATATTCGTTCTCTCCACTTAAGGGGTTAACAAGCGTGTATCTATTTCTGCCAATTCACACAGTGATTCCACGCTATCGACCAGAAATGTGTACAGTTTCCTTTTATACATAGAAAATACAGGATTGAAGCATCACATGCTTTCTTCGCGTTCCACGTGTCTGAATTGAATCGATGCAAAATGGTTTCTATCGCCACGGGGTGCTAAGTTTCGACAATTTCGAGAGAAAGGGATTTCCCACGAGCACGAAAGAAAGCGGAAGATAGTAGCAGGTATCAGCAGAAAAATTCAGTCTGACGATTGTTCCCCGAGGAGAAGCTGCATGGGAAGAGAAATCGACGTTCGGCCGGTTCGCACAATCAATTTCCTCGACGTCGCGATCGCGCCGCGGATTATCGCAGCGGTCCGCTGCGACATTTAATTAACGTGCCTAATCCCCATCGCGAGGGGAGGATTACGGTCCTTGATCCAGAAACCTGTTCCAATCGACGATCATTAAACCACTTGCTCCCGAAAGCGGGGCCAGTAACACGTGTAAACAGCCGGCACTTTTAAATTGAGTTCACCACGGAAAATAACTTCATTATTGTTTAGAATCCTTTGCACCGTTCAAATCGATTTTAGAGTTTGATACAGGACGTCGTTCACGCGTCGCATAAGAATGTGTCTGTAAAAATTTTTAGCCATTTATTTCATTATATATCCAAAGAAATAGTTGTAAAAACATTATATCTTCATAATCTCAATAATCGTGAATTAAAAATATTAGAAATATTTCTTGAAATCCATTACTATTGGAAATTCAGTGACTTCAATGACTTTAAATGTGTGCGCAGCTATTTGTACATGTTAGCTAGCCTTTTTAGATGTCGGACATAATGCTATGACTATCCAGGACCAATAGTACCTTGATGCAATGACAAAATGACCGGTGTCTAGCAAAATAAGAAGATCAGTTCCAAGAAGACCTGATCGCGCTATAATTCGGCCATGATCGGCGTCGGGATTGTTTCTCATGGGGAACGGAGGCTGCAGCGAGACCAGTGTCGTTGAACAATTCGTATTAGCTTGATTATGAGATTCGTTCATAATCATTATTATGTAATACGCGGTCTCGATTGCCTTACGCAACCGGTCCCACGTACGAAACTGTGTGACCCGAATGCGTGGATCGTTCCAGGTCCATTTTGCGCCGATGATTTTCGAACCTTTGCAATTTTAACAGATTGGGTTGTCGAAACGAATTGTTGCGTGGAAACTGTCCAAGCTGACGTAACGATTTAGATCATTAGCTGGCAACGAATTAATTCACGAGGCGTTTCGCCGAGGTTAACGAGGTCTCTGCTGTAAAATTGCTATGAGTCTCGGTGAGGATGATTCTCGCGGTTTCCGAGACTAGAAGAAACTCTGAGTATGTCGCCTGTGCAGACTTCAACACTAACTCGGTGTTAAAATAATTGCAGTTTTCTGCGGTTTAATCTTTCTCACCTGCTGAGGATGATCAAATTGTTGGAGCCACTTGTATTGGTTAACAGGTGACACCATTCGATTGAAACAATCAGTTTTTGAATGAACATCTGCGTCGAACTATCAAATGTAGGTTTTTCGTACTAAAAATTTAATTGCTTACTGTATTTTAGAATAAATTATCATTTGAATATATTCGGAAGTTATACCATTATAAAGAGCAAAGTTCATCGTATTAATTAGTGCAAATGGTTTTCGCTTTCGTCAATTTGTAAGGTCCATTTACCATTGTAGAAGTATCTAAAAATATAAAAATGCATGCTCCAGTGAACTGAAGCTTTGTCATGACAATATAGTCAAGAAAGCTTTAGTATTGAAATGATTTGATTTTCAATTTTAGGAAGAGTTGACTGCTACACCTAATAAATTTCCAACGACCT
>CM052314.1:12354366-12384325 GCA_028455605.1 Lasioglossum malachurum | reverse complement strand
GAAAAGATTCCGATGCTTCTTTGGCAATTAATTAGCAGCTGTTGCTAGGTATAGCTGGGTTACCCTTGGTTCTTCGACAACCCATTTCACCGACACTGTTTTCATCGACACGATTTGACCGATAGTAACTTTCGTCGACACTATGTTTTTATCGAGACGGTCAAATCGTAGACATACATGTTTTCATAAACAGTCCGTCTTTAGTCTTTAGCGATAAGTTTGAGTTCATTTATTTCCATTGACACCACCAAATTCGCGTATTTGCTAATGTAGATGTAGATTAATCGTTATTATCATTGTTATGTTCTCGACGCATTTAGTTGCTTGTATAATAAATAATAAAGAGAATTACAAAGCATTGTTATTTAGATCAAAGTTTTTATTGCTACTTTATTAACCAGAATTTCTTCAAATAAACAAACTTTATTAACAGGTATACACAAATGAATAAAAAATCATAATATTTCATTTAATTTCAAACATAATTGTGTAAATGCATATAAAAAATGTGAATAAACAAAACGAATGCTACGAATGTACATATATAGACTACAAAACATAACAAAATTGTTCAATAATTACACAAATATCAAGTAATGAAATTAAAGCGATATGAAACACGGACTGTCGAAGAAAACATAATGTCGACGAAGGTTACTGTCGGTCAAATCGTGTCGATGAAAACAGTGTCGGTGAAATGGATTATCGATGAACCCAGGGTAACCCATGTATCTACTGAATAATTTATGAACGTTTGACGTAAAGAAATGCACGACTCCATTAGCATCTAACGTCAAAGTGATATAACTTCCTTTCATCGTCGAATTATAGTCAATCTAATTCCACGTGTCACGGTCTTCCCATCTTATTATTAGAGCGACTTAACAAACTGCGAAATAACAGACTTATATTGTTCTTTCAAATTTGATAGTTCTATGTTTCTCCCAAATGTTAAAAAACAAAGTGAAGACAAAATATAACAAATCCCCGACAGAACGATTTCGATTAGTCAAATGTGTTGATATGTCGGTGAAAAAGTCAACGGCATAGAAAAAATAAAATAAATAGTACATTGAACAACACTAAAGACACATGGGGAGTGTAAAAAATCGCTCAAAAATATTTGATCGCAGTATTCACGTGCCATAAACAAATTAAAATGGTTAGACCATTGTATTATAATTAGACTACTGACCTCATGAAAATTAAACAATAAAAACAGCAAAATAAATAAAATGTGGTAGTGTAAACTGTACAATGATTGGCACCCTAAGCCAAAATCGTAGTACAAATCTTTTTATCTTTTTTGAAATGTTTCAACGAGCTTAACTTGCTATTATTATAAGCTAATAGAGATTTTTCAGCCAAATCAAACAGTTTTACGATAAATCGTTTATTATAAAATATATTCAGTGAATAACAATTGTAAGACCAATAGTACAGTCATTGGCACAGTAAAAAGTAAACATTAAACAGACTATTTGTTTTATAATTAAACATATACGCACTTATTACATCTGTAGTACAGTCCGAAAATAAGTTAAATATAAAAAGCGATAAAGTATACTTATTCGTAACGAAAATTCTAATAAAACACTATTTACACTGCACTGTGGTCATCCGTCGGTCTTACTGGATGTACCAGCGTTGCTAACAGTCATAAGTGGAACTGTGTTATGAAAACTTACAACGTTGCTTTGAAATATAAATAAGAAGCAATATAAAATGATTTTCTATACCAGGAATTCTTAATATTTGCCGTTTAAATCAAAAGTGCCATTAGCTACTGCAGTGCCAGCAATAGTACAGTTTACCCTATTGTAAATTTTGATATTCTAGATCGACCTCTACCTACCAAAGCTTTCATCTCAAAAAATAAAATTTCCGCAATCTTCAGATCTACAGATTACCAATTATCTCGTGCTGTGTGCACAAATTAATTTCGAATAAATCACAAATCGTTCGACTTTTAAAATTCCCCATTTCTTTTTAGTCAAACATTTCTGAGC
The DNA here is from genome assembly GCA_028455605.1 of Lasioglossum malachurum. NCBI lineage: Eukaryota > Metazoa > Arthropoda > Insecta > Hymenoptera > Halictidae > Lasioglossum > Lasioglossum malachurum. The sequence continues at coordinate 12,382,316 of CM052314.1, read as the reverse complement.
GCTTCGAAAGTGCCCTAAAACACTATGCTAGAATTACAAGGCAGGATTCAGTCACGTTTCTTCAGCTTTTGAGACGACTCCTCCATGGAGTCCATCCACAACTGAAGCTCCTTCGTTATCTGTGGCTGTTCAGCACTGGGCTCCAGTTCCTTGACAATATCGGTCACAGGAACTTTGAGGCCAAAAGTCGTTTGTTTACTAAGGCCGACAGCTCTGACGAAGCCGTCTGATATGCTAATGAACTGATGCTCCAAGTAGAGGTTCCTGTCATCCCAGTAGATCAGCTGTGAAAGTGAAACCAGTTTCAAACGACCGCTCGAGTAAGCCTTGTTCGCTCGCGAATTAACCTTGTCGTCCGAATGTCAAGTACGCTATTGCGTACTGTTCGACGCGTATTTGGATTGTGAATCGGATGGTCTAGTAGGCTAATGTTGCATTTTTAGTACGAAAGTATGTTTAAATAATATGTAATGTGGGAAGAACGCCTGAAATGTGGAAAATTATTGGCATGACCCGATATTTTTCAATTCATTTAATTATTCCATGTGATAGAGTGAAACATTGACCTACAGATTACCTTGGTAGAAGTTCCGAATCATGTTCCATTTTCAGAATACATACGGAATTGTTTTGCAAGGCGTGTTAAGTCAGCAGGGTTACTCAACACGCATAATCTGGTATTAAATTATACGACCACGTTCAGAGGTGTTACAGAATCATATTATGCAAGTATACATACATATAACAACTGCATACTAAAAACTCGTGAACCACAAGTCCTAATAAAAATTGAGAATTTACAATTTTGATTACCTTTTTTAAATGAAATCAAGAATATTCATAAAAATTGGCACATTTTATTGTTAGATGTCTTGTCCACTGTAACTATTTTTTAAACATATTTCTCTATGAATAAACCAACATTAAACTGTATGGTCTAATTCATACAACAATGTAAGTTAGAGCTGCATAGCTATTACTCTCGAAGTGCAAAATCTCTTCAAAATTGAAAGTTTGCATTTTGTTTAGAATGGATTTTACAAAAATGGATTACAATTTTTCACCTAAAGTTACAAGTTTAGATAGAAGATTGTGAATTAATTTTTGCAATGGAAACTTGAACAGTACCTTGGTCGTGACCTTGAATGGTGTGAAAACGGGAAGAGCTCGCCTGTACCGGGTCATCGATGCACCTTGAACCGCGCCCCCACCTCTCTTCGAAACTGCAGCATGCAAACCGGTGCTGTCCCAGTAAAAAAACCTCGCGAAATCTAGTTCTCGAAGGTACCTTGCATTGTTCATATGCTTCAGAATTAAATCGACATCCTGGGTGGTGCATATTCCTGTAAAAAAAATTATTCCATCGATGCAAAATGAAATAACAATTCGAACCGTAACAAGAGAAAGTATATTGTACTACTTTGGTATGATTACTTATCACTCGCGAGTGACGCATTGTAATCTAATCATGGCGCGTTGTTTTATTCATAGCAAGATTCACGACCTGAGATCGCACTGCAATCTTATCGCACGCACAATTTCGACGATTCATCACGGCGTGAATGTTTATTAATTTAATTTTGAATTTTTGTAAAGTATTTGTATTTTTGCTACTTAATGATGGGTTGAGAAGTTTTGGGATTATAGTACAGGTAGGTGAATTGCATTGCGGAGATTTGATTGCATTAACATTTAGGTGTAATAGAAAAAAGTATAAAAAGCAGCGAAAGAAACTTATATAATGAACATTCTAATAGCGTCAAATGTCTTCCGGTTTGGCTTATGTCATCGCATGTGTTAATTGACACCATTAATGATTTTGTAAAGGTGACGTACATGATCGTGTAAATAATAGAGAAACAGTAAATGGTAAATTGTACACGCAATTATACGATATACATTGATCGAGATATAATTTATACTCTTCACCAAATGTGATATTGATCTCGAATATATTGATCTTTCAAATGCGTTTCCTGTGATTTCGTTCATTCAGGTATCTGATTTGATCAAATATGCAATGTCTCTCGGAAGTGTTCGTGTTGTTAATGACATTTTTATATAATATTGCCAGATTTAATTTAGACAACGATTCTAGTCGAACAGAGGTAAAGGATAACATACGAAAAAAAGGTAAACGTTAAACTGAACGAATTTCAATGTTTTAAAACAGCATTAAGAATGCATTTTGCAATATTTTTTATTTAGTGCCTGTTGCAATATTTACTACAATGAATTAAGTAAACAGATTATATTAACGACTATGTGGAGTGACGATCAAGCACCGTTCCAAAATGTCTTGTCTTGATTGTGTTTGATAACAGGCGGTTTCCGCCGTGTCTGAATTAGAGTTAAAAAACAAAAATCGCGTGGTCGGAAACGCGCGGTTTCCACCGTGTCTGAACTAAGGCTAAATGAGGACCACATTTACCAAATTTATGCGGTAAGCCACCAATACGTATTACTTATTATACATATGCCATACATAGAACCGAACTATAGCCGATACAGAACCAAAAAATATCAGTTGCAGGACTGCAAAACCGATATGAGACCGATACGGTACGTATTATAGGTTCTGAAGTTTGAGAGAAGAACCGGAACCGAAACCGAAATCCAGAACCGAAAAATAACAGTTTTAGAACTGTTATAATATCGGTTCTCAGGAACCGTAACCATAACCGATATAAGCCAGAACCGATATTCTCATAACTATTATAACATTTTTTCGGTTCTCATAACTGTTTCAAGAACCGGGATCGATATCATAACTGTTTTCAACTCCTGCACGAAAGTATTCGAACGCCCTTTGAAACAGAATAACTTTTTTATAATTGTACCAAACGACCTGATTTTTTATAATCAATTAGAAGCATGGTTTATGCAATGATATGCAAAAATGATTTTCCAAAAAATTATAATTTGCAAGTTTACATGCAAAAATAAAAAAGACATTTTTAAAACATTGTGTTCACTCAATGGCTGTCAAATGTTATTCACATTCAGTATGTGGTATTTATTAGAGGTGTGCGGGACCCGAATATATTCGGGAAACCCGAAAATGTTCGGGTATTCCCGAATCCCATCCCGGTTCAGCACACCTCTAGTATTTACACCATGGAAGGCATCTAGAATAAATATCAAAAAACAAATGTATACAGGACAGGAACATTTAAAAATATAGAATGGAATGTGTACCATTATACATATACCACATACCATATACCACAATCTGTTTCTCCTTCGTCGCGATCAACATCACATATCAACAAAAAATAGAAATTGCGATATCCAAATAATAAACTTAGACATCAAATCTACCGTATCATGTGGCATGATCGAGTTTGCGCGATTCAATCCAAACCTCGAGACCGACTGAGCCGGCAGAATAGGTCAATATTAATTGCTGGCTATCACGATCAGAAAAATACTACATCAACACAGAAAAAAGCCACATCAACAAGTATCTAACATTATCAGAATTCTCGAAACATGTAGATATCTTATCAAGAGATAACATAAATTTACAATAAATTTTACAAACCATAAGTGGTAGTAGTTTCTAGCAGACTCTTCCTCTTTCTGCAGAAGATCCTGCCAGTACCAATTGTAAAAATGATCCTGAGGAAGTAGTTGACATCAAAGAACATGAAGAGGAGCAGCACAAGTACCAATGTACAGGCGCAAACCATGTTTCTGTATCGATTTCGAAAGTCGAGGTAAAGAAAAAAAATTGAGCGGAGACTATATGGTGTACACGTAGATGTTTACACGGCAACGATTCACGGAAGACTGCAAGCTTGCTATGAAGTACCGAACAGCAAGACCTGACGAAGAAGACGTAACCGGTTTCTGATCCAGCCAAGTCCCATGATCCAACGGTGTTTGACCGTTGCGCTCGGCATGCGCTGCGCCGCGGTCAAAGTACTAGGTCACTAAATAAGTAACACGAATTTCTTTTTTGGACCCGTAATTCGTCCTCGGGCCACAAGGGGCAACGATACCTGGGACTCTATCAGGGATTACTCGATTGTATGTCATTTTACAGGGCTTCTTTTGTACAATGCATTTGAAATTTTCAACAAACGATACTTGCAATTTTCGAAAAAATTGTATTATAATTACGTCGCTGTTAAAAATCGATACGTTCATTCTTAAATTGATTACTTGAAGCTAAGTTGATCCAAGAGCTAAGAAAAGCTGCTAATACACAAGACTACGTATAACGTAAAAAGGAAGTCCCATAAGTTCAATGTTGCGCACCCTACATAGATAATGCAAGTCTTTATTATGCAAGCATTGTATCCATTGTATCGTGAACTGAAACTTTAAGACGTCAACTTGCAAATTCGAGTGTTTATTAAGTTCACTTCATCGAATAAACTTGCAAGGCAAATAACTCCAGACGGACACTGGAACGAAAACTCATGAACTATCTAAAGAATATTTATTTGTTTTCTTCTTTTGGACAGTGGTGTGTCGACGACATGATTATCAACACTATATTTATCCGATACAGTGACAATTATTATTATCTAGAGGTATAATAACACGTCTCCGCATATGTACGTACAACGTGAAGAATGCTAGAGTTGTCGTGGCTCGCTAAAATCCACGGCTACTTAATCACCAAAATACTACGATGCGGATTTTTAATTGGAAATTCGGTAGAGGACACTTCATGGATTTGTCTGAAACGGCGCCGGTAATAAATATCCTCGAAAACCCCTCGAGGATCGATTGTGATAAACGTCGATTCGGATCCGACTGATTATCCTACTCGCTGAAGAACAGTGCTGGGCAAAATAGTACTTGAAATTAAGTATAAAAATATTCTCTGAGAAATATTCCCTTGACTGCCGCTACATTGGTCGATTTGAAAAATCGTTTACTTTCGTATTCGAGGAAATACTATCCAAAATATTTATTTGATAGACAAAAGCATTATTATGTACATTTTAGCAAAAGAACTTGTAAGAAATATTTTTATATATGTGGATGAAGTTCTCTCTCTCTCTCTCTCTCTCTCTCTCTCTCTCTCTCTCTCTCTCTTTAAAATAGCTATTACTATATCTTGATAACTATTAGATTGTAGATTTATATGCAAAATAAAAATGCCCTCCATTCATTGCACATACGCTAGATAGACAATCGTTTCTTTTTTAAATATTTTAATGGGCTGAACATAATTACAACAATATTTTTACTGTTTTTATCATTTAATGGTGATTCTTATGCAAAATAAAAATTGTCTGTATTGCTTGCAAGACGCAGGAGCTACACAAACAATTCATTTCATTTTCTTGACAGTTTTAAAAAGTAGAACGTAGCAGAACAGTGTTTCCTAGTTCTCTTGTCATTCCCACAGTTTTGAATTTGAACTGATCAACTTTGTCACACTTACATAAAATCTGCAATCGGACGATAATGCTAATACATACACAATCCAATGAGTTGCTGTTTCTCACAGAGGAAGTCCGAGAAAAGTTAGTAATTCCAATTCATACATAAAGAAATACGTCTTTTCGAATACTGTTGTAGGTAACACTGAGAAATACACATCTTGAAACACTATCGTAGATAAATTAAAGTATTTCAATTACTATTTATAATACAGTTTTTTAATATACCCAGCCCTGCAGAAAAGACACCGATACTAGATCACAAAGTAAAAACCGAAAACGCGAATTGCATCGCGCAAAGGCACGTTGAGTGCACATCGTAGAAATATAAACATCTCTTTTGTTAGCTCGTTTGTAAAATAGATTGTTGCATTTCTGCCGTTCTTGCGGATTCAACCTTCTCTCCCTCTCTCTCTCTCTCTTTCTTTCTTTCTTTTTTTCTTTTTATCTCGAAAGAATCGTTTACCGACGCCAGTCACGCGTTATAATAAAAAAATGTAAATAACGTCGCGCGAGTCGCGATTATTCTCAACAAAGAACATTCAACAAAGGCGACTCTTCAAACTCGGAAGCGCCATTGAAGTGGATTTCTCGACCTCGGTGGAATCTTCTTTGAAGTCACCGTGGCGCACCGTTCCACGGTGTCGCCGGCAGCCTTTTGTAAATTACATACATACATGCATACATACATACATACAGATATTCGAAACATACGAAATCTACTCATACATCAATCCGACCGAGCACACCGACATTTTGGTAAGCATTCTCAAAATGGTACCACTCTTTCATCACTATGATTTTTTAACTCTAGACAATTTTCTGCAAAAATTTCAATTAGAACATTTGAACCTTGTAATATCAGCAATCACAAATTCAATAGCAAATATTAAACTATGTCCAAATTGGAACTTCTTTTTTTATTTAGTAAAAAAAAAAAGCAACAAAGAAACGATAAAAATTTGTTCGATATTGCTTCAGTATGAACATAGCTTAACTATTATCATTTTACGTTTTTCTTCTTTATAATATAGGTAAAACATTTTTGCTCTTATATTTAAGAGTGAAGGGTTTAATTGCATTCGTATTTTTATTCAGGGTTACCATTTCCACGCAAGATAGCCTATTAATTATTTAGGGTAATATGTTGTCGATATATAGTGACAATTAAAAAATCATCGCGATGAGAAGGTTGTATCTTTTAACCCTTAGCACTCGAGTAGTGACTCTGAGGGACCACTAAAAATTGTCATATTATTATTTTTAAAAAAATATATCATTTTCATTATAAAATTTGTTTGTATTTAATAAATTACTAAGGATTGTATGAAGTATAAATAATATCGCTTTCATATCCACAAAACGAAAGAACTCATTATATGTATGTATATAGAATGGAAATATTCCAAGTCGGGAGAAATCTTTAGTTTTGGAATGAAAATAGCTCCGAGTGCAAGGAGTTAACAAATAATTATGTATTTAGAGGCATTCTCACACGGTCGGAAACCACACCATCGCGTTGTCTAGCAAAATAGAGTCGCGTCTATCTCTTTTTTGTACTCTTTCGCTTTCTATGCATACGATATGCAACACTCGACACTAGAACTACAACGAAAGTCATAATAATCCAGATAAAATCCCTCAAACAAAATCATGTGAGTCTCAATACAATAATTGATGCAATTCATACAAAATCTATCGTTCATGTTAAAAGGTATAAACAAAGAACATTTTTCGATTTTCATCTTGCTAATAACTAATAATGCTAATAACATTTTAAGCTAAATAATTCCAAAACGATAGTATAACTGTTCCTAATACATAGTTCTCTTTGATAATACATAGTTAACATAAACATTCTTGTCTAACGTGACACAGCAAGCTGCATCGACAATGCGTACATTAGAAATTACTATCCTACTTAAAATCAGCGTTTGAACGATGACTTTCAAGTCTCTGGTCAAGAATAATCCTCAATAAAAAATTATTTATACATTTGGATGTCTCGTAAAACATGTTAACTCTATTTTAACGATTCTCTGACTGCAATCTTAAAAAAACACAGATACTTAAGCGTTCTTTAACTGCAACCCCAGAAATCGAAAATATGTTGAGTCATTCTCAATCGAGTGCCTTAGAAAACAAGCATATTTAGACAATTCCAATCAAGTTACCTAAATAACAAATATAAGAAGGCCGAACTCGGAAAGTTAAAAAATTATGGGTAATTATTGCGAAAGGGTCACCGTACTCCGATTTTGATGAAATTTAAATATGCTATAGATTTCGACATTTTGAACAACTTTTTCCTTTTCCAATATAGGGGGCCGCTTTTAGTTTTCGAGATATTCGCCAAAAACTATTGCTAATACTGTATTGAATTTTCTGTATTCTTGCGCGCTCCGTGGGAACGTGAAGCTGCTTCGGCGCGGCTTTTGTTTACTTCTTCTTTGTAAACACGCTGTGGATATAAGAGAGAAGACAGGGTCTCACTCTGGTTATAAATATATAGGGGAAGCTTTCAATTTTGAAAGACTACTCCCGGATCTTCGAATGCGTGTCAGGCCGGCCTGACGGCCGGCCATCTCCGCCCGCCCTCTCTCCATTACTAGTTCAAATTCTGTATGACGGTTATATAGAATGTAAAAATTATGCGATCAGAATTAGTTAGGATTAGGTGGTGGAGGGCGTGAAGCCAACCTCGCGTACGAAAATCCAGGAGTAGTCTTTCAAAATTGAAAGCTCACCCTATATAGAGTGACACTCTGTTCTGTTTTCGCTCTCATCCCCACAACATGTTTGCAAACAAAAAATAAACAGATGCCGTCCTAGAATGAGCTTACGTTGCCACGGAGTGTCCAAGAATACAGAAAATTCAATACAGTATTAGCAATAGTTTTTGTGTTGCTGCATAACGTATTTAAATTTCATAAAAATAGGAGTACGATGACCCTTTCGCAATAATTACCAAATTATGAAACTGGGAATATGTAGATACATATAATATATTACACAATTTTTTGCTGCCCAAATTCACGTTAAGAGTTTGAACTCGACTCTTGAAAATTCGCCTATTTTCCGATTTTGCATTATAACTGTCAATGACAACCTACATACATATAAGATATAGGGGAAAAGTGTCCCGACAAAAGCTGTTCTTTTTCACGAGAACTATCGCCTGGCAAAACATTTATGAGTTATTTGTATAATTAGAAACAAATCTAAAAGTAGCCGAATTTTCAAGGGTCGATCTCACCCCATTAAAGTGAGTTCGGACATACATATTCCCGAAGTATCATAATTTTTTAAATTTCTGAGTTCTGGATCATTGCTTGTCAGTCGAAGCGTTCTTAGTCGAGTGCCACACCCTGTGCAAACGTATATACACATTTTTTTTGTTTCCCATCGATCGTAAGGTACTTTCTGAAACACCTTGTAAATACACACATGCATATCGCGTTGCAACAACGTATGGAATCGATACCGAGGCGGACGACCAAGATCACGATCTGTAGAAGCTTGAAGCGTAACAATCGTTCGTGGTCCTGTCGCCAGTCGAGTTATTTATTAACTCGAAAGGCTGTGATCCGCCGAGAAACAGTTCGAGAAAGACCGACGCCCTCGAGAATCCTTGGAACACGTTCGACATCTATACTGTCGTGGTCGCGTAGACGGAAGCGGAAACGACGCCATTCGTGCTGGAAGGCGTATCCTCCGTTTGTCAGCAATTGGTGGTCGCCGCCGCCGCAGCCTGTCTCAGGTGCGCCGAAGAGATCTCGTTGCTCTCGAGCCACTTGGCGACTTCCGGTGGCATCTCCGGTCTCACGTGTGGCATCTGCAACGTGCGCCCCGATTTATCTGTGTCGATCTTTCACGATAAACAGAGAGAGAGAGACAAACGTCCCCCGAGTTATCCCAACATCCCCGTAGGTTAAAGGTCCAGTAATATGGAACCCTGATTTCAAAGGCTTACCGAAGCTAGAATGAATCCTACATGAGAGGATCATGGAAGTGGGAGGAGTCTGACTATGAAACAACTCTGAGATCCACACTTTTCATTCAAAGTCAAATAACACGGCAAGAAAAAATCGCACACCAAGTATTAAGGGCTCTCTGTAAAGGGTAGACTCAATTTCCGAAGCTGTGGTGGTTTCACTCTTCAAAAAAAATTTTCGATATCTGCAGGGTTGTTTGAATTTGGAACAGTTTCGATAAATATCAACTCTGTCTTTCGACTCTCCTATACAATGTAGAATATTGTAGAAGCATGATTGAGAAGAAAATTCCTTCAGGATTCTGAGAGTAGATGTTCGCACTTTTTAAAATGAGCGTAAAATCATTATCCCACGATTTTTGTTACGGAGATATAAAGGCCATAGTGGAACATAATTGGTCATCATGAAAATAGCAGATGTAATCTGTTACTACATCACACACGATGTATATTTTGTAAGTTTGATTGAACAGTCTTGTTAGCACACTATAAAACCAACATTTCCCTTTCAACTGATGCTGGAATGACACTTAATTGTTAGGAAGATTATTGGTTCCGGGAAACTAAAATACACGATGTTCCATATTATCTGCATTTATCCTACAGGTAATAAAAGGATCCGATTATACCTGAGTGACGCCAGCCTCAACGTCTGCAGTCTGCTTCACTCCTCGTTCCATTAGGGATCCGATCACAGCCTCTGCGCTACAATCTAACAGTCTCTGTCTGCACATTGCTATAGCGCGTACGAATCCATCGTTTGGAGTGATGAACCGGTGCTCCATAAACACCGATCTCTCGTCCCAGTATATGATCTGAAAAACAATTCATTTTCATCACATTTATGATATGTTCTGAGGTTTATTAATGCTTCAGCTGTTGCGTCAACTATATAAAAATTAATTTTTGAGTGTAGCAATTGATTGAGCGTAAAACAGTTAGTCGAATTATTTGGGAAAACCTTTTTTTTTTATCGAAAACCATTTGCTGCGCCACTGATTTGCAAATATCAATATTGCATATGGCATGTTCGGTAGCTTTTGAAGCAGGTGCTGTCGCGCGACTCGTTCTATAAAGGCAAGCTCAACCACCGAGTCCGTGAACAATGGGATAATTGACTCTTCGTTTTATGACAATCTGTTTAATTGGCTTCGATTCTATATTCCGCGTACACAGCTATAAAATTGATCGCGAGGACGATAGGATATGTACATCCTCCACTGCGGTGCGTCATGCGGCCGTCGAATGCATACGAAACTATAATGAATGATTGAGAATCGACTTTGGCAACCAGACAGGAACGACGACGATTCGCTTTTCCAGTTTGCATGACCGAAACCGACGATTTTATTTGTTCGTTCACCTACAGTGAATCTGAATAATAGTCGAACACTCTTTGACTCTTTGCTGTACCATTTCAAATACTAAAGATTGCTTTTTATTATTTTTTTACACATTCTGAAACATCGACATCGGATGCTGCAGAGTTTTTACCACACTTTTATCATTAGTGAGCAACGTCGCCAAATTTCGATGAAATCTACAAAAATTATTTTCTCTACGCTTTAAATTTTTGTATTTTCTAACTTCCCAAAAGAACATCCAAGTATTCTGGTGAAATTTTAAGCAAATATTTCGACCTTCAAACAGGTTATTCTCTTTTAATGGATGTTCGACGACAAATTGGAGTCACTGTGTGTGTCTCTTTGTTGAAACTTTACCCACGTAAAAGAGAGGAAGAGTTTAGAGGTTTTCCAAGAAGTTATCGAAACCAAATGTTGATACTTCTCGTGTGTACCTACACGAAGATAATCACCTGACAAAGGAGCACTAAAAAATCCTCGAAGAATCCCCGAGACAATCGGTCAGAGTCCAGCCGCGCGTGACGTAGCTACTAAGATGGGACTAACAATGACTCTTACAATGTAACCAATATTCTAACCTGCCTGCAGGAACGCGTCGTAAACACTTCGTAAAGCAAACCGAGCGTAACCGAAACCGAACACAGTAGCATTGTGTGCGTAATCTTCTCGTGAGCACTCGATTTCTTTTTGTGAGTCGGAGAGGTGGAATTCGCTGCTCAATATTATTGCATGAATTCTTTTGTCAAATGGATATTATTGTATTGTTCAATTTTATAAGAAACCAGATATTTTTATAGCTGCTACAGTTAGGGGACCTGTAGCATCATCATTAATTTAAAAATTCCTGATATGTACTTATAGTTCATCATAAACACAGTAATCTAATGGTTTCTTTATTAAAAAATTAGAAATATTTCTTGTAAATTGTCTTGAATTTGAAATTGGTGAAATAGTTTATAGTGAAGACAAAAATCTGTTTGTATCATTTTTAAAAAGTTAAATATGTACATTAAAAGATTTTTTAAATCTAAAATTGCTAATACAATTCATAATAAAAGCAGTACACTGTTGATTTCCTTTTTGAAGAATAAAGAGGATGCTGAATCGCGAGATCGATTACCGTAGCAATTAATAAGCCTCTATAAAAATGTAAAAATCAGCATACCTTGGACGTAATTTTGAAGATCGAAAGCGGCTTGACAAATCGTCGATAGCGAATCGTCGCAGCCCCCTGTACAACACCCGACCCTTGCGAGCAGATCTCGCGATATAGGCTCGTCCTTTCATAGAAGTCCGCTCTTGCGAAGTCCAGCTCGCGCAGATACCTCGCGTTGTTCATGTGGTAGAGGAGCGTGTCCACGTCGGTGGTGGCGCAAATACCTATCGAAACCAAATGTTAGTATAACAACCAACACACGTGGCATTCATAATCATATTTTCATTCCAAGATCTAGACCCTGCGACTCAGACGCTTATTTCTTACTTCAAGACTGATTGAGAATGATTAAGAGGACCACCTTTTTAGATTATGGGGTATTAGGAAAAAATTATGTATCATATTTTATTCCAAAATCCCAAAGATGCAAATTAGAAACTCTCAAACACCAAGAAGGTGTTGAAAAATTCTTATCATTTGTCATATCAATCATCACGTAACCATCCCTAATCTTGCATCACTTGAACAACTTCGATAGATCGATGAATCTAAACGATTCACTATCGCGAAATCGAAAAACAGACCACGAGGAGTCGCGACGGCGCTTGGCGCGAATCGGCTTCCTCGTTCGTCGCGAGGACTAATAAATAAAAGATTAGCATCCGTCAGAATATTGTGGCATACTAAGCGTTTCGAGGATTTATTATTATTCGTCGTAGTAGTCGCACGGCGTAACAAAGACGCGTGCGTGTACCTATGTGTTTGGAACACCTGGTGTTCGGAAGGATAATAGTAATCATATGCACCGACAAAAGTTAATATGTTGCAAATGGTTCGACCACCAACATTTTTCTCTAGTTGAGAAGCAGTGCGTCAACTTCTAGCACTAGTGGATCAACTTTCATGTCCATTTTAAATTGTTTTCCCAGGGATTTTCCTAGAGTTTGCCACGCTTGTTAATTATTTTCTAGTCTGATGTACGGAAATAATTAACATTTTTTAAATATTTCCGTGAATATTTTCCATACTTGTTAATTATTTCCCAATCAGAGGTACGGAAAGATGTTAGCTAAATGGTAATGTATAGTATGTTTGTTTAAAATATCGTTATTGTCGTTTGTTTGATTCCTGCGGTTGTTCTTCATGAAACCTTGGTTTTGCAGTTTGTTATATGTTATGTATTTTAGTCTTATTAAACTGCACCAATTCTGTCAAAAGATTCAACATTTTTACGCAAGGTTGTGTATAGTATTCTGTTTGGAGATTTGGAAAATGTTTACGCCGAATGGAGTTCTTTGGACACCTCTTTTTAAGAAATATAATCGATTTTCTGAGAACAGTATTGCAACGAGTATATAAAATGCAACTACATGATTCCATGTTTCACTATTTTTCTTTTTTTTTTATCTACAATTTTTATAGAGCATATCGATTATACGTCCCAGAGATAGGATATATATGAAGTGTGTTTGACGAGCTTAAAAGATTATAACCGACCTTCAACGATTCGCAGTAACTAGTATGATATTAATTAATGGATTCAGTATAAAATAAGCTACATTTCAAGCTAATAAAATATACATATTTTCATTTTACGGCGTGAGGAAGGTCAGTTTGAAGTTGCGGAAGTATCCGAACAAAATTTACACTGTCTATTAGATGTTAACGTCTAAATGGAGTGAAACAGAATTCTGTCTTAAATATGTGTTCGAATATTAAATAATCAAACACAAGAATTAGCAGTAGAAGCATTCAAAGTCTCAGACTGTATTATTGGTCACTTGTAAGAAAGTTCTACTAAAAACATTTCTTCAAATGATTACTTTAGGAGAAATCTGCATTACATACAAATTTCACCCTATTATTATTAACAAATGATTCTCAATAGTCACAGTAGTCAAACTCTCTTATAAAAATGTCCATAAAGCTCCTCCATCCAATATCAAAGGTTCAAAGTCACCATATTACAACTACTTTCCACAAAATTGTTTTTCAAGAACGAAGCTAGAAAAGTTCTTTGTCAGCCCACTGAGACAGTGTGCAGAGCCATATGGGACAAGATTCTAGATCCTCGAGGCTCCTCCATCGGTTCCTCCCGAGCATAAGACATCTACATCCCTTATCACCAGAAGACTCGTGTTTACGTTCCCCGGGTTGGTCCAGTTTCGCAGAATTTCACCGCGTTCGTTTCCGAATCAATACTCGGTTGGATTTGCGACACAAGCAGCCGGCCGGTCAACTGATTCGCGTGTGGTGGGTCAAGGTTCCACAGAAACGGGACCGCGGTAAGTCGTCGAATTGTAAGGATTCCATGGGCTGACGTAGCAACCGGTATGAGAATGAGATGCATTTTCACGGAATCTTTGTGTTCTTACGCGTATACGGTATTCGATTACGTAGCTCCGGTAATTCCACGTACACGCGTACCTGCTCAGTCAAGTCAGTCTCTGTCAACGCTTAATCGTCTCTCTATCAACCTTCATTGCGAAAAATTGACGATTGCGGTTAACTCCCGCCCTTAGTCATCACTAGATACTAAGTATTTATACGTATATTCTTTTTTATTTCTTGTAGATCACTTGTCTATTCTAGTCGGAAACAACATCTTGCAGTACCTATACTCATTCCGTTTCAACCCTTTAATTCAGAGATGACCCATATATAACTTGTCTACTTTGTTTCTGATTTAGTTTCAATCCTTTAATTGAGGGATGACGAATTAATTCATCATTTACGTACTCTTTTCTAGTTTTTATAGATCACTTTATGTGTAACTTGTATATTAGCAATTATGTATCCTGATTTTGTTTCAATCCTTTAACTGTTAAATGCTTTTTATTTTCCTCTTAGTTCAACAAACTACTCTTCGTTCACTACATTGTATTATAGTGTCCACCGTATTAACACAAAGTATACTGTATATACGTTGATTGAAAGCAATTAATAGTTACAGTGAGAAGCCAATGTATCATTACTATTATCTCAATGACTACACTATGTAAAAAAACAACCCCCGAAGAAATGATTGAACTACGTCCCTAAGCTTATCGGTTCACGACAAAAATACTGTTGAACAATTCTTTTAGAAATCCTCAACAATGAACACAGACGTCATTCCTAAAGGGTTAAACAGCCACCTGTGAGTACTGCATGAAACACACACGCAAACCCAAGTCAAGAATTGCACTGACAAGGCAGCCCTTGTCAAGACAACCCTGATGAACATGAGCAATACACACCACAGTCTCTCATCTCATAAAGAATAACCTACCATAGACAGTAGTCTCGTCAAGGATGTTCACGCGTTTCTTGCAGAACCGCGCGAAGAACACAGTGAAGAACATCCTGAGGAAGTAGTGTATCTCGATTAGGCCGTAGATGGCGACGATGGCGAGGAACACGCCGGTCAGCACCCAACAAGTGATCATGTTGACAGGCTGAGTGGATCTTCCTCGACAACCTCTTCCTGTCTTCGAGCCCAGTAAACAGCCGTGGAAACAGACTAAATGTTAGTCAGGCTTTGGAATTCCGCCACCGGGAAGCCGAGCACCACTTTATTGATTCGCTGACGGCGTTTCCTGGCTGGTTTCTCGCCGACGAAGCGCTGCGCTGATCGACTAGCATGACAGAAGCTCATCAGTTTTAGGAGACCAGGACACTCGTCTTAGGGGACCGAATCCCGATCCCATATCTCCAGTGCACCAAGATCTCGATCTTCGCCCAGCAAACTCGCGTTGAACCGAGACCAGAAATCCTCGGAGAACACCTCGAGTACACCTGCAACGTGAGAAACGTGCCGACGTGTGATCGCGACAGCATACGGATTGCGTTTTTCAGAAAACGTTGCGCGCGCGGAGGGCTCCACCTTTGCTAACCGACACGAAGCGTGCGCTCGACAGCGGACGGATAACGATCGCAGGACATCTCCGATGCTTGTGCACCGGAAGTCTAAAGACGACAGGACACTCTATTCGATTGGCAAACATTCGAGAGTTGCTTTAGTTATTAGATACCGTCACGTGGAGGACGCACTGCCAGCTGGCAATGATCGAGGCGATGGAAATAGGTGTCGCGAGTCACGCTTCGGACCACTGTCAATGGAATAGAGATTTGTTAATATGCGTGGGATTTATTGGTGGTGACAGGATGCTTCTGTCTAAACGGTTGTTATAAGGAGAATAGTGAAGATTCGATTTTGGAAGCATTTTCCTTCTGAGAATCTTAACCTTTGCACTTGGAGCTATGTTAACTCAAAAACCAACACATTTCGTCTGACCTAGAATATTTCCACTGTACATCAGTTACTTACTTTTACACATATGGAGATTGCTCGTCATATTGTTTTAAATAATAATAAAGCAATTTTTATTGGCGCCTTAGAATTGTCACTCGAGTACAAAGTGTTAATATTGTCAGTAGCGAGCGTGTGATGAAAGTGGTAGTGGTTTCGGAAGGTATGTGAAGTTTGATTTTTGATTTGCAAAGAATTATTATTGTTTAAATTGTTATAATATGACGAATAAGAGTGGGTATTCGTGTAGATTCATCATGTACATGTAGATTCAAATGTCTCTGGAATCACTGGAAAATTTTTTTCGGAATTGAATCTACCATGAGTTTGAAGATTGAAAATTCATCTTTGCAACGATTTCTTAACAATTGACGTACGATTTTTTCGCTGTTTTCTGAAAGAAAAATGAGGAATATGTTCGGTTCTGTGAAGCTCTCGTGGTATACCTCATATTATTGCAAAGCTGGCCTTTCATTCAAAGTTAAATAAAGAACTAAAAAAAAATTGTACATTAATTTTTATTCCATGGAAAAGTAGAGACTATTTCATCAATTGTCAATGTTTAAACTGTTATAATTTCGTAAAAATCTGGACTTATTTCGAAGCCTCAACAGTTTAAACATGGACAATTCTTCGAAAATTCGAAATTTAGTGATCAAACACTCTTTTTAAAGTCACTGAGTCAACCTTTTCATAAAACGTGATGTGCGAAATCTGTGTCACCTAAAACCTGTGATGAAAACATAGATGCTATATAAGGGTTGTCCAAGGTTATTAACCCTCGTACGCTGTTTAAAAATAGTTGCGTGAAAATAAATTCACATTTTAAAGAAACATTGAAGGAACTCGATCACCCGATCTTCAAATATTTGAATTCTGCATTATATATTTGAGTATGCTTCATCTACATACATATGTACAGACAGTTCGATCCCAAACGATCTAAGGCCTAAGGTAAAAGAGAAAGATGCGAAATAACCACAACTCCAAAATTCTGGAAATGTTAGCACAAACGTATCTGGCCAGTTCTTTTCTTATGACCGCGGATTTTATAAATTTACAACAAAACTAATTAAATTAAATTCGCAGCAGTACAAACATTCACAGAATGTAAAAAAATACTGTTGCGTTATTTACAACTCATTAAAATTGCAAAAGAAAAAAAGTCCCCATAATAATTCCCCATAAAAGCACCATTACAATTTAATTAACTATACAACAAACAATCCAGGACCATTGAACTATCATTGAATCATCGAACACATTTAACATTCAGATAACGAGACAAAATATCTTTCTACAGCACTATTCGTGCACTCCTACTTAACCATTTACAGTTTTACAGAGTTCCATAGACAATGGTCCTCGCTGACATCCTCAGTCAACGTGTCAGAACGTGCTCAAACTTCTCACAACAGAGAGGATGTTTCACATGTCACTAGAATGTTTCCATTCTACATATTTTTCATTTTATGCATATGAATATATAATTAAATGGGTTAAAGTATTCTAATGAAATTAAATTTCAGAGGGGTTTAATTATGAATTAATTAATTCCATATGTTCTGATATATATAATCATGATCGTATGGAGTTTCACAGGGGTTTAATTATGAATTAATTAAATTCATATGTTATGATATATATAATCATAATTATGAATTAAATAATTTCATAGAAAATTTTAATATTAGAGGGGTAGCTGTACATATAATTAAAATTTTATTCAGGCTTCTATATTATTAGTGATTTAGTAATTCATTAAATACAAACAAATTTAATAATGTAAGTAAATATTTCAAATAATGATATAGCAATATTTAGTGGCGCCCCGGAGTCGTCACTCGAGTGCTAAGAGTTAAAAAAAGCAATAGAAAAATATTTCAAAAATAATATTTAAGAAAAACATTTAACATAACACTATCAAGAACAACAGAAAACTTCAAACAGAACTTACTTTCACCACTTTTTCCTTGGAATGTCGGCGCTTGTCAGTCTCCTCGCGTTCCGCGTCACAATTCCAAAAGTCGGCAAAACTGACAGTCTAAAATTTACGGATCAGCAATGCGCCACTCGAAGCTCCGTTATCAGGTCTTCTATCAGCTCTTTAATCTTTTCGCCGTTTAATTTCCAGACACTGCAATCGATGGCCGCACGCGACGATGACAAGACCAGCTGGTAGAAACGCACCCCCTGCACCCCTTGTATCCGCTGTAACCCGTTGCAATCTCCGGGCTTCAGTGCACGCACATGCTCTCCTCGGACCACGCGCACACCACCGATCTCGAAAACTCTCCCTGTTTCTCTCTCTCGCACACACACACACACACACACTCTAAAATCAGTCTGTTCCTGGCGACGACATCTCACGGACTGGCGGTTCGGCGTCTTCGCGGGTTCGTCGTCACCCTCGGCGCCGGGACGTCCCTTTTCTGATGTCGCATCTGCGCCGAGGACATCCAACCATCAAGCCGGCGCGGCGGTCGAATCAGGTGGGAGACGAAGCCTCACCGAGCCTTGACGTCAGAATCTTCGTCGGCTGCGATTATGGCAACCGAACACGGCGCCGAGTTGTTGTTTGTGGGTGGCTGACCAACAGAAACGATCTGACCATTTCGAGATCGGCTTGCGAAAATTGGATGAACGTATGTGCGATTATTCACACGATTTCGGACAACTGCGAATAAAGGTTTCTAGTTTTCTAGTGCTGGTTCACAGATTTGTCCGATGAGATTCTAGCCGCGTTTCGGCATTTGAATTTTAAGTTACACGTGAGCCTATCGATTCTTATCGCGGCTTGGTTCATTTTCGGGTGAATGAAGTGTTGAAGAGTTCAATCCCCCACCTGACGATTTTTAAGAAGGTTTTTGGAAATTGTGCTGTACCAGACGAAACTTAGGTATCGTCTTTTATGTAATAATTTCAAATGGTTACATTGCCTTACTGAAGGTGAATTATTGATTCATGATTGAAAATACTGTCGCTGGTGAAGGAGCTATTTAAAAATTCTCAGCCATGGACTATGGACATTGGAAAACTATGTGATAATCGCTGGTAGATAATATGTTAACTGTTGACTGCGTGGTAGGAACCAATTAGGAAATAAGTGTAGCCTAATTTGGTCTTCTGGCTATGTCGAACCACTATAGAAAAGCTAAATTGTTTAGCAGGCACATGATGGGAAAGTTATAAAAAGACAGATAAAGTGAGACATGCATATGGCGAGATATTAGGAAGTGTTTACTCTGTACTCTATGTGATAGGAACTTTAAAACGAGTATACGAAACGCGAAAATACGAGCGCTATTTTGTAATTCAAATTCTATATTGTATATAAAAAGAAATCGTTAAAAATATGAATTAATAATTATAATATATTATATATTATAATAAATCGTAATGCATTTATTTCCGGAAAATCGTGCAACAAAGATAAAACGTGTTCAATAAAAAATTAAATGAAACTTTTCATATGTTCATATCGATGTTTCTAGTAAATTCGTGATAAAATAAAAATTGATTAGATACGGTTGTCCCATTTCTTTTTATAACCTTTTGTAGAATTTTCCAGGCTGCATCTGCATAATAATCCACACTTTCCAATTTCAAAAAGGCTCACCTGTTCATGTAAAAACACACTATACATAACTTCATAAGAAATCTTCATTTTAAATTCAATGGTGAGGCTGCTAAAATGCGCTGAATTTTAATTAATCACACCAGCATTGCTCTGCTTATTATTATTATTATTTCAATCAAGAAACTTATTATACTGTTCTTTATCGTACCTCATTTCTGTTCAAATTAAAACAATCATAATGGCATATTTATTCAAAATTGTATAGTTACAGTTTGCTGGACGTACTCATACATTTTTAGTACTATTAGATAACATTTGCATTTCTGTAAAAATGCTTACAATTTCAGGATTGCACGAACCCTCTTATCTTTGCATCGACCGTTTCACTAATGCATCAGGGTCTAACAAACAAAAATTGCATCTCTAGCTTGACAGAAAAGAAACAAAATCTTTTACGGACAAGTTCTTACTGGCAGAATGATTAAAAAACGGACCATACGTAATGATCAACTGGAAATCATTTCCAAACGATGATGTCGTAAATACCGAAACAAAAACCGCAAGTGCACTTAAAAAGTCTTTGAATCATAATTGGGCACGTGCGTCCTCGGCCTTTAGGTACTCGTTAATTGATCCATGAAACACGCGCAATGTCCGCTTTTACATTCACCGAGAGATCACGTGGATTATTTATAAAAGATTCAACGTCAATTTCTTCGATATTTATTAATAAACGAGTGTGTTATTAAGGCGCAAACAACATCCAAGTACACCATCATTGCGTCATAATTGATATAAATTAAGAAGGAAAATTAAAAAATCGAATTAAAAGCTGTTTTACGAGAATGTCAACGAGCTTTGAACATTCGTCAATGAAATTGTAGGAATTAGTAGCAATTAACAGTGAGACGGAAGTGCAAAAAGCGTGGACAACAAGACATCGGACGAAAAATACGCGAAATGGATTTCTACAAAGCGGAAATGTCTGTTGAACTAACTGAAAGCACTGTTTACTTTACATAATTTTTTGAGTGGATACATTCAGATAAGATTCGCAAGCGACTGATAGCCAAACCAAGAACTCTTCCCAAAGTACTGTAACAATTAGGTAAAAACATCAATACTCTTCGATTAATTATTATGTAAAAGGAAATTTTTAAGGTTCCTTTTGGTACAGTATTATTATAAAAAAATTTTGTCAATAGATTTCCAATAAATAAAGCATTAAAATGGGAGAAAACGTTACTTTGAAAACTTTCCACTGTCCAGGTTTTAAATAGCAACATAATTCTTTCGATTCCTGGTACAAAGTTATGGAATTTCGATCATGTTAGTAAACATAACTTGCTGTAAGGATGGTGAAAGATCGTTAAGAATACTAGCTACATATTTTTGAGCTGTAGTAGCTATATTTTATCAGAATCTTGATTGTACAACTAAAATCGAACGGAACTCGGTTTCCGAGAACAAGCCGCTGGGGAAAGTAGATAAATCGTCTGCGTGATACGCTGGAATAGGTGCATAGATGGTTCTATGAGAAACGGCGATGTTACGCATTACACCGGATCAATTTATGAGCTTGTAGAAGGCGCGGTTCTTTCTGTAAATTTGCATTTGACTCGGTCGTTCGACGACACTTTGGGACCATAGTGGAAATTTTCGTCTGCGCCGCTCCTACGTCGCAAGGACACCCAGAAACTGATGATCTGATTTGTCCCGGTGGTCTTGCGAAAGCTGCGTCATGTAAGTATAATGTAATTGTTGCTGAACGGCAGGAAGAACAAGCGCGAGGTTCGTTAAACGTTGTTCGAAGGCGAATCATGCTTCGAGGCCCAGGAAACGCTTTCCTGCTGATGTTTTATGGAAAACGCGTGGCACCATCGACCACGAAATCGACGCGGAACTGATCGAGAACCGAGCTGCGTCATGGGAATTACTATAGGTAACTCTTCGCACCATCAAATAAGCAGCAAGAGAATATTTATAGGCATTCTTTTGAATCATCGTCGTTCTAATGTTTACCCCATTTTAACCCTTGTGTTAATAATGTGAACAAGATTGTCCAAGATATCCAATGATGTTATACTCAAGTAGTCAAACTTCACAATTTCAGATGAGTTTTTTATATCACAAAAGGATAAATCAATTTATAGTCACCTAAAAAAGAAGAAATCTGTAGAAACTTTGCTACTTGCAAAGTATTGAAAGTGAATATCCGTGTACTGTGTGTACCCGGATAATCCTTATTAACATAATTTGTATCAATTATTAGGGTGATAGAACGTTGGATATATTACATAAACTACCCTGTTAAAATTCTGCGTTCCTATCAAGCGTCATCAAGAAAGTAAAAGGTCGATTTGTACCATCGGGTCACGCGTGGAACGGAAGCGATACAGTTTCGTTCACCAAAGGATTCTTATAGGATTTAAATGTCAATGGATGCTATACAGCGAAGCCGATTAAATCCAATACATGTATAGCTAGCTTTTGGCCTTTACATGTCTGGAGGAATCTTTGTCTGAACGTTACTGACCTACATTTGTTCCCTAACAGACCGGATATGCAACAGGAAACAGTGTGGAGATTTTTTTCACTGAAATGTTAATGGTGTTTACTACAAAAGCATTCGTTTATTTAAAAAATTTTCTCATACAGCATAATAAGTTAAAAAATAAGGTTCCGCAGGAAAGATTTCGGTATACTTTGTACAGCTCTCGAGGTCCGCTCAATCACGGCCGCAAAAGAATTCTGTGACAAATGGCTTGTCTCCTGGTTCGTACTTCTTTAGAGGCCTATCGTATGGGATGGGGAACACAGGTACGCTCTTCTCTTCTTCGTGAACCGGAAATGTCGTTGACTCCGTCTAAAAAGATGGATGTTTATTTCCTGTCTTGCGGGAACGGAGAACAATAATCATCAGACTGCGGATTTTAGGGTTGTAGCATCCATTTTCGGTAAAGGAAAAAGTTTACAAAATGTTTAATAAGGATTATTGTCTTCTGTAGTTCGTGATAGAACCCTCGAAAAAATTAAGACATTGTTCCAATTGCAATTTTTATGAACTAGGACATAAGAATGTGGATTTAAGTAAAGATGATCCTCAGTCCAGTGTTCATAGAAATTTCAGCGGTACAGTAAAATGTTGCAAACTATTACAATTACAATTTTTATGAATTAACACTCGACAACAGTTGGCCACTTTTAGCCAAAAATTGAAGTTTCGTCGTACAATCGTTGATTTATAAAAATGTAAAAATCCGCAGTCTGATGAATCGTAATTCGTACGTACAATGAACTTCGGAATAAATATAACGCCAGCTTCGTAGCTCATAATGTAGTGACTATTTCGGAATGTACCCCAGGCGGCTTTGCTCAAGTTAGCGCTAGTAAGGACGAACCACGAAATCCTCTTCATATCCGGCGAAAATCTCGTGTACGACTTAATGTGAGGCATAGCTTTGTCTCTGGCTGTATGCGAAGCCTTCCACTGGCTGAGGATGTGAATCGAACGTCTCGTTACACAGACAAAATTGCTGAACACCGTATTTCCTCCGTAAAGTCTCCTGCGTCAGCAAACACGATGTTCCCTCTAGTATCAAATTCTAGTGTTTCCCTTAACAAAATATATAAATTTCATTCTCTGTTGCGTCGTATGCTAAAATCTCCTTAGCGTCGCACTCCTATCCCCTCCATTTCACAACGGGCCAATGAGATTGCAGCGTTGACGACAAAAGTATCTTTCAATGCTCCCAATCGTCTTACCGTCTCCCAAGTGGCCGGAGACGTTACAGAGGAAATGTGCCCCGATGTTTCACTTACTATAGATAGGATTCTATCCACTCCTGCTTAGAATGCGTCTGGAGGCTATAAGGCAAGCAACAGGACGCAACGCGACAGTCAAAGCTGTCCTTATAATTTTTAATCGAGGGATAGATGAAGTGAAAATTCGGGTGGCTCTTTAGCCCCTTGGCCGTCTCTCTGGACATTGAAGGTACTATCTCCTTCAGGAGCCAACTCTCATAGTTAGGGCCTAAACTGCCTATGCTGGAGCTCTGAGCCACGATTGGCCACTGAGGAGCATCCGGGGGCAAAGTAGCATGCTTTGAAAGCACAGAAGCTAGCTTCTTGTGCCCCCATAGGTCTGTGTCGCGGTTTTTGTGGCTCCCAGGGACGGAGGCTATGAAGAATACGTTCACCGACGAGAAGTCGGCTCTGCGGACGGCAGTTATCCACTCTGTCAAAGCTGGCAGCCTGTACGAGTTTAGGTAGCGCTCCAAATCCTTCTTGAAATCCGTCGGTGACTCCCCGTCGCCGGGATTCGTGGACTCTGGCAGCGGAGGCAGGTGCGGCGATATCCAGAGTCTGATCAGGACGGAATAGAACTAATTGTTTATCGTCTAAGGTTCATTCTTCGAAGAAAACAAATATTAACAAGGAGTCTGCATGGTTCCAGAAATCGCTTTTTGGATAAGATCACATAGACTTTATAGTACATACCCAGTACTGAAAAACTGTAATAGCTTAAATGATTTCAAGGATCACTTCTTTCGAGCAAGTACAAACTTTTTGGAGACACCCTGTATACTACAAAGTCTACATGATCTCCACCAAAAAGCGATTTCCAGAACCGTACATCTTCTTGTAAGTCACTTTGAGCAGTATTTCACAGACCCTTGAGTCCTGTTGTCCCAGTCATCTGAGTACAAGTTCGCAGTGGACACTACCACTCTTATACCTTCGTCTTTGTACTTCAGGATCATCACCTTGGTGTGATGGCAGCCGAACTTGCTCGGCATTTGAATGGGGAGCATGGTGATGTTCAAACTCACTTTCTCCTCGTCCACTCTTTCACCATATAAAATTAGCATATCTGTTCGCTGACCAGCCAGCAAGTATTGTAAACACAACCACCCGACATCGACCATGAAATTAATTTGTAAACTAGAATCTATTTCTCCCAAGCTGATGTCTAAAATTTCGGGAAATGTTATTGAGAACTGTTGATTGTATGTTTCTTTTGCGTTTTGTACCCTTGTGAAGAATAGATGGTACGGTGCTGAAAGAGCATACTTCAAGGCAAAGTTTCCTGGCTCGACTACAGACACCTTCAGACCATGATGCATCATCATTTTAATAGCTTTCTCTCTGATCTCTGCTCTTGACTTTGTTGTTTTACATTGCTGAAAAGATTCTATCAAAGATGTGCTCTTAGAAGAAGAACCATGACTACTTTCTGAACTTCTAATTGAACTCTGAATACATTCTATATCATCATCGTGATTTGACTTAGACTTTTTCTTTTCATTCTGATCATTGTTAAAATTACTGTTTCTCTTTTTTCCTTGGCTAGGCTCCTCTTCTTGCATTCTTTCTTCTACCAGTTTCAGTTTAGTCAACTCCTCCTTCATTACATTTACTTTGTTAGTATGTACGCTGCTTTTACTATTGCTGTTAGAAGCTTTAAAAAGTGCTCCAGCCACTTCGTCCATTTCTTTTAATTTATTATCCCTTCTTTCCATCTTTGCTTGCTTATGCTTCTCTATCTTGTCCTTTAAACTCTGACTGGACCCCTGATTTTTGCTTGTGCTAGTGGAAGCTTTTGTTACAGGTTGCGTGCTACTTTTATCACTACTCCTTTGCTTTTTTAATACCATTTGCAGTACTTTTAATTGATCTATTAAGAGGGACCGATCCGAACATTCAAAACCTGGATCGTCAGGAATATTGATCTCTCCCTCTAATTGATTTATCACAAGTTTCTCCACTGAAATAAAGGCTAACTGTTTTTCTTGCTTACCTTGATTGAATAGAAAATACGATTGAATAGGAATACGAAATTAATAAGTATTACTCACGATGTGGATGTGACATCTCGTTGAAGTGAATCGGATTTTTTCGGTAACATTTTTCCATGTAAGGGCATTTCTTCTTAACCGAACCTTCAATTTTATAAAGCACAATGTTAAATAGATCAATTCTGTGAGGTTAGGCTTTAACCTCAAAAATATAGAAGATTGCCTATTCTTACCATCATTGCTATAAGACGTCATTGCCATCGCCATGCAATTCCTAATGAGAACACTTGAATATGAATTTAAATATAATTTTATTAAGTTACAAAAAATGACCATGGATTTATGTCACAGATTTTTCAAACACACACGGATCAGTGATGACATGACACGGATTACGGATTATTATTATATTAAACTGCAGAAATGAAAAACAGAGGGCACTTCTATCTCTGTAACGCTAGTGCATTTTAAATGGCGCGCTTGCAGTGATAGTGGTTGAATGTTTCATCAATTTTATTCAAAAAAGTGAGGAAAATGTGTAAAAATGTGCCGAAAGTGGTCGGTGAAGTAGACGTCGGTTGTTTATGGTAAGTTTTTGCTAAAAAGTTATGTATGTGTGTTGCAATTGCATGAGTTATACGGATTAGAATGATATCACATCATGATGACATATATATATATATATATATATATATATATATATATATATATATATACATAGCAGACTGTATCTAATTGTAAATACATACAGCTTGTCAAATCTAACTGTGCGGCTGACCAAAACATAGGAATGGGGAAACAAATACAAAGATTTCCCCTTGCGGGGGACATTCAACCGCACAGCTAGATTTGACAAGCTGCACATACATTATAGCAGTATGTAATACCAGAGAGGATATGAGAGTGCTCACGCCCGGGTTTTCGATGCTTCCGGTATAGTGCTGTCCCCACATAAAATCTTAGCCTGGATCAGCTCCTATGCGTACGGTAGAGCGGACGCTTAGCCTGGATCAGCTCCTATGCGCACGGTAGAGTGGACGCTTCCCGTTCGCCGGCATACTTTATTTTTTTTGACACTGTTCCACCAAACGGACACTTCTGAGATTTTTATACATAATAGATTAGCATCATAGCAATATTTTAGAATTTTTTGGTAGGTGTCAACCCAGGGGAAGATAGTTAAAAAAATTCTCAAAGAATTAATTTATTATTTTCAACTATAAATAATTAGCAAAAAATTCTGAAAAAAATCGGAAATATAGAGAGAA
The DNA here is from genome assembly GCA_028455605.1 of Lasioglossum malachurum. Classification (NCBI taxonomy): domain Eukaryota; kingdom Metazoa; phylum Arthropoda; class Insecta; order Hymenoptera; family Halictidae; genus Lasioglossum; species Lasioglossum malachurum. Next base: position 12,355,463 of record CM052314.1, on the reverse strand, counting down.
GATATCTTTTCTCGTTTTAGAGCAAATTGCATTTACTCCTATATCACCCCCATCGGTGGTGATAGACATTTTAAATTTTACACAATGTTTTTTTAGACATAAAGCGATATTTTAAGACAGGAATCAGGAAAATCGGATCGGGGGCCGTTGGCCCATGCTTATCCAGCTATACCCTTTGAAGCTTTGATACTTCCATTATTATCACCTCCAACGTTCCTGAAATCGAAGCTTGGAATGGGATCGAGTAACAGCTCCAGTCTGGACTGGACTGCATCTACTGTATTGTGTCGAGGAACGCGTGCGTTTTCGTTGGGTGCAATGGGTGCAACATTTGGAGGTCTCGGAACGTAGGCAGCCACGCAAAAACGTCGAACATGGTTAATTGTAAGATCACAGTGAATCCGACTTCGTCCGAGACGCAGAGTTGGGCATTATTTATAAAAATTTATTAACAAAAGTATATCGGCATAAAACCACTAAGTAAATTGCAGATCTTGTTTATTTTTCATAATTTTTTCATGAAAGTGATACGAGCCGATAGAATTTGGACTGTGCATAGTGGTTTTATTTGTGAAATTGTTCGAGGATTTATTCGACGTCTCCGAATAAAAATTGCAATTTTCCATAATTTATACAAGCTTACCAACACATCTTTTAAACTTTCGTTATTGGCCCAGCCACCGACGAGATACTATTAAAGACTGCCAGCCCCTGTGCTATTCAGCGAGACCAGTAACCGGGCGCGACTGGGCGCGGGGATAACGTGGAACTTACAGTGATCTGGTATAACACACCGCTAAAAGTTCCACCACCGACCACATACTTGTCGTCGAGTAGAAGAATAATGATATAGTAGATGACATTATCCATTCTGTAATTGCCTTATAACACTATCGCCAACGAGATACTACTTCGTCGGTGTCGGTGGTTCCGCACTCTTTACCTAAATATAACCAGAGAATATATGACAGTGTTCAGGCCCGGGGTGAACCAGCTTGAATAATACATACATTTTGTTCTGAAGGAAGGTGAAATTGCAAAATGTTATGGAAGACAATAGGTACAGGAATAGAATTTATTGAAAATCAACATATTTA
>CM052314.1:12258304-12354266 GCA_028455605.1 Lasioglossum malachurum | reverse complement strand
AAACAGTGTGGTCTCTGTTTCGTGGTAAAAGTGGGCTCTACCGTACGCATAGGAGCTGTTCCGTGCTAAGCGTGAGCGTGCCAAAAAGTGGTGGCAACTCAGACCCAGGCGTGAACACTCATATCCTCTCTGGTAATACATAGATTGTAATAGATTTTACATTTAATATAGATATTTTAATGGGTCGATTTTGTGGGATTATAAAGGCTCATTCAAATATTCATATCACACTTGATGTTGTAAAATAATATTAATATAATAACATATAATCACACATATAGTATGAAATACATATACAAAATGTTAGAGATCATGTCGAAAAATTGATAAATCTTAGTCGGTAACTCGAAGTAAAATGACTGGATTACTTGAAATCGATTTTGAAATGCACTTCTGACATGGTTTAATAATTTTTTGAATGCAAATTACAGCCGATGAAGATCGCGATAGGGACACTTTCCTTTAAAATTCAAACTCGTGTCGCAAGCTGAGCACATTCTGAGAAAGATAGTTGTCTCTCAGGTTTTACGACATATGGGAAGATTTAAACTGTCAAAGGAAAAATGAGATTAACGTTATCGCGGCAGTATACTGTCTCATACCGAAATCCTGAGAATTAGAAACGAAAACTTTGCCAGATGTACGAAAATATTGAATTTAACTAATATGCTGCAATGCTTCTCATGAATTTAAGATTTTACGATTTTATAAGATCGCAGAAATGTATGTATATAGTGGATCTAATTGTAAAATTGAAGCTTCAATTTAACAATCAAGTTTTCTTTTTAATGTTTAGTGAATCATCTTTTCGCGAGTTCTTAAATTATCACGAGACAAATTTTCTTGTAAGTCAGATGACTCATTCTCTTTTACTCATTTTTATCAGTGATGTATATTTGAATTTGCTGAACAATTTCAACACACCAAAAAAATGGTGCACCTTATTGTATATACAATTTTTTCAATTGTACCTGTAGGTATATATAATATATGTATATATGTATAAATCTCGTTATAAAAAATAGGGGAATTTTTATCTTTTGCTCATGCAATTTTTTAACAAGGTTCTATAATAACAAAGTATTTATTATTTCCTTGACACGATGTGAACATATCCTCGCGATTTATCAAATGCGTTTTAATGAACAACGAACTTGCTATTGGATGGATGAAGTTCATTTGTTTATCTGAACAGAAGTGATAAAATAATCATCAATCTGCAAATGCTGCATCCAATCAAATATTTTTTAATAGTATGTTGTACGATTACGCGAATTCAATAACGAAAATTGTATGTTGAACACGAACGCTATCAGGAATCTTTCCCAATGATAAGATATTACTTTACGGAAGGGAGGACACTAGGTACATATAATTGCATTTGTGGCTCATCGCAATAGATTCTCGATTGGATCGTCCAAGCGAACAGACGTGCGTTCGGATATTGTTAGTTAATTTACTTCGAATATAAAAATGACAGGTGAGCACCTCAATTTGTGACGTGACTATAATTGTTATCGTATCACTTTTCTTCCTGCAATCAATTTTGTCAATCTTTATCAATGAACACCGAAAATTGCCGTGTGTCAAATATTAATACTTCATTTTTATTATTAGACTATAGATCTCTTGCATTTATGACAAAAATGAATGCAAGAATCTAAGAGTTCTACTTTATTATTATTTTCAATTCATTAAACTTTCTATATAACGAAATAACATATGTTACGTGTTGACTTTGCTATTTAATCCAATTGATAACGCGATACCGCGAAATAGCTGGAAGTATACATAGATCATATAGAAAAGATGAAAATATTAAACAGCAGTGTCTAATACCTGGTAATATAATACCGGAAATCGAAGCAGTGCTATAGATTTTTAAACTCTACGATTATAAAATAAAGGAAAATGCACCCGTGGTAAGAAGGGAATTTTTTGATTTTAGAAGTGCGTTAATTGCGGTTATCGTTATCTTGGCTTTTCTGTTAATCTTATCACTATATAGGCGTGTTCCTTTCTAAAATGTAGAACTGTTCACTTTACCTTTTATCGAATATTTTACTTAAATCAAGAATTATAATCGCGCGACTTTAATCAATATATGCGATAAAAAATTAATTGTTTTACTTATGAGAAGATTTATTGAATTACAAGAGAGACAGTCTATTAATTAACTATCGAGGGCCTAATGATAGTGTTAATGTTTATCATAGGATACAGATGGATGAAATTTACGGGGGCCCGTTACACGGTACCAGGAATGATCTCGATTGGCACTGATTTAGATGGTAGAAATCTTGTTGTTGGCCGTGCTTTCCATCACGGCGACATGTTACCAGCGAAGGTGAAGCCGGAACATGGCGTTGCCTACGTTTGTCATGCTGGACAGGAGCATATGAAACACGATTTCGAAGTAAAAACCAATAATTCATTACGCAATTCCTGCTGTTTCCAAATTAGAAACTAGATTTTAACAGTCTGTTCGCGCATTTTTTCTCTAGTCCTCTTTCGATTAATTTGCGGAATCCTTGGTCATTCCAGGATTAATTTACGGTCTTGACTGGACAGTTTTTTTTTTCTTGGGTAGATTCTGATGCCAGCCGACTTTAAATGGGTTCATGCATCAAATGGTTACGTCCCAGAAGGTGCAGTTGAAGGTGGAAGGACAATGGATGGGGAGGTGCTTTATGTTGGTCGTACAATCCACATGGGGGTTCCATGTGGTGGAAAGGTCAGCCACCAATAGTGGTTAAAGCCTATTTTATTTTGAATTATTTTTACAGCTTTGATTTTAACCCTTAAACGTCCCACCCTTCAAAATTGATTTAAAAGAATGCACCAACTTGACTAACATATTTTGTAATATCTACAAACAGAATTTTAAATCTACAATTAAATATTCGCATTAATATTATTCAGTATGTTTTGGACAACATACACAGCAGTCAACTTGTTTTATTTAAGAATAATTGGAGATCGATGGAATTATATCATTTCAAAGTAAACACTACGACAATAAGCCGGTGACTTAGTATATCGCATTCGAAGTCTACACATTTTTAAAAATTGTTTATATATTTCTCTTTACAAAAAAGCATCTTCAAATAATTGTGTTAAACAGAAAAACGATTTCAGCGAGTTTGAATCACTCAATCGCAATCGATGAATCACATGCATTTCCGTAATATGATTATAGTTGATGGAACCAATGGAAATTATTGTCATTTGAAAGTATTTTCTACGACTAAGTGTATACTAAGTGAATCTATGAAATTGTTTTCTGCGCGATTTAGAATATTAAGTGCTTATGTTGAGTAATAATAAAGATGTCGGTAACATCGATCTTGTTAATTTCAGATACAACGATCTCACGGCGTACTTTATATTCCCTACGAAGGAAGAGAAATCCCTAGCAGGGATTACGAAGTGTTAATACAAAACTAATGTAATGGTTATGAATAACTGTACGTACTAATCATCGAGAACTTCAAATATAGGTTTAAGAAAAAGCACATCTACCATTATGTTCATTTCAATTTTTACACGACATGTATAAAATAAACCAATTTTGGTAACAATACCGAGATAGTCATTTAATATCAATCTTTCGTCGATATACAGGAGCTTCTTTATTTGTAAAAAAAATAGCAAGCGGTGAGAACTATAATAAAACAGGGGTGTATAAGCGAAATTTGTAACATTGTTTATTTACAAATGTTTATACATAATAATTGATACACAGATATATTTGTAGAATATTTAGCAATTATATATTGGTAACCTTACGTTAATACAACCATCACTTGAAAACAATCTCCTATGCATTTATGAAATTTTGTTGTTTATTACCAGACTGCGAATTTTATACGCTCATAACGATTTTCTGCGACTCGCATGATTGAAAAATTTGCCAAACATTTTCAAGATTCATGTTTTATTTCGATCCTAATAAATCGAACAATTACATCTTCACAAACAACTGCAGTCCATTTATTGCGAATTCATTGTAATCTCAAAGATGATCATAAGACGATTGCAATAAATATTAATCTAAAATTATGGACAATAAATTTTCTATCTGTAAATCAATGCATTATTTATATTTTTCAAAATATTTTCTTTCTTTTATGTATGTGTAAAATGTAAAGGCACAAAAAATATATGAACATTTCATAATGAATTCTATGTCGTGGACAAAGTACATCTGCTTAAGAAGTAACATGTTTCTATAATTATGCGATAACGAGGGAACTGTTGTTATTCGTCTCCTTCTAAAAATAAATTCGGGTAGAATCTTAAAGCTTCGATCGTATCGTCTCTGCATGCTTTTCCATATTTTTCCGTGACTAGTAATCGTTCACGAGCTAAGAGGACTGATATACCATCTGATTGAGCAAGCTCTTCCGCGGTTAGCGATCCTCTTTCTTTTATCTGTACAAAACAATGAATTGATAAATAGAAACTTCTGTAAAAATTCTTCTAAATTTACTTACTAAGTCTGCTATGAAGTCAACTATGGCGCTATCGTTATGAGATCGAATCTGGAGAACCATAACTCCGCTATCAAAAATTCTCAGTACCACGGGCAAACCTAAAGGCGCTAATTGTCTACTGGCATTTAGTAAATCTTCTGGTGACAAAAGTTCCAAGCCTCTGGCTCTGTTCACACGACAGTAAACGTCTGTTAACGTCATCATACCTCCAACTTCCTACAAAGTAGACCTCATTAATCGTACTATACATTTGTCGACTTTTATCAGCAGTAATTATTAAGTATATTGACTTTAATAGGTTCTTCCAAGATATCAGCTAATTGTTTAGCCAGTTGCTTGAAGTATTCGTTACTGCTTCTGTATGCGTCTCTAGTCACAGGGTCGTCAATGCCAAGGCTCATTAAGTAAGACTTAAATCTGACTGTTTCATCCTCCGTGATGTCCCCTTGTCTCTCCTGCAATGGTCTTTGATTATGAATGTCAATTTTATAAGGTAGCTGTCAAGAGTCACCCGTATTTTCGCTGAGATGGTTTTCGAAATGGAAACCATGTCTTTGGCCATTTCCATAAGCTTCCTGAGATCTTGAAAAGCCATTGATATACTGTTGTCTGTCGCTTTCTGTTGCTCTTGAAGGCTTCTCTCTATTCCTATGATTCCAGTTCTGGTTTTTATTTGTGGAAGCGGTTTACCAGTGTGCCTGCTATTCTGAGTGTTAACATTGTAATAATTGGCTGGTGTAATGGGTGCGAATTCCCAAGCTTGTTTCGAAATAGTATCGGATAAGTGGACAATGAATGTAGAATCCAAGCCTTCTTTAAATGAGAATTTTATGTGATTGTGAATACTACTGTCCAATGGGCCGGGCAGTTTATCTGCAAGATAAAAGATTATAAGAATATAATCGAATATTTAGATATAAAATACAAGTCAAACATACTGCTTGGGGCTTCGGAGAGGTGCATGATGAGTTTTTTACTACGTCCAAAGGAGAACGGACTAGGGACTTCTTCTTCATAGAAAATAATATGATGAAGAGACAGTGAAAGACACGTATGGCCACGAGATATGTCACCAGGTTTCCCCCACAGAATTCTATGACTTGTGAGTATGAGCTCACCGCCTTCAAAGCTTGTCTGTCAACAGATATAGGTTATATTTCATTTCATTCAAGTATGTACTATAATTCATTTTAAATACCTTGTTGTCACCGTCGTATAATCGAACACCGATGTCACGACGAACATGATTTTCACACGGATGAAACCGTGCCTCAACGTATTCGAACCTGTTCATTGTGCTTGGAGGTTATGGCAGAAGTCAAGGTGTTCGTTTCAACGATTCTCGAAGAAATCACGCGATGTGGGTGGGACCACCATCAATTCTACAGTATCACGACAATCTAGGGATCTAGAATTGTTTATTGATCTATTTTTCTTTGAACACTGACCTCATAATTCGAAATTCTATGTTCGTTCGAATCCCACAATTTTTAATGGAACAAAGCAGCGATACGAGATGGGATGAGTATCATTAACATTTCGTACTGACTCTGTGACTCATCATCACCGGCAGTCTGCTGATATCAATTTTCATTGTTGTAATTTCTCCCTAGATAATAATGTTACATAATAAAAAAACTAAAATATATCAAATCAATTTTATTGTTTAGAATATCTATGTAATTGTAAGACCGATTGATAACCAGGTTTATAAAATTAATAAAATCAAAATGGCACCTCGTGAAATAATTTCCTGCTTGTATAATTTGAGAAAAGAGATATAATCAATATTATTCTTTTGTAATTTTAGGTCGATAAGGATCCAGGTTTACGAACAGTAGAAAATTGAAAGCATTAGTTGTTACTTCAAATATATATGTGTTTCGAATTTATTCAGTAAACGAATCGTGTAAATAGAACCGCAACCATGATTAACAATGATCATCTTCCGTGTGTTTATCACACGTTTGTATAGCGATTAACTTTGTCATTTGTAATATATTTTCTTCACAGTATTAATGTAAGGTGGTTGTTGTTCTTGTTTTTTTTTTTGTTGGATTGGTTTATAATTAAATACAATACAATGTTAATGTGTAACGATACACCTTTATATCTTCCGCAAGCACAAGCTCGAACGTACCTTATCTTAAGGGATATGTTACTATTGCTAAAATCAATATTTGAATCTAGACGAATCTTCCCGTTTAGTTCTTCAGTTTTTTCCCATTCAATAAATCTAGATTTTTTTAAATATAGACACATAACACCAAGATCAGGAAACTGAAGGAGTAAAAGTACACACACGATGAATACTCCTCGATGGTACACAGATAATTCACCCTTACAGTTCTCTTAGAAAAAAGTATTCCACAGACTGAATCAATTAAAACTATCGTCGGAAATCTGCTTTCCTTTCATTGGACTAATATTTACGTTTCGTCTGTTTTTGCAAAAAAATATACGAACTTTACAAAGTCAATTCATCCTTTTAAAATTATAGTTCTTTCTTTACAATAATCGATTTAATTTCTTTAGCATTTTCAGTTTCTATTTAACACGTTGACTGCTACATTTCGACATTAATTATTTTCATTGCGATATAATCGAGTAGACCAAATTTTATTAACCTAGTTTAGAACGTTCAAAATAAGATGACCTTTGCGATTTTTTCTTGAAGGAACTATGAAGATCTTTTTAAAATGTTTACGATGATTTATCTCATATTCAAGGAATATGTACTAATGTTTTGTTGTTAAAAAATGTGCAGCACATTTTTATATATATTGTATGTATGTATACACAAGAATTTGAATAAATATGTATAGTATGTATATGTATATATAGTATACCCTTTAATTTGTACCACAATAAAGAAAAATGAAATCATGAGAATTAAAGGAATGGTCGTCATAATATTTATATTTATACTTTCGGTGTAATTAATTAAATTGTTTCGACTTCGTGGGTTTTTTGAAGGGCTGATTTGGCGGTCAACGTGTTAAATAGTAGCATAATTACAAAACGTGACCGTTTTCGGAAGAAGATTGTGATTCAATGGATCCAGTCGTGTAGCATTGTCATCTATAAACGCTTTAACAATTCCCTTAAGTCCGCTCAATGTACAATAGGTGTGTTGCGACTTTCGAATGTACACTTCGAGATTCTCGAACGAATTCCCGCAATCTGATCATCGCAATACGATGGTACGCACGAGCAATAACCCGATAATGTAATTAGAAAGGGCTTGGCAAGGATTGTTCTTCGAAAAGTTTCACCTTAATCAATAAGATACAAAGATTAATGCATATACAGGGTGAGGTGAATGTGCCCTTATCATATCACAGAGAGGCGTAACAAAAATATAAAACAATTTAAACTTATATAGTACTTTTTGTATGAATCGTACACTCATGCAACGGCTACGCGTTGCGATTCGTACCAGAATGACTGGCCGTGATAGAATAAACTATAAAATGTTACAACACGATAACTTATTAGCAGTGATTTAATAACCCCTCAAAATATATGATTCGAAATATTAACTAAAAATAAAAACTGGTTGATAAAAAATATCAACCAAACACTAAATAATTGATGAAATGCTTTTCATTTTATTCTTTTTTTTACAAAATAATTAACGAAGAAAGGAATTTCCAAGTAAATTGCCACTTTTCATTAATAACATTTAATATAAATATTTCGTTTAAAAGATACTATATTCGAAATAAAATGTGTTATTTCTTGGTAGAACCCGACAGTGAAGAATAAAAATACGAAATGTCCGGAATATCTTTACGTATCGATCGCGTTTTTAATCTTCCACATATGCATTTAACTCTAAACTGGTAATGTATGAGTTGTTTCTGGAAATGAAATAGGGTCTGTTTCATAATACGTAGTGATAAAAGCGACGAAGAAAGTTCAAGCAAACGCGGATCCTTTTATTTGACCCCGTTTCCAGTCTGCGGCCATATTTTCATACTCCAATTACATTCAGCTGACGTTCTCTATAAAATATGTCATCTTTACAGTTAAAGAATTTACGTCATCAATCCTCTAAAAGCAGATTTATAAATAAGAAAATAAATAGATGAAAATTTAATGCTTTGAGGACGACTGTCACCATATTGACGGTACAAGGCTCACGCGGATCTAGTTCTAATAGTTTAACTACTTAAGTAACAAGTTCCATTATTAAATATTGTGATATATGATGTAGTTTACCAAGAAAAATATTTTTAATATTTTTCAAATCCTCTCACACTAAACGGTTGAAACAGTAAAAAGATCAAAAGAATTTGAGGATATCCATATATTATTTGCAACTTATTAAACTTACTAAAGAAAGAAGTTACTGTTTACTGGTTCTTGCAATAGATATACAAAATTTTCATTTTGCATAAACATTCGTAAGCTAGCAGTAGATTTATAATAGTTTAAAAATGAAATGTCCATTTTATTTGTAGCCCTTGGTAAACTTTAAGGAAATCGATGTTAACCCGCGAGTCCCATAAATTAATCCATAAGAATCGACGTCTCCATAATCACGCGCAGTCAACAATCACTGTAGCACAAGTATGATTATAATTTGGGAACAAGGCCAAATAGGGCGCACATTTCTATGAACTTCCTGTATCGATTTTGTGACCCGAGTCTACCGCTGCAGCGGGTCCTGCACAATTCATATACACGAAACGCATAGAAAAATGACATTCCTATAAAATCAACAATTATATTTGTGCATAATAATCTCCGTAACAATGGTTACCAATGATGTTCATTCTGGTGCGAATCGCTTAGCATTATTATTGTCATCATCACTCTGTTCGCCTGCTCTCTTTTTTCTTTTTATCCCACTTCTTACAACCTTTCACACAATTCCTTGCACTCTGTCATAGTCATCGTTCCATTCTCTCTCGTTCACTCCAATAATCCGTTTTCTTTTCCTCTCATCCGTCTATACACTCGTTCTCTTATTACACACACATTTGTTCTCTCTTTCTCTCCTGCCTCTACTTCTCTCTCTCTCTCACTCTTTCTCTCTCTTTCTCTCTCGCTCTCTGTTTCTTAATTTCGTCTATAGCTAGCCCCTGACAAAACTAAATTTCGGTAAACGAGAAGCAAGCTATTGAACGCCATCAATATTGTTCTCTCCCTGTCTTCGTTCTGCACCGTATGTAATATTTTTCAGTTTAATAGTAAACTTAGTATGTATCGTAACACGTGCACACGCGACACGCACAACCACGCTGTTGACCCCTTGTTAACTGTTTAATTAATTAATGGGTCAAGGCGCGAGTGTGGGCGTGCGTGCGAGCACCTCATAGGTATTAAGAATAAAAGATTAATTTTGTGCTGATTTACAACAGTGTTAAATGATCGTTCGACTTACATGTATACAGATTATACATTAAGTACTACGTACGAATTTACCAGCGCAGAGTGCACCGCGGGGACAACTAATTAGTCGTGGCTCACGGCGGCCATTTCTCCCCGGGATAGCTATCGTTGCCTCAATTAGGCACGCGGCTTTGATCAAATGTAATTTACAGGGTAGCCCCAAAAACGAGGCACGACGAAATATACAATTTTTAGCAGAGGAATGTTTTACACCCCCATACGATCTGTAGGATGAAAAATTCACTCATTTTCTTGTTTTAGTTATTGTGATGTTTTTTTTTATTCTGCACGTCTATGTTCCTCAGAATGAAAGTTGGTGCATTTTCATTGTTTAAATACAGTGAAACTGAAAATACAGTATTTCTTTAAACTGTAACATAAAAACAAAGTATAATCTGTTAATTTCAAGTGTAAAGCTAAAATGGGCAAATTATTATACTAGAATCTTTTATACAACTATTCTCAAGCATCATATGGGGGTCACAGAAAATTAATTTTCATTTTAAGAAATTGATCGCTTTTCATGTGTGTACAAATCGTACATGTTCTATAGATGTTAAACATAAACGCACAAAATGATATACGTATAATGGGTGAAAGATGTACACAATTTTTCGCAATAATTTTAGAAGACAAATGTTTAAGAGCATATGTTTATTTAATCTTTTCTGATTTGAATTCTGTATCCGTAGTTTTGGGGACACGCTGTGGAAAAATAGTCACGCTATTACATTCATTACTGTCACCCATTAAATTTCGATCAATGCATTGTTAGCACGGGATCTGTGTCCGAAATTTGCGGGTGACAATCTATAGGTTCGAGGTGCGGTTGGCGACTCGCCTAAAATTATAGGTCACTAAATGCAGAATATCGCATTATCACCGGCATGTAACAGATATTATATATACAGTCGGATCGATATTACTTGTCCATTCAAGGCCATTCCCATCGTCACAAGTCTCGCTGGGAATAGTTCGAAGTTCTTAACAGTAATTCAAAGTTTCTAATCTCGCTTTGGGAGCATTCTGGTTTAGAATATCGTCTTTAGGCCATTTGGGAATTTAAAAAAAAAAAATCAGGAGTCTGTTCTGCATTGATTTGTTGTATACTTGTTTACTATCATCTGGAGCATACAATTATATATTTTTTTCACCCATAGTACTTAAAATTGTACGAGCTGCAATTTTTTTTAACAAGATCTGTTTAAAAAAGGAAGCGTTTCATTGAATGACACGACTGTAATAATTTTGATAATTCGAAACAAAAAATGAAGTAGGATTTTTATTAGTATGAATGTAACTATAATGTAGACAAAAATTAATAGGCTATCTTATTGTTCAAAGAAATGGTGACAATCTGAAGCTTTAGTTTTGATTTCTTAGCCTCTCTGGCCTTTCGAATAGTCAAAGAATTAGACGAAATTTTCCGAAAATATTTCTGGAAATTAGAAGAGCTCCTCGACCAGAACACCCCCTTAATTGCTAATTAAAATTATCGGACTTATTCGTAGGGTGATTAAGCACAAGAATTTTTGTTGTGAACGCAACAGTTCTTGCATAATCGTATTCCAAAGTGAAAGTGATACAACTTCATTCAACGATGATCTTTTTTTCGATCGGGTAAAGATAAAATAATCCGTCCAATTTGGCTCTCAAACATTTTTTTTTACAAAATTTTTTATCTCTTTGATTAGAACACCGTCGAAGCCGCAGTCTTTTAAAATTATGCACGGCTTCGATCGCCTGCATAGATCACGATTAATCAGAACGATCCCCGCGGATCACTTTGCGCGCAACGATGTAAACAGCGATGGGCGCGGTAGGGGCCCCTCAGTTGCCTGCTTCTCCCACCAACCTCTCTTTCATGCAGCGCGCACCCTCGATGCCCAGCGGTGCGGTGCGGTGGCTCGTGCCTTCGTTTCTCCCCTCGTACGTCTCTCTATGGCCGACAACGATGGCACGAGGCACCGCTGCGCAACGAAGGTGTGCGTTATACGAAAGAGAGGTTGGTGGGGGAAGTTCGGCAGATCCTTCTTGTCCGCGGCGGACAAACTTGCCCATCACTGATGTAAAGATACATATCGTCCACGATGGATCATTTACAAATATATTTACGGAGTTAGTGAGAATTCAGCGATATTAGTCCCATAGTAAGTTGGCGATAGAAAAAACCTGAATAAGTTCATAAGTATGGATTTCAAGTAGTCTGTGTTTATGACAAAAAATGTATAGTATAGAGTGTAAAATTCTCTCGTAATGGTATCTATAATATATCATCGTAATGTATAGATGTATATGTATATACATGGTATCCGTGTAATGTGTGTCTGTCTGTCCGTGTATGCATGTACGTGCGAGAATCTCTGTGGTATGCCTGTGTATACGTGTGTATACGAAGGATCGATTTTTTAAGTTAAGTATAATCGTGTACGAAGAGGTACAAAATTTATAGGTATAGAATAGGCTATGAGGTCCGAAGGGCTATCTAATTCATTCGATTCGCGCAGACGATCCCGTTGGCAGCGATTCACTCGAAATCCGCCATTTTTCAATTAATCATTTATTCTAAACTTCAATTCATCTCCTCATGTCCTTTCTAACAAATCAATTTACTTCTCGACGCTCAGTTTTCAAAATTCACCTCTGGGAATTATGAATTTTCGCAAGTATACCGAGTGTTGGATCTTATCGGGGCTCTGAAAGTGAATATTTTATATATTAATAATATGCGATAGTGACGTTATTTGGAAAAATTACAATGCTGTATTTATCCAGATTTTACCCGATTTTTATTAAATGTATTTCTATGCTTGAAGAAATAAAAAAAATGGTAGTAATTTATGATGAATAATATTACAACATTAGTTAAATTCATGAAAGAATTATTTCCTGTAATTTGTCATTTACAATCTCAATAATCGAAAATTGTGGAACTCACTTAAAAATATTTGAAGAACATTGATTAATGAAAATGGAGATCTTAAGCCAGCATAATCCAATTCTTTTTTACGAAATGAGTGAAGTATTGTTCTAGGATCATTCATATAACTATTTAAGGGTTGTGTGAATAAATGATACAAAACATACGAAATGGGAATATTGTATGATCTATTTTTCAAAAGAAGAAAAGAAGAAAACGTTGAGCATAGCAAATATACAACTACCAATGCCATGTACACAAAGTGACAAAAATTATATGTATAGAATGAAAGTGTCGAATGTCTTCGTTTTGTAGTTCAAACATCCTCGAATTCAGAGGGTCAATTTTCCCATTTTCCGAGCCGAAAAGTAAACTCATTCAAACAACAGTAACATATCACTGATCAGTGCCATCTGCCAGCGTTCGTGCAAACAAATATCCAACGGGACCACAGCCGAGCGAATGCTAGGATCAAGTCGACGCGAGAATTTCATAAAACACTACCTCTCGTTACAAACAACCGGCAGCGGTTTCGCAATCGACCCTGCATCGTTAGAAGATTGTATAGTTCGGCCGAGAGCCGGTCACAGTTTCGTTTTATGAGAATGAATGAAGAATGAAACTCGCCGACGATCTCGGCGACAGGAGAATATGTGGGAATCACGAAGGCAGATCGTGCATGTATGTCGATGAGGGAACAAGAAGAAGAAGAAGAAGAAGTCGAAGGTATATAGTATACCGATGATGAGAGGGAATAAACGATCTTGCGAATCGTTTCCTTTTTCAGGATAGAGAACACGAACGGGGATTGAGATCGATCGTCCACGTCTCGAAGAGAGTGTTCTCCATGTGGGAGCACGTCGTTAATAAACTCTGTACAAACATTAACAGTCCATTTGAGAACAACATTTCGATAGTTTACATTTCGATAAAACCCTGAATTAGAGCTTGTATCATTCATAAATACAGCGGGAATCGCGCGTGATCACTCTCATTCGCGCGAATCGTCGAAACACCTCTCTCTCTCTCTCTTTCTCTCTCTTTTTTTTTGGTTTTATTTTTTCAAACCCTTTTCTTTTTAATCAGCGGCACGAGGAACGAAGAGCGACGTTTTGATATGCCGAAGTGAAAGAATACAATGTTCAATGAATAGACTGCGGATCATATGTATGCATTTATAACAAAAATTAGTAGATGGAATACAAAACTACGAAGAGATTAGAAGAGTTTAACACTGAACCTACCAACTCCGGTCAACTGACCGGTTCCAGATTATTCATTTTAAAATTGTTGGAATTATAAAGACTCTAATTGTCATTCTTGTAAACATTGTAAAGCACCGCATCTCTTTTCGTCACTTTCCGTGCTCTGTGGGTTTCGCGTTAAAAACATCTTTACATTATTTTCGAATTACAAAATGTTTCAAAGAAAACATTCGTTTTTATCTTACTTCTGTTCCTTGCTTAGAACATTTTTGCATAAAGATACGCAGTCTAGTGATAAACAAGAATTCAAAGAACGCATCATCAAATAGATAAATAAATGTTTTCCTGTTTAGTGTTGAAACAGGAGCGTTTTTAGCTATTGTGTGGGTCTATAACGACTCATTTGAAACAATGAAACAATTGATGATTGTTTCAGAAGGTATGAGAAGTGATCCACTTGTCTAATTTGATCAAATAAAATGCGAGTAATGTAAATTTTGGTTGATTTGTTGATCGGTGCGTGAAGAATACGGAGTTTTTGGAAAATGCGGAACGAATAGCGATCAGAATGTCGTCTTCATTGGCCTTGGCGTTCATCGGCCGTATATAAAATATTAATATAAATATTTGAGCCTCGTATAGGGAACCTTGTAGTCGCTGTGAAGGTTCTTTTGAACCTTGGAGGGACGCGCAATGGCGAGCGACGATGTAGATCCGTTTAGAGCCTATAGCGATTTTGTGCCTGACGATGATTATTTTTTTGTTTTTCATTTTCTTTATCTTTTTGATATTGATATATCAGTCTGAAAACGATCAATAGCTCTGTGGCTCGTGCATCTCCGTCGATTGTCCTCCTTGTTTTAATTCCGTTTTTGTTCGTCTTCTGTCCTAATTGCCGCGGACACGTTCCAAGCGAGTTCATCATCACAGAGTCGTCGTTCTATTTTTTGGTTTTTTAGTTTTTTATCGTTTTTGAATCTTACATTTAAGCGACACAACATATCATGCATTTCCATTTAGTTACACGTACGATAGGATACGAGCTTTGACATTGATAATACCATTTATTCGGAAATGATGATGGATCTTAAATTGTTCAATTATCATTTTGTGTATGTATGTGTGTTGTTATCTTTTTTTTTTTGTTTTTCTAGCTCCAACGTATCGGTTGTACTTACTGTGTAGGGGTACTCGCAGGGGCGTGCAAAATTTAATTTTTGAGAAACAAGAATTATTTTGCGTTGCATGCGTGTTAATTAAAATTTCTTGCATATGTAAATTGATAATATAGTGCAGCGAGATAAAATAAAGATAGTAGAACCGTCATTATTTTTTTACTAAACTTCCAAGATCAGCAATTTGACTCTGCATTTTTCTTTAATTTTCCCGTACCCTGTGCACTCAGATCAATTTTATTTCAATAATACTATTTAGCAATGTTCTATAATGTTCAATCTTTGATGTTTTAACTAAAAGGCTATGATCTATTCAATAAATCACGGCAAAGCTCTCTTTTTGGGGATTATTTAATTTATCAGGGTGTAAATTCCTTTGACCCTAATATGTTCTTCATCTTTCCAACCTAATTTATAAAGGTAAACAATTAAATTTGTAATTTTGGCATCTTACTCGAACACCAATCGTCATCTACATGTGCCGACATTAGTTTTTCGTACATTCAGCAGCAATTTTATTGCCCACAATTCAGATAAAAAAGAAACTTTAGATATATTCCCCATGACATCTCATTTCCGATCAACTCTCTACTACCTTCATTCTATCTCACTTTTACCAAGCTTCCTCAATTAATTTCGCAAACGCCATGCGAAGACATAATCAATTGAAATAAAGCGATTGCACGCCCTTGCTACTTGTTAGAGTATAAAGGAGAACGGTGTAGCGCCGGACACCCGGGTAAGTCGCTTACATAGTTAGTTACAACACTAATGGAAAAATGTCGTGAGGTTTTGAGGCCTTAACATGTTCAGCACCCTGTAAATTCACCATGTATGTATGTATGTAATTCGCCATGTGATGCGTCTCAACGAAATGGACGAACGCTCTTTGTCAATCTTACGATAGCGAACGCAACGACTAAAGCTTTTCTACGGCACTTTGGCTACGCCACCGAAAAAAACTAGAGTATTCTATGCGAAAAGTCGGACAACATTACCGTTCTCCAAGTATACTTCACGACCGTAATGGACACATTAATCGTCCCTACATTTCTCGTCGGTTTTCGATCGACAGAATTCACTTTCTTAGATGATGCCATTTGGCAATCGGATGTCTGATGTTCGTCAGCATCAGGGTCCAGTGCTGCAGTGCCTTTCCGGTTGACGTGGGACCAACTATAATATGACCCACCGAGTATGGCTTCGAGCTTATGCTCTGGTCTCCGCTTACCTCTGCCACGGTCAGTCTCAGCTGGATGTTCTGAAAGCAAAACGAATAAATACGTGTATTCGCTTCTGGCCATGGTTGATGGAATGATCGACGTCGTGATCGAGAACATGATCAACCCTTCTACAGTAGAATGATGAAAATGTTCGCCATTTTGTGTTTTTAAATATGTTTACCGCCTGGTAGAAAATATTCGATCAAAGTCTAGTAGGTACCACCAGTGAAAGTTTATTTAGATGACTGGTAAAAATGAAAAACTGTGTTTGCTGTATATTAGTAGTGGAATATTATGGCGGTTTTCAAGAAAAATGTATATTGATAAAATGATGAATCGCCATGTTGTCTTATTGCATATGAAATAATTTCTCGATTATATTCTGTATATTTTTTGTTTCTAGATAAAAATTGTCTGTACTGATTTCAAGATCAAGTGCTAATTAGAAGTTTTTCATAGTTTGGATAGGTTGGGGTTGGTATACTGATGTTCTTGAATTTTTTTAATGATCCTACTGTTTTGTATTTCACATTTCGATGTTCTTCATAAATGCACAAAATCTACAGTTTATTTACAATATATTTTTTAATAGAGAATGTCAAAAGAATTCCTCTGTCATTTAGGGATGATTCAACCCCTTCTTAAATCAGTATAAAATGTCCCCACCCTGTCACTTGTAAGAAAGCATACATATTCCTTTTTGTATTAATATTGTCTTCATACATGACGTATTTTATCATGGTGTACGCCTTTTTATTAACGAAATCGTCTTCATCTTATTCATTTCCCCATTAAGTATACGAATAATTACGGTTACAGACGCTTGATAGAATTGATAGTTATCTTTTGCCAGGGTAGTAACAATAAGCTTGAAGAAATTCGTGTAGACATTGTACAATTTTCTTTGCTCTACAGAAGAGTTGATTTCTTTGCTTACGCTGACCACGTTAAATAATTTACGTAACCCGTACCGCGAGAATATTGGTGGGCACGTTAAAAGTAATCGACTCGTTGAAAATTGGACTGTTCTCTGTTTTCTTTATGGACGTCTTCTTTTTGTGGATCTTCTTCCCATGTTGCATTAGGTACACCTTCAAAACACAACACACAAAAGAGATTTTAATAGACGAGACGAAATTAAACACATTGTAGAAGTTTACAGGAAATTCAACGTACAAAAATTGAAATTGATTGATCGGAAGTTCTGGTGAACTTCTTTTTTTTTGCGAGTTTGTATTCATTCTTCAGGAGCTTATAGAATATGCTAGTCGGTGTAATGCAGGCTTAATCTCCTGAATGTAGAGTATTCTGCGGACATACCTTAACGAAGAAACTCCCTGGCACACTACTGCCGCGTAAATTCCTCGCCTGCACGACAACTAAGGTGAGTCGTTCAGCAGTCGGCAAGTAGGTCAAAGAGAAGAATAATTCACCTAGCCGCGGTAGGGGCCCTGTGAGATTTAGCCAGGTGGTCGACGGCGGCCTTGGTGGTGGCTCCAGTTGAAAGGTAGCTACACCTATTAGGGTGTCGTTATCATCTATACTGGAGTACACCTTAAACATTCAATTATTTCAACGATGTCAACACTGCTGGCTATACTTTCGATAATTCGTCTTCCATTTTACAACGTGTTTTTCTTGTTGTCAACTTTACTGGCAGCATTTATATTTTAGACAATTCGTCATTTATTTTTAGACTTTCACTGTCAACTTTAATGACTGTATAATGTTTTGAACTATTCATCAGTTATTTTAGACAATCATCGTCAACTTTACTGTAAGTAAATTTATTGTAGGTATTTATTGCCAACCCAGCTGTGGTTGTTCAATATTTTAGATAATTCCTCAGTTGTTTTAGACAATTGTTGTGTGAACTGCATAGGCTGTACAATATTTTAAACAATTCGTCGTTTATTTCAGACAGTTATAGTCAGTTCGACTGTTTGTGCAGTATACCCCATAATAGCACCTCGATAGAGATCTTTAACATTGTAAAGAGGAAGCCTGCATTTTACTATAACAGTTTGACGAATACTTACTTCAATAAGCAGCCTGCCAATAGGAGGACCTGGAAGGGCGATCAAAAAGTTATGGTGGTAGCTGGGCGATGAACTCCCTTTATATAATCTTGTTCTTAGGTCCTGGTCCGTGTAAATTGTGCCTGATAACAGGGATACTCTGCAAAGTGAAGCGTTCTTGTTAATTATGCACGAACTATGTGTAGTCTGGTTCAACTAGTGACGGGCTTCAAACTGTCTCACGAACCCTTCAATTATCTTGCGCGTTACGAAACCGGTCTTGACAATTTCTTTTAAAAATTCTTCGACATCTCAATCAAGAACATTTTTAAAAACAACCCTTAGATTTGACACATTCATATATTATATACAAATATACATAGAATTCGCTAAAAGAGGGGTTTGAACCCTTTTTAAATCAAATCACAAACCTTTATTCCTAATCTAATAGAATTTTAATTCTGTTTCATCTACATACGTGAAACGGAATTGTGTATTGAACAACTAAGTATAAAGAACGAAACGAAGGAGAAAGTTCAGTGAAGATTTGTTTTACACATTTCTTGCAAGTAATAATTTCTATAAAAATTATTTACTGTCGCGAAACAATAAAATTGTTCGAACGACTGTCAACAAAGGGTCCACAGAGGGTTAAAGTCTCCGAACTGCGAAATGATATGATACTAATGCTATATTAGATTGCCAAGAGTAGAATCTTACTTGGCATACGTGTTTTGTGCAGGTTCACCGTCGGGGGTGATGAGGCCCCTTGCCTCGAGGATCATGACATAAAGATTAACCCTGTTGTCAGCCCCACGGTCGATATACTGAACGCCTATGCTGACTTGCCCGACGATAGGCGGTTCTTCGAGGTCACTGATAAGAACACTGGTGTCCGAGCACATGCTCTCGACGCTCAATGCTCTCTTCAAGGTCGATTCATCCGGCGGTGGTTCCGGCTCTGGCGCCTGCGGTCCGCGACGATTGCAGGGACTGATTCCATTGTAATCGTTCATTGTATAATTCGTCATGAACGCCTCCTCCCATAAATTAAATTTGTTCGATAATTATTCCTCACGACACGAGCGTCTCCGGTTGCTTCTCCAACCCTCGCGCGCTCCTCAGCCCAAAAATCAATTCATCTTCTCATAGATAATGTAAAATGTTTAATTTATGATTGTATTGCAAGGAATATTTTTTTAACCTCTGGACTGCAAACTGTATATTTACACACCCTCGCAGGGTCATTAATACATACGAAAGATGTATACAGACTCCTGTACGACACGATCAAAAAATTGTTTAAAAAGACTATTGAACATGTTTCTTCTGACGCAGTACGTGTTCAGTCGTTTTAAACAATTGTTTGAACATTCACTGAGGATAGTATACTATCTTTTCAAATCGTCTTTCGATTGCTGGATTGATTGGAAGATTGAAATTTTGATCAGTATTTGCAGCAATACCGTTGCTCGAGAGTGCACAGCAAAAGTTCTGAGGAGCATATGAGAGTGAATAGTATAGTGCTGCCTGCTTAACAAACCTGCGTCCATTAAGCGAACACGACTATCATTCCTGACGCCTAGTAAGCACTTGGGAATTGCCGAAACAAGATACCACATCGTGTGAGTGAATATGACTAAAATCGCTGACGAAAACAATTCTCCATTTACATAAGAAGAAACTCGAATAGTAAAAATCTGAACGACTGATCGGCTTAACCAGTAACAAGTTTCATTAAGAATGATTAAATGAAAAATTCCATAGTGAGTTGTGCCGAGTGCGTGCTAGGCATGGTATATGTCAGGAATTCGAGTATATCGAATGAGGAGCTGGTTTGTACCTGAGATGGTCTGTGTTGCATTGGCATGTCGTCGAGCACGCTGCCAAACTCCTGGCTGTCCCGCATTCTGCAAAACATGCTAATTGATCACAGCGTTAATCGTTTTCTTTCAAGAGCACGCGGTGGATAAACGGAGACGGCAATTAGGGGATGCTTACCTGAACATGCTCGTGTCCTCAAGCTCGTTCAGCTCGTTGAATATGCCGTTCTGTCTCTCCATGCTTTTCCTCCTTTGTTCGATACTATTCAGAATGTCCTGGAAACAATCCTCGTTAAGCGCAGTTCTCGAATTCACCTTAATTTAATGCACGTCGTCTGATCATTGAAAATAACTTTGTTTTGATCGTCAATCGTCTTTATCCGAAAGAGACTCGAAGAACAAGCTGATAAAATTATGTAATACAACATTCTTGTTACTGTCAAGAAGTCAACTAATGAAATGTTCAGCAACATATGAGGAGTTGACAAACACACCTCTGAAGTCCTCGTAAAGCTGGGATCTGTCTCGTAGGCGTAGATCTCGTGATTGTGTTCTTTGAGTAGCAATGGCGACGGTGGAGGGTTTTGTAAACTATTGAATACCTGTCGAATAGTTTACATGATTAATAGGATTTCACAATATAGAGTCAACAAATTTTGTACGGGTAACTCTACCTCTTGCGCAGTTCTTTGAGCTTCCATGTTCAGCTCGGGACTATAAAGATCGGAGCTACGTTTAGAACCATCGACGCTTAACACGTCGGAATCATTCTCTGCGTAGAGGTCTTGCATATCGCTCTGCAACGGACTGGGGATATTATCCTCTATTAATGACGGA
This sequence comes from Lasioglossum malachurum, assembly GCA_028455605.1. Classification (NCBI taxonomy): domain Eukaryota; kingdom Metazoa; phylum Arthropoda; class Insecta; order Hymenoptera; family Halictidae; genus Lasioglossum; species Lasioglossum malachurum. The sequence goes on along the minus strand of CM052314.1, from coordinate 12,333,169 downwards.
AATCTCGACGGAGAAGAGTATTGTTCGGTTTGCTGCGGCGGGGAATGGATCCAACTACGATCAAAGGAAGAATCAATATTAATAATAACGTTCGATGTCTAACGTTAACTATATTTTAATGAAACCTCGATGAACATATTCGTGACATTTTTCTGGTTAAAACGTTGCCCAAACACGACACAATGCAGATCCTATTTGCTTGTTCAATTCACAATTCACTAGAACCTCTACCATCCGAACCGATGGCATCTGAATTCTCCATTATCCGATTATAAACAATACAATCCCAAGATTGCAAAGATTTAATCTGACACTGTAACTGAATAACTGTTCTATTATCCGAATACACGGATTTCACTCATCAGCTCGGATGATCGAGGTTCAGTGATAACGTGGATTAAACAAGTAAATATGATCCAAACTGTGTCATGTTGGTTGTCACTTTATTCAGAATAATGTCCCGAGTACAGTGTAGTCGGTAAATGTTACACAAAAGAATCGTTGGAAATAGAAGTGTTATCACAGGGTTAGCATCGTCTCGTCGATACTGTGTTTACTGTGATATATCTAACGCTGAAGTTTTTACAGGACGATCGAACGGAACGTACTTGTAAAACTTCAACTTGTCGATAGAATTCCCCATGGAGAACAGTCTGAGAGCGTTGAATATCCTCTCGCCGGTAATCTTCCCGTTCTTCTTTGGCACATCTTGCAGCGGATCCGGCGGAGCAGGCGGCGGCGGGACTGGGCTGGGCGTCGAGTCGGTGGTGAAGTTCATCATATTGATCGGATCTGGGATCGTGTCTTCGAAGAGACCGTGATCCTGATCGATCTCGTTCATCGTTTCGTAAACAGGAAGATCCGGCAAGCTGCGTATGCACTGAGAGACCTTCTGCAAGCCCTGGGACTCTCTGAACAGGTAAGACGAGTCGATCTCGTCTTGCAGGCTGCAGCTCCTGAACGGTTTCATCTCCATGCTCTGCAGCTCGTTGTTTGTGCGATCTAGATCGTTTCCGAGGTTTTGGGTACTCTGCAGCATCTTCGGTAATGAACCAGGCTCGTAGACTGGCTCCATCACCGACTGGCTGATGGTCACCATGTGGTTCCTCTGGAGCATATCGTAGCTGCCGTAGCTGCTGTTCCTGTCTTCTTCCATGTTGCCGTTCATTGTGCCCATAGTCCCGTGCATACCGTAATGGACCCTAGAAGACTCCATGCCCGCGTCGAACTGTCTGTAAGCACAGTTACGTTAGTCGATCTGTTCGAACTTCGACTCTGATTGCGTCGGAACAAGTTAAAGGAAGACTGTCCTGTTTGAACGAAAGATTCAATTTAAGACGGTGGATCCGGATCAAATCAATCAGTTCGATTCAATCCAACAGTAAACTTGTTTTGTATATCAACATCAATCAATCTTTGAAGTTAGATACCCAACTTCCTGTTTTCCAATAAATCCGAACATCTTAAAATTCTCCACTAACAAGTTTTGGATCGAATCTGTCGATTCTGAATGAGTACTGTTTGTCGTCGTCTCGGTTTTGTCGTGATTGGCCGTTTACGAGTTCGAGTGGTGGTTTGTAGGCGTGTCTGAAATTGTCTGAAGGAGTAGGAAGGGATGAAGCTTTGTCGTTTCGTTAGGTTGATACCCGTATGTTTGGGTCGTGATTTCAGTAGGTTTGTAGGTTGTGAACGGTTTGATCGTTACCTGTAGGGACTGCACAAGCTGTCCTGCTGCCTGCGTTCTTCCTCGAGCTCGTACATCAGCCGAGCGTCCATGTGAAACGATTCGGGGGTCGGGCCGACCTCCTCATACCTAAACGCAGTCTCGTTCGAGGCTTCGTGGACGTTGTAGCTCGACATCGGCGGGGTCTGGAAAAGGAAGACGGACGGCTCGGCTGGTCTCAAGGGAACCGAGGGTCTTTGCATCGGTGGAGGCGGAGTTAATGGACCCGTGCCAGACTCGTGCATTCTCAGTCTGGTGCTCGAGGTCTGAAGTGGCGACAGCCTTGGTCGAGCGGTTGACCTTGGTTCGGGCGCTGGTCTCAAAGGTTGCGGCGGTATTTTGCTGTCGGCGGTGCTCCGGGGCAGATCCCTGTCCACCAATTCGAATCTGCAAGCATCGACTCCCTTCGATATCCAATCATCCCACCTGTCACCGTCGTTCGCTTTCGCGAATCACCTGGAGACCGCCCTTTCCGATTATTTTTACTGTGACTTTCGCGTGTAAGCCATGTCCTTTTGGAATTTAAATATAAATAATGTTCGATATTGTAGCATCATATTCAGTGCGAAGCAGAATTGGATCAATGGAACCAGTTCTCCAGAAAAATCATTGCTCCCGTGTTTATGAAAACAAGATCGCGAAAAGCTCATGGGACACATGATTTCACATTAACCTCTCGCACTACGATTTATTTTACGGTAGCAGTGATTACAACTTCTTCGTCGAGCTTCGTAACTTCTCGGAAGAAGAAGAAGAAGAAAGTTTATATTTATGCTTATGTCGACTATGTATGTATTGACAACAAAGCAGAATTTTATTCTGTTCGAGGCTGCATGCTATAGTGCAAGGGGTTGATCCGAATGTAAGAAACGATGAAGATTTTGATTCTGTTATATTGAATTCACTAGTTACAGGGTCTAATACGTCGACTCAAACTTTCATTGCGAAAGTATTGCTGTCCTTAACCGACATAAAGTCCTCGACCGAACACCGGCCGACCGGTTTCCAGATTAATGACACCATTCCGTTCGAACGTCTTCGGTCTGAACTGACGATATAAATATACGTGTAATCCGCGGCCATTGTTAAAGAACGCAGCAATCGGCCCCGTTACCTTCTATAAGCTCCCTGCGCGTCGAGCCTGAGGTCGCTGTCGCTATGAAACAGATGCTGAGACGTGTTTCCGGTTTGCCGATACAAGCCAGGAATTGTCTGCGCCGTTGGATATTGTGCTTTCACCAGGCTAACCTGCGAATCAGCATGACGGAACGATTGCCACAGTTTTTTTTCTCACGATTCGCCTACTTCTACAGCCTTTTGTAATCTCCGCGTGTAATGTCAAGGACGAATCGGCAACGAGAAAGCTTCGTTCGACTGGCACAGATGCAAAACGTGGACAAACTGATGAGCTCACAACTGATATTGAGTATTGCATTATTTGAGAAAAAGTAGTCTGAATATATGATACTGTTGACATTGGAAGTACTAAATTTGAAGTTACTCATCCTAGATTTCTTAATTTACATTGGTTCAACTATGATATATAGTTTTATTAATTTTTGTGTGTATTGCAACATGAGTGATGTTAAATCTTGATGAGTACACTCTTCGAATTTTTGGAGCACACTAAATATGTATATATATGGATTGATTGTTTGGTGCTTCTAACATTAATACCGATGCGACGTCGCGAAGGTGTCTCTGTAGGAAATTATTGAATAATTGATTTCATTCATGTGCGTACTATAATTAGAGCGACGTCAATCATTAACAAGTACACTCTAGTGATCTTTACAACGAAATATTGACTGTTCAGTACTTCTAGTTTTAATAGAAATATCACAAAAAAAGTTTCTGCAAATTATTTAAAAAAATTATTTTGCCTCCAAGAGTACACGGAGGGGTCATTGTTGTACATTAACGAACTGAAATTGACATTATAAAGTGCATAGCTCAGAAAAGTCAATACCGCAGTATCCGCTGATAATCATTAACTCCCGGGATGATGGAACTTAGGTCCATTTTGATTCGGCGTTACAAACCTTTATAACAATCTCGCTGTTTTTGATTCGTATAAAAAGCAAATCGATTCTTTGTCACACGAGGAAGCCAGAAAATGACCTTGTCACACGAGAGTGCCAGAAACCGGACTTGTTAAATGAAACTGCTTCTCTAAATTGTTGTTGATGTAGTTTGTGGTATGACAATCGATTTCGTGGATATGTACCTTCTCTTCCCGAGGTGCCCACAGCCAAGACAGTCTTTGTCGCCATTCCTCGCAGACGTTCCATACGTTCCTAGGTCCCCATTGCCATCCAATGCGATACCTGAGGTGGTGTAATACACAAAGTATTATTACGTTAAGGCCTTTCCGTTCGGCAGCTTGGGGGCCGTGGGCGGGGGCTTTTAGAGATGCTGCGAGCTGTTATGTTAGATGCTGCGGCCGATAATCATGTTTTCCTAGTGAAACTTTCGGGACAACGGCGTGGGAATTGGATTACTGGGTCAGTCCGCTTGAACTTTGATTTTATAGAATGAAGTTGGGTACATTTTGACCCAGATTTTCTAGTAGCCAGTTTAAATAATCAGCTACATATCGAGTTTAAAGAAGAGGGTTTAAAAATATATAAAAGAATTATTGCGTCAGACAATGGCCTAACAGCATCCGTCATAATGTCATCAAAATCGTCATCAAAGGATTGTCAGGCGACTCCATTTTTCCATGTTGAGAGGTGTTCATTCACATGGATCGTTCGAGTATCGCGAGAGCCTAATGGCAAGCACGTGGTACTATGCTATTATTAAGTGAAAGGAGATGCGAGGTTGTCAAAGGGGTCACAGGGAAAATCAATTTGAGTAAATGCGGCACTAAAGCGGGGGTAAAATAAAATTTTCACCTCCGCCCCCGGGTAACAGTCGCTAACGGATCCGATCCGGTGGCGGCGCGACGCGCAGCCCAGCTCGCTTTTTGCTGAAACTTTTACGCCCGTCGTCGGCCGATATTTATTTTATCGCCCGGCGTTAGGATGGGAACGCCCGATAAAGGTATAAATTCTAATTCTTGCCTAGCTGCCTTTAACGCTAAGCGAATTTCACGGCGCATATATATATGTATACATATACATGCATATACATACATACATTATACTATACGATGCTTGATACGAGTCCACGGTTAAACGTCGATATATCGAGCCGTTTGAGATGTTGCGGTGCGCATCGAACGCTCATTTCCACCCTCATTTTTATGCAGGCCGAACCATAATTGTCGACTTTCATTGCCGCAGAAATTGCGACGGAAATTAATGCGCGAACAATTCGAGATTAATCTCGCGATATCGCGACGCTGTAAATTGAAGAGTTTCATAAAGCGGCAATAAGGTGCCAGCTTCGGTTTTACTACGTTTTTCATTTTTGTTGTGCATTTTCTGTTAGTTGAGAATGGAATCTTTCTTTCTGTGTAAAAAGAAATTAGCTTCTTGTAGATTGCGGATCGCATTGCCTTTTTAATGTGTTTCGTGCAATGAATGGTAGTTCTACATAGATTGCAGATTTTATACATTTATGACAAAAATGAAGCCTGAAAAACAGTAGAAATATCAGACTATTTGAACAGTACGATTATTAGACTTTTTATACGTAATACAAATTGTTTCCGTCAAAAAACATTTCCGAACAAATCCCTCCTCAGTAAATCTCATAGACATTTTAAAAATTTACCGAACACTCACTCAATATTAAAATTAAAGAAAATAAAGTCGCGAACTAAAAATTACTACATCGTAGACAGTCCGACAAATTCAGTCATTTTTATCTTTCTCGCCTCGATCTACGCCAGAAATTCTTTCCGCAAGGTGTAGCATCGTTCCACCGAGTACAGTGATAGTGTTGTATCCCGAAATTTGCATTCTATGAAAATGCACAAGTTGTGTTCGCCGATGCCACCGAAACTGCACGCGAGTCACTCGGTACAGCCTTTCCTCGCGTTGCACGACGGCGAATAATTCTCGAATTACATTTTGCGGAGGTTCCCGTGTTTCCCGGCGTTTTCTCGCGTTACATAACGGTGTACGAGGACTGGTGAACGCAACACATGCAACAGGTTAAAGGGTCATTCAAGCCACCAATTGTATCAGAGACTTCTTATCTACCCTTTCCTCTGTGTGGCTGGAGTTTATTCTTCTCTCTCTTCTCACGGAGGAACGTTCTCTCGAAACGGCCACGGGAACGTTCCTCCGAGCAACTCGACCCGCAGCACAGAATGAGAAATTCTGCCTGCAAACGATCGTCGTTGTCAGATTCATTAAACTATCACGGATGCGTCCGCGCCTGAGAAATGGTAATAATGGTAATCGTGAGTCGATATTCTCGAAACTCCGGTACCTGACTTTATCGAGAAAATCGCCTTGACGAGGAGAAAAACGTGTTGGACGAAACTGGATGGTGGATACTGTACGAGTAACAGTCTTTTTATTTCTTCCGGACGTTTTTCTAACTATGCGGTAACCGATAACACTTGATACAAAATCGATACCCCGTAATACGTCGATAAGAACAGGTACCTATGCGGGGCCTGATAAGTGGAGGGGACACGAATCCTATACGATTATCATAAAATCCTGTCTATGGTTTACTTTAGATCATTTTGGCTGCTGCGATAGTGAAAAGGTTTAATTTACAAATAATTTGACTGAGCAAATCAAAATTATTATCTAGTAGTAGAAGCATAAAGTAACGTCTAGTGTGACCACTACATGGAATTTTGAAATGGTTGGAGGTAACGGTAAAGGATTAGCACGAGGTTATCGCGTTTGGTAAGTTGCAGGTTGTCCGCTGGAATGCGGAATTGTTAAAATGGCGTATGTATAATCACCTTCTGCAGAGAGCCAGAGCTGCACCAGCCACGACGACAATGACCAAAGCCACCCCAAGACCGGTGAGTGTCCAGCCCATCCTTCTTAATACCAAATCTGGGCTCAACCGCAAATCCAATCAAACCGCCGAGCCTGAAACACACGGAGTAAATCCATGGGGAGCATGATCCGATTACAGTTACAGAACCAAGATTACCCCGGGATTAACAATCCTTACGGATACCCCATGCGCCGTTAGTTTATTCCATTCTATACGGGCGCGGCTTGTATATTTCAGTTTATACACTGATATCCGACCGGATAACACTGAGAGCCACTCGTCATACCATTACGAAACGATCGATCCGGTGAACAGCCATCGATTCCTGTTTACTGGAATCTTTGACCACCAAACGTTCCCTTTGTTCCGTTAAAATTAACTTTATCGGCCGTCGTATCCACTTTCAAACACGCGGCATCAAATCACTTTAGAAGCAATACGATGGTTTGTTTAATACTTCTAGTGCCAGAAACATAATTTATTTAATGAAATAAAAGTTGGAAGAAAATACTCTCTCAATCTTCATTCTTAACAATGTCAAAGTTCATTTATAAATTTGGAACAATAATTTGATCTCCCATTTCAGACTGAACCCTTATCACTCTTAATCAGCCACTACCTATTGTTGCTTGTTATGGATTTAGACTATTAAATATTTACTTTATTACATTAAAATTGACTTTTTAAAAATGATGGTACTTGAAATTAACCCAACAAAATTTTGAATGACCTCAATGAACATATATAAAAGACAACTCTGTCACACACAAATGGATCAGCCAAGAGGCCATCTTGGAAGAATCACGAAAAATCATGCAGACATCCGATGGACCAGTATCGTCATTAAATATTCGAAATATGTCGCGTTAGAAGCACGTATTCTGGCTCGTGACAGACTGCCTATGCGGCGATAAGGGCAGTTTCTGAGGGTTCTTCACTCTTCTTTGCTACGCCGTCCATGTACTCCCCGCTAGCATACATACGTACATAATGTATGCTCGGCCGTGGTATATAACGCATGTATTCGTAACACGATCTATTCGACCGAAAACGCGCATACAGCCGCAAACACACGTCGATACACACCTCGAGGGCCGGTAGTACACGGATTTGTGCATGCACGCGAAGAAGCAGCGACGTCGAAAGGCGAGATCGAGGATCCATCACGACGTAGCGAGAGACGAAACCGTCGGCGAATGGGGAGTCTAATTTTGCGGCGGAGTTTCTTGCGAATCGTGGAAATCTTTTTATGTTCCCGGCACCAGAGAGCACGATTTGCCTAAGAACTTTCGCGCAGGGGAGATTTTATCGCTCGCGGTGGGGGCTGCTTCCCGATGAATATCCACCGCCCTACAATCCTCGACAAATTCCACCGGCTAGTTAACGTTATGCCCCTGCGCGAAACGCTTCCTGCGACAATCGCTCCAAACGACAATCCCTCAAACGATCTCGAAGTTTCCGGTCATCTGATTTTTCTTTAATTCTCTTGGTCTCTTGCCGGAGAGTATTTTAACCCTTTGCAGTGGAAGCTATTTTAACTCGAAAATTAAACATTTCTTCCGACATATTTAATAATGTAAACAATCTTGTGAACAATGGTACAGCAATTTTTAGTAGTGATCCTAAGTCACCACTCTAGTGCTAAGGGATAAACTTCGGACCTGAATATTTTGCATTTGATTCAGTAACATAGAAATGAATTTTTGTGAGTTTAAAGGTGAAACTTTATTCTTCATCCCTAGGAAATATAAAATAATTAACCTTGTTGCTTATCACAATAACTGTCCATTTAACCACCTAGCATGTCATTTAAATCTTAAAATGTTTTAGCTTATAAAAATGACGAGGTCTTATTTATTTAGATTTTGTGCAATTTTTATAGTAATGTGCTCCTGCATGAAGAAATTTATTCACGCACAATCATTTTCCATGGAAGCAACTTTATAATCTCAATAATGCAAGGGGGTTGGAAGGATGGTTGTTAGCAAAGTATTAATATTGATTTTGTTTCGTAAGCTTGTGGAACGAGGTTACTTTTTTAAGCTTGCGAATAGAAATTCAAAATCAGAAATTAATTTTCATTGAAGTTGAACAATACACGAGTTCATGCTGATACATCAAAGTGCATTAAAAGTTAAGATCTGTGGCATGCAAGAGGGCTGAACGAATGGTCGTTGAGAATAACAGGGTATTAATATTGATTTTGTGACCTAAATATGAGAAATAAGGTTTCTTGTTTAACTTGCAAATAGAAAGTCAAACTCGAAAAATAATTTATATCCTGATACATTGAAAGCAACAATTTTAGAATTTAATTGTGGATGGTCGCTAGTAACAATCAATATTGAAATAAGATTCTATTTTTATGTTAATACATTGAAAGCAACAATTTTAGAACCAATTTTAAAGGGGTCTCCAGCAACAGTCAATATTGATACCGTTCCCCAGCAGACTGGAATAGGGTTTCTGTTTTTAGGTTCGAATAAAAATAAGGATTCACGGAATAGGGGAGTTTTAGCGAACAGGGTAATGCTCCCCCTTTTATCTCAGACATTTTGGCACAAAGTACGTGTGGCTTACGCTCCCGTGTAGTGATGCACTCAGCTCCTTTAAAAAAAAGAGAGTAGCTTGTGGGGGGTGGAAGAAAGCACACCTCAGCGTGTGTCTGAAAAAATAGGCCAAGCCAGCGGAGTCGGTGAACTTTGCTCAGATACTTTGACCGGCATTCAACGAACATCAGCAATCCGAATGGTTTTTTCTTTGAGGAAATAATCCGCTTGCAAAGTGGAGCGGACGCGCCGCGTACGATCTACATAGATTTTGTGTCAGTAGTTCTATCTTTTAGTCGTCTGCACCTACTAGCTCAATTTCAGCTAGCTAACTTCCAACGAGAATCATTTCTTACATTTTTACAATTACTTTCAATCCTCTTTTTGCAATTATATTTGGGAGGGATCTTTAATTCTGCTTCTTCCATTGTTTAACAGGTTGATTGTAATAGTGAGGGTTGAAAATAAATTTCGGCAGTGTATAACAGGAAGTATAACAGCATTGAAAGAATAATTAATATCATAAATTTTAGCTTTCCAGTTTCTGTTTTATGAAATGAAGTGCTCTGATTTTTGCTTTAATTTTTATGGTCGCTGAATAGCCGATTAACGTGTTAAATAATGCATATTTAGATAATTAATTGTACAAATATAGTATGTGTGTTAAAGTAACCTTCATATTCACGGTTAATATTAACAAATGGATATGGGTTGTTTAATAAAAAGCAGAGCTTGACGTTCCCCTACTCGTATCTTCAAATGCACATAATTTAATAGCGATAAAAATTGTGCGCGATAAGACGAAACGGTCACGGAATAAAAATTTGAGTATATCAGATAAGATTAAAACAGAGAGTACACGGTGAATAAAAGATCCGTCCACGGAGCCTTGGCTGGAAGGGACTGGGCAACGAAAGAGACGAGAACAACAGATGTATTATGTTAAAGAAGGAGCACGGAACAATGAGTGGCAATAACTAAAGGAAAAGGTTTCCCCAGCGTCTCTTATTGTTCTTGTAGCACGGACGCCGTGCAAACAATTTTTGAGCGATATCGTCCTATTTAAAACGACGGAATGCCATGTGACTCCAGTTTTGGTGGGACTCAAAATACTCATGCAACATACAGTGAGCCACGAAAGTATTCGAATGCCCTTTAAAACAGAATAACTTTTTTATAATAGTACCAAACGCGACCTGATTTTTTATAATCAATTAGAAGCATTGGTTTATGAAATGATATGCAAAAACGATTTTCCAAAATTATAATTTACAAGGTTACATGCAAAAATAAAAAAGACATATTTTTAAACTTTTTAAAATAAGTTACGAAGTTATTCAAAATAGCTGTAGGTTACACCGGTGCATTTTAGGTCGGTATTTTTAGCATCACGATTCTAATTCCCTGATAAATCTCGAAGGTTGGAGGGCAAACCGATTATGCTTATTATTAAATCCCTTCTCTTCCTCCCTGACAGAAAATGCTTCTCGGCGATATACCAAATAATATAACCTTCAGTGATAATTTATATATAGGTCAAAGATAGCTCACGATCTTGCAGGATAATTTCAAGAACGATTTATGAGCCCGTCAAAATGACGTACATACATCTTACGATAATTTATGTTACAGTAATATGTACAAAATGTTATCGATGTTATTTTTTAATATTCTGTTGTGTTGTATTAGGTTTCGAGAGCCACCACATTTTTTTATAATCAGAACACGTTGTTTCATAAAAAATGCTTACACATAAATATTATTATTTCATGTCATTAAAATAAATTACGATCGAAGCATGATACGAAGCTGACAATTTCTCCAAAAAGAAATGTCGCGCGACTGTTTCGAAAGACAGCGCGTTTCCGGGGGCAGCAGGTATCGATAGAGATACGATCGGTCGGATATCGTGCAGCAAAACGGCTGGGAGATTTTCCGGCAGCTAATAAATTGATTAGGTCCGCTCGAGGCAGTTAACGAGCATCTTACGGGCACTCGACATCTGTTGCTTCTGACAGGACCTTGACAGGAGCGGGATTCGAGGGAGCCGAAAGTAGATCGATGAATCTTCGACAGGCCAATTGAACGTACCTGGGCCGAAGTAACGTTCGTGACCTGCTTTTTTCCTAGCCGGCACAGCGAAAAAGAGACTAGCCGCTGACTGAATATATATTCGAGATCAAGAGTGGAGAGAGAGGGAGAGATCTTCCCAGTCCGCTCTGAGCCTGTGTAGCTCCGGGCGAAAATCTTACACGCCACTAATTGCTAGCATTGTCTCCGATGGAAGAGGCAGCGAAGCACCGAAGAGCGAAGCAACTCTTCGTCTTTCTGCCGTTAAATCTTATCCTCGCCTCGTTCGTCTTCGTTCTCCCGCCCGCGTCTTCGTCTATCCGTTCCCCGTCGAAAATCTCGGTTTCCTTCACGGATAACCGCGCCTCCAGCGCACAGAATTCGACTCATCGATCAATCCCCGGCTACGGCGCGACGGGCGAAACGAGACAACAAATTCAACACGCGAGAAAAGACCCGCTTCGTTGCCAGTGCGCTGGTTTTTGCTGGCCTATCCCCAACCTGAACTACGTGTTCGATAAACTGAGATACATGGCGTGCTTCTTTAATCCCGCTGCGCTCGAAGAGATGGTCTTTTTTTTAGGAGATTGCATGTCCATTTGTTCGACCCAATGAGCGCCACATTTTGATTTTAAATTTTTGCTCTGAACGGTTGGTAGTTACACAGGGTGTCTGAAAAATGCTGTACTTCCTTCAATGTGGCGATTCCTAAGCTCATTTGTGCTAATTATTAGAAAATGGTCACTGCAATTTAGCCATTGTACAAAATCAGTAACCAGGTAGAAAAAGCGTAGGAATGTCTGATAGAGCGTGCTCGGTATGTTTACGAGAAACGGGGAGTGTATCATCCATAAAATAATTCGGTTCGGCGAAATATCGATTACGCGAGAACGCGGATACGCGACGACAGACGCGACCGCCGAATTTTTTCGTCCGTAATCAACTGCTCTTGACGTGTGTATATCTAACATCAGTTACCTTGACACAGTGGCACAAATGTAAGCGCAGCTACAACCGCTCTGGGCTAACCTAGTTTTGATATCCTCTACTTACCGGTCCTTATTTTACCTTTCCGCGCGCGCTCTCCCTTTCTCTCTCTCTCTTTCTCTCTATCTTTTCCTCTCTCTCTCTGTCTCGCTGGTTCGTTGCATCTCTGATTCTCAAACGACACAATGGACTCTGATGAATTTATCACAAAGAGAATGTAAGATTACCTATAACGTGGCGCCCAACCACTATTAAATTCGTCGGGCCGTACTGTGGTTCGACAATTCCCGATGGTCGAAGAAAAAGAGGGAGCGAAATATTGTTTGTGTAAAAATTTTTCCTGTTTCTTTTGGTTAGAAATTACGAGTTTGAAGAATCATTGAAAACGCGATAAGTCTGATTGTAGGTGAATACATGGATTGTAATATGATAGAAGGATAATATGAAATGCCATTATATATAATAATAATTAATATGAAATATTATTTTCCGCGAGATGTGTGACTATCAATATTAAATTATTAAATTGAAATATCTTCTACATTAGTAAGTAGGTCTCGTTAAACTTCAATTCTACTACTTGAGGCATCTGGTTATTCAATTTATGTTCTACTGAGATAAATCACATTTTCATTGAATGTTTTCATGTGATATAATTGTTAATTCTGAACATGATCAAATTACAAAATCGATTTTTTAAAAAATATTTCCATATTAAAAATTCAACTTTCACTTTACGAGATTTTCTTTGGCTTTCCTTATACGAAATTGTATTGGAAAATTTGAGTTCAGAATATTCCAAAAATTGATTTCTCCCTGCATGCGAACCACTGGACCGTTTGAAGCGAATCGAGACATTGCAGTCCCTCTTGAACAAGCCAGTGAAACCTCTTCTTTAATCTCTCAGCTCTCGCTTTAAACTAGTCTTTGTTCGTCATACGCAAGGTCTGAAACGTGACTAAAAAGTACATCACATCTTTCATTTTCAAATAGAGAACGGTGAACAAATTTTGAAAAATTTTCAAGAATTACCAAATAGAAATCAATTTTGCTCTAAACTGGTAATTAAATACTGGAAGATTGGAACAAGTATGTCTTCGTCACAAAATACAAAATCGACTCCAAATGTACAAAGAGTTTCTTAAAAAATTATGCAGCTCCACCTAAGCACATTGATGATTGGAATATCATTAGTAATAATTAAGGAATTTTTTCTACTATTCCAAAGATTCCACGAACTTGTACCATTGATAAACGCATTTAGCTTAATGGGCACTGGTGTGATAATGGCGCTTAGTTCTTGCGAGCGATGAAATTTTTGACGACACAGCAATAACCGGCAACTTTTTATCGCCCCTACCGAGAATTGTTGCTCTCGGCCGTCGTCACCTATCGCATTAACGATGCAACGCGTTTCCAGACCAACATCTGCGCAACCAAGGTATTATTACTTTCGACAATGAGAGGCGGTAACTTGCAGAAAATTGACTCGAGTTCGTTTATCGCTAATTCGCAAAGTTACGAGATCGGAATTCTTGAGTGGTCATGAATAATTCACACGTCGGTGTCGGCCGGTTGTTGGTGCACCCTGTACGGGTTTCGATTCGTTTGATATACTGTGCTAGGAACGAGACCATCGACGCAGCACCATCTTTATAGTACTACAGCATAGTACAATTTTCTAGTAGAGCATACAACAAAAAATAAAATTACAGTGTGCATAGTACAGTGAAAAACAAACATGAATATTACACTGTATAATAAAAATAAAATGACGGTAATGTAATAGAATGTACAAAATAATGAAATTACAATGTATATAATACCGTATACAACAAAAATTTGTTTATAGCATTAATAGAAAATTCTTTTTATTAAATTAAATACTTTTATTAAATTAATACACTGATGTCCTTAAATCGTCGTAATTCGTCCACTGCTTTAAATTACACATGTCCATTTTTATCATAAATACATAAAATCCGCAGTCTAGTCATAAACAATTTTGCGGCAAATTTCTCTTACAAATGTCCACCGATCCAGAGGTGTAGATTCACCCCTTACTTTTTATACACCCTGTACAATGTGTTTTTTACGCCTTTTTTACGTCCTTTTTAAACGGCACTGACCAAAATACATCATCCCATTTAAAAAACGAAGATGACCATGGAATATCGGAAAACACGACTTGAGGAAAAATCTTCCGTCACAGTAACTACCTCATTAAAGGCAAACATTTTTTCCCTCCGTGATTTTCTTGCTGTGTTGGAAACAACGAAAATATTGAAGCTCACCGTCTGTATATTTTGAAAAACGGACATTCCATCGACTATTTTGTAAAGTTATGACCATTTAAAAATTGTGTTGAGCTAACACTGGTTCGCAGCATAGTAGCCAAGCAGTATATCCGAGGTTTTCTGCGATTTTCACGTTTCCGGCACACGCTAACGTTGAAGCATGTTCGACGAGCACAACAACTCGGTTCGGCATTATTCGCGCCGTCTGCCGCGGCCATAAATTGCTTTTATTATTATTATTCTTGGGCCGGTACATCGTTAAAATGAAAATGCTCGTTCCTCTAAGCCGAGCGCACAGCACCCGCGCATTTTTTCCCCGGAAATATTTCGCGTAAATATTTTTCGCGAAAATTGCTTCCTACGTTCTTTTGTTCCAATATTGATTTTCACTGTTCCTGATACTTGGATTTTTTTAGTTTTCATCGTTCGGTTTTGAACGTTGTTTGTAGATTATCGCGAGATGTTTTGTAGATGGAATAACTCGGTTAAACAAATGTTCCTGTTCTACATATTTATGAGTGCCAAGATCAAGCATGTTTAGCGAAGTTCGCGCCGGCCCGGCGTCTTATTAAAATTCGTTGCGGTGAATTGCAGCCGTGAATAATAAGAGACGACGTTGCACACGCTAAGGGATCCGGTCATGGTCGGGAAATATCGATACGGGTATTTTAACCGAGACATTTATTGTTCGTTTCCGGATTTTATCGATCTCCTCCTCACAAGCGAAATTTGCTTGCGCAAAAAATCATTTCAACCTCCTTCGGAACAGTCGGAACGATTTGCACTGCAAATTTTTTTTGCGAAACCAAACATTTGCTGCTTCGATCTCATCTGCAGGAAATAAAAAATTCCTAGAATGTGCATTTTGACATAAAATAAAAATCGTCTGTATTCGTTGTAAGATACAGAGGGTACATAAATATTGTTTTCCTCGTCAGTGAATTGAAAATAATACATAGAACATCATTTCTAAATTCGTCGAATTCTGTTTACTACTCTGCATTTATTCCACTCATAAATGCGTAAAATCTCGCAGTTTTAAACGAAATTTGTTTTCAATGAGAACTGTAAAGCACATCGATCAACCGTTTTGACAGCAGAAAGTAAGAAAGTTGGTTAATGGGCTTGGCCTGTGAACAACTCAATTATTAAACACCACGACAACTCTTTCGTAGACCACGACTAAAGAAGTTATAATTTATTCCAGCACGAACTAACGTTAAAAGTCACGAAAATTCTCAAGAAATATAAAATGCGTTTCATGAAGTCAAAACCAAACGATGAAATGTTCTCAACTTGATCAGACTCACAAGGAGAGGTCACAGTGGTTGGTTCGTCGATTCTAATGAAACTTTTTCTGGTGAATTTAGAGCACAAATAAGCAGGCCCATGTCCGAGTGTTTTATTGACAATACTCATTATTTATAAAGTTAATTAACATTTAATTTCTTATGGTATCCAGAAAATATCGTAATACATATACTTCACTTCAGATATCAAGATTTGTCGCGTACCAAGAATTCTGAAATCAGATAAAGCCCGGAAAAGTTAAGATATGATAACAAAAAGAAGTATACTATTAAGATATTTTCTGGTTATTATAAAATTAAATTTTAATTATTTTATAAATAATGAGTATTGTCATAAACGCTCGGAGATTGGCCTGCTTATTTTTGCTCTATATTCACCAGAAACAGGCTATAATAGTACATCGATCATAAACCAAGGAAAAAAGAAATTACATTTTATACGTCCACAGATTTCGCAGGAAGCTGATTCCGTGCGTCGCATTTAATCCAGAGCGACATTTTACGGAAGGGCGGCTTTCAGGAGGCTCTCGAAAACAAGAAACAGTTTTCTAAGCTAAAAAGTATAAAGGACTGGATAGCTTCGCCGGCCATTAACTGACAGAAAATTGTCAATCATAATGCGATGGCCGTGGCTGAATTTGTGCTTCGCGAAGTGCCCCGGCGATGGTGGAATATTTTTCCGAGGGATATTTTCTCGGTTTTCCGAGTCGGATCCACGGACGTTTAAATCGTAACCGACAGGATCGTTGTCAAATGCGACATTTAATCAGAGAAATGAATCACCTGTCATGGCAGGGGGACATGCCTGGTGCAGAAAAGGAGAAGATGCACGGTAAATATTTAATTCGCCTGGTTCGTTCCTTGCAAATACTTTTCCGCTGCACTTTACACAGCACGCTACACAAATAAAACCATCTGAAGACAGATCTCGTCGATGTGTTACCTTCTGCGTTTCCACCTGCTCGATGGAAACGTTTAATTATATAGTATCACGTTCTGCTGCTTCTTTGTTCGTTGTTTAACTCTTGTGTGTTAATACTTGAATTGCTCTATGATTTTTATTAACATTGTAGACGTTCGTGGTTTCAGTGTATTGTATATTTGCATGTGGCAAATTCGAGCTTATTCATAATTTCCCGAGAAAGTAGAAATTTATTCTGTTATCCTTCAACGAGAAGAAAGATCATTATGATTAGACTGCCAGTTTTATACATTTATAACAAAAATGAGTAGATCAAATACTAAATGGTAAAAACATTTAAAGAACTTAAAAGTATAGTTGGATTACTTTCAGCTTGTCCAAATGATTGAAAATAGAAATAAATGTCTGTACTTCCTGTATCTTGCAATTAATACAAACAATATTTTCACACTTCGTAGATCTTAATAAAAAATGTGATTTACTTAATAGATTGCATTAAAAATTGATTTTCATGTTTGGTAAAAAATATACTGTCAATCGTACAAGTTTTATCGAAATTTTAAATGCGTCGAGTCAGTCTACAAGAAAAGTGGCTCGAGCTAATCTACTTCAATTTTCTCCCGTGACAATTGACTCTTTACTGCAACATACCACATACTATCTGTCACAATACTAGAATATACAAACTCGCTCACAATTTTTGCAGAGCTGTTAAATTTTCCAGCCGCATAAAACACAGCTCGAGTCGTTAAAGCGCTTTCATCTCGCGGTGGAATGAAGCACGCGCAAAGGAACCGCAATTAGAGATTTAACTTCCAATTTTAATGGCACTCGGCTACCTTCTTCCTAGTTTCTATTTTTCCGCAGCTCGAAAGAAAAAGTCGACTTTACAATCGACAGATTCCGAAACGTGTTTAAGAATCCGGCCGCTGAATAATTCAGCACTCACGTCCGCCGCGAACGGTATCGCATACACGGTCGTTGCGTTGGGTAAAACGTTCTATCGCGCGAAGTGGCTGCAATTCACGGGATTGCGGCCATAACGTTGTTAAACGCAGAATTTTCTGCGGCCCCGAAAACCCGGGGGTTGCGCAGCAAATTGCATTTTGGTCGGCTACGCGGAACATTTGAATGTTTAATTTCTCTTACAGCCGGTAATTACGTTCTATTTCAAGCCGGAAAAGTCGACGGATAGGATCCCCGGGATATTGCGCAATAAACTAGCCCGCCGCAACCTTCTTTCGGCGATTTAACTTCCGGTTGCCATAACCGGGTTGATGGCTGCGGCCCGCCGTCGCGAGAAACCACGAAATTCTGCCCGAAATATAAAATCAAAGATGATGCCCTCGAAAACAAACAATATTTGTCTGAACCATTTCTTCGTATCTCAAAAAATGTGGAAGCTTATTCAGGTGGCTTGTCTTAAGTGACTAACTCTGTAAAAAGTATTAGTATGTTTTATGCATATTCATGTATGTAAGACAATTGATAAATTTGATATTAAAGTGCCAAACGAATGTTGCTTTGGTTGCAGCTGGTGGCAACCGCCGCGGAAATTCGCACGGTGCATAACGATCCGCAGTCTAATTACACGCTTCTTAAAAGTTCGCTTCGGGAATTGGAAGCATTAATTTCGGCCAAGATTTCGGCGATTTTCGCGACTGTCGAAAGCATTCGCGGAAAACTTTCCGTTTGAAACAGTGCGAGCCCCGCGAATTGCTCGCAACAAAGTCGGCGCTCGTTGCAATTGCACCGAAACTGCAAGCCCGGATGCGGATTTAGAGCAGGCGACGATACCGTTGTCGCGATATCAGCCGTTTGTACAAACACAAGCTGCTCCGGGAACTTTTGCTTGATCCCCGCAGAATCTCGGGAATCGAGGAAATCTGAAACATTCAGGCGTTCCTTATTCCTCGGTCAATTAATTTGCGAAAATTTCAATCTCCCGGAAAATCCACAGTCTACTTGCTCGAGGATTTAATTAAGGTGCAATCGGCCTCGCTGTTGATCAAGTTATTAAATCGGCGAATATGAAATGTTAAACTTGAATGGATATTCTATTTCGTACGAATTCCGGTGATCAAACCTGAGTGCACCCGCCACATTGTTATTTAAATTTCGATTATTTTCCATGGGAATTGCGTTGATTGAACTTCGATATTTGTGGGTGTGCTTAATTGAGATACTTTCGTCCAGTCACTATGGAAACTACGTTGATTGAACTTCGATATTTGTGGGCGTGCTTAATTGAAATGCTTTTGTCCAGTCCATTTTTTTTTTATTGACACTTCGAACGAACTTTCAAATCACTTTAGTATAAAAATACTTGGTGTCTCGTGAAAGGACAGTGTATATTTTTACTTAACATAGAAATGGTAAGGCCAGCTGCTACTTTTCATTCATAAAAATTAAAGGAAATGGCACTTTATTGATCTTACTATTAAAAAAGTAATGATGCCTCGTAAAAAGGACAGAGTATTAAAAGGACAGACGAGTAATTTGACTTACCAGTTTTCATTAAATAATGAGAGCGAATGAACCAAAATTCGTAAAAATAATATTTTATTGATTCTGGAACTATGCTGAATTTTTTAAACTACTTCAGAAATGTTTAATGCCTCGCATACTTTGACTTAAAATATAAATGGTAAGGCCAGTTGCCATTTTACATTCACGAAAATAAAAGCAAGTGAGTCAAAGTCTGGGAGAGAGACATTTTGTCGGTCTCGATGAAGAGATTCCCTGTCGAATTTTTCTGGTGGTTCGACGTACAGTTTTCTGATTAATTGCACAGTGTTTCACGCACAGTGGGTTTCCCCGGCGCGGAAATGGCCCTAAAGGATGATTAGCATAGCCAGAAGAAGTTGGTCGTCTGCACCGGTAATCGAGTGGTCTCGATCGATCGGGTCGTGGCGCGTCGGTCCCGTCGGTCGGTATACGCGGCTGCAGGAGTGCTGCAGGTTCGTTGTACTTTCGGCCGCATTCGTAAAACTGCATGCCACTGCACCATCGGATCTCTCGTTCCCCCCGCGTAGCTCGCCGCGATAATTGAATTTCGTTCTTAACCGGTTCGATCGCCATGGCGTTAAAATAATCCGGAATGTATCACACGCGATAATACGACGAATTGCAAAGTGGACGGGAACTATCCAAGCTTCGCGATATTGTAAAATAGCGTTACTATATTAATGCAATCTTCGTCCTCTGCGCTTTTATACGGAATGCAGTTTTGATTAAATGGTGCATGGCTCAGGGCAAACGGAGGCGTACTGAAAATTACGTAAAATTTACATAAATTCTGACCAAACAGATTTTTTTAGTCAGATACTTTTAACTAAAAATTAAATTACTATTACTATTATGTCTAGTCTGTAGATCTTCATGCAAATTTCAATTTATGTAGATTGTTTCGTGGGAATTAAAATGATGGAAAAGTTCGTTCAGTGGAAGGTTTCTTTTGACAGAATTAGAACGGAAACACTTACACCTCTTTGTTAGCGTATACATTCGTTTTGGTATTTTTCAATTTTGCAGGTGTTATAAATGCATAAAAATCTGCAGCTTGATTATATCATTTTAAAAATAGAAGGTCTCTGGTTCGTTGAATAGAAATTGATGATTATTATTCATCTAGATGGCAAAGACGATTTCGGGATTTAAATGCAATATACCTACTTAAATTATTTAAACAAGAGAGATTATGTGAAGAAAGATGTAGACATTTTATGCATTATACTGATATCCCCTAATTTCTTTCAAGTTAAATTATAATATTAATAAGAAATGCTAAGAAACTATACAGACTCCATTCAATCGCCTTAATATTGTTCACATTGCAGTAAATTGAAGTTTCTTTCCCAACGCGTCCTCAAGGGCCACAAAAAAGAAGTTATTCCCAAAGCAACGTCAGAATTTTCTTCTGCTGTGCACGTTCGGGGAAGTTCTTTGACTCAGTCAGTGCGCTTCACTAATGATGGAAAAATATATACGGAATTGCAGTGACTCTATGAAAGTATTTGTACACTAAATGTTCAATTTCCGAAAACTTGCCTACATCCAAACCATTGTAATTCTACAAAAAAAAATCGTATGAGAATAAATCTGCACTCAATTTAAAAATCTTGAAGTTTCTACTTTCACAATATATTGCTTACTTCTTCCTGAGATGTTTCTGCATTCCCTGCACTTTCCAGATAATTGCAAAGAAATTAAAAATATCATTGCTGGAGATGTTTTCATTAATTCCTGTAAAAAATCGTTCCTAAAGGTGTTTCAACTCAAATCTAAAAAAATTGTTCTGTATGTTAAAAAATATTGTACAATACATTCACTGTCACATACAATACCATATACAGTCTTTTGAAATAATGGTTTGACTGCGTTCTAGGAAAATGCGTTATGCTGAACGTGCTAGGAAACGAAATCCTGACACGCCCGTTTAACCGTCATCTCCGCGATCATCGACTTTCCATTTGGCAGTGCGTCGACAGGACGCCTTGGGGCTCCGAAAGGCAGAGGTCCATAAAACGGGGGAAAACAATGAACGGAATCACGCGGTTCCAATTTTCGTCTGTGTATTCATGCTGACGGCGCCGTGTTGGGGTAGGTCCAGGAGGAAAGAACCGGAACGAAGAGCTGGTTGACGATGGGGCCGGCCAAAATCCTGAGGTGCATAGCCCGGGGTCGATTAAAATGCAAACAAAACACACTCGGTGAATCCAAGGGGTCCTGGTACGAGATAGAATCGGAGGAAGAGAGTCCGAGAAACGAGAATGAAGAAAAGAGGCTAAAACGAGGGTAGGTAAAGGGTAAAAACAGGGGGGTGAATCTGCCGCGAAGGTGGCCGAGAACGTTGGCATAAGGACACGGAAGGAAGCAACAAGAGGAAAAGTGGGGTTCGCGAGAGGGTAGAAGAGATAGCTGCTATCTCTCGACGAGTATACGAAAAAAACAGGCGAAATAAAACCGGCTGGTAGGAGAAAGGGACCCGGTGCAACGGTGTGCACGTGCGTGTGCCTGTTTCATTCTCTTCTCTTTGTCTTAGGAGAATACCCCTGCATCCCCTGGTTTTTCTTTGTTTCTCCCCTCGTATCCTTTTCTGCATGCGAGCTGGCGGACTCCGGGGCGGTGGGAACAGGCTGGAAGAAAGGAAGAGGGAGAAAAGTGAAGGTGGGTGTTGCACCAGAAAGAGATAGTAACTCTCCGGAGAGGGGTGGATATTCTGGGCAGCTGCCAGATGGCGCATTGCGCCCCAGAACCTCGAGTTTCTAACGTTTGCTGCCAAACACCGAAATTTCTCCCTACTCTCTGCCTTCCCTCCTCCATTCTCTCTCCAGCTTCCTCTCTCCGCCTCTCTCTTTCTCTCTTTGTTCCGTCATCTTTTCCATCCAGTTCGACAAAAGCGAGATTTCACGGTTTTCCCCCCAAAATCCGAGCCACTAATGCTAGCCAAGCTCGAAGCCCTAAATTTCGGCGGAGCTCCGATCAACGACACCTAGGTCTGTGTTCTAAGCCGAGACTACTTTGGTCTGGATATTTTGTAAATCACTGTGTATCCCGGACGCGAGGCTACGTCTCGAGGGTGTATCGTCACAAACAGTTACAGAGATTTTTGTCCTGAGAGCAAGGCACTGTGTTAATTATCACAGAATTAAATCTTGAATGTTCTTCAGTTTGTTCTTTAATCCTGAGGATGAAATGTTTTGATCGAAACGTTTTAACATGGTCCTGGCTGCATGGATCATTTAGGACAGGCTATGCACATTTCTTCGATCGACACTGTTTTATGATTAGATTGTGGATTTTATGCATTTAAAGCAAAATTGAGTAGATGAAATTTAAAATTGTAGTTGTAAGTAATAATAATAATATTTAAAGTCAGAAAAAAATGTTCCAAATCGTTGCAAAAGACAACCAGAGGATAGTAAAAAATTAAAAAGAATATGCAAATATATACCGTGGTGTTCGATCAGTTTGTGTAAAATTGTGTGAAGTACTGTCTATACTAGTTCCAGTTTACTTCACACCAAACGAAGTTGTACCTAACAGCTATCCTAACAATAGCTTATAGTTAACACTCCAATAACATTGACCTATAAACGTTTACATAGAATCGTAGGAACTACGCTGTAGTTGAACTAGTCCTAGAAGTCTTACGGTTTATAATACGGGAACTTCTAAGTCCTTGGAAGTAATGACAATCGTGCTTTGAAGTTTCCTGTGCGTCAGTGAAGTATACATAGTATAATGAGACAGTAGAGTTGTCGCGCATTTGCTCGTTGGAAAAAGATAAACGGAGTAGTACCTATACTTCGAGTTGTTGTTATCGTACAATTACCGTTCTAGAACTAAAACTCATTTAATGTTCTCAATGAAATGTTTATTCAATTTTTGGAAGACTGCTTTCGAAATAGTGAGAAAGAAATCGTGACAAATTGAATATTTGGAACAGGCTATTTTATTCATATAATATTTTCCATCTCCTAACATTCATTTACAACCAAAAATTGAAATTCTTACATCTTGAATTTTTCGTATTACCTTTGGAACAATCGTCGACGCGTAGTACAGGTTTGTTGGATCAAATAATACAATAATAATTTCTTTGTCATCTTACACCCGAAGTTTTTGAATATGAACACAGAGTATACTCCCCTTTGACTCTTCCGCATGAATAAGAAATTATTTACTGATTTTATTTGAAAATCAGTTTTCAATTGATCGATCAAAAGCTTTGCGAACTTTCTATGGGACGTGGGTGTTTCAATCTGAAACTTCTTATGTTCAGTTGACTATTCCAGAGTTAATAACAAACTTCCAAGCCCGAGTGAAATAATTGTAAAATACTTTTATAAATGTGGTCACAGGAAACTGTGCCTTGTTTGATGCTTTACGCAATCACCAATCATTTCGTTGTGTGTCTCCAGAGGGAATATTTGAATTGTTTAATAGATTTACAATACATTTCTCATGCTCGGTCAAGTATAAAAAGAGAGAGAGATAGAGGGAGAGAGAGAGAGAGAGAGAGAGAGAGAGTTTGCACACTTGCAGTCTCAGAAAAATAATTATAAAATATACCGACAGATATATATATATCGGAAATCATCATTAATATCTTTGTGTCTCTCTAGAGCAATTATCTGAATTGTCTGCTTGAATTGCGACAAATTAAAGTGTGCAACTGGGCGCAATGGGTTAATGCAGGAAGGAAGTGGCTCCACGTGTCTACGATTCTTTGCTTGCTATTGATTTCCAAGCGTACGAAGCGGAGTACGGTGCAGCGCGGCAAATTTAACGTTATCGCCAAACCGGGGATGCGCGTGCTTCTCATTAGAAAGTTCGTATGAGGATTTAATTCCCGGGTCGCAGAATTAGCATGTTCTACGCACTACATACATCCATACTAGCATTTATAGTACAGAGAGACAGAGAGGCTCGTTCTCTGTCAATGCTTATCCCCTACAAAGCTGGAACTATTCAATAGGAAGGCTTTGACGCACTCCCCGTAATTATAACCTTTCGTCTAATTTCAATGACATATTTTTACGCAGGTTTCATTACGCCCACACTATTCCCGGACCCATTCAGCTCCTTTGCTGTTTGACTGTCAGTTTCCATGTCATAACTGTGCAAATCGTTTCTCGAAATCGTCGGTCCAATCAAAGAGCCCATTCCTTTGGGTATTTTACTAGCAGGTTGAAAAATTAACACTTTAGTCAACGCTTCTTCTGAGTTTTCACAGATATTGAGGAACTAATAACGTTTATTGAGCAGTGTCAGAATTTATCGTTGTTAGTGCTTCTTCTAAGCTATGGGGAATTTAATGGTTTCTTTCATGTTTCCTGAAAAACGCTTAAAATCGCTCAACTTTACACGCACATAATTTTTGAACCTGTGAATTGCTAACATTAAAACTTGGATTTTCGACATTTTCTTGCTAAAATCTACAGGATTACATTAGAAACAGTTACAAATTTTTTGCTTTTCTGAGGTGAAGTTCAGCCTGTTTTTGTTGTAAATGCATATAATCCGCACTCCAATTATAACTAATACAACATACTACTCGTACCACATTTGAACGTTCAACAATTTATTAAACACAATGAAACACAATGAGATTTACAGGCAGCCGAGTGAAAATGGTTAAATACACCATCTGAAGAAAGTTAAACTTGCATGATGTTTTCGAATATGATTGAATTATTACTCCCCGACAGGAATTTTTAATTCGATTCTCGGCCGTGGGTGTCGGATATCGAATGCTCGTGGATACGGCTCTGATCAATCTCTCTGGGAACGAGTCCTGTAACCCCAAGATCCCGTCCTCATGTTTCTTGCACGGTATTACGATTCACGCTTTCGTTTATTTCGCTCGTAAACAGGCTCGTCGGAGATCGCGCAAAGAACTTTGCATTCTAAATCGAATCCCGCCGCGATTCAAAGGAGTTTTTATTTCCCGTGAGTCGAGTTCGAGTCTGATAACGCGAGAATCAAGATGCTCGCGTTTCAACCGGTCCTCCATCCCGCAGTGGTACAGATGAAGATGAACTCGTGAAAAATTTGATTATTTTCTCGGAGAGAACGAGTACTCGGTTCTGGGTCAATCAATTTTATGATAGTTTCAGACAGTGGTGGATGGGAAAAAATGATTCCTGATCCCCCGGGGAACCATTCAAGGATCGCTCGATCGAGAAAGGCTGTTCAGGAACAGGTCAAGATCTTGATCACCTGATAGACTGTCAGCCAGCCATTATTTCTCATTCGCTGCGTAGATTGCTATGGGAATTCATAGCTATTTCCAGTGGAGAGTGACGTATAGTGCCAACCGCGCAAACTACGTGACCCAAACTGCTGGAACCGACAACGGTCATCGAAGGATTGCTATCGATCCATGATAGTATTTCGGAACGCGCACGCCATCGTGGCTTCCATACTTAAATTACGGTCGCGTGAATATTCTATAGGAACTGTGTCCTGCGGCGTCAGGGATCTCTTTGCTTTCGATTAATCCCTACTCGAATTTCACTTCACACGATTTATTGCAAAATTTTCTCCAAATTCTGGACTGTTGAACATTATAATCTCACTGCACGTTAATAATTACTTACAGAAGAACGGCGGATGTGCGATTTAATAGTATTCAAGTTCATGGTGTCACTTTCCTAGAAAACCATCTCTCTAATTGCATCAATCCATAGACTAATCATTGGACTGCAGATCTTCACGTTTGAATACAGCATTTAGAAAATCAATTTTGTTCAGAGAAGTAGTAAAATAATTCGTACCACGAGAGGTTAAAATTGTTAAAAAACAGAGGGATGCCTACATAGCTCCTGCATTTGCAATCAATTAAATTTTTGTATAGCATAAAAATCCGCAAATCTCAATGATAAAAGTTTTCATTCCGTACCACAAGTGAACTGTGCGCTTCGATGATTGTCGCAGCTCTAACATAAACCAACCCCCAAAGTAGCGTGCGGTGTCGGTAGTAGGTCACCCGTTAGATGGATTTAATATGGCTTAGAGGAGAGATGCGTGGAATGCCAGCCGCATTCTCGACTCACCCTCCCCTGAGCATCGTTCCCCCCGTTCTTCCCTTTCTTCTGGCGGCCGAAGGTAAAGGCTGCTGCTTCTGGGAAAGAGGGAGGAAATTGCGCGGGGGAAATACAAAGAAGAAAGGAAGACAGAGGAACGGCGAAACAGGAAGATAAGGGAAAGAGGGATGGTGCCGTTACGAAGCCCTTTTCTTCTTTCTTACTATTGCTTCATCTTCCAACGCTGTTTATAAACCGGTGTGCGTGGCGAAAGTACCCTGGTGCGCTGTGGGAGCGAAAGAGTGAAATTGCGCGGGGAAATGTAAACTGTGTTCAAAAAGTTCAGAAACATATGAAATCGCGATAGATGAAACTATAAGACCTGGGGTACGAAGAGGGGATTATTCAACGTATAAACGTTGCATGCTCTTCGTTTAGTTGAGTTGTCGCTCTTATATCAGGATGGTGTGTTATCTCTTCGGTGAGAGAGACTTTTAAACAAGATTGGTAAAATTTGTTTGTTAGCAGCGAATTTTTTAAAAGGGAAGTTTTGCCAACATATTCCGGATATTTTTCTGGTTGAAATGATGCTGAAAATGATAATGAAAGATAAAGCAGAATCTCGATTATTCGAACGATTTGGGTGCATGTGACTGTTCACGTAATACAACAGTCATCACAGCTGCAATGCTAAATGCTGCATTAGATCGAACTGGTTGTAACCATATACTTCAGATATGAGACATTGGATAAATAATTAGGATAACAGAGGTTCTACTATAACGTTCAGTAAAAAAGCAAATGTGGTCCGAATCGTATCGTGCTTGGACTGGTTTTAATCACAAAACTGTCGCGCATACCTTGACACAAGTTCAACACAAGAAAAATGAAAAACAAAAAAGTTCTATTGAAAAAAGTATATTGCATCTTCCAACATTTCAACTTCCAGGCCCCTTAAAAGGTAAACCCCGCAGTGCTGGTGATAAATTTTGCACAGATATCGTGCGCATACTCTTGTACAAACATCGAAACAGTACCGTCGGTCTAAACAAAGCGCCAGAACTTTCTGAACACACCTTGTACAAAGAAGAAAGGAAGAAAGAGTGAGCGTCGCTCCCCCTTTCCCCTTTCTGCCCATTGCTTCATCTTCCGGGATCGGTGTGTCTGTAAACTGGTGTGTGCGTAAAGCCAGTGTGCACCCTGGTACATGGTCTATGAGAGAGAAAGAGATTGAGAGGAGAGGAGAGAGATCTCTCGAGAGCATCAACCGCAGCCTCCGTAACTGGCGCGAGAGAACGACTCCTTTAGCGACACTGCTGGAAATAACCGGGAGCCTCGGAACATCATCGACGCGTTGTTTCGCCGAGGGGTTTTAATAGAACAAAAATTTATTGCTCCTCCGTGCAACTTCTCGGAAGTTTCGCAACCTCAAAGGACTGAACCTGGCGCGCACCCGTACGTACGGCCGGCTATCGGAATTTGCATTAGCGACACAAGAGGAACCTTTTGTCACGAAGAACACCGTCGCGTCCCGACTCCCTTTCTCTCGCTCGCTCTCTCGCTCCTTCTGCGACGTGTAAAAGAACTTCTGGAATGTCTGCTGCGACTTTTGCAGCCGAGATCAACTTTTTAGACCTCCGGAGAGATTGGTTTGTATCGACGGCAGCGTGTGTGCGAGTTTCTACGACTTCTTCCGGCTTGCCAATCTGTCAACTTGACGCATCGAGCGCCATGGAAATTTTTCTCGCTACAGATTAAAACGTCGCACGGTGTGACGAGCGATAGGCAAAAAGTAAAAAAGAAAGTGAAGTCTAGAATTCGTAGGTTGTGCTATTGTAAAATACTAACAAAGAAAACTAGATTTACTGAATTATCCAGTTCGTTGTCAAAAATGGCGTTTGACATTTCTTCGCAATTTTCAGTGCATTTATTTAGACACGCGCCATTTGTCAACGATGTATCCGATTAATTTGATTTTTGTAAATTGTGTTTAGCAGTATAAAGCCTTCCAAGCTGCAGTCCCCGAACGTTTCGGATGCAATTTTTGTATGAAAGACAATTTGTCCACTAAAGGAAGCAGATAATTTCGATTAGAGGAACACAATGCAGACTTTTGTGAAGTCAATAGACCCAGCATATCCACTATTCCTAACACAAGAGAACCTGTGGATCCCTAGGATCCATGACGAACTGTATCTTTCGGCTTGGATTGATCGGGGTTTGTTGTGTTTGTGACGGTTTATGTCGGATTTATTGAGTTCGCGGAATCTACGACGGATCACTTGGGCTCTGGAGTGGTTTGTATCGTTTCTCGTCAGTCTGGAATTGTATCTGTGCAGCCTGTATGGTTCGATCCATACGGATCAGGTGGTTCATTCACCATTTCGTTTATATTCGACGTATTCTCTGCAGAGTGTATGGGATTTTGAGTGGTTCGTAGTCCCTCCCCAATTTCGCGTGAGTTTAACACGGTCTACTACTTCTAGAACAGAGGGTTCGGGATTCGATGTATAGTACCTTGTATCCACTGTCATCTCTCGATGTTTAACCTTCACTCTGCGTACATACATATCGCTCATGCACAAAAAAAATGTCAGAACTCAACATTTTTCAGTTTTCGTTTTATTGCATTAAAGTACTCACCGGAGTATTAATAAATGCATTTTTATGTTAATACATACTTATAAAACTAACCCCGTAGATGGTTCTATTAGATTTTGTTTGTTTTTACTTGTGCACACAGCTAGTTAAATTATCAAAGTATGTACTTTGAAGCGCTCTCTTATAAAATTTGTATTTTTTATATTTGTGACGTTCTTATTGTGCACGAGCGTGTTAATCATTAATCAATCATCCGATTGACGATTAATAATCGTTAATCGCAATTAACGACTAAAGTAGAAATTTAATCGTTAACCACAATTAACGACTAAACGAGGAGATTAATTGTTAATTGCGATTAATGATTGAAGTAGAAATTTAGTTGTCAATCGTTGATTAAATTTTTGCCCAACTAGTATATTTATTTTGAATCTGGCATTAGTTAGAATATTAGGTGTCCTGTAGTTTAAAATTCAAAAATAACCATTTGCTACTCAATGGGTTCATTTGTATAGCTATTATGTCTGACTGCTGATGAAGTTGATTGTTGGACGCGTCAAACAGTGCAAGATCGAGAGAGTGTGCAACGAAGAAGAACAAACTTGGTTCTACATTCAATGCTATTAGCGACTGCAGACGAGCATCATTGCGGCAGATCAATAATGCGTCGGGCTCTCTTTGCAAGCAAAATCGCGCAGCAATATTGCAGCCCCAGTGTTCTACTATGGTCCAGTTGTTCTACGTTTGCTCATGGCGGCAAGTTTGCAGAAGCAGCAGCGGGATTACATCCCGTCGGCGCGGTGGCAAGATTCGATAAACCTTTGTCGTGAAACAATTATCTTGGTTCGCCTCGCTGTTCGGGGATTCGCAGTCACTTAGTAATTAGTGACGGTGCCGCGGATATACACATGTTTCGTTTAACATCGTCATCGCTTTCGGTAATAATGTCGAACGTGGCGCATCACGTTCGAACTTTGATATTACACTGCAAATGTAAATGAATTCATTTTTCCTTGAAAAGCTGTTTCGCTTTAATTTTCTCGGGGGATCAAATTAAGTCGAAAGATGAAACGGAGTTATTGAATGGGCGATTGAATGCAGCGAACAGAGAAAGAGAGAAAAGATAAATTGATTGAAATAATAATTATAATACGTAAAACAAGCGTGGGCAACCTCAATGCACATGGACAGTAAATAATGTTAATTAGTTGCATGCGCCGGCTCTGATTGAAAATTACCCTCTTTCGTTAGTATGGCTGCTGTTTATTTCGCTACATCCGTTGTTACGCGACACGTGGGAGACATCCGCGTAGCCGGAGATAATAACGCCTGCGATTCCAACAGTAAGCTCATTTTTCATTAGTTCCATCGTACGCGCGTCCCTTGAGCTGCCTTTATTATGTATTCATAAAAAGCCCACCGTTTATTCCGCCGACAATGTGAGTTTTTAATTAATTAATGCATCGTCGTTCTTTCATTTGTGCATTCCTCGCCATGCTTTTCTCCATGCTTCCATCAATCGTTTGAACTTCACCTTCTGCAAACCTGGGACTGAAGCTACAGGCGAAATCTGCGAGGATTGTGCTTTTTGTTAAACGTTCCACGAGAAATTGCGGGGATAATTAATTTCGTTGCTTTATTAACCGTTTTAAAACAGTCCGAATTTTTATACAGATTTATGAAGAAATCTTCGCGTTGATGTATTCAGTGTACCCCTCGTTAGAATTTAATAAATGCTAGAAGGTTGAAAGAGTATTGCCAGACACTTTAACATTTCAATTTTTACCTTATTGAATGAAATACTTTCATTTTGTGGAATATTTGAAGCTGCTGAGCACATCATTTGTCCTCCTTTCTATATTCTTTCTACAGTTTTTTATTCTTATTATTCTTATTGAACAAACTACTTTCATCTTATTCATCTCTGTTTTATTCTCTTTCCTATATTCTTTCTACATATAATACAATTTCTTATTCTTATGCAACCAACTACTTTTATTTTATGAAATTTGTGGAGTTTCTGAGTCTTAAGCTTAAAATTTTTATTGTATTGAACAAATTACTCCGTAGACTTACTTACTTGTAGACGAAATGTCAATTTCAATTGATTAAAAGAACCAAAGAGCTGTCCAAGGAGTTTTATAGCTTCCAAAAAATTGTACAGGATCTGAAAAGTGTAAGAGATTTGAAAAAGTAGAGTGCATCTAAATCTATCTATTTTTATTTTATTAGACAAGTTAGTTCTTTAAAAATTAAATAAATCGACAATAATCTAATCTTTCCAGAAAAATCTTGCGTAAAGTCAGTGTCGTTCGGACCGCGGTAGAGAGAACATCTCTAAGGACGTGTCAATTCGAAGCTTACGGTTGTTATCTACTACCAGCTGTGCAGTTCGTTGACCTAATCGTACGTCCCTTAGCTTCCGGCACTGCCGTACACGCGAAGTCAGCTGCGCCGAATAGCCCAGTGACAGACATTTCGAAGCATCAAGTGCATTTACGGCTGAATGAGTATTAATTCAATCAATTTCTGCCTCGTCTCTTGTTCACTGCTCCACCGCAACGCGATACCAACGCTACGCTCAGTAGAACTTGCCGCCGAGCCGGACTCTCCCCGCGTTTTTTGTTAATAACTTCTTAACAAAGCCGAGGCGGACAATTTTGTAAATAAAAATGTCGCTTCAAATGACCTCGGGAACCACCCCTTCCAAAGAACTCGAATATCTTTCGGACACCTTGTATAGAACCATGTCAGTTTCCTACGGAGCAGTTTGTTTTCCAATAATTTACCTGGACACGCCCACACAGAGAAACGCGTGCTCACGAATAAATTCAATTTCCTTTAATCCGCGAGCCGGGTTCCCAGCGCAATACTCGCGAATAACTTGATAAGTTCAATTGCAACGCAACTCGCTCACTCTCTCCGGTAATCAAATTATCGATCAGCGAACATGAAATGGGTGGTACACGTATATGTAGTACGTACACGTAGTATCTATATAAAGGATAAGACATTTTCGCAACGATCACGTACGATAATGGGCACAGAGTCGAGAACGCATCGAGCAGGAAACGTCCCGCTGAATCGGCATATTTACCGGCTCTCCCGCGTCCTTCTCTTCCTCGTCGCCTTTTCTCTCTCTCTTTGTGACAATAACCTTTAGAGGAGCTGGCAGCCGGCCACGTGAGTAAACCTTTCGTGAGCAATTACAGGTTCGAATCCGAATCGCCTCGCCATCACCGGCCCGAATTGAGGGAACATCGAAAATCACGGTCTGCCATCTCAAACATTCCCGTTAGTTTATTGGGCGAGACTTCCACGCGATATCGGCCTTCGGAAAACTCTCACGCCCAAACCACTTTCACTATCAAATCGTATTTTCTCCCACAAAAATCTACAACGCTGAGTTTCATAAAGATACTTCACAACTGCAGGTCACTTTGGCCCCTTTTAAGCTATTTGGCTCTTCAGTGCGGTGCAGAAGATGGTGCATGCTTCATAAAAATAGTATACATTCTGTTTTCATAGTGTATTCTAGTGTTCATTATGAAATACACGATCTTTTTCTACTCTAACTGCACATGGATACACCCAAATTCGTTCTCAAGTGAAAAAGTCAAATCAGAGAACCGTTGGTAGAGGTAGAATTAAATAATAGTGTGGTAATTTTTAGTGGCGCCTTGGAGTTGCTATCCGAGTGCTAAGGGCTGTTTGCAAAGTGCAGGAGTTTATTGTTGCCCTGACTACAGAGAAATGTATTCATATAACTATTCAATTGTATGAAATTGTACATCTGACTTGGAAAAGATGAAAGACGCTTTCAATGCGTTCAGAGGATCCAGCATTCAAAAGAAGTGGATTCGATTGCGTAACCTGTAGAAGGAGACTAGATCGAAATAGGGGATGTAGGAAGGATGTTCTTGGATTAAGTCTCGAAACAGATAGCCCGTCGTTGGATAATCGGTTGGTTGTAACAACGCCATGATTGAGATGCACTCGCTCGTCTAGACAGATTGATCCATCGGAGCCACCGACGGAAAATCCGACTTCTAAGCATACGGAATCAGCCGGTCGCCGCGCCGCTCGAGTAGTTTCGAGCAGTAACCGAGGGAGTAGTAGACTGCCAATCGGTGAGCTTCATTACTTGTTGAATGCGAACCATTGTCTAACGCCGTTTGCCCTCCTAAATGGATTTCGAAGCGAGCCAATAAGACAATAAGCTCGCACAAAAGCGACCACTAGAACTTCCATTATATCCTCTCCTCCCCTGTACCATCCTCCAGGATTTATGGAGAAAATGAGCTTGAGCAAAAAGGATCGGTATTCGGCTTGTCTGTCCGCCCGGATAGAATTTGTATTATCCGTTCCCCTCGATCACCTATAATAACCCGGCAAACGTTATGGCCGTGTGGGTCTAATGTTCTCTCTCGTGCATTCACTTCCGTCGCGCAGAAGGCTCATAAAATACAAAATATAGTTTACAGGCGAATTTTGATAATATACGAATATCAACACGAATAACATATAACCAATAAGCTATGTTACTTGAGGGTTGCTTTTCTAGTATCCGTACTGAAAAGTGAGCTTACGATTAAAAAGCGATTATTGCGTTTCTATGAGCGCACAAAGGCGCGTAGATGACACCAAAATCCCGAGTGTTCCGAAGATTTGTCGATCGAGGAACTTGTAATTGGATGGAACTTGTTAATATCTTCTATAAGATCAGTATATAAGTATTCAATATCTACTCCCACTTGTTAGATTGTTTCATCAAGTTTGTTATAATTGCAACGCTGGCTCAATTAATTTATAAAAGCTGATACCAACTAGTAAATTGTTCACTTCGTTAATGATTCGATCAGGTTACTAAGCTTTATCGGAGTTGCCATTAAAAAAAGATTATTTCCCATAACCGAATGGTCGGAGATGCTTCGATTCCACGCATTCCTGAAAACAAGTATCGTGATAAATTCATTCACGTAGAAACACCATCGTCCCCCGGCAAATAATGCAAGTATAAAAAATTTATATAAGCCAGTATTATTAGTCATGAAAAGCACTAAAACATTTTCCTCTATCTTCCTGGCAGTTCCCATGTGGAAGAAAAATGTCAACTGGTGAAAATGTGAACACCCGGTACATTGAAGGCACGGCTTTTACACGACTTCGGTTGAATTTATGTACAAATAAAACTCTTGAACAGAATTCAAATATTACCGTGTAGAAGAACGTGAAAACGTTAGCGGACGAGTCTATGCGTCGCGACGATTTCCGTGTCGTTGAGCCGCGCGGTTTTTCGAAAATGCTGGAGCGGAGCCGATAGAAACAAAAAGCTCGGGGAGAGAGTGCACGCGAAATCGGCCCGTGATTCCGATATTTTTTCTTTTTCTTTTTTCAGGTTTTTTACGGGCCGCGGCCCGGTAAGCCGCCACAGGGACTCCGCGTTTATTAACGTGAAACTCCGCTTTTCAGTTTGTGTACCTGTGTCATTTCCGTTTCATCTTTTTACGAGGGAGAGAGAGCGGCGTGTGTGTGGAATTAAAACGGAGCTCGCAATTCTGTTCGATAAATGCGGAATCAAACGGAGAATCCGCGTAACGAGGCCACTAATTAGCGAGCAGATTTTATTTGCTCGTGCGAACGGCATTGTTCCAGTTCACTTGTTCCACTCAGCGAATTAAAGATTTCTGCTGTTCGGGATGCACGCGAAACTGGAGATCGTTGGGTGTACGCAACGGATTTTGTGCGTTTGTGCGTTCATTTGATCAAATTTAACCCTTCAAAATTGTTGCCTATAAAATATCAAAATCTTCATTCAATTACTTGATTTCTAACAAATTAATTCAGCCCCAGGCCCCAGGTAACCTATTCCCCGCTGTCGCTTCACGACAGTGTATCGGTTTTTCTACTTTCACTTCTCTTGAGTTTGGTGGGGAAGACCTAAGGGTAGGGAGAAGAGTCGTCCGTGGCTCGCGAGCTGCAAACGTAGCCCAGATCTGTATGTATTTACTAATGAACAGCTGCTGCATCAGAAATACTACAAAGATTAACGTATCTACAAGAAAAATTTATAAATAAAGCGCTACTGCTAACGACATTTCTGATGAATTTTTGGGGAAGTTATAATTGATCCTGGAAAATCTGGGTTTAGCAAATCTTGGCTAGACTGAATGACAAAGGAATCTGCGGGGGTGCGTCGAATTGGAGAGGTCCCCGGTGAGAAAATATCTCGGAAAACTCGGATAACAGGTTCCCGGACGAAACAATGGACGTAAACCGTTCCACCTACGCGTCTCCCCAGCTCGCCGGAAGTCCATTTACGGCGGCGAGGTCCTCCTCATGCTGATAATAAATTGCTCGTAGGGGCGAGATTGTTTGCTTTAAATCCCAGATTGGGCGGGATCCCCGGGATGAGAAGCTATTTCGATTCTAATTGAAATTGATCACGCAACGCTACCGGCCAAGCCGCTAAACTTTTGATGAGTTTTTTTAACATCTTCGAGACAATGTATAATCTTGTTCAATCTCATTTTGTCAAAGATATAGCACAGTGCGGCCGATCGCCGATCTAGCTGTTCAAAATTCAGAAAACCAGCGCGACCAAGACACTGTTTACGCGACAGAACAAGTACGGTTTTTCACCCCTCACCCCCATAACTTTATTTAACAACAAGAACATAATAACATTATTATTATAAAAGAAAATATAATTGTAGAAAGAGAAAAAACCAGACATTAAGGTCATTACATGTTTTTTGACATAGAAATTGAAAAATTCCTCATTGTCAAAGATGGACGTATATGGATATGAAACTGATGAAATCTAATAAGGAAATAATTCACAATTGATGAGCAACCACGCTTTTGAGGTTAGGATAGGTTCCTAGCAAGTTACACGTTTCTAAAGTTTGAAAAGGACTGTAATTATCAAAGAAATTACTCTACTAAATAAAATAATGGATGATAATATAATATGTACTTTATGTACTCCATAACTGGTGAGAATGGTTTTATTACTTAACGTGTCAGAGAACACTTCTAAAAGTAAAGATTTCACTAATAATCTGATACTGACGGGGAGGATTAGCAAGTGCTTCATTGTTTACTTAAAACCAGTTCAAGGTCCCTTTAGCCAAATTAATTAAATAATTAAATGTCACACAAGCGTTAGTCGGCAAAGTCCAATTTTCATTTTGGAACTTTTGAACAGATAGATCGGCGATTGGCCGCACTGTGCGTTGTATCGAAAAAATGTTCGGAAAATGTTTCCTTGATCACGCTCTGTGCAATCTCTATTTCCTCGAGTTTTACATTTCGCCTTGGCGAATAGGAATAATGATTTGTACAAGAATTTTCATTGACTAGCAAATTATTATTATAATCGAAAAATATTAAACTACAGCTGGGAAACTTTTTCCAGTGTATTCAGGAATAATTTGATACCACGGCCAAATTTTGCCGAGCAATACGAAACTGCAGGGTTTGTTAGCAAAATTGATTTTTGAAGTACACAGTCGCCGTCTAATATATCGTGAAACTCGAGCCGCTGTCACGCGTATGGAGGTTGTACCGAAGCGGAAACGAGGTAGATCAGGTGTCGAGTCAAGGATAATATGACCCTGACCTCCCCATGGTGTCGCCCTATCCCTGGAAAGAGCTTCAAGGCCGCGTCAATGGAGACCGGCAACGAATGTTCCGATGCATGTATTGATTTCCGGGTTAATCAAACTCAGTTCCGGCTTCTGGAGCGGTTAGTTTCCACAAAAGCAGAAATGTTCCGCGATCGATAGGGAAGGTTGCTGCCGCACAAAACCTGTCTTTAACACATTCTTATCGGGAGCTTTCGAGCGGACACCAGAAAATGCTTGTACCAATTTCCCCGTCAACGAAAATCCACCCCGGATCCACTTTTGACGTCACGACAACCAAGAGAAATGCCCTGTCCGTGACAGTGTTTACCGTTCCAAGGCAACCTTGTTGAATGTACCCTGAGAACCTCACGAAATTTCATAAAACCGAAGTAATTCATTTAATGACATCCAAACTGAAAAGATTAGATCGCGCCATTAAGCGCACCGAGCTCTTCTGTGTTTGTTGTAATTCATTAATTAGACTTTGTTCAATAAAATGAACAAGCAAATTCAATATTATTAAATTATCAACATTTAATGAAAATTATCGGAGACTAATTCAACTGACAAAAATGATACTTTATGCCTTTCTAGTGCACCCTTGTATTCATCACAAAGTACACAGATTTTTATCATTCTAACTCAACAGAGATGCATCTAGATAACTGTGTGAATAACATAAAATTGACAGCCGATGCGAAACGTCGTCGAAATCTGACAGCAATGGCACTTTCAGATACAACAAATCTGTTCGCTAGTATATTGTAGTTTTATGCTTTCAAGTTATTCCAATCCTTTTCCAAACTCCCCAGCGATTCGCCATCTACTCGATCGAAACTGTGAACATTCGAAGTTCCAATTTATCAGGCTGGTAGACAATGAACAAGAAATCTTCGTACACCACTGTCTTTCCGATTGCAATGATCCCTCGCGGGGGAATAACCAAGGGAAATCGGCTTGACGCGATTGCCATCAGATATTATCGGAATTTATTCATTCCTGTAGTGGTAATTATTGAGAATGAATTGTCAGAGTTGAAATCCGTCGATTTCTAGTGGATAAAATGATTGAGAGTCTCGAGGATTCTTATTGGAAGAGTTTGAACGTTTTATTTAGAGGATTTCAGAGCGACGATTGGAAAACTCGTTTGATCGTGCGCTGTATCCTATATAATGTACTTTAAAATTGTTTGTGGAGACTCGAATCGATAAATATAGCCGGCGCGAGGCCACAAAACTCGTTTAACACGTTCTAACTCGATTACCGGCGAGTGCAGCACTGTTAACTGACCATTAGCAACATTCGAGACCTGGGTTAATTGCCGTCGGTGTGCTCCTAGAGCAGAATGTTAGAGTCTCTGACCCATTAATCGTACAGGAAATTCTATTAGACATTTCGTGGTCTTCTTAAAATGAAGCACAAAATTTGGAAGGTCTTGTTCATCCCTTATTGGGATCTCCTTTTCATTAAACACAATTTTCTTTGATTTTTCCAAATCAATACACATCGTTTCATTATTATTTGTCCTTTCATCTTTAATGAAGTAGTTTATCAATTATTTGTCAACCTTACAATTGGGGGGGATTAGAAATTTTGTGACCATTTCAAAAATAAGAACGTGAGATTTTAAAAAGGGTTGTTCAACCCTCATTGCTCCCTTTCCGATAATCCAGTTTAGAAATTCCACCATTTACCTTTTTGCACATTTACATTAGCTTTGAATTTATATGAATCAATTTGGAAGAAATTGTCAAGTGAACACATTTTTGGAGAGTTTTGTCAACCGAGTATGAAGGGATGCTGCAAGTTTTTTTCGTTTCACCTCTGCTTTATTCCGCGCACGAACCGGCTGACACAAAAACCAATTTAACACTGCACAAGCATCGGTATGCAGGCTACCTGGATTTTTTGGACATTCCGCGGATCGCTGTTCGCAAGGTTCGGTGCAATATGATTTTTATTCCGCGAATTCTCGGTGGCTCGGGCCACGACGACGTCGACGACGGCACGAACCGTTATCCTGAAACTCTATTTCCATCCTGGTTATACCGTTTTCCCACTTCTTTCACATCTTTATCGCATTAGCGACTGGTTGAAAGTTTCCTCCGGAAGAAAATTTTACGGCGGATGGGGGTGGGTTTTTCGTGGCGCCCTCGAATCTTTTATGGATCGGGAAATCATGCTCTGTGGACAGTTTATCGGTTACCCGATTTGTGAACGAAAGAATTTTTAACGTTCCCGATACAGGACAGCTTGATACACAAACGTTTTGGATAATGACAGTGTAGTCAACACAAGCAAGTAATCAATTACAAGGCACAGGATAATTGAATTTGTCTGATTTGAGGAATACTTCATGTTATACAGGGTGGGCCACGAAACGTGAGCAGCTTAGGTTATTCTACTGTTAGTGGTTCGATCGGAAGTGTTGTTAGCAAAACTAACGAGATATTAGCCAAAAAAAAAAGAAAATTGTTTCGATAATATCTCGGTGACTATTAGATTCAGGGCATATGAAGGACAACACTTTTATACTCAGAATTTGATACTCTATCGATCTATGGTATAAAAAATAGGACGTTCCATTTGAAAAAATAAAGTTGACTTTGGAATGACCTTGAAAACACGATGAAAATTCAAAATGGATATGACTGCTGCATCAGCCCCTCCTCGAATTAAACTTTTCATTTGAAATATTTTCTTCTCTGAAATTTAGTTTTCGAGATATTCCAGGTGGCCAGAATAAATGCCCCACCCTGTATACATATAAACTATCTAAATCTATATCTATTTAAAATAAGATAGAAATTTTTAATTGGTTTCTATTTCTTGCGACGGATTCAAAACATTATTATTTGCATCCTGCAGTGTATTGATATGTTTTATTATTTACTATAGCAGCTCGTGGCTTGCCTACGGCATGTCCTTGCAACCAGACCCTCCGGGCGGCGCACAATGGGCGCACTAATGACGTCACAACTTTCGAACGAATGGACTTTTTCGAGTTTTCTTCCCCTAAAAACCTTATTCGGACTATTACGAACATTTTTTTTTTTAATTAGCCAAATCGGTCCAGCCGTTCTCAAGTTACGCGCTTATCAACGAACAGCGTTTAATTTTTATTTATATAGATAAATATTATTTATTTTTATCTACCTAATTGCATAGTTTGATTTCGAAATTGTTGCTTCGTGGATAGCAAGATTGAGATGTTTCGATCGTCATTTTGCGAGAGGTTATTTATCCAGGCTTAGCTTGGTTTATTTTCCTCAGGACCTGCCGGTAGTGAACGGAGAAACGTCCGGACGTCCTTACATTCTTATCCGTTATCTTTTCATTCCGACGGTCACGCCAGGAAAAAAGGATGGCGGAGAAGAGAAGGGGATGGGTTAGGGGGTTGGGAGAGGGTGAACGGAACAGCGAAAGGAAAATAAAGGAGAGAACGAGAGAGAATGAACGAAAGAAATGGTAGGAGAAAGATTCCAGGGAAAATAGGTGAACTGGGTCGTGGCCAACAGCTGCCTTCTGCCCATTATTTCCGTCTCTCATTGGTGCACGTTACTTACTGCTTCCGTTCGGCTGCACGGGGAAGAAAGAGTGAGAGAGAGAGAGAAAGAGAGCGAGAGATAGAGAGAGAGGGAGAGAGAGAGAGAGAGAAACGGATTGGAGAGAGAGGAAGAAGAATGGACAAAGACAATCGATATCGTAAACGATTGGATATTCCGGCGACACCGTTCATCCATTAACCTTCCTATCATTTGACTTTTGAGATTGCGTTATCCGTTCCCCTGTATTATCCCGTATCTCCACCGGATGTACACAACGTCACCGGTGAACGGAAGGATGTCGTTCGAGGTTTGTAACCAACACCGCACAGATGTCGTAATCACCAGGACAATTTTATCCTAGCGGTTTCGCTTAATTTTTAAACGGTTTTGCCCACTCGTCGCGCAAAATTGTCATCCCCGTTTCTGTGTGCTTTTCATCGAGATTCGATTTATCGTGGATCAATTGAAAAATTATTATTGAAAGTGTATCACGGTCTATTCTTCGTCGAACTTAACCCTTAGCAGTCTTTTGAATCTAAAA
Source organism: Lasioglossum malachurum (assembly GCA_028455605.1). Taxonomy (NCBI): domain Eukaryota; kingdom Metazoa; phylum Arthropoda; class Insecta; order Hymenoptera; family Halictidae; genus Lasioglossum; species Lasioglossum malachurum. The sequence goes on along the minus strand of CM052314.1, from coordinate 12,292,543 downwards.
ATTGCTGTACCATTATTTACAATATTGTTTACATTATTACTAGACTGTGGATCTTTATGCATTCACAGCAAAATTGAGCAGATGAAATTCGAAATTGTTAAGAAATATTAAAAATTGAAGATGTTAATGTATGATTCCTCTTCTATTAAAATTATTAAGGAAATAAATGAAATTCAATTTAGTTTCTGTTTCTTGCAAACGATGCAGACAATTTTTATTTTGCATAAAGTTCCGCAGTCTAATTATTACATATCGACATATGTAATATATGTTGGTATCTAATCAATGACGGCACATTTAAATATTGTACAAGGTATTAAATACATCAATTTCATATCCATAAAATGAAAAAAATCACATAGAGTGGAATTATTCTAGGTCGGAAGTAATGTTTATAATTTTCAAATTAAAACAGCTCCGACTGTGTGTGCGAAGAGTTAAAACCAATGGTAATTTCGAAGTGCTCGTTATAATTTCGTCCCCCAGTATTATTAGCACAAATGGAACTACGATGGCGCATCAAAGAAATATATTGATGTATAACATCGTGGATGATTTAAACTGAACAAATTTAATTAGCGAGTCCAGCACTCGTCGTTAATCAATTAATTTCCGGAAAGGTTTAAATATTCACTGCATCGATGCGCCCCTAGTACCTTAATGTGATTTCGTGTGAAATTTATGTGCGATAGTTAATGGAACGTGTGCGTATACGATTAAATTTTTTTCACGATTATATTCCTTTATATTCGGTGCTCTGGTGCAGAACATTCTCACTCGGGTTTCAGAAATCCAAAGTTCTTTTTTAGAAAAAAAAGCAAAAAATATGAATATTCAATGGTTTTGGGAGAATAACTAATCTTAATAGTTATTGTTATTTTCCAAGGAATTATAATTCATGAAAGTGAAAAATAACCACCCAAAAGGTAAATCTGTAAAATCTTTTGCAACAAGAAATAATGTACAACATGTTAAGATAAAAATTCAGCCACACGATAAATTGGACAAACCGAAGCTCTCGGAAGAAAGGTCAATTTTTTAATAAATATTTTTGAACACACACACATAGCGTATTCTCTATTTTTCTGCTTATTTTTCCCTCATTCTGCAATTTTTTAGCTTTAATTCAAGGCTAATCCCACAGCTGAGTCTTGCCTCTATCAAAAGCTCTTTCGTCCCAAAAATGACCAAACGCTACTAGAGCAGGAGTGACATCGTTGTCCCCATTCGTCGATTCGCTGTCCACGTCAATTGTTCGCCGAAGAGTGATTCTAATTCGCTCGATCGTTCACTAGATCGCCACTTAGCCGACGCCCACACTGCCAAACGCAATTAACCTTGTCAAAAACAGACTAACAGAAATTCAACCAGGATCGAACGCTCTGAAAACCAGCTTTGCTGCTGCTGCACCACGCAGCAAGAGAAACCGTGCTCCGATAGAAACAACAACGTGTCCCGAATGGGAAGTAGTATAAGTCAGCCATGTGTCAGATATGGTAAACGGATGGGACATTTTATCGTCGTCGTAAGTTTTTCCTCTTCCTTTTGCTACGTTTTCGCTTTTAAAGTTTCGTTTCGCGCCCGTGGACATGAGTCTCGAGTCCCCGCACCGATGGAATAATGAATAGAGAGGCTGACATTTTATTCCTGCGAATAAAATATCTCGTAAAAATGAAATTCACAGGAGAATGCTATGCACAATAAACCCGTGCCATCCCATATTCCGAACGTTCTATCTGCGAGACGAGATCCTGGTATCGGGAAAGAAAAACGAAATTAACGCGGTGATATCATTGATTCGTGCCTCGGGGACGCTTCTCTTCAATCATAATAAAATTTAATCATAAATAAAATCGACCTTCCACAAAACGACGATTTTCAGAAACATTATACATTTAATTCCGGGAATGTTGTATTTCATGGAAATGTGAGCGATTCTTGATGACTCGACCGATTTCTCGTGAATCAATTGTCTGTTGCATATTTTTATACTTAGTTTCTTGAAGTTAACGTCGATCTTCTCTTCTTCGACTCCTATTGAACTTTTGGGACAACCTAATGAATAAAGCAAATGCAAAATAAAATTTATTAAAACAATCAAATAAAATGAAATTTTTAAGACAGTAGGGGACAAATTTTGTTCCTCCAGTTTTGGTTTCATTAATTCAATCCTTTTCGATTTTGTACAATAAAAGAGTTTTGGGATTCTGATCCGGCGATCAACGTGTTAATAAGAAATTTTATTACTCTACTTTATTATTCATTTTTGTCATAAATGCTGAAAATCCGCAGACAACTAATGAATTTGACCTCAAAGAAGTAAATCTAAAAATTTACAACAAACAATGAAAAATCTACAACACTCATCAAGTCGTCAGAAGCAATTAGCTTTCGAGGGTTAAGGGTTAATAACTTTCGCGATGTCGCTGCAGCTGCGAGAGGAAAAAAGGAGGTGTGCGAAGATAGGGGGTGAGAGTTAGGGGTTAGGGACCAGTAATAGCAGGACAGAGGGAACTGGTAGTCAGAGGAGAGAGAGAGGGAGAGAGAGAGAGAGAGAGGGGGGCAGAGAGAGAAAGGCCGAGAAAGGGAGATAGATAGAGAGAGAATGAGCGAACGCTGAGGCGAGAGTAGGATCAGAATCCAATAGTCCAATACCCGGCTAGAACCAAAGCTCTTTGTCTCCCACTCAGATGCCAATAGCTGGCATGCTTTAGGCTATATGCCTACACAGCATGGCGGGCCACACCGGTGTATCGTAGGCAGCGGCAGAGCATGATCGGCCGTTGGCTCGTCCATGTGCCGCAGGAATCTTTGAAATAAATTTATTTGCTCGGAGCCGAGCCGAGCCGAGCCGAGCTACACGCTCGATACGATGCCAAAATTATTGCTGCATTTCGGGTCGGAACGGCCCAGAGAATGCGGTCTCGGTCTATTTGGATTCAACGGAAAATTGTTCCTTAATTAAACTTTGTAATTAACAATAAGTAATCGTATCTCGACCGACCCGGATAGCCACTGCCACCTCCTTCTTTCCCCGGGATTATCGTATGTTTGCACGTTGCACGCCGTACGGTTTACAGGAGCTCTGATAATCGCGGGAAATTCGCAGCTTCGAAGACTTATTTGCAATTTGGAGGATTACAGCAGGATAATTGGTGGACCTATTAAAAGTTTCCACCGGTTGCGCGTACAAGGAACGTTTGAACGTGATTTAATCCAGGACGAGGTGATTCGGAGCTGTTTTGAGTCTAAGTTGCACGGGTTCTATCCGGTTGCTAATTTTGTAGAAGATTGCTCGAATTAGCAGCTATGTATTTACTATCATTTATAAAAATGTATAACACGTAGGTTAGCGGGTTTACGAGCGGGCACAAAGGTACTTCGAAGGTACAAATTGTGTTGCGCAACTTTTCAATAACACGCAGATTCGACACATTTTGCATACTTGAGATAAAATAGCGAAGGTTTTGACCATTCCATTTATTCTGCAGAAAGTATCATTTTTTCATCTGTATTTACAACAGAATATAAATAAAGGGGATGTGTTGTAAGTTTGTGCTATCCGAGTGGATATATCTCCAGAAAATAGTAATTATTACAATATTATGCTGCAATCTTTGTAAACGAATCAAATCAAGTAGTAGCCTTTTTAGATCTGAAATAAATTAAAATCGTACTTTTTAACTCTGTCATATTTTATAAACTAGTATTTGTTGTAAATTTTCGAGAGCCATAATTGCATAAAGATCCGCAGTCTAATTATTATATATCATACATAAGTAATAAATTTTTTCTTTCATTAACAATTTTGATAAGTTGAAAATAACACATTAATGCTTCTAAGTTCTCTTGGTTTTTTCGCTATATTAAATTGCAACTTCCCATTTTTCTCATAATTGCATAAAATCTGCAGTCTACTAATTAGTTTGAAGCAAACATTGGCTAATAATTATTTTCGTATTAATCAAAGCAGTAGCTTAGAGGTACAGCGTTTTTATCAAGAACTACTCGGAATAGAAGAGACAAAGTGTTTAATAAAGCCGGTTTAGTTGTGAACCGTGCCGGCTGATTTTTCCTAGAGTAAAGTTCCGTCATTATATTTTTGTGAATCGCTTTGAAGTTTCGAGTGACCAAATTTGCATGAATGCGAGCTACCAAGTGATCACAATGGGATACCGAACGCATCAGTAAACCGTGTGGAATTTTTCAGAATATTATATTCCCAACAGCTAGTGTTATTTTCATTGGAAATGAATTTCACGGGTTCGTAACGTTATTGAAAAGTTAAAGGCACCGTTTTCGAAGCTTAATTAATATTTGATGCGAGTTCGTACGCTTCGGAACACGAAATTGGAATCCGCGGCGCTTTCCGTTCTAGGAAATACCCCGTCTGATAATCTCCCGTCAAATATAAACCGTTGACACTAGATTATCGTTTAGAAGAATTATAGATCCCCTTCCTCCCTCTCTCTTTCCTACATCTTCTCCCTTCATTTTGCCCCTCCCTTCTCCGCGGTAATTATTCTTTTTAATACTAAACCTACCAATACCAGCTTCAAACTTTTTATTTCGCTATCATTGAAATCATAAAAATGCATTCGTAGTTAATAGTTAAATAAATTTCCGTACTCCATATTGCAATAAAACTTGTACAAATTCCGAGTAAATATATTCTTGCCATTTTTATAAGGCAATACATGCTAGTCGCATTTATTGGTCGGTAGAGGTTTAGTGTTAATTTGAAGGTTTCCAGTATAAATATTAGTAGAGACCTTTTCTCCTGAAAATATATAACTTTACAACTTAATTATTGTTTCTATTTCATCAAATTAACAAAACAACAGCTTTAAAAATGGAAAAAGCACACAAAGCTTGAAAAATGTTATGGATTGTTTTGTATGATATTTTTATTATTCCTTGGTTCATAGATTGGTTGGTTTCTGAATATTTTATTACTGTCTAAATAACAGAAGACTGCAGGCACCGTATGAATTTTGGATGTTATTAATTCAACTTTTTTATACTTTAAGCAATCATTACGAGAGAGAATATAATAAATGATTAATGTTAGTATGTGCTCGAAGCTATTAAAAGTATCGGAATATTTTAGTGGGCAATCAATATTGGAGCCGAATTTCTGGAGAATATGATATGGGTGATATCATGAAATGGCTTCCTGGTAAATTATTTTGCCATGTTCAAATATGTTATTATCCCTAACAAATAAAAAAGGTGGCGCATTTGAAACGGAACTGGCAAAAGTTTCTCAACGAAACAGACTCGGCCAGTTCGGTAGGTTTCCCTTTGCATTGTTCAGCAAGTAATGAATCGAAATTTCCACCGCGTTTTCGTTGGTTGCACGCGGTGCTCCGCGAACCGCTTGGAACTGCATCTTTGTTCGAAAGTTGTAACATTTTGCCGGGGGAACTCTTGCGAAGTCTTGTCTAGTTTCTGATTCACTTTCTGGTATGTTAATAATTTATAACGGGTCTCGAGCGAGGCGAGTAAGTTGCATCTCGTACAGCCGCCGTAAAAGGATATACATTCCCACAGGACAGAACGCTAAATTACGAAACAATAGACGAACAATTCTCGATCGCTGACAGACCTCGGTGTACTCGGTAAATTAAAAGGGAATCAAACGTTCGACAAAAAGTAACTCGTTAAAATAGTGATTGAAATTCCCGAAGTTCAGTGGATGTACTTTCGAAGTTTGTATTGTCAATACTGCCGCCCTGTACAGCCCTATTGATTTACGGATGCGGCAAAAGATCTTTACGGATCCAAGCTCTTATAATGGCTTTGTGAAAGTTTGCTGCCGCTTATAAACGTGGAGAGTGAATTTACTTTATTCCCTTGTCGAAAGCATCCTCGAGCACTGATGAGGTTGAAGGAGATCTTTGTTCCTCAAGTTCCGAAGACGTTTAATTTCCTTTATGCTCAGTTTAACTGCAGCCAATGCATTCTGCTTGTCGCGCTGGCGCGGTTCGTTCGTTTATTTACATGGCAATACAATAAACGCGTCGAGAAAAATACCGCGAATCATAAAAATTAATAAGAACCCGTTGTTCTACGACTTCAGTCCCTCAACTATCGAATGTTCAAATGGTAAATTATTGTTTCACCTAAAATGTTTCATTGATCTCCTTCATGCATTATAAATGAAATCCAGCTGAACGAAATATGCTGACAGTTGAAACGATGATTTGCAAATTATACATCATATTATGCAGTTTATCGTAAATAAACTTCACGTCCGTACAACCAGTTTAAAGTTTCTTGAGAACAGCGAGAAGGATTAGGGCTCCGGTTGGAAAGTTCCATTTTCCGAAGGCTTACAACCGATGCATTTGTTCGTGACAATAATTAATGTCCAGGATATAAGCCGACTTATATATATATATATATATCGCGGCGCAATCGCGGGAATGGGGTAGTTTCGTAATCCTGCTGCATTGTACACGGAAAAGAACTGCGATTGTAAAATTGCACAATTTTAGTAGAGCTACATACCAATCGATATTTGCTTACCAAAATTTTCCCCATTCGTCTCCAACCATTTTAAACATATTCCACAACATTCCTTCACATTTTCCACTATTCTAAATCAAACAATCAAAAAATCATTTTTCAGATTTTTTCGACATTTCTCCGCAAAGAGCTAACAATAAGCTAACCTTAAGACTGTTACGTTCTATTTGATTCGTCGGCAAGAAAACCCTTTATGGTCTCGAGTACTCTAGACTCTAGATCAAATGAAAATGCTATTAATATTACGTAATATTTCCTTGTATTCTATTCATTTAATTAAGCGAACTTATTCCTTGAAAAATAAGGCTCGTTTGAAGTATACTTTAGACTCAAACGCGCGTTTTAATATTCCAAAGTGGTATCTCGTTTCTGAATTTCGGATTTCCGCCAACGTTTCCGATGGACCATTATTTATCGATGCACCGGGGATAGAAGATCGCGAAAAATTGCAAAGACATGCACGTTCGCCGATATGTTCTCCGGTTTTTCCCTGCTACAAGCGACGAGAGGGCGAATTTGTACGACAAACGAAAACGTCTGCCCGTTCCAAGGCGAAACCTGATCGCGTGTACGTATGTATGTACAATATGTACATACATGTGCCGGGTACAACTGGAGACGCGTGTGCACGTGTGTGCAAGAACACTCGGAAATCTTGGACCATGGTATTGTGCTGGCCCGTGGCTGCGGTTGAAATCGGCCAGCGGCCGCGTTTTGCGGTTAGACGTATCGTGTAGTGCCTTTTCGCACCACTCTCGGCGACGACGAAACGGCTCATGTATGAGAAGGGTGGCCGAAGAAACACTTCACCATTCGATTCGTATTCTCCACAACGGCGAGACCAAAGCTTTTGTTCAACGATGCCGGCTAGAAAGGGCTGTTTACGCGCCGGCAAGTGTATTCTTGCTTTATCAACTCTTGATTCTTCTATCTTTACTTTGCACGCTCCGCGATACCTTCGAATTGCTTCCTGCTTCAGCATTCTATTCGAATTTGCCTCCTTTCCCGGGTTTGTGCCGAATATTCTGCTGATGAGTGTGTAAAATACACTGGTGTTGTTCAGATAATATATCCTTACTTTCTGGAATTCTTTATTTTCTTATACTCATTTCACACACTTGCATTACGATTTTAGAGAATTTCACTGTTAATGAGTTCCTTCTGCAGGTTTTATGGCGAATATTCAACTGATAATATTAAACAAGGTAAAATGTGTTATTTAGGTGACGTATTCTTATATTATATTATAACGTTCGAAAACATTACAGGAAAAGCTACCCTGAAAAATTCCATCTCACCGACTCCAGTTTTACAAAGGAAACTGTTTTCCTCCGTGAATTATGTAAAATGGGACGCACGAATAATCGTAGAAAAAGCACAGGAAAGCCTGAAGTACTTTTTCCCAGTATTGGAAACTGTTGCAATGAACATTTTAAGCTTCTTCCTCAAATAAACAATAACAGAAACATTGAAAAGTCTGTTCGGACGCGGACAAAGAACAGATTCATCATCCTGCAACGACAAATTTTACTTATACAAAGGAAACACACGTAATAGAGTTGTGAAAACGCAATGTTTCGACACAAAAGGCAGTAAACGGCGATGGATAATGAATTGCCGACTGAATAATTTATCAATTTCCCGCTAACTTCAAATTATACGTTTCCGCGGAGAGTTTCAAAACTGGAAACCTTGAGTTTGAGTTTGAAACTTCAGCGGTGGATTCCTGGTTGATGCGTTATCTGCGGTCTGTAATTAATGGACCTATTTCACCGAATTTAGTGCAGAGACTCTACGAGCAACAAAGCGACTCTATCCTCTATTTTTCATAAACATTTGCAGACGGTCTGGAAACTCATTACTTCCGGGGTGGGGGGATAAAAGATTACAATTCCGTGAAAATTCCATTTCCATCGGGAACAGAAGATTCGAATTCGCGGAAGCTTCGGGACAAAAGGTTTGATAATTCTTAAACATGCACCACATGCAATTTAATCAACTGATTCGCCTGAATGTCCGCGAAGCTGCGCGGATTCGACGCATTCGCATTATTAATCGTGCGTGTCGATGGCGGCGACGCACTTAGTGCTAATTGAAACTGATACAAACAAGATACGCGGTAAATAACAACGCCGTCGCATTGTTTCCGGCGCCAACAGGGTTAAACAGCTGTTGACAGAAATTACGGGTGACGATCAATGGTTCGTAATTAATTCAGATTACTTCCCCGGTTTTGCGTTTTAGTTGCAATTAAGCCGGCGCCCAAGTCAAACGCAGCTTTGAACCGGTCCATACATTTTGTTTTCCATCCGGTTTCTGACTTTGCGCCGCGCGTTCTGCGGCTCGATAAATCAATATGATACATTACGAATCGGTGAAACAGACCAAAAAAAAAAAAAAGAAGAGAAATAACAGAAAGAGAGCTCGTGTTTCAAGCCGCGTTCCCCACTTCGCAACTCGAAACTTTGCCCAAAAATAACGGCTCTGGAAATTTTTGTTTTTAATCGTTTCGGAGCATATTCTTTTTTTTCCATCGAATGTCCTGTAATTCTGTCATTTCGACGTATTTCGTCGGATGTTCGAATAATTCCGAATAATTTCGGGGCTCGCACGAGAAATGAATTACGCTTTCCAGCAGAAAAGAATTTATTCAGTGCAGTAGATTTTATTGTTATTGTTATTCCACTGTTAACGTACCATTGCATTTAATTTAATGCAATTTTCTGCTCCCCCAGGGCCATTATGACTTTATTTATTTTGATGCTCCCCTGTTTCATTTAATTTACCGTCTTGGTTTCAGTGCCCTTCATTCTGCTCTTTTTCAGTGTTTTATATTCTTTATGCGTGTTACTTTGTTTACAACGCGTATACTAATTAATCTACGTATGCAAGGTCTGCTAGTAGCAAAATTATTGTTGAAATTTCTAAATATTTCGTTGTTATAACCATACCTCGTTTACTTTGTTAAAAACATTGCCAGAAAGGATCGTGAGAAGAGGCTGGAGATGCTCAAGAAAGTGCAAGAATGCTAACTTCCGGTTCACTGCAGGGGACTGTCTTCCGGTAGGATCTAAAAGAACTTCGAAACGAGATTTTCCTTCGAGTTACCAGCAAAAGACACACGGACGCCGAAGACTTAAAAAATTCATTAAACCTGGATACGTGGTTAATGGTTAGACAACAGTCGTGCATCTGCAGCGTAATTACGCTCCAGTCTCGTATTTTAGGATTAACTGATCAACTAAAAATGATAATTAACGACAGTAAAATCAACAATTCTTAAGATATCGGAAAATCACTTTAAGATTCGTTCGTAGGTCACTAAAGACTACAACCTATTTATGAAGAAACATTTCAATAATTTTCTTCCAACTTTTGCACTCATTTAAAAAATTCCAGATTGATCCCGATCCGGATCACAGGCTCGCAATAATAATTCAAACTTAACTTTGCAAGAAAGAGAACAGTGGATCGGACAGCCAATCGGTCGATTGCGAAAATGTTCACGAACTTCCGGGGCGCTTTTGTTGCGCTGAAAAGTTGAATTCAAGGGAAGGTGGCCGCGATTAACGCTCGCGATCTTTATTTCCAGCGTTTCTCAATTATTCAGTTTACTTGCACGGAATCAGAAATGAGAAACTGAGAAGTTCATCATCTCGCGCGGCAAAGAAACGTCTAAAAGCTTCGTAGTTACGCGCTAAGAAATCGGCTTTGGTGGTTTCGTTTGCAGGCTGTTGAGCGTGTAAACGGTTCACTCGTGACTCTTTTATTGCACGAAAAATCTGGGTTAAGCTGTTACGTGCTATTACAAAATTAGAGTAAGTTCGACGAGTATGAATCGCGAGGAAGGTTCACTCTTGGTTGTCCCGACGCGACGAACGGAAATGGAAACCACCAACCAAAGGAGCGGGGTTTTAAGCAAGTTTTATCTTTGGCCGATACCGGTGGGAAATATCGAGTTCCCGAGCTTTAAAAATGATTGGCCCACTTCTCGCCGGTTATTTAATAAATTCGTTACGTCAAACAAATTTTCTCGTCTCTCCCCCTTCCCCCACCCCCCTTTAATTCGATTGCTGCGAAGCAAAGCGACGAAGATGCTCCATTAAATACTCGTTCGTTAAACCCTTACCCGATGAAGTCAATTAACCGAGCGCCGTAAATCGAGGCAGCACTTTTCTCTTCGTTTTAGTTTCGTTCCATTCGATTTTCATAGAAAAAAGTTCCTCCCTCGAGCCGCGCAGAGATTCTGCTGCTTCGTTAACGCAATTTAAGAAGTTTCAACGCGAAATAATTGTGAGAATTAAGTGGGTGACTCGAGAGCTGGAAATTCGCGAAAATTTGAGCCTCAGAATTCTGTTTAGCTTTTAAGCTCAGTTACCATTAGCGGTTCGTGCTCTTGACTCGGTTGAATAGCGATTCCAGAAATTTTATTCCATCTAATGCAGGAACGCTTAAAAAATATTTCCTGTTCATTCGTACGGTCATTATTTCATAAATATCCATTTGATTTAGTTGACACATTGCGTACCTACATGGTTAATTTGAGGCGTCATTTTCGAGATATTGCCGTTTAGAGTTTTGATGAATTTATTTTCATGACTTCTTTTCTCGTAAAGACGTAAATCCTGTACTATAAAGCTCAATTAATGCATAAACTCAAATTTTTTGAAATTCTGGCATGCAGCGTTTTTCCTGGCAACCACAGATATTAAGTCGTAACATACACTCTGTGAAGGTCATTTTAATGGTTATCAAGGTCTTCAAATTTTCTTTGCATATTAACATGTATTCTTTTATAACGCGATATGGAAGGCGGCGTCAAGATTAGTTTAATGACCTACACACCATGACCTTGAAGTGACCTCGAAGGCGAAAAGATCAATTTCAGTTTGAAGAAATTAATCAATTTACCACCCTTTGGACACGAGAGAGTTTCTAACATTGTACGAATCCTCCATATAACAAGAAACCCTAGTTACAAATCTGCACAAAATTCGTGGCTCTAATTGTCTCGAAAGACAATATCGGAAAGCCTCGCTCAAGAATCGCATGAAACACTGTCCAGCTCGAATCGAGAGCGGCAGAGTCCTCGCAACGCGCAGGGCGCACGGTTCCGCAATTAATTCCGATAATAGCTGGTCCCGCAGCAGCATTATCATTATTATGCTCGGCGGAGAATCATGCGGCGGGTATTAACTTCCCCTGGTAATAGAGGAGAAGGACGTTTCGGTGCGGATCGCTCGGGGTGGTCTCGAACAACCTTTCGGCGACGTGCTGCTTTCTCTCTCTCTCGCTCGTCAAAGAACGACCGGGAAACAAAATTACCGGGTGAAAGACGGGACACGGTGGGATCCCTGGGTGTCTCTGTCGCATCGGCGAAGACGACGACGATGCATTCGAGTGCATTATTAACGTCCGACGAGAGCAGCCTGATCTCTGTCGACGTAGTCGACGACAGACGGCCGTGGCGCTCGGCTTTCAGGGTAATTAAATGGGCAATGGGATGGGAGAGGGAGACAAAGAGAGACGAGAGAGAGAGAGAGTCATGGTGACAAGGAGGGAGGTAGAGAGAGTCATATAGAGAGGAAGGGAAAGAGGAAGCAGAGAGCCCCCGTAAAATGTGGTTACACAGATGGTGGCCTTCGTCAACGACGTCCTTGTACAATTTCTTTTATCAATAAGCATAGCATATTTACTGTGAGATTGCCACTTGTTAATCGTTTCGCTGTATAAGAACACAGGGTAATTATTGTTCTACATGAAAGGTCCGATTTGTAACAGCAACGTTAAACAAACACTACTTTTTCATTTTCTCGTAGTCAATTCGCATCATTACCAATTCCCAGAAAGTAGATTCGGAAAAATAAAAAATAAAATTGTTGAGTAGAAGTTAGATCTATCCATGGTTGCCTTAAAATTATCAAAATCTGCCTAGCGAGGGTTGAAGAACGACTGGGAATCCTCTCTGCGAGAGTACAGGGTAATTAAATGGGCTATGAGTTGATGGGAGGAGATGAGACGACAAAGAGAGACAGAAGATCCTATAGAGAAGAAGAGAACCATACAGAGTGGAAGAGAGGAAGAGGGAGACAGAGAGGCCCGGTAAAATGTGGTAGCAGGAAGGTGGCCGTCGTCGACGTCCTTGACGTGTGTGCACACGCGTAAGCATTCGCTCCGATATAGGATCGCTAGAGTAACGCGATAGAGGACGAGTAGAGGCCGTAGGACACCGACAGGATATGGCAGGAAGGAGACAGAAACGTTGTAAACGCTGATGGAACGCCGAGCCCATCACTCTCTCACAAATCTGATTACCTTCGCCGGCAGTTCCGCCCGTGTCGCCCGTTCACCCTCGCCACACGGACAGCTTGCACGGATATTGCTGTTCTCTGTGCGTGGGCGTATAGTGTCCGGAAGTGATTCTTGTCCGATCGGTTAAAATACAGGTCGTTCTCTCGTTCTCCCCTAGACGGACACACCGAACTCTCAAGAGCTTCGACTGCCGGCTAGGTAATATTCCACACGGTCACTCACAGGTTGGATACTCTTCTTTTCAGCGAGACAATCGTCATACTGCTTACCCTGGAACAGTTCAATGAGGATTCGATCGTTAGACTGCTGGATCCACTGGATCGGGTTGATTTGGCTTCCGGGTGGATTGAACCGAATTTTTCGGATACGTTGACAGGGTTGCTAAACTTTTGTGATGGTCGTGAGAAATTTTCTTGAATATTTTGACACATTCGTCCAGGGTTATTATTGTTATTATTATTATTATTCGTACAGGTAAAAGTACGTTCGACTAGTCACTTCAGCACTCTTTCATCAGACAATATTAAACCAAAATGAATCAGGGGGGAAACGAACAGGTTCTCCTTTCTGAACCTAGATGAATATATAAATCACGAAAGATTCACACTTAACACGAGCCTGAATTAGGTCTCAATAATTAAAAATCGCTTTTAACATGTCACTGCTACGATCTCTCTTCAAAGTACATTAAACGAAGACGAATCGTGCAAGAGACAGACCGGTTTTCTCCCTTGATTCCGTTAAATCAGAATCGCTCGGAAATAGAGACACATATGTCCCCGTTGATGAAGAGGGCTCCGAATGGAACCGCCTCGAATAAAAATCACTTCTATCAGGTCTACAGGAACGAGCAGGTGCGAGTGTGAACACCAGCAACCCGGTTAACCAAAGGCACCCGTGCTAGGACCGCCTCGAAAATCGAATTTGGTGCTTCGGAGGTTTGCCTCCTCCATTGATTTCCGCCTCGTTTCGCCCTCTTCCTCTATCCAGAAAGCAACGTGGAACAGTGGAACAGAAACCAGGGGGAAGAGTCCTCCGAAGTGACGGTCGTTAAATGAAAATTGGGTTCGTGAAAAGGTGGCGGCGGCTATGGTCTTCCTGCCAGACGATGGCCGGCCGCTATAGTCCTCCGTGCCGTTCCCGACGATTACGTTCAAGATATATGTGACCGGCGCGGCGCGGCGCCCTGAAAACTTTCCTGTCCGACAGCCAGACACCATGCACCACGCCCGGGAATATAGGCTCTGTTTAGGTTAAAAAGAGCTGCATCGACACTTGGAAATATTACGAGCCACTTTTATGACGGGACCATTCCCTCTGAACGCCATAGTCTCGCCCAGATTTAATAGCGACAGGATTCTTTCGTGAATCTCGCCTTCCGTGTCATTGAACTTCCTACCCTCGATTTGCATTTTTCTTTTTGTCTCTACTGAACGTTGCTATGGAGATTTTTCTAACTCGTTTGGTTCAGCACGGTACCTTAGACTGCGCATCATTATGTGAAATAAAAATTAGGGATTTCTTTTTTTCTTCAATAATTCTAGTACATTGAAAGTTATTGGGAATGGGTTTTAAGAAAAGTACACTGGCACTTTTAATATAAAACTAAAACGCGGGACGAAGCTCTTTACTCAACGAATTCTTACTTAGCTGCGACTGATCCCGATAGGAAAACCTTTGGAACCATGAAAGGAATCTAGGGTCGTATCTCCAGACTGTTTAGATTAGACCTACAGTCCGGCTCTTGAAACAATGTATCAAATACAATACTCCGTAATCTCTGTTTAGAATACGATTCTGAGACCGTTGCATAAATACTTCGTAATCTCTGTTTGGAATACGATTCTGAGATCATTGATTCATTTTTAACAACGAACAATAAGCTCATTGTGCTTGTAACTTATTGATAATCCAACAAAAGTAATATATTGATACTCTTCAATTCTTTTAATCTTTCTGTGGTCTCAAACTGCAATTTATTTTTGTCATAAATGCAAAAAATCCATTGTCTACTGATGATCATCTCATTGCTTCAGAAAATGTGCAATTTTTTGGTGAAGATTTTTAAATAATCCGGTGATAGTATCCTTTTTCACATTTTATTGAAGGATGTCCCGTATTTAATTAAACATAGTGGTTGTGAAGGCTGTTGCAAAACCTTAATTGGAACTGAGCAAATAATTTCTGACAATGTGATTTAACCACTTCGAATTAGAGACGAGTTGTTTAAATGAGGACAGCATGGAATTTTCGGCGAGGACAGTGTTTTAATGTGTAGGATTTTGTTGCTCGTTAAGCGTGCCGATAAATGATGCAGAACTTTTTGATGAACTGGTTTCGCAGTCTAAATTTAAAATATCTCTCCACCCTTTTCTTTTTTTAAAAGGACGGAGGGTGTTGCAGAACGGGAATCGATATTATTGAAGGTGCACTGGTCGAGACTTCTTAAACAGAAAATTTAAATGCCGTTAAGCGCGACTGGTTACGTATTCGTGTTTAATTCTTTATGAACTCTAATAGTCAATGATGAAACTACATAGACAGTTTTAGATATATTCTTTTCTGAATTTAATTTGTTCCAACCACGCACAATTTTACTATCGAGAGTGTATTCTTGGATCAAAGACTTTTTCTTTGACAAAGTTCACTTTGATACAATGAAATACACTGAACTCTACCCTCAGCGTCTGTAACATGCAAGAGGGTCTCATCAATAACTGTTATGAGCGATCGAAATAAATTTCTCTTATCGATAACTGTTATGAGCGATCGAAATGAATTTCTCTTGTCAATAACTGTTACGAAAGATCGAAATGAATTTCTCTCAACTGTAACATTTACCAACAAGAGAAAAAATTTTCGGTTACTTATAATCCGTATTTGTAACCAATACGATTTTAGTCGATGAAATACTTGTTATTCTATGACTTATTTTCTTTTTGGTTATAACAGTTACGGTCCCTGCTAATGACTATTTCACTTTGTCATCATCGATCTTCGTTTAATGACAGCTCGATAAATAGGTTGTGGATTTTATCTGTGAAATAGGAAACAAAGTGAACCTAGGGGAAAAATTTTAAAACTAAGCACAACCACGGTTCTCCAAACTACGAGACCCTATTCTTGGCACAAAGACGAATCCCTATGAATTCCTAGGGTCTTTTTACCTTTGCACGCTCTTACACCCACACGAAGCTGTCCTCATCTCACGGTATTAAATCCCGTTGGTTTTACGCGAGCTATAGCGGACAGTTAGAAAGGGAAACGTGGAGAAGGTTTTTGCCTGAGAGCAGTGAGATTTAACTGGCCAGAATGTGGGTGTTTGCGCTCCACGTGTACACCGTGCTGCAGATATGTATTTTTGTTGTCTGCCGGTGTTTCCGGGACCGGATGAAATATTCTTGTGGGCAGGAAAGTGGACACGGTCGCATGTCGCTCGGTCCGCCTTGTTACGTGCATTACACCATCGTCGACTTTTCCGTGCTTTTGCCCCTCAAAGAGCGTGTCGATCGCAAAACAACGCGGCCGATTTCGGAAGAGTTTACAACACTTGCAAGGACCCTGTCCGTTGCCGCGCCGGACGGCAATTTCCTCTTCGCTTTCCGGCGTGGGCGTTTGTGCGACCGGCATGGCACCTGCACACCGAAAATATGCGGCAAATTGGTGTCCATATTACTCGCCGTAAATCACTGGACACTCGCACGGTGAAATATAATACGTGCCGAGGCCCGTGGCAAAATATTTCGACACTGTTGTCCTCTGTTTTTGCGCAAAAATGCGCTGTTTTTCATTTAGACGGGCTCGAGTGGACAAAAAGGCTTTTCTAGAGGCTGCATTGTCTGTACCATGCTGAATTTCTGCGGTATAATCGGACAAATTATTTTTAATTTGGGCGTTCTGGTGTGCTGATATTGAATTATTTTATATAAATGGGGATATGTCTAAATATATTGAGCAAATGAATTAACTATTTTACTATATCAGCATCGATCTTTTATATATGGTTTTGTACATGGTAACAGACACGCTATACGTACAGTATTTACACAAAGCTGTCTATTCAATTAGCATACCCAACACTTCCGTGTTTCATAAAAAAAGAGGTACTTATTAAAGAATGAGTGCCAATCCCTTCTAAGAGAATACCGTCAAGTGCCAAGTTCTGCACCCTGATTATTTGTCAACGACAGCAGCCATACAGCTGTGAAATTTGTACAAGATGCATTTTAATTCCACGCTTATAATACTTCGTCAAGTGAAATGAGTCGGTGCATTGTCAGACCAAGAGACTTATTGATCCTGTTCTCGTGTAATAAAAGCAGGTTTGCATATTTCTCTGATACAAGATGATAAACTAATTTCCAACTGAGATTACTCAATCTTGATCTACCATTCTGGGACTCATGAGGCATAAATAATCCTCACAAACAACTTTTAAAAGACCCATCTTCACTGTTCTTATTTCAGAAACGTAATCAATAAATTTTTATTGCTGACCAAACTATTAAACCTGAGGGAAAAATGCACACCCACAGAAATTTCTAAATTAGAATAAATCAACCACTTTTTTTAGAAGTGCAACCATCATTATAAGTGTAGTTATTTGGCACTGAATGGGTTAAGTAACCGAACGAAAATATCCAGGCTATATTCCGTCATCTACAAACAGTGTTCATAAATGTTTACATATGATATATGCTCATATGGACCGATGTTCTGAATTCGTAATGTTGCAGGGAGTTTTCACCGAAAATACCGGCAAGATTGCGAAAGCAGCAAAAACTTACGATAATCCCGGAACGGCAATAAGTACACCAATGCATTCCCGTTGGTTTTCTTTTGTATTTTCATCGGTTGAATTCGAACGTTGGGCCACTGCAGTGCGCGGCAGCCAGGCAGGGAATTTATTAGCTGCAGTAATCTGGATTGCTGTTTCAGTTCCATGCCGTTCGCCGGCAAGATGAATTGCTCTGAACGCATCCGCAAAGATAGGGCAGAATGTTACATTCACGATTTACACTTTTCTGGGTTTTCCAATTTCTTTTTCAATTTCTCGTGGGGCGCGTCGCGTCGCGCGCCGGCCGGTTTCATTTCAGTATCAAGATCGTTGGTCATTCTGCTCGCACATTACGTCGGGGAACTCTCAGTCCAGAACCGGGGACGCATTATACTGCGTACGTGAGTCCTGGCGGACCCATCAACGGGCTGCGAATGTTTATGCGAGTCCGTGTTTCCATAGATTAGAGCCCCTGAATACATAGATTAATTTCGTCGAAGTTGAAAGGTTGAAGACAGATTTATTTGGTTGATTGAAGGACTTATAGAGATAGAAATTAAGCAGAAGTGTTTGCACTGTTAGGTAATAATTAGACTGCGAATTTGGTGTATTTATGAGGAAAATGAGGAATTGCAAAATTAGAAATTAAGTAGAATTATTAATAGCGTCAGGTAATAATTAGACTACGAATAATGAGAAGTTTAAATAATAGCGAATAGAACGCTTAAAAGAATTTTAAAATATCGACGCGCTATTTTTCAGCTCATTGCAATTATTAAAAAATGAATCAAACTCATGGTTCCTCCTTTCTGCAATTCCTTTGTAAAACTTCGCAGTAAACTAATAAATATTCGCAGTCTACCAATATTTCATTGTATGTTATGATATTATATGTACATTGTATAGAAAACACCTCGTATTTTATAAATGTTAAAACTGCATCAGGATCTCTGCATTCCATAAAGTAAATACTCGACAGGAAGACTGAAAATTTATTTCGCCGAGATAAAGATTTTTGTGTGTGGCAGAAACGAGGTAGAAGTGTTACGGACGGTCGTTAATGGAAATGTGAGAAATGCACGGAGATCCACAATCCGCTCATTAGTATATAATAATTAATATTGCCCTTGATAAACCTACGTTCTGAATAATAATTGCAACGTTATGAAGTGCGTAATAATATTAATAATGCGCGAACCTCAATAATGTGAGTGAAGTAACTGTTGTTGTATTGTTTTATCATTACATTGTCACAATTATTTTTGAAAAATGTGTACGTCACAATAAAATTTGTCTATTTTATTTGGAGATCTATGAGATTATACTAATTGAATCGAGCAATAAATTGTCGCAGTGACTGTACTATAAAGACATGATACAGAAAACGTATGATGTCCGCGTATTTGTAAAAAAATGTAAATATTGTATCTAAAATATTAAAAAAAGAACAAAATTTTGACAAGAAGTGCTACAATTTTAATGTTTGTGTACATATTCACCGAGTTTAAAAAGTTAAAAGCATTTTCAAAGCAGAAGACCGAGGTTCTCGAAGATTAATTCATTGATTCCGCGATAACTGTTACAAATATTCCGATCGTTTCTTTTCTCGAGAAAAGTAGGCAAACTCCCGGTCTTTTTTCCCCGTTCGCGGATTTGTCGAATATATGCAGCTTCCGCGATCGGCTACAATCTCGACGGGGGCGATGGGAAATTAAGGATCAGAGTCAGCTGAAAGAGTGAAAATTATCAGGAAAGTCGTCGCTCGAGGAAACTCTCTAGCTTTAATTAACGTAAAATCCATTAAAGTGACTCCCCGTCAAGCTTTCATCCGAGTTATCGTCATGAATACAGGATCGCGATCGTCGCCGGCGATTTACGTTTGGGAATCGCAGGGGAGGAAGTCGCAATTCAGATTGTCGTGATCGATAAACCTTGTACCTGTACCCCTCCCACTGTGAATATCCGGGGAGATGAGTTTTGTACGCGCGGTGAAAACGAAATCAGAAACAAACAGAGGAAAAAAAGGGGGAAAAAACCGCGATAGCGGATATCACGATCAAGAGAGGCCAGACTGTAAACACCCTTTGAACATCACCGAATCGTTGGGCAGGTTGTTTGATCGAACGATGAATCGCCTAATTCAATGGAACGACGAATTGCGATAACGATTCGGCTACGTGGGCAACCACTACGGGACAAAACGTTTCGGCAATAATAAAGAGCAAAAACGGAACGCATTGCCAGGACACGTGCGCGTTATTATTCCATTTTATTCGGCCCTGTTTACAGTCCCGACGGATTGCTTGCGCCAGTTTCAACGTTTTTATAATTCGCTGCGCGCCGCTCGTCGAGATACGGTTTTATTATGGCACGAGTAATCGCACCATATAATATAATGGACTGCTTTTGCGTGCAATCTGACTTATTATTTCAGTATTTGTTGCTCCAGTGACTATTGATTATTTTCTGTTTCGTTGGGGAGCATTGCACTGTGTTCATTCCTAATCGATTTCCGACGAAATCGATAAGAATGTTCAATTAGTTGTGAATAAAATAATAGTATTCTTAAATTATTCTGAGGTTTCTGTTGTTTCATCATACATTTTTGTTATAAATGCAAAAAATCCACGATCTATTCATGAATGTATAAGTATAAAAACAGTGACGACGACTCACAATCAGGCTCTTTCATGCAACTACTTCTCAGCGTACGAGACTCGACCCCCTGTAAAGTATTCATTTTTAGAAGAAATAAAATTTATGATTCGTTTGTAATCCATATTTAGGCATTCAAATAAATGTAGTCACAGGAAAATTATAAATTTTCTTTTCCCTTTTCCACGACATTTTTTGGGATAAAAACGTTTTAATTACTGTAATGAATGAGTGACGATGACAAAGTGAAATATTCCAGCGTTGACCAGACACCAAACACAATTCGCGAGGTCAGTTTCGCTTTCGCGCGCAGGCAGAAACTCGGTAGAATTAGTCGAGCTACTCAATAGACCCCGAGGAGCATAAGTTCGGTCCCGAGAGCCTAACTCACCGTGTCTCGCTCTGAAAAGTCGACCCAGACACAACAACCACACACTCCCCAGAAGGGTAGGTAACTCTTGATAGTTGCCTTCGCGGGCAGAACTCTCCCTAACTGATAGGAACTTGCCGACAACTTAGCCCCTGCTAGCCATCCAGTTCTACCTCCGAGCAGAGTGAAAGACAGGGGCCGTGAACTTCTTCTAGACGGCCCGGAGGTTTTTCCAAATTTAATCAGCCCCGCAGCCAGGACGGAGTGCCGTTCATGAAAGATTCAATAACTGCTGTGTGGACTGCAACGATGCCGAGACCCGGGAATAACAGTCGTCCTGCGTCGACTCGAAGAAAATAGTTTCTGTCTTGCGCTTCGGCGAATTGAATTGGCTCGTTAATAGAGGCGAAAGAGAATCGTCTCTCCCCGTATAATCGAATTGTTTATCACCGCGCCGAAACGACGTGACGCGACGCGAAAATACGATGTTTATCTGGAACGTATAAACACTTTGTCTGCTGGAAATGTCAGGGAAACCGGGACTTTTGAACCCGACGCATGCACGGCCTTCATCTTCCAGCTTTTCCTCTTTCAAATCTTTACGCAGCAATCTTTGTTCACAGATTTTTTAACTAACTTTTTGAAGATCTTGATCTTTATGGATTGAGTCACTTCGATTTAGAAGAACTGTGAAAAGTAACGGGAATAAAATTAATGGGGATAAAAAACAATTTACAGCAGTGGGTATACTAAAAAGTGTCTTAAAATTAATGCAAACATTTTTTATTTCCGAAGACACAAAACGACGGATGTAAAGAAAGCAAAAAGGAATAGTATTTCTCTCACGATGGTTCCCGTAAAATAGAAAATAAAATATAACACTATCAAATTCCTCTAAATCGTTCGTTTTATAATTTTCTAAAGATTCTGGTACACACACACACTGCCATAAATGCAATAAAAATATTCACAATCTACCATCATTAAAAAAATAATTCTATAAATCGACCTCGCAACTTCAAACTAAATTACCGAAGAGAAATCCGCGGAAAATTTCCTGAAATAATTTTCCGAAATAAAAATGTTGATGATTAACAGACTGTCACGGGCACGATTCGTTTTCAAGTGAACTCGTAGCTTCAAACTCGCAGCGTTCTGTCCGTCGAGCGTGAAATTCGAGGACCGTACGGGAACGAAACTAATTTTCTAAGACGAGGCTGGCCAGCCCGGCGCGACCGACAATAAAACACGTCCTGTGTGCAGGATAACAAGAATTTCTGTCGAACCTCACCGTTTCTCGGCATTCAGAAAGATCATCACGTGCCCCCATCGAGATAAGTCGGTTACGCCGAGTCGATTAAGCTTCGAAACTTTTCGCGGAAGTTAAATGTTAGTTCGCTCTCCACGGAGAAGTTCTTCTGAGTTTCTTCCGTCGCGTCGTTCCAAGCAACAAATCTATCCGCGTAAAGGATCTTTTATATTTATCGCGCCATTTTTCACCGGGTAGCAGACTCGTTTGTAACGAAACGTGCCCGCCAACGCATTTGCATAAAAAACCGGTACAAAGAAACCTTTCTTCTACGTGGCCTGATAAATACTGCAAAAAGAACGACTGCTCCGAGACGTTCCGGACGGATTCGGAAATATGGAGCCGTTTAACGCTCGTACCATACTCGGAATTGGTTTTGCAACATATCTTTATCGCTGTTCTCCCTCATTTTTTGTCTATACTTTAAATTGGATAAGTTCTTTTGTTTTAAAGACTACGTCAACTTCTGATACGATCATTGAGATATTTTACCGTGTTCTGATACACTCTGAGCATTGAAATATATTTCTGAGCATCAACTGGTTGTGTTTTATCTGTAAGACTGTTTTATTTGTAGATTTTGTAGAAATTTTTAAGGTTTCATACTTGTTTCTAAATGTTTCTCTATCTTAAAAATAAATATTGACATTCGGTTTCTAAGGATTTCCGAGTAAGTTTGATTAATCTATTGTTTTTCTACTTGCTTCTGAAGAGAAAAGTACAAAGTCATGTGTCTTTTAAGAATCGAATTTGAACAGCATAAGTCAAAATCGTACAATTTTGGTGACTGTTCATATTAATATTTCACTGCAACGAATCTCTCAAATACCACACGTATTAAATCATTCTCAATCTTAAAATCATCATTAATATTTCACCGCGTTTGAAGTCTGTCTTCCCTAAATAATTGTCTTCCTCAAAATCTATTATACCAAGATATATTTTAACGTCTTGAATTATGCATAAAATAATTAATGAAAATGGGATTCTACTTCAAGATTTGAAGATCCACAATCTACTAATTCATTCCTAAACTAATTTTACATCGAATAAAACTACTGGATCATACCTGCCATAAATATTCTATAAAGTCCCCCTCCCTTAAATCATTTTCATTCTCATACTGTATTAATATTCCATTAGTCCGAGTTTTTGTGAAAAAATGAAATTATTGTGAATCCATTTCAAGATCCACAATCTACTAATTACTTCCATCACTCCAAGCTAATTTTGCATCGATCGAATAAAATAACGTTGCGGTGCAGCCCATAAATATTCATAGTATCATGTTGAACACTTGAAGCACTCGTTATGATTACATTTTGGCGCCCGAGCGAATGGAAAATGAATATTAAAGGAGCCTCGAATCGTCGGACGAGGCGATGGTTTTCCCTGTGAATATCAGTGACTCTTTCCCCCCTACTGTTCCCACTAAATTAAACGGTTAATTATGACCGTTGTTAGAGTTTCTAACGAGCACGATGAAAGGAACGACGTCGGCAACGTGCACTGCAGCCTCGAGAACCTTTTGTTCAAGGTAAATAAATTCCGAACTAATTATACCTCGATTCGAAACGCGGGAGACGGTTTCGCTTCGGTTCGGTTCTGGTTTCGTTTATTGGCTTTCCTCTTAACAGAAACGCGTTGTTTCTCTTTCGTTCGAGATCAGCCGTGTAACGGGTCGTTATCGTTACTTCGAGAAATTTCATTGGCTAATCGATCAGAATAGCGACTGGGGCTCGCGAAGTTTCTTCAGAAAATCCTTGACCGTCTGGTGAACATTCTCACAATTTCTTCTCGCATCCTTCTTTCAAATCTTCATAGATATTTTCATGCAACCGAGCATGTGTCATCTCGCAATTTGCGACATTTTTCTATAGGTGGTCCCTGCTTCAGAATCTCAAAGAGAAAATCTGAAGAGAAACCCTTCCCAACAATATAATATTTCTTGCATCGTTTTCACAGCGTACATGTGTCTCTGAACTTTTTAATTCAACTTTCAACTGCTGGAAAATACTTCTGGGACCGTCGACAATTAATTACATTCTGTACAATTAAAATATACAAATTGTGCACGTAGAAAAACGAACGATAATGAATCTACTTGCATTACAATTAGACTGGATTTTATCGATTTATATTATAATATGCTAGTGAAATATACAGTGTCTCCAACAGCGTGCTCTAACCAGACAAGCCAACAGTCACAATATCACAGTTCTTTCTTACCCAGTCGAAAACACGAATCTCCGTGTTCCAGTTTCATAAAAATCGCAGAGTTCCTCGTCAGAACGTAAACGAATGAGACGTCTTCGGTAATTAGGGCAATCGCGGTTTCCACGAGGATTGAGAAGAATAAAGCCTAAAGATTTCCCGAGCTCATGGCCCCGATCAGGAACAGTATCGTTCAAGCATGAGACTGAGATCTCGCGTAAAGCGAAAACAGCTGTGAGAGGGACGTGTTAAGCCGCGAGGTCACCGAGTCGAAGAAGATTTAATTAACGAACGATTTCGCCACTTAGCGAGGGAGAGAACCCTCTCTCCTCTCTCTCTCTCTTTCTCTCTGTTCCCTATTTGAAAACCGAGACAGCCTCGCGACGAGAATCCCTGTTTCCAAGTGAAAGTGCCGGTTGAATGCACCGGCTCGCGAGTGATCCCGCGGCAACAATTGTTTCCCGTCGAATCGCCTTCGCAAACAACGCTTTCCGTAAATAGATTGTCGTCGTCGCAGACGCTTATGAAAATCCAGAATAACGGAGACACTCGAAATTAATGGCACGTTCACCTCGCCGTTTATTCCGCGGAATTGCCTTCTCAACACTGGAATAAGTCTCCTGGGTTTGTTTTTCCACTCTTGTTGCACGGTTTTGTTTTGCTGGAACGATTAGAAAGCTTTCTTTGCCTTTAATACTTTCCTAGACGAGTTATTGTGTGTATTCTATATTTTCTATATCTATGTGTTTATTCTTGTTGTCTACTCTATATGAATTTATTCGAATAAGATAAAGCTACGTCTATAGGATTCCACAGTTTTAATTTACGGCTATTGAGATTGTAATAGACGGAGAGAGAGTTATGAGGAATTAGTGATCTGCTTTGCTTTTAATAATTTCCTGGATAAAGTGTATTCTTTATGAATTTATATATTTATTTATATATTCATTTGTATATTCATTCATAATACAAATTGTCAAAAATCTTAATTAAACTGTAGAGAATTTGATTGCAATTTTAATATCCAATATAATATAATCATCTACGCCTTTTTCACTGGCTGTAAGCTTCACACGTTCATTATTCCAGTTTGCCCAAAATTTCGCTTAATCCGATCATGAATTTGCATTGTCGTTACTTATGGACATTACAACGGCTCGTTAATAAATGCGGAAAATCGTGTTCAACTACGCACGCATGTCAAACAAATTTTCAACCTGAATTGCGTGCATTTCAACAGTTTTCATTGGTAAAATATTTCGAAAGGTTTTATAAAAGAAACGCAAATGAGCTTTCAAATGTTAAATATATGAATCAACGTCGCACGTAAATAGCATGTTCAGAATATCAAATCAACTGGAATAATAATATTGAATATTCATCACAGTGGTATTCAGTATCCAACTTTTCAAATATCGATGATTTTCCGGTTTCTGTTAAGGACAAATTTTTCGCATTATCTTTCGCAGGTTGTATTCAAACTAGAACGTTTTCTTTCAGGAACTTTTCTTTATTGGTTCCCCGCGGAACTTGCGACGCGAGGACGTTTTTTAAAAAACAGTTTCCACCGGTCCATGGTCTAAATAGAACCTATTAAAAAGTTTTATAACTCTTTCGATCGCTAGTACAAACATTTCACATACCGAAGAAAAGCTCTCTGTCAATTACCACTGGAAATGATGGCGGCGAGTGTTATAAGGGGGGTTCTGCTGTATTATTTTACGGTCGTGGAGAGCAGAGTTATTTCTCGGCGAGCTCGAGTTTATATGTCGCGTGTTTCTCGAATTGTGGACCCTTAATTCATTGTTATTAAATCTGCTCGCCTAGCTTCTCCTTGAGAACGAAATTTCCCTTTTCGATGAAACACCTTCTTACAGAATCCCGTAATCCAACTCCTTAGATATACCTCTGTAAAATCGCAGTGTGCTAGAATTCATAATATTTTCGAAACCAAAGGCGCAGATAATTTTTTCAGCAAAATAGATCATTTAACGTCGGATAGACTTTGAAAAGTTCTCTCTTTTCATCTGCGAGGAACGTTCTTGCGGCTCAAACGGGAGCGGACAGTGTGTCGTTATAAAATTACGAACCATAAGCGAGGTTTCATAGCAGCGAACAGCGAAGATATAGAGTTATGATTACAGCTTTCTTCTAGGGCATCCTATTTA
This sequence comes from Lasioglossum malachurum, assembly GCA_028455605.1. Lineage (NCBI taxonomy): Eukaryota > Metazoa > Arthropoda > Insecta > Hymenoptera > Halictidae > Lasioglossum > Lasioglossum malachurum. The sequence goes on along the minus strand of CM052314.1, from coordinate 12,266,207 downwards.
CGGAAATCGTGGCTGTACGATTGAATTTCCTCGTGCAGGATCTCAGGATCGTTCATTTTGTCCGAGAAGACCCTTCGAAATAACCTAAACACACGTGCGAACAGTATCGACGCTTCAGGGGCGGCATTATCACCGAAAATATCAATCACGATTAATTATTTGCTTTAATGCGCACCGTGAAAATTAAATCATAGTCCACATTCAATTCTGATCAATTCTGATTACCAAATCTCAAAAGAATCTGTTTCATAACTCTCGTGTTCGATTGTTGTATATTAACGTATGTAACAACAACAGTCCGTATAAATTGTATTTCCACAGGAAAAATTGCAATTAAGGGAGGAAAGGTCTGCTTTGAACTAAAATCGAGTCGAAAACTGCACGAGGATTAAAGAGGCATGAATTATTCAATCAAAAATCGTCGGCAATTATTTGTACGAATTTCACGGCCGGCCGAAAGATACAGGAAAATAAACTGGCACACGCGCCGAATTGAATTATTAAAAACTCCCTAGTAAATATCTGATAATTGTCCTGCTGGTGTGGACCTAATTAAATCGCAGAATGTAAGCGTAGTTTAATTGACTTTTGCATTAAACTCTAATGGGATGAAATAACAACCGGAGAAGGAAGAGAAATGAGAGAAAAAGAGATATCGGAGGGGGTGAAATTGTTGTAAGCAGTTAATTACATTCGTTTCATGAGATAAACTCACAGATCGCTTTAATCGTTTATACTGTGAGTGATTTTATTCTTGGTTCTTGCAAGCAATGCCAACGTAGTGCGTTTTCAGCAGTTAGAGAACTCTCTAATGTTTGCCGATTTAAATTCGAAAACATTTTTCGAACGAAGTTCTCCAGTTTTGTAAAACAAAAATTCCCCCAAAAATGTATAAAGTAAAATATGTTTAGAATGTTAGAATCTTTCTAAGGTTGAACTAAGTTATGTTTATTTCGATGGCTAAAAATAGAAAATGCGGGCACGTTTATTCTTTAGCGAGCCAGACAGTTGAAGAATCTCACGGATATAAATCTGAAGTCGGTTCTTGCAAGTATTCTCTCCATCCTCGGTGTTTTCCGCGCGCGCATTAATTATGCTCGTGGCTTTCGCCATGGTATTTCGCGGTGCTGGAGTTCTTGCGCGTTTGAAAACCCTCTTTCTCCGCAAGTCCAACTAAATGAAGTGGTCATTTCGCCGAGATTAATTGCCATTGAACGATTCAGACGGTAGTTGCTGGTAATTATTTAATAAATGTTGCAATTACGCGTTACCGTGCCGCTATTCCCTTGGGCGGTAAGAAACCTTTAACGAAACGTTTAAAACGAACATTCACTTTTTGTATTTCCTACAAGAAGCTCATCGTTTCCTCGTAATTTTCAGTTTCAACATTCAATCAATAGTTAAAAGATTATATCTGTACTTTGATAGAGACAGTGATATTTTCAACTACTTTTTTATCAGTCAAGGATCTATTAAAAAATTAACAACTCGTCTGGAAATATCTTAAAAGATTATATGTGTACCATACTTTGATAGATACAGTAGAATTCGCAAATCATTATTCATCAGTTATAAAATGGACAGAGAGGTAAAACCATTTATTAGAAAACCAGCGACACGTCTAAAAATGTAAAATATGTAGAAAGTTTTTTTAAGTGTAGCAAACTTACAGCAGAGAGTAACGGTTTCAGAGTTGAATTTTAGTGTAAAGCTGCGTAGCAAAATTTGATTTCGCATAAATGTTAATGAACGAATTGCAAACGATGCGGATATCCATTTAACAGAAAATGTTGCATGACATAAAAGCAAGCGCAATCTATCCACGATCATACAGCGTTCTATTAGCTGCAAGAAACAGGGTCGAAACGTGAAGTTAGGGTGTTCCGATGCATGACGCGTTAGTTGCATGTTACAGCAGTGTGCAAGACACCTCTGGCAAGCCGCGACGTGTGTTTGACACGACTATGTTAAGTTCTCTCACTTAGCTGTTACAAAATTGCACACCACCACGGCAAATCTTTTACAATTCATCATTTAGAGCACGCGTTCCGCCAGCTCATTTATCATAGACGCGAACGCTCCTGAAAACGCTGCTACGTTTTGATTGATATCGTCCACAAATACGGTAAAAATAATTCACAAATAAACTAGCACATAGCTCTATCATCAACTTTATATAGTTGTCACTATTATATCTTTAACGTTCAAAAAATTTAATAAAATATCCCAGCTATATCAAGTGCCATAGAACCAAATGACACTTTAACACTAAAAATAATTTACAAATAAAATTGTTGATGGCTCTATTATCACCTGTATAGTTCTCGAAAGCGGCCCCTATAAAGTTGCAATGTTAAAAATATTAAATGAAATATCACGGCTATGCAAATTGCCATAGAACCAAATTGTATTTTCAGAAAACTCATGTAGAAAAGATATTTCCGAAAATACACTAAAAATAATTGACAAATAAAATTGCAGATGGCTCTATTATCACCTGTATAGTTCTCGAAAGCGGCCCCTAACAAGTTGCAATGTTAAAAATATTAAATAAATTATTATGCAAATGATCTCAGAAAAAATGTAGCCTCCAAAACACTAAAATTTCTTCATTTAAAACCGGAGCCCGAGACGATTTCGCTCCACACTTCCCCGGGATAATCATCTGCTATACGACGATACTAACCGACCACCCGGTGCATTTGCACCGTCATTATCGCGAGACAGTTTGAACACGAGCGCTCTATCTGATAAGCGCGGCGTAACGGAACAGAAGCGTGCAAAACGGACGAAGATATTTTCCTCATTGGAAAACTTTCTCCCCCGTAGTATCGCGAAACCATAAAACGTTATCGTAGCCAGACGACGCTTGTTATTTTACGTTTCCTAGCTTTGGGCGATCCAGCCTCCCTCTCTCTCCCCACGAAACATCAACTTCTAACCGAAGCAACAACGAGTTGCGATGAAAATTTGTCGGATATTTAACTGGCCGTGAATGTGATTTACGTTTGCGAATTCTGTTCGAGAACGCAAGGGAGGAAAGATTGATTTTATTTCATCCCTTGTCGTTCATCCCCCGTATTATTAGAAAAGTTTTATCTTCACCTCCGTTCCCTTTTACTACCCCTTGCAGAGAACGCCTTTGCAGTTTTTTTATGGGACATCCGATGTAATCATACCGAACTCGCCGTTTATTCCGCGGCTCTCGTGCACTTTGTCTCGGAAACTAACTTAGCGCCTCCATCACGATCTTCTTAAAAATTAACTCAGTGTTAGAGCGATCGTTCTTTCACTAGCAGAACGTAAAAGATGGAAACTCATGCTCGAACTTACGAAGTTTGTTGCGTAGGGTTGTAAACGTTGTTTCTTTCAGTGCATTGGAGAAATGGACGCTTATTGTATCATGCAATTTGTAATACAAGATTCTTCTCACTCTAAACAGACTCTGTTTTCACGCTGTTGGTTATTGTGTAAGACATTACAATTCAAAATCTTGGGTTCTCTTTTATTTTATAACTTGCTACAACATCGTATAATTCAATTGAGAACATATATGAATTTGATTATATTTGTAATGAATTGAGAAGAATCCAACAGTGTAGTTCTTGTGTAGCTGTCACCGTGTAGCATTTATTCTACTCGTTCTTGTTATAAATGCATAAAATCAGCAGCCATCTTTTCAGTTTCTTAGTCAATTTTTTAATAGCTATCGTCGAGGTCTCGAGGAGTACGATGTAATGAAGCTTTCTTCAATAATCGTTGCTGGAATGATGAATTTCAGTTTTAATGCCATAAACGTGTTAAACTCCACAATGAACAACCGACCTTGTAGTTTCCTTGCCATTTTTTTAGTAGTAATTGGAATCATTGAGAAGGATGATTTAATGAAGCATTCCTTCTTCATTATTGCCGGAAGGAAACTGATCAAATTCGTTTTTAACGGAGCACAGTGAATCCTATTAGCAGGGATCCGGTTAGCAGCAGACAATAGAGCGACAGCTTGTATTAATTAATACGTATCGAGCGATCGCTCGATGGTTGAAACAAATACCCAAAATGGGTCGAATGCGTCCATGGTATCATTCATTCGGACGTTAGCGTTAATCCTATCTGAAAACCTGCGACAGGGTATCAGTTAAGTGCAATGAGAGTATAATGCACAAGTGTGGATTTTTATCGTCGACATGTTAATTAAATTCTTGTGATCGCGTTTCGCATCTTTCGTCACCAAGTGATGTTTTATTGTGTGTGAAACCCATTTGAGGAATTAATACAAACTTTAAAAAGTGTTCATTGTGTACACGACTCGTTTGGAAAATTCATGCAAACTTGAAAGTGTAAGTAAAAGCGTTTCAGTCGGGTTCAGGTGGGTTATATACCAGTCCTTATACACCAGGTGTAGGTTATATTCACATTTTTAAAGAGTATAGTATGGGGAAGAAAAGAGAGTGGAGAACAAACTCGAGTTTTTGAGTAGGAACTACTGGTGCGAACGGGATTTTCGCCGAAAAAAGGTCCTTGGAAGTACCGACAAGGTTTTAGGGGTGGAGTGGGGGGATGCCTGATGGCGGAATCATTATAAAAGCGTCGAGTACCATGTGCTTTTAGTATACTTCTTTCGAGCAGTGTTAATTTTCGTGCGAATTGTCTCCTGGACCGAAAAAGTTCTTTGTGAACGTCAGTACACAATTATTTTATAAAAAGCGAAGCGCAAGAGTCGGATGGAAAATTATTGTATCCATGTATGGGTGACCCAGGGTACCACTATTGCAATTTATGCACAGTCCAAATATTCAATTAAAATTGAACATTCTTGGATGAATGATGTTAGTGTTAAAGTAAAAAAATGAAAAATGATATTGCAGATATTACAAACATGATAGAGGCGTCAGTGATATGTGTGTTGAACTTATATTGATGTTCTTAAATTATTTCAATCGTTCTATATTTTTCTATATACTAATTATATTCTAAATGTTTAGATTATAAATCCGCAGCCTAATAGTGGCCGAGTATTTTAACATTTCTAATTAAAATGACAAGCCTCACGTATCCAAATTCGATCGCTATTACTATAATTAAAGGATAGGTTAAAGGGCAGGTGCATAACAATATACAACGCAGCATGCATGGCTTCTTGTTCCATATTGTTGGTTGCTGTTAGCAATGCACGCTATAAACTTTGCAAAATTTCATTAGCATCGCATTTCTACGGGGTCGAGCAACATTATATTCCCGCACACGCACACACATACACAAAATTCAGCGAACTATGGGAGGACTATGCTACATGTAATATTATTTTCTATCGAGTTACATGACTGACTTCCGGTGTGTTCACAATACACGGCTTTTAATTCGCAATCATCTCGCGTTCGAATAATTCAATTAAATCTGTAATTGCCGTGAACACGCGTGACCACGCGTGACGAAAGCTGCTCGTCTGCAATCGAGTTTTCGACTCGTTCGATCGGGAATTAACTTTGTTTAACATATTGTGTGTTATTTGTGGTTAATTATACACGTGTTAACGTCCAGCCTGTAAATAGGCGGTGTTGCCGAAGTACGGCTGTCAGCTCTGGTGTTAATTCCATCGAAAATTAATATTGTGAAGATTAATGCACGTTGTATGTCGTGATTACGGAAGATTAAATTGATATTAGTAGAATTTTCTGAAAACATTTTCCTGCGAAAGTGAGATTAAATTTTAATTATGGGATTTATTTTAATAGCAGCATCAGGCATTGGTAGATTTAACAAAAAGCAGAGAATGTGCACGTTCCTGTCAGCACAAAATTAATAACAGCGTCAGGTATTGGTAGATTCAACAAAAAGCAAAGAATGTACACGTTCCTGTCAGCACAAAATTAAATTTTCCTGATTTTATTTTAGTAATAGCTATTGATATATTAAATACGATGATCACACACTTATTAAATCTACATTTTTGTAATTTATTTTGACTGTGACTCGCGAGTAATCGATGCATAATATACCAGAAAAAAGACATAACATTTTCTTAATATGTTTTTATAGCTTAATTGTATCCTTTCATTTTTGTCCTTGATAAAAATCGCTGGCCGTTAAAGAATTGCTCTTATACAAATACCGATTTCGCGAGAAAGATAAAAAACCAATTACACAAGATCGATACCATTTGTTTCCGCAAGAACATTATTTTTCCAACGCTGGGAAATGAATTTACCATTAAACGCTTCGATTAATATGGATTTATGCAGCGACGATGCAACAAAATTGCTCAGTTCTTCTCCCGGAAAAATTGATAAGCAGCGGCCTCGACGGAGATTGAACAAGATTGATCCCGTATCCGAGGTTTTCTAAACGACATCAGCTTTTTCGGAGCACGTATCCGATAGCGCGCGTTCAACTTTTCGTTAGGTACAAATTTTCGGTGTTTATAAATTTCCGAGATAATTCATGCTAACGACGCCGTCTCGCGGATATTCGTGAATTTGGTGAACGGCTAAAACAGCGAAATACGTATTCTCGTTCCCACGTGTTTCATATTCGTTCGTTCCCGCTGCGAAATACATATTATTAATTTGTCTTTTATGATTACATTGTCGAACTCGCGTTATTCCGGCATGCATGTATCAACACTTTTGTAACTACCCGCGTATGCTCGTCGGCATTGATCGTTAAATGTTCACGTGAAAGGTCAGACGGCTCAATTCGCTTGTGAATCCACCGGTGTTCGAGTTTCCATCGCTTCAGTAACACGAGCTGCTCAGATTGCGGTCTCTGCCCCGTGCAGATAAATAATCTTCGAATTCGATGGTTTTGAAGATTCGGTTACGAGACGACAATCTCCTGCTTGGTACAGTAATAAATCGCCCAGCATATTTCATCGAACGTAATAAACTACTTTATTATTCCAACTTTGTGTTCGATCCTCATGAGAGAGTACGAAATAGAATTATTTAGATTGAATGTGTTCTATATTTAATTTTAATGCGCAATGTGCAATCTTATTAATCTGTGTACCGTTTCACAAATATTCTGCACTTCAGTTTTAATTTTTCTTGTTCAATTTGAAATGCAATGGGTATTTTAAACACATTTTTATAAGTCCACGCGTGCCACTTCGAAAATATCTGATTCTTACACTGAATACTTTATTTTATACTTTATATTTAATTATTCAGCACAATATGGATATTTGAAACGCATTGTTACAAATCTCTGTGCGTGATTCGGCAAAAATATTAAATATTAGACTGTTATATCAAATATTTAAACAAAATGTTTTAAGTGATGAAATGAAATACTAGTATTATGTACAATGTACGTTTCAAGTGCAGTTTTTTTAAATCTGCGTGTACCACATAGTGAATATTCTTCGTGGAATTATTTCTATGAAGACTCAAATTCATAATATGCAAAGTGGATCACACATTAGAATTAGCACGTCCACGTTTCTACGTGAAAAATAGGTCGAATTAGTAGACCGAGGTCTATAATTCGCATGCAGTCAGTGTAATACAAAATTCAATTAACTTGATTGCCATGACAATAGCGCCATGAAATTCCCGCATCAATTTAACATGTACGCTGCGACCTCTGTTAATCATTTACATTCGCGAATCTGGAAGCGTACGTGTCACCAGAGAGACTGGTCATTTCGCTAGTTATGGTCTAATGGCGATACGAATCCCACCTCGATAATCAATCTTGTAACTTGAAATAATAAATCCTTTTAAAAATAGGGGGTAGGATTTTCAACTCCAAAAATGTCAAAATATCGAAAATCTATCAGAAATTATGCGGTATCTAAAAAGATGATGGATGATTTTTCTTACTTTCTCTTGTCTGGAATATTAAAATTATTTATGATGAATTTGCAAGAAGAACACTAGAAATAACTAATTATTAGACTGCGGAT